>OY987335.1:12786200-13986200 GCA_963920685.1 Polydrusus tereticollis | reverse complement strand
AATTTTCAGAAATGTCATGATTAAGAACGGTTCTAGTCATTTTATACAAGATTTCACATGATTTAACAAATTTAAAACATTTTTTTTAATTTTTACTAAATTCTAAACACTCAGTATACACTTTTAAGAAAATAGGACGATTTGCGACTGTTTTAGTCATTTTTTACAAAGTTTCACAGGGCTTAATAACGTTAAAACATTTTTTTTAATTTTTTACTAAATTCTAAACACTCAGTATACAATTTTCAGAAATGCCATGATTAAGAACGGTTCTGGTCATTTTATACAAGATTTCACATGATTTAACAAATTTAAAACATTTTTTTTAATTTTTACTAAATTCTAAACACTCAGTATACACTTTTAAGAAAATAGGACGATTTGCGACTGTTTTAGTCATTTTTTACAAAGTTTCACAGGGCTTAATAACGTTAAAACATTTTTTTTAATTTTTTACTAAATTCTAAACACTCAGTATACAATTTTCAGAAATGCCATGATTAAGAACGGTTCTAGTCATTTTATACAAGATTTCGCATGATTTAACAAATTTAAAACATTTTTTTTAATTTTTACTAAATTCTAAACACTCAGTATACACTTTTAAGAAAATAGGACGATTTGCGACTGTTTTAGTCATTTTTTACAAAGTTTCACAGGGCTTAATAACGTTAAAACATTTTTTTAAATTTTTTACTAAATTCTAAACACTCAGTATACAATTTTCAGAAATGACATGATTAAGAACGGTTCTAGTCATTTTATACAAGATTTCACATGATTTAACAAATTTAAAACATTTTTTTAATTTTTACTAAATTCTAAACACTCAGTATATCATTTTCAGAAAATAATACAATTCTGTACAGTTTTACAAATTTTCACAGGTCTTAATAACATTAAAACATTTTTTTAATTTTTTACTAAATTCTAATCACTCAGTATACAATTTTCAGAAATGACACGATTTAGAACAGTTTTTACAGATATTTACAAAGTCTTAATAACATTATATTAATAATTATCTAACATAATGTATACAATTTCAAGAAATAGTAGATTTTTAATCCATGTACAAAATTCAAGAATCTAAAATACAATTAAATGTAGGCTTTTTTAATTGGCATCTCAGGCAAATTATTTCCCCCAAAATTATCTAAAAAAGATATACCAAAAACATTCTAAAGCGGTTTTTTACCTCTATAAGTATGCAGGCCGATCCGACCCTTGTCGGTTTTATTACCCGCATAAATTAACACAGTAGAGGAATATGGACAGAGTTCTGGGGCAGCGGCGTTTCACTAAAGCTTTGGTTTCCTACAAAGCGGTACCGCAAAAGAGTGGCCGTAATTTGACGGCGAGCTTTGCCGCGACAAAGCGTGTATGTACTTGCAAATCGGAGTGTGTTCCTCCAGAGCGTTCGGCGCAAAAAATACGGCACCGTATTTTCTGAAGCGGACGCTCTGTACGTTGGGATAGTGCAAGCACGATTTTTGACGGTGCGCCAGTGTAGTGATTGTATGTTTTAATTATAATATTTGGAAATTAATTGGTCTAGCGAACAAGATAAAATTTTAATCGAATTTTTTTTACTATATCGCTTTAACAGCGGCGTTTGCACTAAGGTTAAATCATAAAAAGTCGGGTTTTATCTTGGGTCAGATCATAAATATTCAGGTTCAAATTATGGTTAGATGAGAAGCCGCCTCGCGAAAGCATCCGGGTTAGGTCGTAAAAAGTCGGGTTTTATCTCGGGTCAGATCATAAATATTCAGGTTCAAATTAGGGTTAGATAAGAAGCCGCCTCATGAAAGCATCCGGGTTAGGTTGTAAAAAGTCGGGTTTTATCTCGGGTCAGTTCATAAATATTCAGGTTCAAGTT
Source organism: Polydrusus tereticollis (assembly GCA_963920685.1). NCBI lineage: Eukaryota > Metazoa > Arthropoda > Insecta > Coleoptera > Curculionidae > Polydrusus > Polydrusus tereticollis. The sequence goes on along the minus strand of OY987335.1, from coordinate 13,984,318 downwards.
AGGGTTAGATGAGAAGCCGCCTCATGAAAGCATCCGGGTTAGGTCGTAAAAAGTCGGGTTTAATTTCGGGTTATTTTGTAAACAGCACCACCGAACCACCCGGGTTAGGTTATAAAACGCACCACCGAACCACCCGGGTTAGATCATAAAACGCACCACCGAACCACCCGGGTTAGATCGTAAAACGCACCACCGAACCACCTGGGTTAGTTGCACCACCAGCACCACCAGCACCACCTGATCCAGAACTGTCCGTTTTCCTCTACTTAGTTGGTAATTAATTAGTAAATTTGTACAAAAAAATTCAATACATTTTTTAAAAAGTAATGTTTTATCGTTTTTTTTTGTAAATCATTTTTCCAGTTAAAAAAAGTCTTTTTTTCACCGTGAAAAAAAGTCTTTTTTTCACTGTTAAAAAAACAAAAGGTTTACGTATCGATAGCGATGAAAAAATGTCAACTTTTTTTGACAGTTGTACAAAAAATTAATTTTCTTACGTCCTGTAGACCACGGCAATAGTAAAAATCATTTTTTTACTGACGTTTTATAATAACCCGTTTTTGATTGTCGTTTTGATTTTTAAATACCCTCCTTTTAGGCACAGCGTGCCTAAAGGTTTTCAAGCACGCTGTGCCTAAAAGTAATTATTTACAATTAAAAACTGAACACAGACTATAATTTTACCTATTTATTATAAATATTAAAAGTACAGTTACTTATATTATTAAAATTAATGCTTGGGTAACCTAAAACAGTACGTTGAGATATTTCTCTTTGTAAAATAGATGAGGAATTTGAACTAGAAATAGAAAATAAATCTGCAACAGCAATATCAATTAAACCCATGCCACTAGTAGAGCTGGTAGAACATTCTGATTCATTAGATTTAACACGTTTGTTGTTAGCGTCCAAAGATTTTCCACCAAGACTTTTTTCGGAAATTTTTCTTTTGTTTTCTAAAGAATCGTCTATATACCCCTCAGCCACGGCATTTGACCGCCAACCTCCACGTCGCTTTAGCATCAATATATCCGCTCCAGAGTCCGCTAAAAAAGTTGCTAAAGATCTTCGAAAGCAGTGGCCTGCATATTAATTTGCCTTTGGAAGCCCCAAGAATTCAGCAATTTTCTATGGTGTTGCTCCAATGGTATTAATGCCCACTGGAAGTCTGAAACATTTGGAGTTTCTGTACGTGATAAAAAATCTTTAATAGATTATGTGTGCTGGACGTAATTGGGCGTATTTTCGGACAATATTCAAGAAGTTGATGCCATCAATAGAGCCTTCGCTAATTACAAAGCTTCTTGCAACATTTGTTTTAGTGTTTGGGATGGTTATTTTAATTACAGACTCCGAAATTTCGATATTATTCATCTTTAAATATGTGAGTTCTTCTCTGCAACATGCTCCAGAGATTCCCACAATAAGAATGACTTTGTCCAATAAATAGTTCTTATCGTCTGCTTCTTTGATAAATCTTTCTATTTGTTCCTTGGAAAAAACTTTCGACCTTTTAGGCTTATATCCCGTAGATTTCCTTTTCAAAAATGCGATTAGGTTTGTAAATGTCTTTATATCAACATTTTTATTTAAATAAACCATCGTAGCATTGAGTAAGTACTCCACAAAGTTGATGGCTTATAGGCATCGAATAGTCGTGAAAAATATGCCAGAACGACTTTTTCTGATAAGTTTTTTTACCTTTTTTTCTTCACACTAGTTTTTAAATTTTTCGTATGTGCCCTCATACAAACTCCTTGATTCTTGGGGAACAAGGTTCACCATTGCCTTATTTGCGGCATTTTTATTGTCTGAGTCTTCTGAATCACCAATTTCTTACTTAATATTTGCCGCTGTTTTTGACAAAAAAATTCTTTCGAATTTTTTTTTGACAAATTAAGTTTTTTATTATAAAACGCCCGTAGAAAAAAAATTGTATACCACTCGTTACGAAACAATGTCTTTTAGTCACTCTGACGTGTTGTCCAACTCGGCTTCGACTCGTAGAACAATTTTTACGTCGCGTGACCCTTATTTTGTAACTTGTTGTATAAATAGCTATTAATGCTCTTCTAATGTGTTGATTTTATAGTAGTTTTTCAAAATGCAATGAAGTGGATTTTATTTTTTTCCTCGAAAACGAAGTAAGATACGAAAAAATATCAAGAACCAAAAAAGTTGTAGCTTTAGTTGATTAATCCGAAAACAATATAAAATTTTTAAACAAGCCAGTGGCGCACATTTTTTTTGTCATTTTATTCGTGAGACTGCCCCCCTGGACGCCACTGGAACTAATAATTATCATCTAGTTAGTGCTAACTTAAGCGTCTTATCACAACGAACAATACTGCCAAGTTTCACAAAAATCAGCAAAAGAAATTAATGAAAACTGTTCACATGTTGCCACACAGAGTGTATTGATAATTTATGCAAACTTTTCGAAGACTGTACTAAGAGTTATGTTAGAGTATATAGTTAATTGGAGAAGCGGTTAAAAGAATGTGAAATAAATGAAAACTCTGTCTATTTATTGTGATTTGTTATTTATTCATGAATGTTTCTCTCTCTCTAAGATAGTACAGGATCCATCAAGAGGCAGTACAAGAAAAGAGTGAAACATATTCTGGCATCGAAAGGTTTAAACTCGTCGGACAAATTTTTGCCCTGTGAAAACTTTTAATTTAAAAACATGAAACTGTTTAAGCCCCAATGAAACGGTTGCAGAGTTATCCAAAACCCAAACCTTATTACAACTTAATCTTACCTTGCCGACTACAACCTATAACATAAGCATTGGGATTTATTTCCTTTGCATTAACATTTTGTACTAAACCAGATTCATAAAAGTTGAATGCTTGCAAGCCTTTTTATGCCTTCAGCTGCTGGCCAGTGTAAAAACTATGTGTTAATTAAGGTAGTTTACTAACTCCATCATCGCTACTTCTGGCAAAGACATTAAATTTCCAAAATCAGTCTCTCCAAGCAGATAAGGATCAATGTACCAATAATTTTAAGTTTTGCATCGCAGCTACATTTAACATCCCACTTAAGTATTCACTTCTTTCCATGTTTTGAAATTATAAATTCAGAATGTAAACGAAAGCTTGAAGCACACACTAGGAAATTCACATAAGTATTACGATAGGAACACAATTGGAACACGAAAAAGTATTTTAAGCCCAGGAAGCACAGGTATAGATAGTTCCTAGAAATAGTCACAAATGAATCCTAAAATTACTTGGAAACTTATTAAGTTACACTAAAATAGTCTAATAAGTCATTGGCTTAAACGGTCATGAACCTTTGTTTGTCCTCCAGGCAAAATGGCCGACCTGTCAAAGCCACGTGTTTGAAAATGGTCAATATAGTTGGAGTCAAGCAAATATTTGACGCGTGACACTTCCATCTTGTCATATTTGTCCAATACTAGGTTATTTCGATTTCACCAACTTTATTACAGCTGATACTTAGTCAGGGCCGGACTGACGAATATTGTTATTTATAAACCTTTGCAGAAAATGATTGCTGGGAAATTGGTCTAAGAATATGAATTATAATATAAATAAATTTGTTTTGATAAATTCTGTGCATTGTAATGGTGGGATTCAGGATTGACCATCAATATCACAGGTCTTAACAAAAGCAATCTTAGTAGTGTATAACGATTAAATTAATAAATAAAATACGGATCTGCAGCCCATATGATTTGACCAAATCGACGAGAAGGTAACTCGGTTTATGTATATCTCTTTTTAGTCATATAAAAGGATAAAGATACAAATACTTCGAGTGGGTGGTAATTATTATAATATAAATTTAGCCATTAGTAACTTTTATATTATGAGTGGCCTGCCGTATTTGACACCCATGACAATATGGAAGTGTCACGCGTCAAATATTTGCTTGACCCCAACTATAGCAGTCTTCATTACCTTGCCCTTGGTGCAGCGCTTTTAAATTACTATGTTTTCATCAGGATTGAATTCGATTTGAATACTTTACACGCTTCTATATTCCAAAGCGTTTTTATTGCAGCTTTGAAATCGAATTCAAATCGATTTTAATACAATTTCAATTTAAGACATCTGTCAGCTGTCATGTCCCGCTTATAATCATTTTTTGGTTTATTTTATATTTTTTCCCATCAAATAACTTAATTATATGGTGCTCTATAAAAAGGCCGCGTAATAATCAATGGGTCATTAAACGGTTCAAAACAGAAATATTCAAACCTAAACCGCAAATAACTTGTAGGTTATGAGTGACAGCTGATTTCAAAAACATTGGTTCGACTCCGATACGATCTCAATCGACCTTGAACTGAAAACGAGATCAATAATAGGGTAAAAATACCTATTTTCATGTGTTCAATTCGGATTCAAATCGAACGATGTCCTCACGAAACGTAATAAATATTAGGGAATGGTGGAAGTATGTTCAATTAAAAGCATCAGTGCTTTTATAGAGCTCAATGGATATTACTTTTTAGCCTTTAGTCAAAATTCACCTCATTTGGTAAATTCCACCTACCACGCGAAATATGTCAAAGACTCTTTTTCGTGTAAGTTGAGTACCACCTTGAGACGTTCTGCGTATCAGCAGTGTTATGCGATTCACAGTTTGAGAACCGCTGAATTCTACAGCATCTTTAATGAACCTGTGAAATGTGCTTTCATGTCTTCGCGTTCAAAAATGTGTATTTAAAGCCATTGCTCTGTAAATGTTAATAGAGTTGGAGCGCAGCTGGTAGGCATGAGTATTTATTTATCTTCATGTTTTTGCACTAACACTGCCTATTTACTTTATTAATGGGGATAGGTCGTAGAAGTCACTTAAAATACTGTCACGAGTTCTCTAAATTTTAATAATCGTAACGTACTGAATCCGAAAGTGATGCATACAGGAACCACCCTAAATATTATAAAACTTTAATTATGCAACAAGAAAAACGGGCATTTGTAGGCTGTTTATTACCTATAGATAGAAAACAAAGTTAACATAAAATAGTTTAAATGAGCCATTATTGACCGATTATTAACGTTAGAAATCGTTTTCTCTACCTTATAAGTTATTATTGACCATGGTCAATAATAAGGCATTGAAATCCATTATTGACCGATGTTCAAGAATCTATTTGAAGGCAGGTAACTTGATTTTTTGATTCTACAACATGAATTCATAAACATGAATGTGGTTAGGCAACCAGATAATTATCAATACGTATTAGATTACTTGATATTGTAAAATATCGATACAATCAACATTTTTTCTGCTTCCATCCTTAATTCTGGAGGTGTACACATAATAATATCACTAACATTTTCTTCGCTCATTTTTTAAAATAACGGGAAACTCGTGAAATCTGATGACATAAATGAACAAAAATTGACATTAACAAAGCCACCTGACAAAACAACAAAATATTTTGCCAATTCCAAAGCGCAGGTAACTTGATTAAAAAATATACTTATACCTACCTATCATTTTTTATAATTATTAATACTATAAAGATAAATGTCTTATAAAAGTTTGTAGTAGTGGAAAAAATAATATATTAACCACGGTTTAGACAGCTTATAGCCCTCGCGTCTTAAATCCTTCGTCGCTCCGCTCCTCGTGATTTAAACTTGCCGCTCGGGCAATAGTGATGGCTGTCTAAACCTTGGTTAATAATATACTATTACAAAGGTCTTGTAACAAAAAGTTTTTATAAAATTATTTCTTTGTCATTTTATAACTATTAACACTATCAAATGGAAATCAAGATACATATAGTTTACAAGTCAGTGAAGGGGCATTTTGCAAGCCCCTACCAGAAACAATTACATATTGATGCGGCGACACCAACCGAAGCAAAACTACTAGAAATGGGATGCAAAAGCCAAACGACAAAAAGCGAAGAATGTATCGTAAATAACCATCTCGCATAGTTAACAAAATCATTCCTCCGAAAAGAAATAAAACTCATGAAGCAAGGATGAAGCATTGGAGACATTGTTTTTACATCGAGAAGCTCTTGCGTCAAAAGCTTTACCTCCTGAAATTGACTGTATATAATTGTGTGTGTCTCAAATACAAAGCCTTGACTTATTAATATTTAGTTTTATGTTTTATTTGATAACTAATTGTTAACTTTTATTTACGTTATTAAAATAAAAAACATTATTGAACAAAGTGTTTTTGCATTATTTTGGAGAAATTTCCTGACCCTCCTAGTACCTCACCGCGACCCCCACTTTGGAAAACTCTGCTGTACCAGAACGGAGCTACCTATTATAATATGGTATAGGTGAATCATCTACTCCAGAGGTTATCAGACTAGCAGTTTCAGAACACAGTTTTGGTCCAATCTACAGTATCCAGGTTGGTTAAAAAATTTGTCTTTGATGAAAATGATGTAGGTGTTAGCATTGGATTTATTATGCTGTCACTAAGGAAGCGGTACGAGGCGACTCGCATTATTAAATCACATTTGCAACGCATTTATGAAGCAAAGAAGGTAAAACTTTAATATAAAGTCACATTTCGTGACACGTTTGAAGAAGGGGATGAATGCCGAAGGTTGGAGTTTTCCCTAACTTTAGGTAAGATAATTCTGGAGGATCGAAATTTCCATAAAAATATTATTTTTTCAGACGAATCGACTTTTACAACTAACGATGTACCTTCATCGCAGAATTGTAGATATTGGTCTGAAAATAATCCAAATTATATAATCAATTCTAGGCGGCAGTATTTTTAAAAGGTTAATGTTTTGGGACCATATGCTATTGAGGGAAAAGTTAATCAACTTACTTATTTAAATATTTTGAATCAGTTTGTGGACGAACTACCATGCGATGGTGGGCGGTTGCTCTGCCCACTCGAAATTTCGGGTTAGTTATGTGAATGGCTGAATGAGAATTTTTTTTTGAGTTCAGAATAGACTTTCAAATGACGTAGAAGTATTGCAAATTCGCATTTGGGAGCTTTCACTGTATTTCAGGAAAACTTACTCAGTTTTTCTTTCAGAATATCCTTTCCTAATAATATTTTTCGTATCTTCTACAGAAAAGCACTTTACTAGTGGAGAAAATAAGTTTTTTGCAAATTTCTAAGACAAACCAACTAGATCTTTCGAAACAAAGATTATGACACAAATGAGTTTCTGTCCAAGCAGGGCTGAATCCCAGAAGATGAAGTTTTGACTCAAAAAATTTTAGTATCTCTCACCTATTCATGTATCGATCCGTATATACAGTGTGGCCCAAGTTGGACCTACATGTATGGAGATCTTGAAAATTATGGAAATATAGTGAAATGGTTACATGGTAAAAGTTTTAGGCAATTAGATACCGCTTAGTACGCGATCTTATCATTTTAGGCTCTTGAGATATTTTGCAAAAACTAATAAGTTTTCGAAAATATGTTTTAACTTTTTTATTTTTTACTTGTTTGGAAATCTGCGAAAACATTTCCAAAACAACTTTTTAAGTATACTTTAGTTCTGCAATTGGACACGACGCCGACGTCTTGTTTTTTAAATACCATCATCAGGTTTATTGTTTACTGTAAGGGCCATATTATACTTTATAGATAAAAGTCTAGAAGGGTTATATCGGGGAACCTAGCAGGCCAAGTAACTGTTCCGCCGTCTAAAATGACTTAATCATCAAATGTCTTAACAGGGTTATGCACTTCCCGACCATTATGTGCTGAGTAACCGTCTTGTTGAAACTAATTATTATTTAGCTCGTCTTGAGGGATTATTGCACTAATTATCGGTAATATTTGACCTTTCATTACCTACAAGCATCTTTCAATGCGTGACTGTAAATGTCGGTTGGAAAAAGCCTAATAATTGAATGTTGTCTCTCAGAGTAGATTTCAAAATACAACATTCCAGCATATCACATTTTTCTTCATTTAATCAAGTTGGTTTTTGCAAAGTATCTCTGAAACTAAAAAAGATAGAATCGCATACTAAACTGGTTTCAGTTACAAATATAATTGTCTAAAGTTTCCCCCATTTAGCTGTTTCTCTATCTCCTATAAGATTCAAGATCTCCATACCAGGCCACCCTGTGTAATAAGTAAAAATGTATTAGATGATAAAATTCGTCCCAGCTCTGAAATATTTAGAATACAACCATAGTGCTTTATCTCAAAACTCTTATGGTAACAGTGAACAGTGGTCGTTTCTGCTGATTAATGTATTTAAAGTTGTGTGCTGGTGGTTAGGTTTAATGAACATCTTCCATAATATGTAAAAAGAGGAAATAATCTGTATCTACTTGTCCAAAATATGTCTTTTATTTCCCTTTCCGGAAAACACTTCTGCTTTGTAGTTTAAAAGACGATCAGGAATATAAATCGATATCGGTCATTTCTAGTTTATTCAACAAACCTGCAATGTACCTACATGAATTATTTCTTTATTATAGACGATAATACCAGTTTCATCGTGGTAAAACAAAACTGAAGGGCACTGGTACTTGCGCAAGGCGTAGAGAATCTTAAATTGGTGCAGTGTTACAGCATAGTCAGATGATCGTAAATCGTACCGTGCTGCGTCTGGGAAAAGGTACCTTTGTCTGTGGTTCCTTTTTTTCAAGCGCACTTGTTCGACCGGATAGCAAGGACCTCAGCAGCGTCGAAATGGACACCAAACATATTTAGTTAATATTTTTAACTTTGCATTTTAACAATTACCGCAGGTTTCACCTTCTCAATTGTCATTTTATTTTACGTAAAGATTTATTTAATTAATGGATATACAGGGTGAGTCATAAAAATAAAAAAAAAAACAGCAAGGAACATTATGAGAAAAAGAAGTCTGGACTTCCGGCTTGGGCAGTTCCGGGGTATGTGCGTAGTCACTAAAAAATTGAGTGTTAAATTTAACACTCAATGGTGTTACATATAGGACCACACTCAATAGGGTATATTAACCAATCAGTATATCTTGTAAAAAAGATATTTTTGAATGTTTTTTTTACTTTTTGCTGAGTGTTAACACTATCGAGTGTAAATTAAACTCACAGATTGTAAACCTATCCTTCTAGGATGTAAAAGAAATAATAAGAGGTGTAAGTAAACCATTTTTTAATGGTAATTTTTGATTAATTAGTGTAAATATCATATTATTGTAGTGTATATTTTATTTTATTTGGGTGTGACTTTACTATAGTGAGTGTAATAAAATAATCTACCCAGGGCTAGAATACTTTCCACTTTGTTTAAGTCATTTAATCCCGTATCAAGCTAACCGGGCGTATATAATTAAAATGTAAAAAATTATGCATTCAAGATGTTTTACATTATTAACCTGTGCTTAGTTTGATACATTATTGAATGACTTATTCAAAGCCGAAAGTAGTAGCCCCTAATATATACAGGGTGAGGATTTTAAAGTGTTACAACGCAATATCTGAAAAACGGCTATAAATATTTTAGTCAAATTTTGGGACGTGGATAGGGAGGTTGGGGGACAAATTTTAAAATATTTTTGATATTTACCCCCCCTCCAGATTTGATGTGGCTAGTGACAAATTTGAAATGTCAAATGGAAAGGTATTTTTTTTTTTTGATAATTCGATTCCTCGTCAATAACTACGTAAGTGAGCAGAAAATTGTTACATTTGCTCTACTAGTTGCTTAGTTACGAATTTTTCAATAAATAAAATAGGAATACTTAAAACTACACATTTTAAATCATAACACCTATGATTATTGTTTATCCAAACCTTTAATTATGTTGTATCCTAGGAAACCACTTTTGACTTTGACAAGTAGTGATAATCTGATAAAGTTCATTATTCAGTGCAATTATGGAACAATCTTATGACATTGAAATAGACATGTTGTTAATTCTGGGAGAATGTAGAAAAAACTACCGGGAAGCGGCGCAATTGTGGACTGTTAGGTTTCCCGCCATTCAAAAATCTCATATGGCATTTAAGCGATTAGAAGATCGAGGCCGCAGCACGGGAATCCTAAAAAATAAGAACAGAGTTAGAAGACAAACAAAAACTAATGACGATAAGGCCGTTGGAGTGTTGGGTGTAATAGCTGTAAATCCTCATGTTGGTTCAAGGGAACTTGCTCGTGATTCAGGAATGTGCCAAAAATCGGTACTGGCTATTTTACACAAGCACAATTTTCACCCTTACCACATAACTATTCATCAGGAATTGTATGGCCAAGACTTTCAAAATAGGATTACATTTTGTACGTGGTTACAAACTTTAATTCACGAAAACAATGCATTTTTAAGAAAGATAGTATTTTCTGACGAAGCTACATTTACCAATTGTGGTCAGGTAATTATTTAAATCAATATGGATTAATGTAACTTTTAATAATCAAAAATATGTAATCCACTACTTGATGGGTGTACATAAATAAATACATATCTAAACACCCGTTAACGGGTGTTTAGAAAATATTCACATACATTTAGATTTATTTTTAATTTTATACTGATTCAATCAATTTTGCTTTTCTTAATTTAAGGTCAACCGGCACAATTTACACTATTGGGCACCTCAAAATCCTCACTGGATGAGATTTCTGCCAAACCAACATCCTTGGTCGGTTAATACCTGGTGTGGCATAGTCGGAGATAGAGTCATTGGACCACATTTTTTTGACCGTCACCTAAATGGAGAAATGTATAATAATTTTTTACAAACCGATTTGCCACAACTTCTGAATAATAATGGAAATCAACAAGAACTATGGTTTCAGCAAGATGGTGCTCCGCCACATTTTGCCCGACAAGCTCGAGATACACTAAATGAAATGTTTGGAAACAGATGGATTGGTCGTGGTGGTCCTGTAAATTGGCCTGCAAGGTCACCAGATTTAACCCCATTAGATTTTTTCTTGTGGGGATTTATAAAAGAGAAAGTTATGGCTACACCACCGACCACACCAGAAAACATGAAAGATCGTATTCAACAAGCATGTAATTTAGTAACGCCTCAAATGTTAACTCGCGTGCGCAACTCATGTCAAAAAAGAATTGCAAAATGTATAGAAATGGATGGGGGTCATTTCGAACACCTTTTGAAGCATGATCGTCGTTAGATTTTTTAAGGAATTATCATTTTTAAGTATTCCTATTTTATTTATTGAAAAATTCGTAACTAAGCAACTAGTAGAGCAAATGTAACAATTTTCTGCTCACTTACGTAGTTATTGACGAGGAATCGAATTATCAAAAAAAAAATACCTTTCCATTTGACATTTCAAATTTGTCACTAGCCACATCAAATCTGGAGGGGGGGTAAATATCAAAAATATTTTAAAATTTGTCCCCCAACCTCCCTATCCACGTCCCAAAATTTGACTAAAATATTTATAGCCGTTTTTCAGATATTGCGTTGTAACACTTTAAAATCCTCACCCTGTATAAATCTTCAGATCGCTTGGAAAAGGTTTGTTAAATGAATAAAAATATTGAGTATTATTTATCGTTTATTTATAAACAAAATGATGGTTACAACAGAACTGGAAAACCCTGTGATTTTTTTACACTTATTATTGTAACTAGTTGAACAAAATGGCACACCTATTATATAATTTAACACTTTAGTAAATTAAACATATATATATATCAAAGTTTAATGAACCTCATTGTTAAGCTGAACAAAACAAATAACATAATAAATATATGTATATTTAGAACACTAAATAACTAAATAAAAGTATGCTTTCGAACATTACAAAAGAATGAAAATGACTAGTATTATATTAATCGTATATTTATTTAGAGATCTATGAAGTAAAATATCTAGGTAGGTACCCAAGTATTTATATAAAAAAGGAATACATTTATATTATAAGCTTATAAAGCTAAAGGGAAAACTAACAATGTAAATACCTACTTAGTTTCTTAAAAATGCCGTACTTATTAGTAAGGTTTCTATTAAATTTCGTTAATATGCTTACCCAATTTAACAAGATCCTCATAAGAGGCACTCTCATTTGGCACTTTACAGAACTTTGCTTTGTTATATAACATTATTATTGAATTTGCATGTAGCGTGTTACTGTGTAGAAACATTACCTATCATGCATGAGGAGAAAACACGTATATGGCACCACATGCAATTCCAAACACTACCTTAAGTAAGGTAAGAGAAATACATTATTATCATTGTCATTGCATAATACAGAATAAAAAAAAAACATATCGAATTAAATCAATATATTAATGTAGGTACAACGGATAGTTTTACATTGGTCATGGATGTATTAACACGAACACTCTGGACCCATGAGTTCTTTTGTGCTCTCTAGTTTGTCAGTTTGTACGACAAAGTTTGTATCATCAGCATATAAAGTAACAAAGCAGTCTGGTAAAGCAGATATTAGTAGTATAGACTCCTGCGGCGTATAAGCTCCCCCCGAAGAAAGGTTACCTGTCGTCTATTTTGTTAAACAGGCTTTTAGTAATCTCACACTATCATTCACCACTCCATAGAATCGAAGTTTTTCAATAAGAATATCATGGGTCACACAGTCGAAGGCCTTGGAAAGACCACAGAAGGTGGACAACAAGGAACCTTACACCACTATTAATTTAAACTAAATGAGTCAAGCGTCCACCTTCTACTTCCAAATTTGTTCTTATTTTTCTTCAACATGACCTAAATAATCTTTTTTCGTACTGCTAACGTAACTGCCTCTCATGGGCGAAGTTAGAAGGGCTTGGGGAAGCTAAGCCCCCTCTTCCCAAAAAATAATTTGAACATTACTACACACACTTTTAAAAATGTCCTGCAAGAAAGGGTACCATTTAATTATTATTGTCCGTCTATTTAATAATTTGCGGTTCAGGCTTGAAATTTTACCCCAGTCTTAGGCCCTATCCTGACGCAGCCACACGACAGCAACACAACATGTCGTCGCTCGAATGTTGCTGCCGTGTATTTAAATGCAGGCATGCCACGAATTTTAGTTCCTATGTTCGTGAGGCATGTACGTACACGGGACACGGAGCTATAAAACAAGACGACACGGCGGACACATGTTACCAATCAACGTTTTTATTCAGTTGCCGACCAACACTTTTTTAATTTCCTTTATTCTTTCATCAGTGTTCATATTTATTATAAACTATTAGAATTAATTTTACAGTAAAATATATAGTTAACTTACATTAACAAATAATACAGAAAAAATAAAACTTTTCATATAGATCTGATGACCTAACTTCGCTCAGGCTGCCTCTATCTCGATCTTAGAAAACGTTACGCCATCACGTTGTTTAGAAATATAAATAAAATTTTATCTAATTATACTATCAGTGATATACCATTAACATATTACAAGAGTCTCCATTGTAAAAGATATAGGTAAACTTAAATTCAAACTGGAATAGTACAGAGCTTACGCCACGGATTTATCGATCTCAAGCGACACGATTCAGGAACTTTTTTAAGTTAAAGTGAGATATAACTCGTTTTACGTCATCAAGCTCGTGACGCTCCTGTACTATTCAATTTTAAATTTAAGTCTATCTTTTTTTACTGCAAAATGTTACTTGAACATCATATCCAGCAAATCACCATAAAAGCTAAAAATCACTAGGCACATTTTCTAATATACCGTTTAATTTTAACCATGAACCTTTGTTGGTGCTTTGTCTGTACTGTTGCATGGGGATTTTCTTCATGTCAGATATGCAAATTTTTTATTTATTTATTAACGGGCTATGCCCAATTTCACAAAATATGCAATGAAGTTAATCTTATTTCTAACGCTGAGTTACATATTAACAAATTAATATTTATAATTAAAACAAATGAACAGATTTATCCCGAAAATTTGCGAAAGTAAGATAGAACAAAAGACCAGGAATGGATCTTGAAATTTTAGAGATTCTGGATACTTTCATAAAAACGCCTGGACAAAAAGTTATTTTGGCCATAGTTAGTTCTATGTGCGGGTATCGAGAAGGTGTATCTTAATCGTGTATCCCTAGAAGGAACATGCAAACCTATGTTATTCAGCAAAAGCGGACAGTTATATTTATTATTTAATATATTGTATAGCATTTTAAGGTCCTTAGAATCCCGACACTCCTTAAGGGTTCTCAGTTGAATGTGAGATTCCAACTGAGAATAGGTTAGTTCAGGTATATTAAGTTTAAAAGCAATTAGCTTTAGAAATTTATGTTGAACTCTTTCTATATTCTGAATGTGAACATTATAACGAGGATTTCAGACATTGGAAGCATTTTCGAGGTGAGTTCTTATCAACGAGCAATATAGCTGTTTAATAGCATTTGTGTTAGTGAACTCAGAAGTAACTAGCTTTACAAAACCGAGAGTTGTAGTGACTTTGAAATCATTGATTGAACCAATAAGTACGCCCAAATCCCTTATCACAGGGACACTGGAAAGTACAGTATTTCCAATCAAATAGGGTTGCTCAAGCGTTGTCCTGGATTTATGAAAAATAACTAAATGACACATTCAATTCCATACCATTGTTCTCGCACCAGGCTTCTAAATGGTTCAAGACGGACTGAAGTTTTGGGCAATCATTTGAAGAAACTGACTATGCTCAAAACGAGATCCCAAGCCGTTTATAGACAAGTGAAAGAGAAGAGGTCCCAAGTGCGAACCCTGGGGAACGCCAGATGGTACCTGTATATTTTTAGATTGAAAGTTGTTAAACCGAACAATCTGGGAACGACCCGTCAAGTAACTTTCAATCCAGCAAAACAATGCACCGCCCACACCAACATCCTCCAACTTGGATAAAAGAGTAGAGTGGTTAACCCTATCAAACGCTTTGGAGAAGTCAGTGTAGACCGAGTGCACCTGAGAGCCCCTTTCCAAGGCATCCGAGATGTAGTCAGCATAGGCAAGCAGATTGAGCTCAGTATTCTTGCCAGTCTGGAATCCGAACTGTCTAAGGATAATGTATTGGCCCAATACCGAGATTAAATAATTAGTTAAAGTATGTTCAAATACCTTGGGAATAATACTCAAGATACTAATTGGGCGATAATTTGTGATCATGGATTTATCTCCAGACTCGTGGATTGGTGTCAGGTAATTCAGTTTCCAGAACTGCGGGAAAGTTCCCGATGTGAGCGAGAGGTTAAATATTATGTGTAAGGGGCGAGCCAAGATAAAACTGCGCAGCAGTAAAGGAGTTAAGCCATCAGGACCGGGTCCCTTGTTTATGTCTAATGAATTTAACTGCAAGTATACATCTGAGATTGAAATGCGGTAATTTGTGACAGTAGTATTGTTATTAAAGTTTGTTTGATGTTGATTAGGACAAGGCTTGCTACTATAAACTTGAGAAAAATAGTCTGCAAACATATTGGCTACATCTAATCCTGAATCGCTGTAATTTCCACCGTAGTGAAACTGGCAAGGGGTATCACGATTTTTCCTTTTGAGTTAACGAAATTCCAAAACTGTTTAGGATTGGTGGTTAAATAAAAATAAAAGCAACGAGAAAACTGGTTATATCACAATTTAATGCTCTTCAGACTATGGTAGTGAAGAATGACCAGTATGTACGCCAATGGTTAATTATATCTGTAGTTACCGGTCGGTTTGCCTCGGCTACCCAAAGGGCACTCGAAAATAAAAAAGACAATCAAACAAAAACAAAGGCCGACGATAGTTAGTACTATCGGTATGGTACGTTCACCCACATGCGTTCACTTGTTTTTCTACTCATGTCATCTCGATCTCAATAAAGATTCGTTGAACGGGGAAGCGTTTTATGGCCGTACGTTAGACACAAAGCCACACTTCAACTCAGGAATGTCGAAGTTTCCTGTCTTGACCATCTAATGCGTGTGTAAATAGTCCCATAATATTGACCATATGCAGAAGTGCGGCCATGTTTAGGAAAACATAAAAAAAATGTTTATTGCTTTTCCGCGAGTGTATAAGTATTTCGCAGAATCATACGCCACATGTTAGGAAATTATGTTAAAATCCGTTGAAAATGCAAATTAAATAAGTATGTGCGCATTGATAGGTAATTGCTGTTATAAATACTATAACATTGTTTCGGAGCTTGAAGGGACACGTCAATGATTTCAATAACAAAAATGGAATCATCGAGACACGTCAGGAAGAATGGAAAACCGCAGCACGACAGAACGTGTCTGTGAACGTACTTGCTTCTTCACGGATCCCTATTTCAGTTTTTTAAAGGTTAATAAATCATAAGTCATTGTTTTTTGAGACAACATATATTTCTAAAAATGCTGCATGTAATTCCTTGCCAAAAACTAAACATTTAACAGTTGATGTCCGACTGAAATATGTTTTAAACATTTTCAAAAACCAACTTCTCCTTCTTACAACGCCCTCTCACGATCCACATCGCTAACATTATGCTAGATACAGCAGCTCTAAAGATTTCAATTGAGGAGCATCTAAACCATCTTTGATGGTCCTGCAACCAAGAAGTTTTCCTTCCTCCAACAGATATTTTCCTTCAATCTTTCGTTTAATTATCAGTTTCAGGAGTTTGTACTTATCGCCTCTCAGTAACATGGCATATGTACCCAGGTTTTCTTTCCTTAATGATGCTCATTAATTCATTCCAGTTTTAAATTCGCCTGAGTACTTCTTCGTTGGGTCCATGAAATATTCTGGCTCCAGAGTTGAACATTCATATCCGTAAACAGTACACTGAAGATATAACATCTAATCATCCGGTTACTAAATTCCAATCTCAGATCAAGACAGGTAAAGAGGTTAGTTCAGGTTAGCGAAAGTTTTTCTGGCTTGTTCTATTCTAGATCGTATCTCGCGTTTCGGCACACAGCGCGAGTTGATGATGGTAGCCAGATATTTGAAGCATGACACTTGCTCGATATTGATGTCATTTACTGAGAGAATTATCACATTTCTCAAAATGAATGAAAGGCCTAAACACTATCTGGATTTATCAAGTTGTCTGCATTGACATGGCCCTTTATTTTCTATATGTATATTTACTTACTATTTTAGTGTATTTATCGTGTGTATAATATGGAAAGTAATAGATTTATTTTATTATTATTGTTATTATATATTTTGATTTCATAAGGTGGGATCACTTAGCATTTTTTAGAGAAAAAATCACACCCCTTCGACGCCCTGTGCATCGCGATGCTTCAAAAACATAAATCGTTTGCAGGGAATTCGAAAGTACGTACTTTAAATGTTTAAGACTTTTTTGTCATTTACCCTAATTCGATACTTTGCTCGTTTTTAAGCAATACAAGGTTTTAAAAAACTGTAAAACCTAGTTTCACTTAATCTTATAATAGGTGCCTATGTCTTGCAGCTTCACTAACCAAAATCAAAGAAAATACTGGTGTTTCCGTAAGCTTTTCATGGAGGATTCTACACAACAACAAGTTTCATCCATATAAAACCAAATGAATCCATAGATTGATGCCAGGGATCCTGCACGAAGAGTGGAATTCTTAGCAAGATTTTTTGAACTATTATATTTCCAAAATGTAAGTATCTTGTTCAACATTTTATAAAGCGACCACAGACGCTTTCATAATAATGACATCTTGAACCGACATAATTGTAATAATCATCTGTGTTGGATTAGAGAAAGAGGAAATCGACGCGTTTTTGGACATTACAATATGTGGCTGCAGGAGGATTGATCTCCTGCTTATAATTCTTAAATTGTTAAGAACTATTTGGACAGACAGTATCCCAACTGATGGTTTGAAACCAACGGTCTAACAAGGTGACCAGCAAGGTCACCATAAATAACACCCTCAGATTTTTTTTTGGATCACTTATACAGTCTATGAAACACCACTTGAAAATATGGCCGATTTTACGAACCAAATTACAGTGGCATGTACATAATGTACACGAAGAACGCTTTTAAAAGATACTCAAGCACTGCAAAATTTTTAAAAATTTTTGACAGTTGCGGTCGCGCAGAAGGAGTAAAGTTGGTAATTGAGTTTATCTTCTCTTGTGCAAAGGGTATAGTTGTATTTCAAAGAAATTGGCCTGTTAACATGACTGCACTAACACTAAGGGGTTAAAAATTTCAGTTTCATGGTAAATTACACTGAACAGAAAAATGCCTTTACAATGATTATTTTCTAACAGAACACACTATCATCGTAAAAGTTTATTAAAAACAATGGAGCTACCAAATAAACATTACAGAAACCAATATGAAAAGCAATTATATGAAAACAATGCCATGTGGGGTTGAATAGGTACCTACCACAGTGATTGGTGCAATTAACTTCTCGCATATTTTTTAATTGAAAAATAATAAGAAAGCGTTTCGTGCGTGAAGATTTATCATTGGCTAAAGTAGAAAGGCCCCCTTAGGTGAGTGGGCTGTTGTCAGGACCGTAGTAACCAGTCAGAAATGTATAATAATAATATTTATTTACAAAATGTAATAACTATGCATTGCTGCAATATTCAATTTTGTGGTTGGCTACGGCTAGAGATTCTAGCTAATCGAGAAGACGTAACAAAAGTACAATAAATACACTACAAGTCCAAAAAGCAGGTAGATTTTAGTCATAAAATGACTGTTTAGATGATGTACCGAGATATCAAAAATGATGTTGCTCAAAGGTCGTCATAAAATGAATCTCAGCTCTCTTGGTCTTCTCAATCTTTGTCAATTTAGGTTCGTTTGGATGCGATATTGACATCATCAATACATTAACGCACACCTAGGAAATTACTGGGCATAGAAGTTCAGGGCAATTGAAAAGTAAATATTATAATTCTAAATTGCTGCAAAAATTCCACATTAAAGGTATACCTTTGGTAACATCATTTGAAAGTTTGGACAATTTTGTATCATTTTGGTCTAAGGCTCATTAGCGTACTGATCTTGATAAGAGTGAGGTGGGGTTTACTTTGTCTATCCGCAGGGTCAGGGACACTCAGTCTAGCTGGGTAAATGCAGGAATTAAGAACTACTCGACATAAATTAAAGATTTGTATCTGTGGTACAGGCAAGCAAACAACCCTGAAGTTTACGCTTACTACAGGAACGGAACGAATATAGGAAATTTGTATCTAACACAAAAAAGAACATAAATGCAAATAAAATTGGAAACTCAAGAAACAAGGCCTGGGATATATTTAATGTGGAGACCAATAAGTGTAAATCATACTCCAGTATAGTCCTGCGGGACGGGGATGTGCTTGTGGAGGACCCCAGGGTGATGGCAGTGTTGTTCAGTAGTCAGTTCAGCTTGCCTCTGTTGCCTGGAGGTGAGGAGTTCGTATGCCCTCCTGGCCGGTTTCCTACGCTGTTTCTCTGGCTCGTCACAGAGCAGGAAGTTTTCAATATTATGAATCTTCGCAATAAATTCTCCGCTGGATTGGATGAGGTGCCTGTGAGGATATGGGGCGAAATCCATTGGTTGCTATCTGGCATAAATTAATGCTTTATTACGGGAACGTTCCTAACTCAGTTGAAGAAAGCGAAATTGATTCCTAAACACAAGAAGGGTGATAAACCTAGTATCGAAAACTATAGACCTATAGGATCTCTGTTGTCGTCAGTATCGAAAGTGCTCGAGAGGGCCATCTTGATCAGCAATTTAGGTGTAGGCCAAGCAGATCTAGGAAACTACCAATATTTGAAACAGTCAGATTTATATTTGATCAATAATTAGACCTTGACCATACATTGCTATTAACAAAATTGGAAACCTATGGGTGTGTGTGCTTCCCTTATGATATCATAATCGGAAAGTAGAATAAATTTAGAAGAAGAAAGCATGAAAACAGCAGTTATTATATATTCGTTGTGAAGAAGTGATTGTTTTCATAGTTCCGTGGTCAAGGATTACATGACAAACAATATTTTTAAACTTTATGGTTGTGTAGGTCATTATTCCAATGGCCCAAAAACTACTTTAGAATTAATAACATAACCATGGAAAACTTCTCATTAAGGCATAATTCTAATATGGTGTGTAAAGAAGTAAATGTAGATAGCCGTGAAATAAAATCGGCAGGATTCCATGGAGATAAATAAATTGGAATAGTTGTCAGCTGATTTAATTTTGAAAGGTGTTGTGTTGACAAAAGTTTTTCCTTGATTCGTTTTGAATTTCTTGTTACCTATTAGTAAAATGTGTGCTAAATATCCTTAAAGAAGAAGAATACGATTTGCTTGCCTTATACTTTGAGACTCTATAGCAGAAGAGTATTTCGGCGACTGGCGATACGTTTAGGGCAAAGTGTACGACCCATTCTAGTTCCTATCAGAAGATGCCCGGTAAGGAATGAAGACAATAATATAAACGTTCTTAGGTACTTGAAAGCGGATTCGCATTTAAGCATGAAAAAAATTTCCATAGATTTAGGCATAAGCTGCACTACAGTGTTCCGAAGTTTAAGGGATTTTAAGTTGCTGTATTTTTACACCAGGCCCTATCAGAAACTGATTTTGACAGGTGCGCGGCTCGACTATTGCTATTGGCTAAAGATATGTGTAACGAAATTCTTCAATTCCTCTCCCTGGTTTTATGGAGTAATAAAGCCACTTTTATTAGCTGTGTCATTTTTTATTGTTGAGACGCAGAATGATGGTCATAATGTGTAATAGAATTTGTGTAAACGTTAGTGTCATAAGCGAGCAATGAAACATTTGAGCTCAGCTCTGCTGTTAAGTCACAGATGTACATGTTAAAGAGGATTGGTTCCAGGACTGATCTCTGTGGTACACCTGATGTGACTTTTATTTCCCGTGAGGTAGCATCATCTATACTGACTACGCTGGTTCTGCCAGTAAGAAAGTCAGTGGTTCATTTTTTGTAGTAACTTTTTATGGAGCACTAGGTCGAAAGCCCTATTAAAATCCAGGTAAATGACATTAATGGGGTTGCTCTGATCCAATGAAGTAGTCCACGAATTTACCCATTCTAACAGGTTGAACACCATGCTGATTAAATGGTATTATTTGGTTTTGGAGAAGTTAGATGAGCTTGCACGGAATTGATGTCAAACTAATTTGGTGATAATTTTTGGGATTAAATTTGTCCCTTTTTTTAAATATATGGGCATAACAATCGATGACTTTCAGTGTTGAGGTAAAGTGCCTTTGTTGCCTAACGTTGGCTTCAGTTATTTCTATTGTTTTTATAGATGGTTGAAAATAGTCAGTAAAAATAGATGATTGGTGTCCTCTGTAATGAAGCTCGATTTAAATTTGACTCTTTGTCGATCAGCTCTTGTCAGATTGTAGTTTGGAATTTCCACTAGGCTGCTCGGCATTGGAGAGTTTGACTGGTGGATCGTGATGTTCGATAACTTCTATAAATTCTTGGAACTTAGCCGTGAGTGAACCTACATTGGTATAAAGAAATTTTTGTTTCTATGCCATACTTTTTGGACTCGTGTTTTACATTGTTGTTGTCCTCTTTTAGGGGTGATGGTGCTGATACTAGCAAGCTTAATGATTGTCGTCTACAAAATTCCCATCTTAACTGGTTTGGTAGTTGCAGTCTTGGTATTGCTTGATCTTTTGCAGAAATGCAGGGCAATTTGGGTTTCTTGCAGAATGGTTACGATCTGGCGGTCTGACTCGCTTACAGTCGGGACAGTTTAACGAGTTTGCCTCACATCCTCGTCCCTTATGGCCTTCTCCACACTTATGAAACACTAGATCCGCATTGCAGTGTTTGGCGATATGTCCGAAATTGCAATATATGTATGTACATAAATTTTATTTTTTATCAGTCATTTGAAAGTTGCTGGTTCCGTCTGCAGTATCTAGTTCTCTTTATTTAGATTGCTACATGTTTTCTTTGTTATAAATCTTATTTTAGATCGAAGAGATTCGCCAAGAAGTCAAGCTAGGTTATTCTTTGTTCCGGTTTTTATAGTTGAACAAATTGTCTCAAAATGTTGTTTCTGTCAGTGCCGCACATTCTAATATTTTGAGAATTGATGTACACCGCATCAAGATGAAACCACGCTTCGTCTGAAAATAATGTTATAATTGTATCTTACATGGATGCATGCAAGTTTTCTTTACAATCTTTTGGCGTACTCCCAATTTTTTTGAAAGTATTGCTAAATCTGGGAAGTAGATACTCTCGATAACTGTCTAAATATAAACTCCGATTGTATTCCTAAATCCCATTAACTGGCACACTATACTAAAATTCATTTACAGATTCCAACGATGTAAACAGCATTCACCATCCCCGAACGGTCATTTCCAGCCTGTCAAGAAAACTTCACCCACCAGAACTGCTTGACAAAGTTTGACAATAATGCTTGACATCCTAACTAAACTTGATAGAATTATTTCATTAATCCATTTTTGAATTTTTTTTATGCGTTTGGATCTAGATAATAACAAACAATTTTTTTGTACAATTCTTGTGGTGTGTATAAATTGTAGAATCCCACCTTGAATGCTGATCAGTGTAAATTCCTTAATATTTTTTTTGCTATTTCTACTGTAAATGTTCATCGACTTGCAATTGTATTGGTCGGTAATCTAAATGGCATTAAAATTAGCAAAATTACATATTAGTGAGGGAAATTATGTTCTTTTAAACGTCTAAGTACGAAGTAACAACGTAGAAAAGGCATAAAAAACGAAATAACTACCTAATTTCAGTCTGTATTCATAATGCAATCAACTTCTCCCAAGGGCGAGCCTCGGCCCTGGCTTTAAACCGACTAAAAGTCATTTTTAACTTTTTGTTATTCGGTATCATTATAAGGTATTGTGCAGTATCATCATTATTGTGGGATGAGAATAAGAATGCATTTGGTTTAGGGTCTCGCTTTTAAGCGTTGCCTACGACTAACCCGTTTTTTATTTGTTGTCTCTCTTCAAGGTAAATTTTCCAATAATTAGGCCCAATTTTCAAGAATAGTTTGCTTAAACCTTAGCACAGCAGCAAGCTTGCCTCCTTTTTTCCTTTATAATACCGATAAATCGTCTTTATTAAGATTGAATAGAATCAGGCGAAGTTAAGCTGTAGTAACTGTTTGATAAATAAAAGTTTATTAAAAACTTACCTCGTCGTTTGAAAGACGTAACTAGCGCAGTCGGTAGGATTGGGATAGTTTTCGGTCAAGCCACGTCATCGAGTCCGATTGGCCGCGAAACTCGAGTTTCAACCCTTAGACTCCAACGAACAATGGTTATTGTGACTTTCTTGTGCACCAAAAAGTGATTGAATTCAACTGAGGCCAATACAGCAGTCCAGCATCGTACCCCCCAGGCAGCTTACGAGGCAGCACGGAGATTAGAAAATCAAGCAGTAGGAAGGAAAGGCTGACGGTTCAACAGATTTGAGAAATCCAAGGGTGAGTGTCAAAGAATTCCTATTGAATCCTTTCATCCTCCCTGGATAGGACGGTGGAAGTAGGTAAGTTAGTTTTAAGAAAAATCAAGAAATCAAAGAAACATAAAATCTCAATCAATAAAATAATAAAGCACATAATTACTTCTTTTGAAACAATAAGTTTCTATTTAATCTTAAGAATACTTAGGTTGGGGAAAGAAAGTACTTTTTAATTTACTTTCATCAAATAATTAATATTACTTTTATGAGTGAACCAGATATTGACGAATTAGTCAGTCAATTCTTTAACACTTTAAAACTAGGAAACGAAGAATAAAACAAAGAACTTAGAATGAATAATCAATTGCAAGTACAACCACAACAAGGTTTCAATTACACCCTACTTAAAATGTTTATAGATAAAACTTCGTTAGGAGCCAAGTATAATCAGCATCCCGTTAAATTGTGGTATAAGTATTCAAGATACCCAATTTTGGAACAAGGAGGAAACGTTAAGGGTAGTTCTTTTCCTCTACCCCCAATCAAGTTCAGCAACTTTAAACCCAATGCATTAGGAGCGAAACCAATCAAACTGGAATCAATAAATTTGGATAAAATCAAATTTCTTCAAGAACAAGCCAAGGCGCTGAAGATTCCCGAAAATTACCCTAGAATTCACCCTCTTTCCTGGCGCCTTTCTTCCTCAATTGCAATTATACTAATCATTGCTTTAATCATGTTTGCAGTTTGGAAACTATATAAAAAGCGTCTAGCTAGTCCACAGTCAAGGACCCAAGAAACCCCAAGGGAAGCATCGCCGAAAAGAACCTCTTATCCCTGTTGTTTTCGACTTCAACGGGAGGAACTATGTGAGCATAACAGCTGACCAAGTACATAAATTCCAAGAAGCTTGTATCAGTACGAAATAAGACAAAGCCTATAAATTCTACTTATTATGATTATATCCTCATTCTTCATTCTCTCATGTACATGTCAATGTAACTGCTGTAATCATATAGGGTCTCCTTACTAAAGTGATAGCGTACGGAATGCCGGTTCAATTTTGTTGATGGCTGTCGAGCTGTGCTAAAGACCGTTCTCTGCGAGTGGCGATGGACGGATTTCTTTCAGATACATTTAACATCAACGCCGGAGTCCTTCTAGGTTCTATATTGTAGCCCACCCCCTTTCCACCATACATTAACGATCTTTTGGAAAAAACTAAAAATCCTATATATATATAGCTTCGCTGATGACAGTACACTTGTTTCATCTTTTACTTTGGATGCTCGAACATCGGCTGCCAATGCACATCTCTATGGGCAGTAAGAGGTCTCACATCTCAACATAGATCTGGAAGAAGTTCTGTCTTACTAGTAGAATTTACCGCTAAAAAACTCAGGCGGCAGTTTTTTCTAAAAAAGTTAATGTAGAAAACCGGATATAGTCATGGCGGGATACTCGATTCCCTTGCCTTCATCAATTCATTTATTGGGCGTCAATTTGGATAGTCACATGTCTTGGCATAATCACGTTGCGGCCATTGCTAAGGCAGCCTCGCAGAACCTTGGAATACTTTTCCGAACTAAGAACCTCTATACGCCACAACAACTTTTAATGCTCTTTAAAGCCCAAATTCGACCACCGCTGGAGTATTGTTCGCATATTTGGGGCTCTGCTCCTAAACATACCCTGAGATTACTGGATTCCATTCAAAGAAGAGCTACTCGCTTGATCGGTGATCATGATCTGACAAACAACCTGGAAAGCCTTGAACATCGAAGGCAGGTTGGCGACTTGAGTCTATTTTACAAATATTTTCATGGCAACTGGTGAACTGAGGTTCTCCGCTTGATTCCACCCAGAGCGATGTATGGTAGAAATACACGACGAGCCACTGCAGCCCGTACGTGGTTCAGCTTAGTGTCCCTCGAACGACAGTGTTTAAAAATTCTTCACTCTGGAACGACCTCCCTGAGGTCCCCAACGAGTATAATCTCCAAAGATTTAAGACCAACGTGAATCGTTTCCTGCACAGAGCGTCCTAAAGGAGTAATCCACAGAAAGAAAAATATTTCCGGTATTATCGGTAAATAATATTTCAAGGGATTTAGATAGAATATGTCTTTAAAAGTAGAAAAGGAATTTTCTATAGTAAATTTAAGTTTTTCATTGAATTAATAATATTTAAGTTTGAATTGCCGATTTTAATATTAAAATTTCAATGAAAGCTGTGTGTTATTTTCAAAAATCATTAGATAATATTTATTTGTATTTAGTTTTAAGTTATGTGCAGCAGATAGTTTGCTTAAGTTGGGAATTTATTATTTTTACGGTATATTTAGCTTGATCAGTTCTAAAGCTAATGTATATCTGTGTGTCATCAGCATAGGCCTGGATGTTACGCTCAGTAGTTGAATTGAATAAGCAGGGGTCCAAGAATGGATCCTTGTGTCATCCGAAGGACACATCCTGGACAGACGATGCGACATTACCGATGTGAACTGTTTTTTTTTCTACCGGTAAGGTATGACTTAATGAACACGACACTAGAGTCGGAGAAGCTGTAATATTATAGCTTTGCTAACATTGGGTTGTGGTTTATTGTGTCGAATGCCTTGGAAAAGTCTAGGGCTACTAGGGTCGTCAGCTCTTTCCTGTCCATTCCTTGAACAAAATCGTCAGTTACGTGTATAAGGGCGTTGGACGCACTATAAATCGGTCTTAGCCTTGCTTGATAATCGTACAGGATGTTAGACTCGCTTAAGCATTTAGTGATCTGCATGTGTATGTTCCTTTCTAGTACTTTTACTTTTGAGATTGCAGGTAAAATGCTAACAGGACGCAAATCGGAATAATATTCTGTTGGATTGGAGACTTTAGAGATTGGTCTTATAATTGATTCTTTCCAGCAAGTGGGAAAATAGTTCTTCTTAAAACTCTGACTAACCTAAAACAAAGTTAAAACATTGAGTATTGTAAATAAATCAATGCATGTTTATTCTTATTTTAAACCAAAAAAAGTTTTCTCTTATTTGATGGGGTTATTCCTAGACCAATTTTAAGTAGAAAAGTTTATATAAGCATAGCTCCGCAACCGCTTTATTTATGAGATAGAGGATGTTACAATTTTTCAGAGGCAAAAAAATCGTAAAAACAAATAAATAACATTAAGTAAGTTAAATAATTTGTTTATTGATGTAGAAAATTGAACTAACTTTTAATAGTTTAGGCTATGTAATTTTTCTTTAAGAAACAACACCGTATTCAATATACAGGGCGCTTTCATCAGCGATGATGCGTTTTATAAATTGTCTTGGTTGACTTAGCAATTCAATCGAGATACTGTGGTTTACTTTATTGCATTAGGTCCAGCTGAAGTCGACGCAGCGTAAATAACAGAGTCGAACAAGTCAACCGACTAAATCAAATTTGAAAAAAGCTTAAATTGGCGGTCGTAAGGTGCAGCCTAATAATGGACCTGTAAGGCTTTGTGGTTAGTCTTAATCGAAAATCAGTACTATATCAAATAAGCTTAATTTCGTGGATATAACTTTTCAATTTGAATATCAACAGAAGACAGATTCATATATTGTTTAACAGACATATGATTGACAAGTGCTTTACTTTGAAGAATAAGATTTATGCGCTTTAAAAAACGTATAATATACCGTGCAAGCAAAGATTATTTTTATCCAAGAGGGCTTGGACTGATAAACGTAAGGCTTGGCTTAGATCACAATTATAAGATGATGATATATCTAACCAAATCTAGGTCAAAATTGTGTTAAATTAGGAACATAGGAAATCCCATGTAAATTTTGAGGTGACTAAATATTGGATCCCCTATACATTTTAGAGAAAAATTGTATTATAATTTTTTGAAGAGACCGATATAATAAACCCATGTGCCAAGTTTGAATAAATTCTAATAAGCCAATCATAACTTATTTAATTGAATGTGATGGCAAAATTACGAAATTTTCATAATTTAGGTAATACAACAAACACCAGGAAATTATTATTTGGCATTGACAAAACGAAAAGTGACAGTGACAACATTTTCATTGAAGGCGCTTTAATTATAGCGTAATAGAGCTACTCTATTAAGGAAAAAGTAACTATGATTAAGTGGTATTATACAGGAAACAGTTTAAGACGAGTATCTGAAATGTATTTAGTTCAATTCCCTGATAAACCTATCCCTTCCATTTCATTAATTAAACTTATATTAGTAAATTTGAGTCCATAAGCACTGTAATAAATAACTTTAAATGCTCAACTCAGAATGTCAATAGAGCTACAGAAAGGGATAACAGAGATCTTGATATTTTACTGCACGTAGAGGAAAATAAAATGATTAGCACGAGGATTCTTGGGCAAGCCGTAGGAAAACATCAAACCACAGTGTTGCGGACTTTAAAACAACATAAATATTTTCCTTACAAGTATGAAAAACATCAAAAGCTACGTCAAGGTGATGAAGAAGAAAGAAGTTTTGAGGTAATGGAAAGAGCAAATAATAATAGGAATTTTTTGAGAAATATTTGTTTTACCGATGAATGTACATTCACCCTCAACAACGAACCAAATATTCAAAATTGCCGGTATTGGAACCAAGAAAATGAACATCGTCTTGTTCATAATCGGACGCAATATCCACAGAAAATAAATGTTTGGGAGGGAATTGTAGAACATCACATTATTGGACCTTTTTTTGTACTGTTACAGAAGCACTAGAAGAAGTTGTACACGAAAATCATGAGATCTGGTATGAAATGGATGATAAAAATGATCAATGATACAAATCCCCAGCAGTAAAAGCAACGTTACGAA
Organism: Polydrusus tereticollis; assembly: GCA_963920685.1. Taxonomy (NCBI): domain Eukaryota; kingdom Metazoa; phylum Arthropoda; class Insecta; order Coleoptera; family Curculionidae; genus Polydrusus; species Polydrusus tereticollis. Next base: position 13,956,198 of record OY987335.1, on the reverse strand, counting down.
AGTTTTCGCGAGAATCGTCCATGCACAAACGGTCATTGTTGTTTCTCGGACTTCTTCCGTCCACGCACTAAATGACCACCCTGTATATAAAGCTAGGATAAGCAGTTTCATTCATAGGACAAACCAGTAAAATAAATTATATCCATATCACACACTTTTTTCAGACACCACAAATTATCATTTTACTGGCATCCGCTTGAAAATGTTAAATGTATCTTACAAACGGTTTTGCGGCGTCAGTTTCTACGCCCACTCTGCCTGATTACAGAGGTCTTGCTCTAAATTTCTGTTATAAAACCCAGCTCCCTGTTAAATTAATATACTTAAGTTAAACCTTGTATGGACGATGATTATTTCTGTTGCTGCAAAGAGCAGTTTCACTGGACACCGCATGGCAACAAGAAGTAAGTCAATAAAATCAGAGACAAAGTATACGTCCACCAATCAATCACTCAGATCTGCCATACAAGTAAAAAAAGCCTTACCCAAGTTACTTTTTGGCGAATATTAGATTTATACATCTAATACATCATTTGCTTAAACAATAATTTCGAAAAATTAATAAATTTCATTAGATAATAAGTTTTTCAGTAAATAATAAGGCTAATATTTGATGAAAAGAGACGTAACTGACGAAAAAGTTGCATTTGCCAGAGCATACAATTTTCGACGATTTTGTTTCCCTGTATTTCCGTCTATGACGTAATTTTTTTAACTGCAAATAATAAAAAATAATATTTTTTTCATTGAATTAGAAAGAGAATCTTTAGTTTACATGAAAAATGTCATAATAACGTTATTTTGAGGGAAGGCCTTTTCATCGCTGCTCCTCGTTCGAAGCATAACATGCTTTTTAACTTGTACGCGGCAGATATTATGTGCGAGGTATGCAGCCTCTGGTAAATACTGTATTTATCTGAAGAAGACCAATTAAAACGTTGAGTTTTGCAAGAAAATAAAGTGAATAAAAAGCAGTACTTAAAAACACTTATGCTAGAGCAGTAAGTAGCTTTATGATAAGGAAATTAATGAATAAAATATAAAATTTTCACAGAGAGCAATATGAATAGATGGTAAAAAATGATTGTACCAGGGCATTCGCACGTAAATATTCAATAAAGAGTTTTAAAAAATCATATTAGTAAATAAAGAGAGTAGTAAAAAAGTACAAGGGTTGTTTTTCCCTCCTGCCAGTATCACGAGATGGGGCTTTTTGATTACATTCTCCGATGATTAAAAATAATAGTACCAAAACACCTCTTAGAGTCCACTACTTTTATTTCCTTTACTAATAAATATTTAAAATTGTAAATAAAATGACAATAAATGATAAACACTATTAGTTTCTTGAATAATTAAAATTTTACAGAACAGCACGCTGCTCAGAATTCACGCATGTGAAGTAGTCAAAGTCCCCATTTTTTAATAAAGTCCACATTGCATCCTCAAAAAATTGGGGCTGGTTAGCTGTTTTCAGGGACGCGCCATATGGGCAAGGTCCTGCGGCGCCAAGGCCTTAAAGGCGCCAGGCCTTCAACACAAATTAACATAAAACTAAAAAAAATTATCTTTGAATACCGGTGGTAAAAATGCATTATCCACCAACACCGACCGCCGGTCGGCGACCAGTACCAGTGGTAAATTTTTTTTGAACTGTTCAAGAACTATATAATTTTTTTTCTGCCTCAACCAATCGGTGGTCTGTTTTGACAAGTAAGATTTCAAGTCTGACATTAAAGCCTTTGTCAGATACTAGATGGTCTAGCAGAATTGATGCAATAACCCCTCTAAGATTTGAGTTGGGCGAAATTTACGATGCTCTTTATGAAATTTTATCCGGAAATAACTTTGACGATACTACAAAACATCTAGGTAAAAAAAATTAAAAATTATGAGTTTGTGTCTATGGTAAGTCTTGTGGAGTGAAAGTGAATGTTGTTACTAAGATTCTGCAATCTAAAACATTTAATATTTTCCAGGCTTGCGAAAGTTTAAATAACCTCAATGAATTTGTAAAACAATATCGATCTGACAAAGGCTTCAGTGACTTATTGGTAGATGCCAAAGAACTAGCTTCTTGCTTAGAAGTTGATGCAAAATTTATATCCGCAGAAATTTTAAGGCCACGAAAGATCAAAAAACAATTTTCTTACGAAGGTGACGACCAGCCGATTGAAAAAAATAGAAGAAAGAGAAATAAAATTTAAAGTAAATTGCTTTTTTGTAATGCTAGACATTACTCTTTCATCTGTAAAACTATTATCGTGTCATTCTGACGTTTTTAATTTTTTGTGGAATGTTGAGGATTTCGGTAAATATTCTGACCAAGCTCAATTTAATTTTTATAAAACCTTAACTGACAAAGATCGAAACGAGAAAGATATAGACGGAACAGAACTTTTACACGAATTACAATTTCTGCAAAATGGCGACAAAAACGCGACGTCTGTAGTAGAAAGACTTAATTGCATTGCAATAAATAACCTAACCCACTCATTTCCAAACATTACGATTACATTGCGCATATTATTAACCATTCCAGTTTCTGTAGCTACAGCCGAGAGGTCATTCTCTAAATTAAAGTTGATTAAAAATTATTTACGATCTAGAATGGGCCAAGAGCGGTTAGAAAATCTTGCTATCATTTCTACAGAGTCTGACGTTTTAAAGCAACTTGAAATGGAAAATCTTGTTAATGAATTTGCAAAAAGTAAAGCTAGAAAAGTCCAATTTTTGTAAGAGCTCTCCATGATGTATTATAATCATGTATTATCTGTTTCAAAACAATCGCTATTTTATTTCTTTATTTTTTTTTTTATATTTTGAATTAATGTTTTGTAACTTTGGTACTGTTTTTGTTTGTTACTGTTGTCTCGTATTCTTTTAATATTTTTTGTGTACTTTCTGTTTGTCACAAATAAATATAGACATTAGTGTTAAAAAGTATAGAGTTTTCTTCAAAAATTTCAACGATCAACTATGAGAGAAGGGTGCTAATTTTAGCTCAATATTATAATATTGGTTAAAGGCGCCTATCATTATTTCGCATGACGGTGCCGAAAATACTTATGAGATTTCATATTCCACGGTCCCAACAAAACAAAGTTACCTGAATTACGATAAAAACGCACCAGATTTAGTTTAAGCAGGCGTGAATGGTATTAATACCATAGCAACCGATTGACAAGTAAACGAATCATTTTTTTCCTCAGTCATTTAAGTTTCGCTGTGACATTTTGTTGTTGATTTCAAAGTAAAATATCATGATTTCGGATGACGAAAACGAAATCCAAAGTACCCCTCCAGAAATTCGGGCTGCAATTGTATTTTGTTTAATTATGGTTAACATCGTTGAATTGTATTTTTTAGTTAAGAAATACCATTAATAATAATCCTATTGTAATAAAATGTGTTGCTCTGAATCCATTTTCTAACTTCTTGAATACTGAATAGTCGTAGATAAAGTATAGTATTTGACTCGCGTATAATGGCTATATTACACTCGAATCCTTAAAACACTCGCCTTCGGCTCGTGTTTTAAAATCTCGTGTAATATAGCCTTCATTATACGCTCGTTAAATAATGTACTATTGTATCTGTTTACTTATTTTAATATTCATCAGGTTGACATATCATGTCATAATATGAATTTGACACAATTTTAATCTAGACTTGGTTAGATGTATCTTCCTTTTATAATTGTGATCTAAACCAAGCCTTAAGTTTTTCAGTCCAAGCCTTTTTGGATGAAAATAATTTTTGGTCGCACGGTACTTACCTATTTACTCATAAATAAGTACCTATGTACCTATATTTACGAATGTCCTAGTGCCCTAGTAAATGCATTTACTTGCTTTTAATTCATTTGGCTCAGTGAATTTCAAATATCTAGTAGTTAGTTAGTAAATATAATTGTATATTGCTTACAGTGTGTTTATATGGATACTTTACCATTCTTCGTTATATACTTATCATAAAAATACACCATACCTTGAAATTCTACTCTTGACTTGTGATGCGGCATCTTTTAAGGTTTCCTTATTTAGTTACACCAGACCGAAAGATGAACTTAATTTGTTACGGAAATTTAATCAGGGTGGCTTCCCAGTGTTTTCTAGGGCTACGGTTTATTTTCCAAATCGGGCATTAACCAATTCTTCCTGTCTTCAAATTAGGATATCCGGTCAAACTAAATTTTTTACTTCACTGGGTGGCCGAGGATGCAATAAAGTAAACTTATTATGCAATATGGGTAAGGATATATAGGTACACCCCCACCCCACAATATTACACCCTGTTAGGTGTAATAAACCAGTAATTATCTAATCTGAACTTAAGATTAATAACCCCTAAAAGTGGTATCGGCGAGGTTTAAAGAGGTGTCTTAAAAACGTTTTAGTTCCATTTAGAAAAATACCTATCTGACCTGCCCACGAAATTAAAAATGTATCGTTAACGGTAGAGGTATAAAAAATGTTAATGCTCGTCTGATGTTTTAGTTGAAGTTAGTTTGGGTTCCCATTTACTGACTTTAAATTAGGAATTCCCTGCGACAGCTTGTTTAGCTAGGTAAATCATAGCAATCAGTATTTAAATATAACATTTTTTACTAGCTAGATGGATCGTAGCAACTAGTATTCAAATATAACATTTTTTACCATTAAATTTAACGTAATAAGTCTAACTCACGTAAAAAATCCGTAACTTCCTTATTTAAAAACCCGAAGACCGAAGATTCGAGTTGAATGTAATAATTACGTAATGTGAAGTTTATTATCATTTTACTTTTTTATTAGTCTTCCTTTTACCGATTTAACGGACAAACATTCTCTAAAGAAGTAGGATGAAGATACATAGTTACAAAGAATGAAGAGAGATGCTGTGAAAGCAAGTCAGTAAAGCCAGTTCTTCAGAAGAATTCAGCGTTGCCAGATATATTGCTTAGTTTTCTACAGGAACATTAAAAAAAATAATTTAGTTGCAAGGAAATAGCTCCAGGATATTTGGAAATGGCGATTCTTACCATTTATTTTAAATTTCAAAAATTAGTCAAAATAGCTGCATGACCATTTTCCAACGGTTTAAAACAAGTTTAGTTATTCAACAAATCCAATTTTCTTTCACAATTTAGTAAAACTGCACACACGGTTTATTCAGAAGTCTAGGAAGAAACTTTGTAATTTTAGATTATCATGAAAAGCGCCCATATCTTTGAGTTTTGAGCGTTATTTTACCACAGAACCGTTTGCTTTTAAAATATTAGAGTTTGAAGTTTAGTAATATTGTTGCTAGCTAAATGGAGTCGGATATAAAGAAAAAAACTTAACGATAATTTGTATAAAAGTGAAACCCTCTCACTCTTCGAGGAAGATGTTTAAAAACGGCAACATTGTTTGTCGGTGTTGTTTATATTCTCTTTATAGGCACAGAAGTAAGTTTTGATAGTAAAGGTCTGGTATGTTTATGTTTTTACCGGCCTTTTAAAGCGATTTAAACTGCTGACTTTTAATGGACTGGGAAGTGGGAACTGAATATTTTTAAAAGGCGGGGATGTAGATAACAAGCACATCTCTAATGGAATTAATTAGTTCACATACTGTAGATGTATTTATTTATGCTTTATACCTATTAAGGAAACCTTCTCATTGCTGTCAATCCAGCTCTTCCAGAATGCCATCATATACACCAGCATCAATACCTATTTAGCAGTTACAGCTGAATTCCTATGCATAGAAAACACACATTAATATATAATGTTGACTTTAAAATATGCAAACAAGCTAATGTTTTCCTGTCTGTATGGGCCATCATTTTTAATTGACACTTTACTCGAATGAAACTAAAGAATTGACGTTCAAATTAATACCACACAAAACTTGTACTATCCTAAACATTTAATTACGATAATGAGATCTTTTCAATTGGTTTTAATAATATGGCATTTTAACTTTGTTGTTCTGACTCAAACATTTCCAGGAAATAATTATTAACCCTGCTGTTATTAAGTAGCTTAAGTCCTTTGGACATTACATTCCGATAGATGTTGTTTATATCATATAGGTGTATAATAAAGGATATTGTAGGAGAATATTGAATATTCCTTACATTATCTTACGTTTAAATAATAATTCAAGAAATTTTTAAATAGATATTCAATAAATAAAGATAATGATTTTTGGAAAATATTTTTCGACTATAATAACATTTTATTGCTAAAAATTACATGTATAGTTTCTTAATCTAGAAGATGCAATAATCCAATATTCTCCTCATTGACTGCAGAACTCTTTCAAAAACACCAGGATCGTTTCTTTTTGAGTTACACCCAGCAATGATCCGATTTCCTAAATCTTCTACATTTTCCACACCTCGCCTGTGTCTTCCTGGTAGAAATACCAGGCCCATTAGCCAGTCACCCACAATTCCAACCCAAGCGTTTAACGAGAACTGACGTTGAAAACGATCTTCAAGTACCTCATGTGGATTTTCTTCAGCCCACGAGAAAATTCCTTATTGCATTTCTTAAAAATTCGATTCATCATTCACCAGTAGTTGAGGAATTTGAACGAATGTGTGCAAAAGCCATTGACAGAATACAATCCGTGGAGGAAAATGAAATCCACGTTTAAACTGATCTGCTTCTAAGATAATAACTTAAAAAAAAAAATGTACTCGGTAAGCCTAGTGCTAGTGTAGTAAGCCATACTTCTATTTCGACGACATTAATAGTTTGAAAGATATCAAAATTGGTTTTGTCGAAAACTTATTTCGCCCTGTATCTTTGAACCAAAACGGCTTTTTGAAACTCATCAAATAACAAAATATTCATAGAATAGTCCAGGGAATAAGCCCTTCAATATTTTCCGTATGTTTAATAAACATACTGTATAATAATTAGACTTTAAAAAAAATTGTTTTGGAGAACGTTGTGTGATACACACAGAGCTTCCATTTAAAAAAAAAAACCTTAACTTAATAATTGGAGAGTAATTTGTTAGCGCTACGTAACAAATTTAATTAATTTTATTTACGAATTAAAAAAAAAAACGATGGTAAACGAAGGCCTGTGAAGAAACAGCAAAAATTAGGTAGAATTTTGAGGAACGTAATTCCGTTGCTAACAATTTTAATTTATAGGACAGGTTTTCTAAATCGTGTACTAATTTAAAAAATATATTTGCTGGACTGAAATAAAATAGTTATTAAAATTTAAGAAATTAGGGTAATTGTCCCAGTGATCGACATTTATTTGTCACAGTAATCGACATAACATCACTGTAATGATAACTAACTAACCTAAACACAGGAAACATCAGGTCGTTTTTTTATATAAATAATGTTTAATTATTAGTTATTATGATTCTGCTACTCATCTCGTGATTGAACATAATAGGTACATTATTATAGACTTTTCTGTAATGCAACATACCCATTGCAAAAAGTCACTCAGTATTAAATGAGTAGATCTCAGGCGTCAACTTAAACACAATAGTCAGTGGCGTGCATACAATGAAAGCACAAATGCATTGCCTACCCTGACGTTTTAATATTTTTTTTTATTTTCCCATTTAATTTTAATTCCGATAATATAAATTATAATTCGATTAAAAAGCATAATGAAAATTTAAAAAGTTTGTTTTAAGCGCCAATTAAAATATTAATTATATCATAGAAAAACATCACAGTCTAACACTCATATAACGCTACGTATATTAAACGTAATAATATTCACCGCCCTGGCCTGCTGCAGCCGCAATTCGCTTACATTAAAAAGCGTCCCATAACAAATCAAAGGCATGCATTAGACCGTCAATACTGGATTCATATGCAAGCGAAAAGCAGTGCTTAAAAAAAGACAGCTAAATGAAACGATACATAAAAAGAAAAGAGACGAACCAGAAGCCATGCAACGACTTACGATTCCCACCGACGCCGAAGGAACGATAAGTGGATTTGACTGGATTCACCGTTGTCAAAATGTGCTTTCATTAATTAATATTCTGATAGACATCGTTTAAACCCTTTAGTAATTGGTTAGAAAGCGCTTATCTCTAAATTAAGTTACAGTACGTCGGGCATCCCTAAATTCATTAATATTTGGGCATTAATAATTTAATAATGCGATGCAATTTTGTAAGAAACTTAAACCCGATAAGACAATGCCGGCACCGCACCGGCCCGCTATTAATTAGATAGGTACCAATAGTTTCAGTTTTCCTATAAATTGCGGTGTGAGATCGGTATTTCACGCGCCGCACTTTTAATAATTATTTTGAAAGCTTATTAGTAACTTTATTTAGTAATTTACCTATACAAGAGGGATTGTTGTTTTGGTTGTGAGTTTTGTTGGATAGAAAGATTTTTTGAATAGTTTTAGTGTTTTTTATTATGGAGTGCCAGTGCGATGACAGTGTAAACTGTCTGGTGAAACTTATTAACAGTAAGCCCTTTACAAGTATGACATTTAACGCAAAACAGAGCAGTTGTTTGCAGCTATTTATGCCCTAGTTTACGTTTCCGTGAGACATTCGTGAAAGTACCTACCATATTGGTAAGTAGGTACAATTAGTTTTATTTTTTTGCCTAACGCCAACATTCTTTGGAGGCTTAAAAAGAACGTTTTGGGCGTGGCACCTGAATAAAAATTTCGGGCTTTCTCCTTCTTTGACATTTTCGATTCTGTTGCCTATCCTGTTTTAAATGGCACTGCACGCCACTGACAATAGTCCCTACAAATACGAATTTTTAGCAAAACTATGTCGATCACTAGGACAATGTCGATCACTGGAACACGTAACTTATGTTTTATTTTAAATACTTAGTTAGAAGACGAAATCCAGGTATTTTCACTCTTAGCTTGGCATATCAGTAAAATTGATTTTTTTTATATGCGAGTCCAAAGTTTAATCGGTAAAACCCTTTGGCTCGCTTCCAAAACCTGTGTACTTAGTATTGAGTGATTAACATTAAAATAATTGAATAAATTGACTGTGACCTCAAACTGTATGATGGATTAAACCCATATCGGAACCGCCCTGTATAAAGTAGACCCGTGAGACATAGAGGTGGTCCAAAGGCTTGTCCTCATCGAATCTTTTATTTCGTCTCGTCTCGAACGGCTTTGGAATGTGGTTCTACCAGAATACTCGGCCTTACAGACCGTGTAGTACTTACATCCCATTCGCGTTAAGATTACAGTCGTCTCTAGATAAATGCACAGAGCTCAAACTGCACGCCCTTGATGAGCCACATCGGGCGACTGCACTAGAAGACTCCGTATTCCATACCTTGCCTCGCGTTTCAACCAATGACAAGCAACCAAATGTGTGCCAATTTGAACTTCTCAGTGCAATCTTAATGCGAGTAGATTATACGTTAGAAGGCGAAAGCTCAATTACACTGTTTCACCCTCTTATGTTTGAATTATTTATTTTTTTGTCTTATCTAAATAGATATCTTGATCTGAGCTGTTTGGGAAAATCTTAGGATGGTTTTAGGACCATAGGTTAGTATCGAAAGTGTTTGGTAATTTGATTGTCTGTCTGTGCTCTGTGTCTACAGGGTGTCCGGTGTGTATACGGCAGTATTTGGCCAGCGTACAGAGGAGGTTATAATAATACTAGTAGTTCATAGAATTATTTTTCCTAATGTTCCTCCTAACAAAGATATATCGGGCCCCAAAGTCGCAACTGCAGATTTGCATTTTTGATTATAATTTTTAAGCAACCCTGTATATTTTAATGAAATTTTGTAACTTTGTACAGCCCATATGGACTAAGAAACTCATACTAGAATCATTCTTGTACGAAGCCAGGAACGGACTTGGCGCCCCACTCCTAGGGTCAAAACTTTGATAGGTTTTAAATTTTTACAATTAAGACATACTTTTTTAAATACTTTGGGCATTTTTCTTAACAAGGGCATAATAAAAAAATACGTTTATAACGTTCCGGGACGAAACCGCCAATTTGGTAATTTTACAGAAGACCGTTTTGAAGAAAATGGGCCCTATTTGGAACGCGCTCATTATAGATATAATTATTTTACTACATATGGTGTTCATTGGGTCAGATACATGCCTACAAGAAGCATGTAAAGAATCTGAAAACTCATTAGCTATCATCGCTTAACTGGTACCAACTGGAGGTTCGCCCATTTGTCAGATTTTCTTGAATAAGGTATCAAGGGCTTCATAACATAGAGGCGTATCAACATACGCCTTTTTTTGTAATCTATGCGCCATAAAGGAGCAATTTAGCAAAAAACTGAAGATTCGCCCCTATGTTATGAAGCCCTCGATATGGTATATTCGTCTGCTTTTAATTGGAATGAATGAATGCAGCAAGTTTATAGGTATGGAAAATTTTGTGTAAAAATAACTAATAATTCTAATAAAAAATGATCAAAGAATCGAAATCCGGTTCTTTATTTATCTCATTCGACCCATATCAATGGCCCTTCACGATACAAATTACATTTTTAAGCTCTAATATACCAGAATCGGAATTCAATAACGAGGCCAATATACGTGCCTACCTACGGCTCCATATATTTAACAAATCCTTAGTAACGCCTTTTTGGGTTTTTATGTAACTATAATATTGATTATACCCGAGAAATGCCTGAAAGAAGGCGGCACCAGCTCAATAGCTAAAAGTAAAAGCCAGAATCGCACTTGACGGGCAACCGATTTTTTTCACCCACCGTGGGCAGGTAAGGCATTTTATTTATATAAAGGTACACCCTCACATATCCTATTCACCTGTTTTGAGAAATGGAGCATATTACAGAACCATCAATGGGTGGTGGTATTGTGAAAAATAGCAAATTTGTTCTACTTACACTATTGTCCAATTATTGCAGACAACACTAGTCGGTAAATGCAGCTTTTCTAGATTAAACGTTGTTCTAAAATTGGTCTAATCCTAACATATCTTTAGTATGTTAGCAACACTTGAATGTAAATATGTTATTTTTACTCCGATACACCTACAATTTCATACCGGGTTCTCTTATACTTACCTAGTAATACCCTGTGCTTATTCCATCCGAAAACCCATCCAAGGTTGTTGCTCTGAAATACGATTGAATGCATCTTCAATGGTGACTTCCAACCCAGTTAGTTCAGGGTCAATGAAGGATGAACCTAGCTGTTCAGCTGGAATTACCAATATAATAAAAAAATTGTATTGGTTTTTTCCCTACAATCCAGGAATTATATTTCTGTAAAGAAACATTGCAGAGATTTGGTAGGTACTCCCAGGAACACGTTTCTATGCAGTTTTTTTTAACGTTTTGCTTCTGCTATCCTCTTCGTTATATCGTTAAACTAACAACATTCACTATTTCTAGTTAGTTCCTTCAATCCTCTTTCACGATCGTTCTTCTGTTGATTGTTTTCATATATTTTGTTACCTTACTAGTTACCAGAGCTCTCGCAATTACTCTTAAAAAGTAATTCAATTACAATTACCAATTACTAACAGTATGATAAAAATATTTTAATTACCAATTACCCACTAAAAGCAATTGATTCCTTGATCAATTACCGCATTCAAATTACTGAGTTTAATTTAATTACTTTTAAAATAATTCAATTACTTTCTGGTAATTGAACTACCCAAAAAGTAACTCTGGGTCTATAAATCAGGCATTTTTTGCATGGTAATTAAATTACCTTTTAAGTAATTCAATTTCATTTTAATAATTGAATTAGTATATGAGCAATTGCAACTACTCATTTTTATATAATTATAGGAAAAAAAAACTTAATATTTATGATGTTTTTAATAGAGCACCATCACTTTTTATCGAAGGATAATAAAATATTTTGGAATTTTTTATTTTCTACACTACACAATAATTAAACTTCGACTTCCAATTTTGAGGTACTTTTAACTTATTAAAAACTAGAATAGTTCAACATGACTAATAATAACAGTTAATTAATTGTCTCTCTATATGAGTTAATATGATTTGTTTGTTAAAATAAAACAAATGTAACAAGTAAGTAAAATAGAAAGATAATTAAAAACAAAGAAACACGAAATTTTTCATAACAAACATTTCAAAATACTTAATGCTTCGAAATGTTTGTGAGAGGGAGCTTGTTTTCTGGGGCTATTAATGATCTTAGTGAAAGCCTTTCAACTGGAGCAGAGGAGGATCATTCTCATTCTCATCAGAATCTCTGATTTAATCTTCTTATTTGTATTTTTTTTAATCATTTCCATTTTGTAGGTTCTTATTAATGTCCAATTCACACTCACACAGTATTTATACTACTACTAGGATGTTTGTATTCCTCTTCACTGATTTCCAATTCCTTTTTATGTAATTGAACTATTGAGGAGTAATTCATTTACTTTCTATGTAATAGAATTATTTGGGAGTAATTTAATTACTTTCTATGTAATAGAATTATTTGGAAGTAATTCAATTTCCTTTTTATGTAATCGAATTACCTTAGATTTTAAAAAATCAATTACCAATTATAATTACTTAATCCTAGTAATTGAAAAACCAACTACAATTATCATTTCCAAAAAGTAATTGAGCATGATTTGTCAATTATTTTAATTCAATTACCGACAGCTCTGCTCCCTACTACCAAACTAGTTTTCTTCGAAAGCCTAAAATAATAAATAAAACAGGCCTTTTTGGGTACTCAGTTAACCAGCTTGAATGATAACTGTTAATGCATTTATTCCTCAAAATCCACACTTAGAATGAAATTAGCACAAAATTCAGTTTCTTAACGATTTATTGGTCTTAAGGGAATCAAAACTATGACCTATTCTCTACCTCTATGCGGTCTTAAGATACATGGTCAAATATATTAGTTCTAATAACCGACACAAAAGATTAAAGAAAATACTTTCATTTCGATGTCATAAAGATGAAATTTATTATTTTCGACTTTTTCAGTCCAAGCCTGAATCTTTTATATGAAAATAAATAAAATGAAATGGTTATTGTGATAAACGGATTGGGTTGACAGGAATCTAAATAATGGAAACGCACCTTGTACACTCGGGTGGGATTGTAAAAACAGGTAGATATATGATAATTTTGACATGGATATAATAAATAAATCTATATAGGTTGGGTCAGAATAACACTTTTTGTGTTATCTGGAAAAGGGTTCTTGACATAAACAAAGACTAAATGGCAGTTACCACTGAACCAGTAGAAAAACAAAGCTAATGTGTGAGCAATCTAAAAATGTCCCCGGTATGCACATGTCAGTTGCTTTCGCGCAAGCTTTCCTGATGCGCAGTACATCGGATTTGTATGATTTATTAATATTCCCCTAAAATAACGTTGAAAAATATAAAGACCCTCTTATTTTGACCTCATTAAATTAAAAAATAAATTGAAAAACCTAGAAAGTATCCCTTAACACGTAGCGTAATAGAATAGTTGAAATTTTCGTTACAGTCTTGGTCTAGTGTCTAATATTTTTGTAGAGCGTCGTTTCTAGGTGTCCACACGCCAATTAATTATGTGATTTAGTCCAGCTCTGTGGAGCTATGGGCTGGGTATCCGTTTATTTGGAACCACATTTCCTAATTTTAACGAACAACTTCCTGCAACGCTGGCGTAATTTAATTGTTAAATAGTTCAAGAAAGCAGTGTGCGGGGAAATTGTAATTTAAAAGAAGTGGTCCAATAAGATGATATCCCAGGATGTCAGCCCACGCATTAATTTTTTTGAGGATACTGCGTTCTTGTTTTAATAAACCTAAATTCATTTTCTTAGTACCGAAAAATTTGTCCATTAGGTTTATTATTCAAGGTAACAGTACACTCGTCGGTAAAACAAATATTTCTTGCCATATTTTTTCCTTTCGATCATAGTAGAACTCATACTTAGAGTTGTTCACATAGATATCGTTTTGTGTAAATATATAGTTTTTAAACTTTATTTAGTGTTGTTAACTGCTTCTAATTTAACAAACTATGGATGTTAACGACAGTGGCGTATTAACCCAGCCCCGGGCCTGTGTTCCAAAATCTCAGTCGGGCCCCCAGTGGCGCAACCAGAAAATGAGTTCGGGAGGGGCTGGAAGAAAGTAGCGCCGCAAGGTGCCACGCCCTTTTTTCAATGATGATGCTTGGTTTTCAAGTAAGAAAAATAAAGACACAACAGAAAATCACGAAAACAGCCAGACTCGTTTCAATTTTTGTGTAATTTTTCCTATCTTAGGTAGTGATGAGTTTATTTTTCTTGTAAACAGGTAGTTAGACGACCCGAGCTAAGCTCGCTCGCGGGGGGGGGGGGCTGCAGTCCAGCAGCCCCCCCTGGTTGCGCTACTGCGGCCCCCTCTCCTATTGTATGAAGGGATTTTTTATAAAGATTAAATATACAGAAACCGTTTTTTTCCGTTTTTTAATTTACGTAATCTTTATATTATTAAAAAGTCAAGATACAAATACACTGATACTTTTAATTACATTTTAAATGTAAGTATTTGTAAGAGTAAATAAATACCTAAATAAAAAACAAAACAAAATAATAAATTATACTGTACTAAACTAACGAAAAAAAGAAGTATTTTTAATTTTTTTAATTATATTCTTTTTAACAGCATTCCCCAATATTTGAATAATTTTGTTTTGAATATTTGAACTTAAATAGGTTACAGAATTTTTCTTCTTGTTTTCTAACAAATTCTTTAAAACTTGATCATATTTTGACAGTAAAGTAATTATAAATAAATAAACTCCAGGATTTTTCGAGTCTAGGCTTCCATCATGACCTCGAAAAGGCAAATTAGAAGACGTTAATGTTAAAGTTACATCAACAACATGCATTAAGACCTGCGAGAGTTTAATCGGAAGGTATTGCACAGGTTTATATGGTTTATTTACAAAACTGTGACGTGTATGGGCAAGGGCCTAGCGACACCTAAAGCACCGGTTCCCGTCAGATCACCGAAGTTAAGCGGTGTCGAGCGCGGCTATTACTTGGATGGGTGACCGCTTGGGAAACACCGCGTGCTCTTGTCTTAGGAAAGAGTGTAAAATGAATCGACATCAAAACCATCCTATTCACGCCGGACAGGCCGGATGAGATCGGATATCTCGTAGGATGAAGGTGCCGTTTCACACTCCCCAGTCGGTAGACCGCACGATTAAAAACCGTACGGTCGATGACCGGTTCTAGATGGCCTCAGATACGCCCACGAACCGTAAAAAAGTAAAAAAAAAAAAAAAAATAAAATAAAAAAAAAGTGACGTGTATATTTTACACGCCAAAAATAATAATAATACTTACCTAGGTCTTTCTGTTGTTTTTTTTTTTGTGCATGGCCCTGAACGGTCTCTTGCTAACCGCTTCGTTTCTAAAATACTTTATGACATTAGCGAGGGCCGGGCCCCTACGGGGCACGGGCCTGTGTTCCCGGAACACACGGAACACTGCTAGATACGCCACTGGTTAACGAGTCTTCAAGTTGTCCGCATACAAAAAAAACTTTTAATTGACATTAAAAGAACGTTTAATAGTTAAAACGTATACCATGGAATTCGGAAACGAAATTCTGAACTAACCCCATTGGACGCTGCAGAAATATGTGGCACTTTAACGAAACTTTCCTAGCGCAAAAAATGAAATTATGTTAGGTGGCTAAAATATTTGGAAAAATACAGGAGATTCGGGAACAAGAGAAAAAATTGTATTACACTGACGAAACATGTCTCAATGAAGGGCACACAGTTGATGAGGTGTGGCAAGATCTAAATATTAAAAGTTCAAGGCAGGCATTTATGGATGGATTTTCGCAAGGACTAAGAAATCCTACTGGAAAAGGTCGTCGTTTTATAGGATTAGGTTTTAAGGGTTAATGAAATAAATTTAATTTATAGAAAATTATATGATATCCGACGAAATTTCATCATTTATTATTTTCTGAAATGCACACGCTACTGGAGTTCATTCCCTTGACGTCACACAACCCGGAGCTCTCTATATGCTAGTGATGAGGCACTGACAGAAATTTTGGACTTGTAGAAAAGGCTTTTCGACGTTTTCGACAGTCTTACCTGAAGTCATTATGTAGGCTATAGTAAAGGTTCAATTGAATGTCCAAAAGAGAATACTGTCATGTAGTTGCTGTCAAAAAATGTGAGGTTATGTACCTATGATTTTTCTATTTTTCTTCTGTTTTCTAAACAATTCGATGTTTTTTAATGAATTTTTACGTAATTTGTCTGTTAAAAGACAGTTTTCTACCTTGGTAGATTATCTAACTGACCCAACCCTGCCTAAGAGTCGTTAACAACAAGTTAACAAAATTTCATAATAGAAACTAATACAGAAATATACATTTGTACCTTGCTTTCCTTTAAACGGAAACTTGGTTTGTAATTATGTGGTAAATTTACATTGTTTCTTGGGTGCCATAGTTTTTGAAGAAAGACAATGAAAACCTGTTTATAGATTTTAAATTTACAATATTTTCATTACGGCATCTGATGGTATCATATTAGAGCTCATAGTTTGGATACCACGAAGTGGTCTTTCGCTGTAGGAAAACATATTCTTTCAGGTATCAAAGGAAGATAGGTACCTATCTTGAATTTGAAATTGCAGCTGAAACAAAAATAAAACAAAAAACCACCTACCTTTTTATTTGTAATGTAATATCCACGCTATCCATCGGCCGGTTAAATATAAAGCATTCTGTTGCTCCATTTCAACAGAAAATGATAAAGAAAAACGCAAAAACAAAGTACAAAAGTAAACAAACTCAGATAGATACTCTCGTGGAAGCCGTGTGTCATAAACCGAAACATTGCGACAGAAAAGTCATAATACTTCCGAATCCGCGCAGGGTAAACTAGATATTTCGTCAGTTTAATTATAATTTAAAAGTCGCGTGATAAGGCCGCTAGCCGGGCGCACCCAAAGCTCAGCGCTGCACACCGATGACCATCTCGAAACTCGATACGCGCATACAGCTAAATAGATTACTCCGTCCGCCAAATCAGAGGCCGGTATTTAATGGAACAGGCTTTATATTGCACTGGTCAGAGAAGCATGCATGGTTTGAAAATTAGAAATAAATAGGAATTATGAACTTTAATTGGCATAGATCAAATTAATTTTAATTAAAAAAATGCTTTCTTATGTAAGCAGTAGAGGAAGCGGTGCTTCCATCGCTTCTATGGGCATCTCCATATATAAGGATGAATGTTTGTTTTGGTAAGATTTGAAAAACGGTTGTCCAATATGCCAAGTACATATAATTCCCATTTTTCTCTTCATGTAGCAAAATATTTAAATCTTTAATATCTTCATCTGCAGGATTATCGCGTTCATTTGCAATAACATTTGGGCAGAAGAGTTCCACTAGTTTTTTTAATGATCCTGGTTATGACCGATATTGCTGAAATTAGCCTCTCTTAAATGTACTGCAAACATATCGGATATATCTCCTGTATAATATCTATATAGATAGCTATTGATGCAGCTGCTCTCAGGTCTGGATGTTCCCGCAAGATTTTTACTGCTTTATCCAATGCCGTATAATATCACTTAACTATTGCCATATTTTCGGACGTAGAATAGTTCATTCGAAAAATTAGTGTTAAAAATTATTTTGATGTTAATACTGACAATATTTAAAAAAACAGTTTTCAGCTTTATCAAATGACACCGGTCAAAAATTTTGGACCATCGAGTGTGACTGACTTCCCTGACGAAGTAAAACATCTACGGTAATATGGTTTGATGACTCTTTCTGGCATCTATAAAATATTAAAGTTTCATTAAATTTTACAAGTCAGTTCAAAAGTATTTGCTGTTATCTTCATTAAAGTAGGAAGTTAGGAATATAAAATATAATATTCGTTAAATAACTTTGGATAGACTGCATGAAAATTATCAAAATTTTGCAAGGGAGCTTATTGAATGAATAGAAATTTTGATCTAAAATAAAAATGGAAGCTAGTATGACCACTTTAAATTTTGAATGGTATTTCCTACGTTGCGCCAGCCCATGCAGCACCCTGTATACTTTAATACGATATTTTCCTTCCACTGTAACAGTAACACCACTTGAAGTATGAATAGTTAGAAAAAAACATCTTTACTATAATAGTTTCATTGGAATAATCAACATCATTAACAACTACTTTCTGTAAAATAAACAAAATGAATAATGAAATTGTGATTGGTTATTGGATCTTCTGTCAAATATTTAAGACATTTGTTACTGGAAATGTGGCGTCCCAGAGGTTGGCATATCCAACCAGAGATTTTCTTCTTATTAGTTCGCATTACAATCCAATTATACTGTCATACCAGACCCTATAAAATTGTATGATTAGAAAAACGGATTTTTACTTAAACGTCAACTTCGATAAAGATTGATTGGCCGTAAACTTAGTAAATAATATCCCTATTACTTTTGATGGTCATAAAATAACCAATATTTACATTTTCCTATGAAATAAATATAACTAAAATTAAAGGTTCGAGGAAAAGGTTTTACATAGAGATTGTAAAATATATGAACGGATGTAACATGTCAACAAAAAATGCTTTTACGACGGAACAAGATCAGAAAAAGTGGTTGCAGTATACGGATTCTTGCTGGTAATTGTTAAACCAGCTTTAATTCGGATTCTTTATATGGCTGCCGCTTATTACTCGTTACTTTGTCGCTGTTTAAAAAAAAAACATATTAATTGCCAATTTTATTATTGTTCTGTATAATCAAATTACTTTTTGTGGGGCTTGCATTGGCAAACAGTCACACCAGAAAGACGGTGTAACAGGTGATATTACTTCAAGTCCATCGAAAAACTGGATGTAGCCCAAGCTTTTGATAATTCACAAATTAACCCAAATAATACAAGAATATCTTTAAAAAGATACTCCAACCCAAGAGAAGTATAAGAGTAAGCAGGTTAACCTTAAGGAAACGTTCTGGTTCCTATTCTATTCCTAAAATAAAAAAATGTGGCAACCTTTGTTGAAGAAAAATAACTTTAAAAATTTCACTACGACCGTAGGAGGCTGCGCTCTAGCTTTTAAAAATAATTTCGCGGTTGCAGTGGTGCCAGATCTATTGATAACTGACATCAACTTTGGAATTTTAAATGGGACACCCTGTAGTTTATTTACTTTTTAGATTCTACGGAGCAATCTAGATTTTATTTGTTATAATAGGATATTTTTCCATTTCTCTTGCCGTTTCTTAAATATTAATTATTTTGTGTCTTTTTTTTACCGAAACTATGTGAATTAAAACTTCAATATTCTCGTCTCCAGATGTCAAATCAACGTAACATTTTAACATAATTTAGTTAACATGTAGTACTTTAATTTTGGCAACATAGGATCGCCGACTTCTATACAGAGTGTCCTAAAAATTAATTGCAATTCAGATTTTATAAATTTGATCAAAAGTCACTTTTTTTAAATGGAACACCTTGTATATTATTGAAGTGATGACTAGAGTGGACCAATTAAACTTTTTTCATATAGAGTGTTCCTCTACCTATTTTGAACCGCTTTTGATTTATAAGCCATTTTATGAATATGTAATTACTATTCATATTCAAGAACTAGACATTAAAGATCTAAATCGATAAGTGTGCCATGATCAAAACAAATTTCCTTTTATAATTTTTTATTTTTATTATTTATAATGAATTGTGGTTCTAAAAACCACCGATTTTGTCAGGAAATTAAAACTTTTGAAATTCTACCAATTACCAATTACAAACTATAAACAAGTACAATAATTATCATTTCGAAAAGGTAATTCGATTAGAATAATCTACTTACCAACAGCTCTGGCAGTGGCGTAGCCAGCATTTTGGGGCGGAGGGGGGCGAACCCATCGTTCTTCTTTACTAAAAATAAAATAAGGCCGATCTTGTTTCTTCAGAATTATTTTTTAAGTAGTAAAGGGGCGCCAGGCCAAGGGGGGGGGGGGGGCGATCGCCCCTCTTCGCCCCCCTGTGGCTACGCCACTAAGCTCTGGGCATTATTCAGTAATTGATCAGGAGATAACCTTAATGCATGTTCTATTATTATTAAGAAAAAAACGCATTGATCCTCATACCTGTTGGTATATCAAAAGCTTTATCCAGACTTCTTTACCATAATTATAATATTAACCGTTACATGTTGAACTAACCTGTTAAAAAAAATGGAGTCCTTTATGGTAAACAGATTTAAATTCAACGTTCCAGAACGGGCCGAACTTGCCGTTGACTAAAACTAGACCCTTCAATTACTTTCTTATAAGACTAGACTTACTCGTCTATTAATATAAAAACTGCTTTTGTCGCCGAACCAGAAAGGTGTCCCGTTTAAGAATCCCAATGTTAATTCTTTCTTGTAAAAGCCGGTCTCTTTCATGTTAAAGTCCAGGAGACATGTTTTGTCCTATCTCTCATATTTTCTAGAACAATTTGTTATGATTTGTTACGTGTATTTGAAGGTAAAAAATGATGTTTCAACGGATTTATGGTTAAACAAATTTTTAGTTGTACATTGTATTGTCGCTTGAAAAGGCTATTTTGTTCAAAGTTCTTTGCTTTGTGACAAAACCAAGCTTAACAAATTTCCGATTTTGAAAATTTGACCCTTTATTTACCGACATTGTTATCGTTTTTAACTTTTTAAAACCTATCATATACATATAATATAAAATTATACAATAATTACACTGAGAAAACATTTCATTTGTGCAAAATAATGTTTATTAAGAGTTAAAAAAATGTCATGTTTAAATATCAGCTAATAGATATTACTTCATTCTTGATTTGGCGAATACATGTTACTTTAATAATAACAAATAGGTACCCTTTTATATTAAAAAAAAATATTGTTAGCAGTATGTAAATGGTGTAATTTATTTTTTCCACTACTAACCTATAACATCGCCATTATTGACCGATTATTAACGCTAGAAATCGTTTTTCTCTACCTTATAAGTCATTATTGACCAAGGTCAATAATAAGCCATTGAAATTCATTGTTGACCGATCCTTGACCTTAACCGAATTTTGTTTGAACGCAGGTAACTTTATTTTGTAATTCTACAACATCAATTCATTGTGGTTAGGCAACCAGATAATTATCAATACATATTAGATTACTTGATATTGTAAAATATCGATACAATCAACATTTTTTCTGCTTCCATCCTTAATTCGGGAGGTGTACACATAATATTATCACTAACATTTTCTTCGCTCATTTAAAAAAAAAAACGCAAAACTCGTGAAATCTGATGACACAAATGAACACAAATTGACATTGACAAAGCCACCTGACAAAACAACAAAATATTTTGCCAATTCCAAAGCGCAGGTAACTTGATTAAAAAATATACTTATACCTACCTATAATTTTTTATAATTATTATTAATACTATAAAGATAAATGTCATATAAAAGTTTATAGTAGTGGAAAAAATAATATATTAACCACGGTTTAGACAGCTTATTATAGCCCTCGCGTCTTAAATCCCTCGTCGCTTCGCTCCTCGTGATTTAAACTCGCCGCTCGGGCAATAATGATGGCTGTCTAAACCTTGGTTAATAATATACTATTATGCCAATAAATAAAAACTCTGAATTTTTTGTATTTCAAATTTTCACCTATCTGCAAGCGTTTCCGAGATAGTGACAGCTCAAAAACCCGTTGAGTCAAGGTGTTTTCATGACAGCGACCTAAGACACGTCAATTTTGAGTTCCTATTTAATTTTCTGTTGTCTGATTTCTAGTTTGTTTACACTATGGTTCATCTGAATAAGAAATAACGAGTTGAAATTTTAATAATGAGCGGTTACAGAAATATGAAGAGATCACAAGATCAGGTTTATCAACTTTGCAATGAATTATATCCAAATAGGCCTCCAATAAATCAGTCCACGGTGTGTCGAGTGGTAAAGAAATTTCGAGAAACAGACAGTGTCTGGGAAGCCGCTAGATCAGGTCAACCCAAAACAGCAAACGCTCTCAATACATGAAAATCCAACACAATCATCCAGGCCAATGGCAATGGATTTTAATGTGTCTCATCAGTCAGTGAAAAATTTGTTTAAACAGGAGAAGTTGCATCCCTACAAGATAAAGTTGGTGCACGAGTTAAACGAGGCCGATGTTGACAGAAGAGCTGAATTTTGTGAGCTGATGGTGGAAAGATGCAATAATGATAATAGCTTCGCAACAAATATCATTTTCTCGGATGAAGCTACTTTCCATTTAAATGTTAATAGACACAATTATCGTTATCTATTGGTCTGCTGAGAATTCTCACTGGTTCCAGAAAGGTCATAACCAGAGGCCCGAAAAAGTTAATGTTTGGGCGGGCATAGTTGGTAGACATATTGTGAGACCTTTATTCATAGATGGTAATTTGATTGGCGAAAAATATCTGGACCTCCTCATGAATTCCTTTTTGCAGAATGGTTTTATCGGGTGTAAATAATGGCATAAACGAACAGGTATGGTTCCAGCAAGATGGAGCACCTGCGCATTATGCGGCAAATGTTAGACAATACATAATTTCAAGAACAAAGTCTACGGTAACCGTCCAAATGACTTAGAATCTTTAAAGGTCAGAATTAGTGCTGAAATTCGGGCCATTCCAGAGGACTTCCTTTTAAACGTTGTAAATATTATTATTAATTAAAATAATTAATGAACATTTAATAAATGTTAAAAAGTGGTGTGACTCTAATCTACTCTCATTTAATATCACTAAAACAAATATATTAACTTTTAAGTGTACACTTAATAATATAATTTTTGACAATCTAATAATTAATAACCCCAAATTTATAAAATTTTTAGGAATCTATATTACTCAAAATCTTTCTTTTAATGAACATATCAAAAAGTTATGTAGAAAATTAGCTTCAGGATGTTATGCCCTGAGAGTACTTTCTCATGAAATGAATATGGTGGTTCTTCGAAATGTTTATTTTGCTTTAATAGAATCTCTTTTGAGATATGGAATTTGTTTCTGGGGAAATTCAAGCCAATATCTTCTAAATTCAATTTTTATTTTACAAAAAAGAGCTATCAGATATTTGTGCAAAACTAGATCTAGAGATTCTTGTAAAACTCTATTTATCTCAGCAAAAAATTTTAACACTAACTTTAATTTTTATATTGGAACCAGTTTAATTCATAAAAAGCATAGAAATGATATTAATTCACATACTTATAATACAAGAGAAACCTTTAATATATGTTTACCTATTCCTTCTTCAAGTCTTGTAAAAAATCCATAATTTATGATTCTAAAAAAGTTTTTAATTTCCTTCCAGTTTTTATTAAGAAAATGTCAAATTTTAAAATGTTTAAAAAAAATGTTAAAAATATATTATTGGAAAAAGCTTATTATACTCTAGATGAATATTTTGCTGATACTCTCTCATAATTATTTACATTTTTTTTGTTTATTCCGATATTTTAAGTTTTACTATATTATTATATTTTATTGTTAATTTAATTTAAAAAAAGGCTTTGTCGATAAAAATAATACTTTATGACAATAAAGCATATTTTGATTTGATTTGATTTGATTTGAACTTAAAATACATATTTAATCATATTTAAAATTTTAAATTACCTTTAAGTAAATCATTAATTACCTATTAGAAATCCTAGTATAGTAATTATTATGTTACAGTGTAAGTTTGATAATAATGTAGTGTACTGTAGTATATTATTATTTTAATGATTTTAAAACTTATTTACATCATACAATGTTGTATGAAAACGCAAATAATTAGTAAATAAATAAAAATTGAAGATGTTATGTAGGAAAGAAGTATATATTATTATTATTATAATAAGGTTTTATTATTAAGAAATTGCTCACATAAATCTAATTCTTAAATGTAAATAAACCTTTAGCTCAGTGTAATTGATTTCAATTATAACTACAATCCAGGACTGAGTAATAGTGAGTAAACAGTCTCACATAATTTTTCATAACATAACACATGTAAATGGCTTGAAAGATAGAGTAGTACAGCAGATTATATTACTAATAATCAGGAGTCATTCAAGTATAAACACTATTATTTTTGTATCACTTGTTGATATATTTAGTTACATTTAGTCATATGTGCCGTATGTTCTAAACCTGGTGGCACCAAATGTGGCAAGCAGTTTGTAATTTAATATTAATTTGTAAATTTTTATTGGCTTTATTTGGGTAACGTTGATTTTATAAAGCCTATCGACTTACTACGAAAAGAATGTTTGATATTTGTTTCTTTTTATAACAAACTATGGCACTCGCGTAAGCCAATGATGCTGGATTTGCGCCATTCATTCCTTAAGGACCTTAAATATAAAAAAAACTAATTACGAAGAACATAAAAGAAGAAGTTCTCAAATCCCCTTTTACCTTCCAGCATTGTCCCTAAAGAAGGCTCATCCCAAGCTGAATTAATAAGCAAATTGCAAAACTCGGATCCATTACTTTTTTGTCGCTTGAAAAATGGTTATTTCAGAGCTTCATTAATGCAATAATAGGGCTAACGTGCTATGAAACCCATTGGTTGTTTGATGTCGTCAAACCGATAAGGAACAATAAAATGATATTTATCAAAACTTATGGGGCAACACACCAGTTTCTGTGAGACTGCCTTAGCAATGGCCACAACGTGACTATCCCAAGACGTATTCCATTAACCAAATTGACGCCCAATAAAATAATCGAATGATTATACAGGGTGTCCCACTAAGGTCGGCAATGTTCGATATTATGAAAGCCGCACACAAAAAGAAATACTTATCTTAAAAATATAATACTTAAATACAATAAATCTCTATACGCAAATAAATATAGATTTAAAACAAATATTTTCAATTATTTGAAGACCTCGGTGCAAAAACCAGGTAAGTCCAAGTTCTATGAAAAATTGCTTTTGTGCATATTCTAAGTATTTAGATTATTGCGGATCGTTTGGTGCTAAAATCAGGTCAGTACAACGCTTCTAAAGTAAAATAGCATTGAATCTCACTTGCCTGGTCAAGTATTGGTAGTATAAATCAGGCAAGTCCAGAAGATACCTGGTTTTTGCACCGAATTCATGTTGAATTTTGTTTGGACTTGTCTGGTTTCTATCGTGTGGTTGTCGCGTGTCGTGATTTAGTATGCATTTAACTCTATGAGAGTATTGTTCGCGCTGCAACAAGTCATCTTTGGCGCGAAAATGTCGTCAGAAGAAGAACCTTTTTAATCGTCAGGGAGCAAATATATACCGAGTGATGAAAATAGTCCGGGTCCTAGCCGTGTCAATAAGCGCCTTTTATTGAATAACAAAACAAAAAGCAAAAAATTAATAAAGAAGAAACAAAATAATGACGTCCCTCCTAAAAAAGGCAAGAAACGCATTCGCTGCCCTGCCTGCCTCTGATTGAAAAGGCCAAAAGAT
This sequence comes from Polydrusus tereticollis, assembly GCA_963920685.1. Classification (NCBI taxonomy): domain Eukaryota; kingdom Metazoa; phylum Arthropoda; class Insecta; order Coleoptera; family Curculionidae; genus Polydrusus; species Polydrusus tereticollis. The sequence goes on along the minus strand of OY987335.1, from coordinate 13,930,770 downwards.
GCAAAGAAAGGGTTCATATTCCTGATTGATGGAAAGAACTAGTACGTTTAACTTTTAAAAAGTTTAAAGTTGTAAACGTCAATCAGGACATGATCATGGATTTTGCAACATATTAAAACCTTTTTTTAAACCTACTTTCGTTAGCAAAGAAAAAGCTAAGTTTAGCATTTCAACATACCGAATTTTGCAGTATCAAAAAGGATTTAAATATGTGGAATGCAGTATTGCAACATCCATCCCAGTATTTACAAGGTTTTATATTGAAAAGGAAAATGTGGCATTGTGCTTTCCAAGTTCGCATATGATACAACCTTATCCTTTGCCGCTTAATGAAAAAAAGGCTGCTGTTGTTAAACTTCTGTCAACAAAATACGTACCAGCCGCCGATCTATGGTACTATCGAATGATCTTCGGAGAACCCGAAAATATTAAAGTTCCACAAGAAGTAGTTGTTACAGTTGATGATGCGTATGACTCTGATTCTTCATTTATGTAACTGTAGGTTTATTTTTGTCTCCTCTTTGTTAAGTGGTACTGGTTTTTGTTTCGTTTTATTAATAGATCTGTTCTACACAATAAAATAAAATGGTTTTCTTTTTCCTTTTTTTAAACAAAATAATAAGTTTATTTTAATATCTCAAAACTTTCTATAATGTGACTTACCTGGTTTTTGCACCAAGGTCTTCAATTGGTGATTCTAATATTCTCGTAGCAATGCATTTATTTTTCCAAATAAGATATTATATTATATGCTTGTGTGTTTAAATTATTGTAAATGAGTAAGAAAGTAATATCATTTCAAAAATTATATAGTAATTGAGGAAGGAAATATATTTTTTAAAACAAAAATATGGTTTATCTTTTTAAGAATACATACATACTTTCACATTTATACTAAGCTGTCTTTCTTAAAGAATGGGGCATGTCAATTATTATTCTATATCTTTTAAGTATCATGAAAAAAATATTTCTTTTTTGTTTTGTTTTTTTTAAGTTCTGAAGACGGTTTAGACTAAAACCGAAACGTCAACGATGTAAAAAATTAATGTTTTTGTTCTTCTCAACTTTGACCGAAAACTCAACAAATCCTTAATTATTTAAATACTAACGGTGAGGAAATCAAAACTAATTTAATATTAATAATAATATTTAATTTCTCCAATAGACGCTTGATTAACAAGTAAACGTCTTTTATATAAACCACGATCTAAACTATCTAATTTAGTGAACACTGGAAATTCATAAACCAGCTTCATATCTATTAAAAATATTGACGCACACAAAGCTAACACCTACAGTTTGGAATTGATTCGCGTCGTAATCGCATGCGCTACAGCCACGCTCATACTACCTAAGGGAATGAGATTCGTGACTTGATCGAAGCAAATTAGGCAATAAAAAATATAAAAATTAGTATATAGGGTGTTATTTAATAAGTGCCCGATATTTTACAGGACGATTCCTCAGTTATTTATAAGGTGGAAAGTTCATATAAGCATGGGTCCGCAAGCCCTTCATTTTTGAGATACAGGGTGTTACAAATTTATTTTTATTTTTGTTTTTCGTAAATAATTTTTGAAATAATGTCTATCTTTGGACGAAAATTGGTATTTGGGGATTTTTTAATATGAGAAATTAAAATTCGAGCTTAGTTTGGCCCTTAATTGTAGGGGGCGCCACCTGCAGGTCTTTCTCTTTTTTGGGGAGTCACAACTTTTTCGTGCATGTATGTATCACATTTTCTAGAAGAAAAATCGATTTCTCTATCATTTTTACGTGAAAATGGTATGCTTTTTAAAAAGTCGCTACAAGCAGCCGTTTTTTGAGATATTTTGATTTAAATTAATCGATGCATGTGTTTGTCAAAAAGTGAAACAAAAACAAGTGTCGTAGCAACTTGTCAAAACACACTAAGATTTGGAGTAAAATGTAATGTCAACACTATAATAACCAATACCCAGCATGACATTTTGTAAATAGGGTACCGTAACTTTTTATCTTTAATTAATTTTCGCAATATTCGCGCGTTTCCCCACCACTCAGTGTCTTTTGTCCGCCGCCTTGTCTACCCTGCAGCCGAGAGAACAGACATGTAATTTTATCATATTTTAACCGGTGGTCATTCTTCAGTAAATCTTTTAGTTTTTAATATTTTAGCGTACATTTATGGTAAGTATCTAATATTCATTTACTTATTTTGAAATACATGCCTATTATTTAGATTTGCTACTTCTTTATATTACTTACTAAATGATATGTAGATTAGCGCCAAAAGTAGGTATTAATAAATACTTTTAAAGCATGAAATAAATAATGAATTTATGGATTTCAATGTATTTCTATGTATTTATTTGTATTCATTTGTATTTAAATGTATTTATTTGCATTTAAACGTGATATGCAAAAAATTTCATAAAATAGTGTAAGAGATAGTGTAAGTATTACACGGGTCTAAAGTGTCTTTTTATTCCACAGAGAATTGTTTAAACTTTTCGCCTCGGGATAAAAAGTGTCACTTTAATCCCTTGATTTATAATTATGTGAGACAATAATTACACCCAAGTTACCTAATTATCCTCCAACATATTTTTGTACATTAAGCATTTCTCCAGAGAATTATGATTCGAAACTACAATTTTTAAAAACCTATTTAATGCTGATGTCAACGGACATACATCTTTCCCATGTACACCATTAATAGATTTGTAATAAAAGGGATTGAATTGTTGAATGGAAGCGACATGAATGGATTTCGCGCCACTTTTTCTCACACAAATATTTGATGTGTGGGTCTAATGCGGCAGAAAAATTCCTGAGCAAAGATCCTATGTGAAATACCGATAAATTTGTCTAATCTAAGATCGGGGGCTTTTACCGACATACTTTGTTGTCGAGCGATATTTACTTGTGAGGTTTCGGGCCCTTTTATAGGAGTTTAGAGGGCGGAATAAAGCCAAAAGCAGAAAGCACTTGTGCATAAAACACTCATTGATTTTTCAACCTGTTCTCAGAATCCAATAAGTATACTAAAAACATTCCTTTAGCCATTTCCTGTGTGAGGGTTTATGGTTAGACCACATACGTTTATTGCTTTTAAAACTTTATTTCTTTAAAAGACAAACGGGTCTTTAGACTAAAGCGGTGGGTGTAAATACCCGGGAATATTTTTGAGGTATTGTTTTAGAGATAATTAATTTTAAACTCCTACGCATTAACAGAACATGTATACACAATCTTTTAACGGTTAACGTTTATATATTATACAGGGTGTATATATATAAAAGTCATGTAAAAAACGATATTATTTATCTACAAACACTATTAAAAGTAGACTTTCTAACGCTTGTTGTCAGTGTCAGTGTCATTTTATGACACTAGTATTAAGAATAAATACTAGGATCTTTTTAATTTGACCAGAAATATGAATTCCTTATCGTCTGATGAATTTCTCAGGAACTGCAGTCTCTCGTCGAAATCATAGACTCTTTAGGTTGATAGCCGTCACCTCTTCGCTTCAAAAAAGCGACAAGTTTATAATACTTACAGCTCCTGGTAAAATAAAATGGTTTAATGTCTGGTCTATAGAAGCTTTAAAGTGTCTTTCAGGTTCAAAAGACTTTAAATATTAACATTTAGCTGCTTTAATTTTAATATCCTATACCAAAGTACCTAATCCAAACAATAAAAATTAGAAATTTGCGCAAAAAGTCTTCATTAAAGGTATTTTTAACTAAATATCCGAACAGCATAGCAAAATTGAATTAATTAACAACAGAACACGAAAATCAAGAAAACTAACTTACAGACTTCAGGAAGACTCCGCACACACAATGTTCTGATAGTAGAGGCGCCAGAATATACAACCTGTAACAGTTCTGGGATTCTGGCCATGCAGGGCAAGCAAAGTAGGCTACAGAATTCTGGAAATGTGAGACAATATGTACCAGATCTCTGTTAATGAATGAAGAGGATTAAAGATGGATCCAGGATAAAAGAAATTCAATCCAGAATGCTTCTAGTATTTTCTGAAATAAATAATGTCCTGGTAGTGCCATTGAAGCAAAATACTTTGTTTTATTTGGTCGAGTTTTTTGTATCAATGCTCTCTTTCTGCGTCATTCTGAATCAGGTTATGAGGTCGCCAAACGCAAACATATTTATCTTAACATTGGGTTGCTTATTGGGTTATATGGTCCATTACCCCCCTTAATAAAATTTTGGGTACGCTCATGGTCTACCGTGACAATTTTTAAAGATATCTGAAACACAGACATAAAATTCATTTATAGGAAAATGACAATTACCTATATTATCAAATATGAATCATGTTATTTATTTATAAATAGACTACGACATATTTCTCAATTAGCACTTTTTGCTATCATCTTATATTAATTTACTTTAATGATAGAGGCGATTAAAATAAAATGTATATTTCCAATAAATTTAATGACTTAAAACCCGTTGACTTCTTATCATTGTGCAAATGATCTAATTAGAACTTTATCAATAATAAAAGCAACGCTATTATCAGGCCTTCCTTTTTATATTATTGCGGATGGAAACAATAGAGAAGAACAAAATATTTGAATAACTATAGGTATATATAAAATTTTCGTAAATAAAAAAAAAATTGAACTAACGCTACATCTATAATCTAACCTTAACCCCGTAAACTAAATCATAGTTAGAAATAGCACAGTTTTAAACATTTTTTTTTTAAAAAGCCGCCCTGATAGACCCCAGTGGCGTGAAGTGTGTGTCCCTGTCTGTAGTTCCCATCTTTTCGATAAAATAAAAAGTGGTCTTTACTGTCCCGTGTAAACCAAAAGTCGCCCTGATAGGCCCCAGTGGCGTGAAGCGAGTGTCCCCGTGCATATTCCTATGTCATGTACCCTACCTACCTTACTTCAATATAAGCTTTTGAGTAATCATAAATTTTAACTTTTATATAATAACAATAATATATTCTGCTGTGGCTAAATGAGCAATGCTCAAGGCCAAAAGAAGAAGAAAAAAAAATATTAAATAGTATAACTGTTCGTGGCTAAATGAGTAAAACTCGAGGCCATTATTTAAAAAAAAAAAAAAACATTTATTTTGCGTTTTAACTGCAATCAATAAAAAATATTTTGTGTTTTATAAATAATTAAAAACTGTATTGTTGTCCATGGACATGGAATAAAGTAATTTTTATGTTTTTCCTCAAAAACGAAGCAAGACACAATAAAATGCTAAAAATATAAATGTTGAAGTTTTAGTTGCCTAATGCGAAAAAAATACAAAAACTGCAAAAAAATCGGTGGCGCACATTTTTTTTGTTAAAAACCTTAATTAAGGTGACGTCCGGGACGCCCCTGGATTTAAAATGTTTAATCTAGTTAGGGTTAAATTAGCCCCTTATTACCCTAAATAACACTGCCAAGTTTCATGAAAATCGGCTAACGGAGTATTAAGATATTTTCGAAAAAAACGATTCTTTTTAAAAAGTATGAAAAATATATTTTTTTTATTAGGTGACGCTTTTCGAAATATCGGGTGATCCGGGAGTTTTTGAACACCATGTATGTATATTTACCAGTATATGTAGCTAATTGGCGTTGATGAAGGCTTGTAGAAAAATATTTCACCAATACAAGTATTTACACTTTATAACTTATCTCACACAACTTGTGAAGTTTCAAGAATAAATCAATAAAGGGTCCTAATTCTCCACAATACTGAAAACTATTATTAACTGCAGCGGTGTTGTGAGGCGCCACTTTGTTAAAGGCGCACAAAGGCGAAACCCTTAAAGTAGAACTGAAATACATGGACCTATCTTCGGTATCAAATATCTTCTAAATAACAGGTATCTTTCTATAAAACACTAACAGGATGTAAAAAATACGAGATATTTATTTCTCAGATTTGAGCCCCTAAAAAATCAATTGAATCAATGGATTTCGGCATCTCCTCTCTGCAACTTCTTAATTACTATCATAAAGATGTTATAAAGCAATATTTACCTACCTTAACACACTTTCAGTAGGAACCGCCATTCAAGCGAAAAAGGATGCCACAGACATTCCAAATTAAGTTTAATAGCTTTGGCTCAAATTTCATCCCTTTAGAGTTTGAGAAGTTTCACTTTCCCGCGTTTTTTTGATTTATGACATAATGGTGCCAACTTTTGATGATTTACGATAGAAAATAAATAAGAGATTATTTACGAACGGTAGATATGCAGACAATAAATCCCAAAGTCAAATAATAATGTTGTCACCACCTTGGTTGTTTTGGGGCCTTATTTTCCAAATTATTTTCCCCAAATTAAGGGGTATTTTTTTATAACACGATATTTGTGTGTGTGTAAAAGTGTCAAAAATGACGTCCTATAAGGTTAGTTCAAGTTACCATAATAGCGGTCGCCAAATTTCATCAGCTATCATTCGCTATGCATATCTTTCTCTCTAATCTATATTTGAATTAGTTTAAATCTCTTTTTCGTTAAAAAATAATCTTGTTTTCGGCGGGCGAAAGCTTTTGGGGTGCCCATAAGTGTAGCAATGATTTTTGCTAGGGGGGGGGGTCTTCTGTGGGAGAAAAAAAAGCGTCGCAGGCGAAATATTTTTGGGACCACGCCCAAATTGATCTCATTTAGGTTTAATGTACTAACAAATTTCGTTAATTTATTTCGTCATGTCACATTGCGACTTTTGTTATGAGGGACAAGGTTAATTAATGACAATTAATTTTATTTCAGGGCTGCTAGGCCAGAAGGATTCTGGAGGGGGCTTACCTCCCCCCCCCACTTGCTACGTCTATGACGCAATATATTTTATACAGTGAGAACATCTAACAACCGTGTTAAATACTGTATTGTCTCTTTGATAGATTTTTCTAAAAGTCGCTCACTATTATTTTTTATTGCCCATTTTATGAACTTAAATACACATACACCCTCGCTGATCTGGCATAGTGGCGTAAGCGACATTTACTCAATTTTACAGGGGAACGAATTAAATTAAATTAACTTCTAATATGGTTCATTATTTCTAACGATAATTGGCTATTATTTTCTGCCATATAATATTAAAGTGCACTGACGGGTATAGATTGAAACTATATTAGTAGAGTTTGGACAGTTTCATTCTAATGTTGTAAAAAAGGCACTAAATGGGCTTACGCCCTTTTGTTAGATTCCTATTGCGGGGATATGTCAGATACGCTCAAATAAAAATATGCAAAAATTGCAATGGCTAGCGATCAACCTTTTCTGTTTCAAGCAAATAAAAGTAGCTGGATTTTCTTATGAACTTAAAATGTTTACATTGAAAATAAATACACTTATTCCAAAAGAACGGAGTAATAGAAACAACTTAAAATTATGTTATTATAATATTAAAAAAAAAAAATCTGAAAAATAACTGAAAAACTCAAACACTAGGCAAAATAAGAAACAGCTTAACATCCAATTCTGAAAGAAAATAATACATTTTTTGAACTTAAACGATATTAGCTCTAATTATTCTAAACTTCCTTGTCTGTTCTTTTTCTTTTGATATCTTTGGTCTTTACGTGTCGAACAATAAACTCCCTTTGCAGCTGCAAGCTCCTCGTACCATAAAAAGCGTTGAATATTTTCTGCCTCTGCTCATCACTTAGCATGCTGCACTCCTTACTCTTGCATTTTTTAGTACCGCAACGAGGCTTCATCACTTTAGCCAAAACAGCCTTTCCAGAGATGCTATTTATATAAGATTCTCCCGCTGTTCTCTTATCATGTGCAATTTTCCTTTTATTGCCTTTCTTTACTTTCTTAAAGGGTACCTCTCTTTGCTCTCCATCCACAGCATATATATTGCGAATATTTAGGTTGACTTCCATAAATTTGGTGTGTGAATTAGGCGGTATTTGTTCCGGCTCATCTTCGGAAGACTCATTTTCGACATTTTCACATGCTCACTACAGGCTTCGTTGTTGATAAAATGCTCCCAACAAAGCAACTGCATGAGAACATCTTTCACATGCTGCCCATATTTCATCTCTACAGTTTCTAAATGCACAAGTATAACTCTGTAAATGGGTCACGTTCACTTTCAATACAATCCTCTAGAAACTCTGTGCGAACCGGAGTAATTGTTTCAATTTTTTTTCCTAGATCGCTCAGTGGACCATTTTCGTCACACTCGCTGTCAGTCTCGCTAATTGGCTTCAAACTCCATCCACAGCATATCTATTGCGAATATTTAGGTTGGCTTCCATAAATTTGGTGTGTGAATTAGGCGGTATTTGTTCCGGCTCATCTTCGGAAGACTCATTTTCGACATTTTCACATGCTCACTACAGGCTTCGTTGTTGATAAAATGCTCCCAACAAAGCAACTGCATGAGAACATCTTTCACATGCTGCCCATATTTCATCTCTACAGTTTCTAAATGCACAAGTATAACTCTGTAAATGGGTCACGTTCACTTTCAATACAATCCTCTAGAAACTCTGTGCGAACCGGAGTAATTGTTTCAATTTTTTTTCCTAGATCGCTCAGTGGACCATTTTCGTCACACTCGCTGTCAGTCTCGCTAATTGGCTTCAAACTCCATCCACAGCATATCTATTGCGAATATTTAGGTTGGCTTCCATAAATTTGGTGTGTGAATTAGGCGGTATTTGTTCCGGCTCATCTTCGGAAGACTCATTTTCGACATTTTCACATGCTCACTACAGGCTTCGTTGTTGATAAAATGCTCCCAACAAAGCAACTGCATGAGAACATCTTTCACATGCTGCCCATATTTCATCTCTACAGTTTCTAAATGCACAAGTATAACTCTGTAAATGGGTCACGTTCACTTTCAATACAATCCTCTAGAAACTCTGTGCGAACCGGAGTAATTGTTTCAATTTTTTTTCCTAGATCGCTCAGTGGACCATTTTCGTCACACTCGCTGTCAGTCTCGCTAATTGGCTTCAAACTCCATCCACAGCATATCTATTGCGAATATTTAGGTTGGCTTCCATAAATTTGGTGTGTGAATTAGGCGGTATTTGTTCCGGCTCATCTTCGGAAGACTCATTTTCGACATTTTCACATGCTCACTACAGGCTTCGTTGTTGATAAAATGCTCCCAACAAAGCAACTGCATGAGAACATCTTTCACATGCTGCCCATATTTCATCTCTACAGTTTCTAAATGCACAAGTATAACTCTGTAAATGGGTCACGTTCACTTTCAATACAATCCTCTAGAAACTCTGTGCGAACCGGAGTAATTGTTTCAATTTTTTTTCCTAGATCGCTCAGTGGACCATTTTCGTCACACTCGCTGTCAGTCTCGCTAATTGGCTTCAAACTCCATCCACAGCATATCTATTGCGAATATTTAGGTTGGCTTCCATAAATTTGGTGTGTGAATTAGGCGGTATTTGTTCCGGCTCATCTTCGGAAGACTCATTTTCGACATTTTCACATGCTCACTACAGGCTTCGTTGTTGATAAAATGCTCCCAACAAAGCAACTGCATGAGAACATCTTTCACATGCTGCCCATATTTCATCTCTACAGTTTCTAAATGCACAAGTATAACTCTGTAAATGGGTCACGTTCACTTTCAATACAATCCTCTAGAAACTCTGTGCGAACCGGAGTAATTGTTTCAATTTTTTTTTCCTAGATCGCTCAGTGGACCATTTTCGTCACACTCGCTGTCAGTCTCGCTAATTGGCTTCAAACTCCATCCACAGCATATCTATTGCGAATATTTAGGTTGGCTTCCATAAATTTGGTGTGTGAATTAGGCGGTATTTGTTCCGGCTCATCTTCGGAAGACTCATTTTCGACATTTTCACATGCTCACTACAGGCTTCGTTGTTGATAAAATGCTCCCAACAAAGCAACTGCATGAGAACATCTTTCACATGCTGCCCATATTTCATCTCTACAGTTTCTAAATGCACAAGTATAACTCTGTAAATGGGTCACGTTCACTTTCAATACAATCCTCTAGAAACTCTGTGCGAACCGGAGTAATTGTTTCAATTTTTTTTCCTAGATCGCTCAGTGGACCATTTTCGTCACACTCGCTGTCAGTCTCGCTAATTGGCTTCAAACTCCATCCACAGCATATCTATTGCGAATATTTAGGTTGGCTTCCATAAATTTGGTGTGTGAATTAGGCGGTATTTGTTCCGGCTCATCTTCGGAAGACTCATTTTCGACATTTTCACATGCTCACTACAGGCTTCGTTGTTGATAAAATGCTCCCAACAAAGCAACTGCATGAGAACATCTTTCACATGCTGCCCATATTTCATCTCTACAGTTTCTAAATGCACAAGTATAACTCTGTAAATGGGTCACGTTCACTTTCAATACAATCCTCTAGAAACTCTGTGCGAACCGGAGTAATTGTTTCAATTTTTTTTCCTAGATCGCTCAGTGGACCATTTTCGTCACACTCGCTGTCAGTCTCGCTAATTGGCTTCAAACTCCATCCACAGCATATCTATTGCGAATATTTAGGTTGGCTTCCATAAATTTGGTGTGTGAATTAGGCGGTATTTGTTCCGGCTCATCTTCGGAAGACTCATTTTCGACATTTTCACATGCTCACTACAGGCTTCGTTGTTGATAAAATGCTCCCAACAAAGCAACTGCATGAGAACATCTTTCACATGCTGCCCATATTTCATCTCTACAGTTTCTAAATGCACAAGTATAACTCTGTAAATGGGTCACGTTCACTTTCAATACAATCCTCTAGAAACTCTGTGCGAACCGGAGTAATTGTTTCAATTTTTTTTCCTAGATCGCTCAGTGGACCATTTTCGTCACACTCGCTGTCAGTCTCGCTAATTGGCTTCAAACTCCATCCACAGCATATCTATTGCGAATATTTAGGTTGGCTTCCATAAATTTGGTGTGTGAATTAGGCGGTATTTGTTCCGGCTCATCTTCGGAAGACTCATTTTCGACATTTTCACATGCTCACTACAGGCTTCGTTGTTGATAAAATGCTCCCAACAAAGCAACTGCATGAGAACATCTTTCACATGCTGCCCATATTTCATCTCTACAGTTTCTAAATGCACAAGTATAACTCTGTAAATGGGTCACGTTCACTTTCAATACAATCCTCTAGAAACTCTGTGCGAACCGGAGTAATTGTTTCAATTTTTTTTCCTAGATCGCTCAGTGGACCATTTTCGTCACACTCGCTGTCAGTCTCGCTAATTGGCTTCAAACTCCATCCACAGCATATCTATTGCGAATATTTAGGTTGGCTTCCATAAATTTGGTGTGTGAATTAGGCGGTATTTGTTCCGGCTCACCTTCGGAAGACTCATTTTCGACATTTTCACATGCTCACTACAGGCTTCGTTGTTGATAAAATGCTCCCAACAAAGCAACTGCATGAGAACATCTTTCACATGCTGCCCATATTTCATCTCTACAGTTTCTAAATGCACAAGTATAACTCTGTAAATGGGTCACGTTCACTTTCAATACAATCCTCAAGAAACTCTGTGCGAACCGGAGTAATTGTTTCAATTTTTTTTCCTAGATCGCTCAGTGGACCATTTTCGTCACACTCGCTGTCAGTCTCGCTAATTGGCTTCAAATCTGGCTCCATAACAATGGAAGCCGTCTTGTATTCTTCCTTTTTCCTGCTGTCATTATCCGTGATTTCGTTTGCTCTTCTCGAATTTTCCAGGAAATTTTCATAATCTGGAGAAACTCTTTTGATTTTTTGTTTTAAAATGCTTAGGGGCAAGTTTTCCTCCTTGTCACTTTCCATTTCGGCTTCTGTTTGTATTACCGTCCCAAAATAATATTTGTCTTCTGGAGGCCAGTACATTTTAATACTAACACCGCTTTGAATATCAGTGTTTCTCTCAATAGTCTTAAGGTCAGTAGACACTACCACGTTGCCATTTGACTAACACATCCATTATTCTTTATTTCCTGTAACAAACAGATTAATAATAGAAAGAAAACAAACGGTTTTAAGGGCTCGAAAAGAACGAACAATTAAGCCAACATTTTGAAAAATTATTTGATGACGCTTACGCCCACTAAACGTGGGCCAGTATAGATAACCTATAAGGAATGGATATACGCCTGTATTCCAGATCATAGATTAACCCAATGGGAATCTTTTGGTGCTCCTAACACAAATTTGAAATTTTGGCCCTTACGCCACTTTGCCAGATCAGCGACAATACAGCGTCAGCGAAAAAATACTTATTAAGGCCAACTCTTTTTTTTAATATACAGGTGCGGATCTAGGATTTTGTCCAGGGGGGGGCAAAACGGAAAAGCGGCGAAGGCGCTAAAAAAATAGCGCCGCAGGCGAAAATTTTTTGGGTGCCACGCCCTTTTTTGAATCATGGTGCTTGGTTCTCAAGTGGGAAAATAAAAAATACAACACAAAATCCTCAAGAAAATCACAAAAACAACCCCGTGCGTTTAGAAGTGGGGGAGTTAATTTTTGCGATTTTACCTATCTTCCAGAGAATTCGTTGTAAACAAACAATTTCATAAAATTTTAATTTGTTATTTATGTAATAATGCATTTGATTTGAATAATGCTGTCTAAAAAAAAAAAGAAATACAAACAATTTAATTTGAAGTAATTAAGTATGCACTTAAATACTAAATTCCAATCTTGTCCTAGGGCCAGCTTTTGCAAATCTTGAAATTACTTTCTCAACATCAATGGGAACATGCCTATGGATGTGCATTAGGGCAAGACCGAGGAGGCGGTTTTCAGTAATGGTTGCTCTTAAATATGTTTTAAGGCGCCGCAACGACGAGAATGACCTCTCAGCAGATGTATTTGTCACCGGAAGGGTTGCAAGGATTAGTACAAATTCATGTATTATAGGAAATACATCCTTATCGCAACAAGCCAATATATCCAGAGCTCTTATGGGAAGCTCTTTTCTGAAGCTCTGTTCTTGAATCCATTTCTCTCTCCACAACAACAATTCATCTTTTAGCAGAAAAGAAGCAGCGCCCTTGTCAACTTCACGAAGCAATCCAAAGCGGTCGAGGAGGGACTTTATACTTATGTCATTTTCACCAGCAGAATTTTTGACAATATTTTCTGGAATGAAAACTGATAGTTGAAAGATGTCCAAGGTTTCGGCTGAGAATCTTTCTCGCAGATCTGTGAGAACAAAGTCTAGCAATGGTGCATAGATTGATACTCTGTAGTATTCCTCCGCTGAATTCATTTGATGGTTGGCACGATAAATTTGGCGTCCACCATGGCGAGGGATCCGAGGAATATTCAGCTCGACACCCAGTTGATCGGCTAGATTTTCTGCACGCTGCCAGATCAGATACCCTATACCCTCTTGGGAATTTGCGTTTGCGACAGTTTGCGTAGCTCTGGTCTGGGACCGCATCAATAAGTAATTAAAATAAACTTGCGGAACTGCGGAAGGATACCAATATTCTAGTGGTTAGCGCATAGACTTTCAAGAGTTTAAAGTACAGAGTACAGAAGGTTTAAAAATAGACTTTCAAGTCGTGAACCCAGGTGCAAAGCTGGTGAAGGGGATTTTTTGTTTGTTTCTTAAAGTTTATGCAAAAAAAGAAAAAAGTCAAAAGGTGGATTTATTGCAAAAAGGTTAAAAGGTAGATCTATTCTGTAACAGGTTAGAGTTTGTTATTGGTTATTGCTTGTATACATCGTGTTACCTATGTGCTTTGGTCGGTCTCAGGGGGGGGGCAATTGCCCCCATTGCCCCCCCCCCCCCTGTATCCGCGCCTGTTAATATAAGCCCCGTAATTTTAAAGAACCAATTCCTTGATAAATTCACGCAATGGGTTTTACCGACCAGCACAAAAAATTCATGGTTCGAAAATGTGAAGAAAAAGTGTGAATTTATGCTTGGAGCATAATGGTTTCAACAATTTCTGTAATTTTTATTTTCTTTTCTCTATATTCTTACTCTGTTAATTCTGTAAACAACAAAAATAAATTTGTATGTGTCATAAATCTATCAAAGTGACAATACAGAATTTATGACAATGTTCTCACTGTATATCTACACGTATACCTAATTATCTTAGATCAGTAAGATAAAACCACTATTACCAGGGTGGGTGAGCGCCGATTATTAGGGGTAAGGGTGGGGGGGCTAGATCACCCTCTGTGTCACCCGTGGCTACGCCACTGTAAGAACGACTTTTGCCCAGAACTTATAAAGGTGTCTTTCTACAAAATTTACTATTGCACGACAAATATTCCATTGTGTTATATGTAGTCAATTCTGACGGTTTGTTACAAATGTTAAAACTGTTTGAAATAACCGTTATGCAGACGCAGTGTGTAATATTTATTCACTTACGTACATTATGAGATGATATAAAATTTAACCAAATTCGTACGCAATTTATTGCTGACCTTATTAAAATATCTTCATTAATGCCAATAAAAAACACTAAGGTTAAGATACTAGTCTCCAAAAATCCGTTACAAGATCCTTGCAAAATGATGTAACATTTGGTCTTAAAATAAACAAATCCCAGTTATTTGTCTCGTTTGGAGAATAAACGGAAGCATTCAATATTGTTTTAGATAAATAATCAGTTTCAGGAACATCAACAGTCAATTGAGAACAATATTGCATTATTTACTTGTGCACAACAGCTCTGAAAAACTGGAGTTATGCGATACGAGCATTCTAAAAATAATGGATTTATATTTATTTAATATCAATACCTTGAAATATCTGAAGATGAACGGAAGTAGTTGTTAAATAAAACGTGTCTAACCCTCAGAAGCCACTCCCATTGAAAAATTAAAGAATAAAATGACATACTTCATAATTGAGTTCAAGTTTAAGTGCGATAAAATTTAATAAAAAAATGCCTTGTGTGCTAAAGATTTGCTTAACTAAGTATGTTATTACTCATAAGGTAAATCCATTATAAATAGACAAATGCATGACTTCAAGCGACAACTGCTATTTTTTTCAATTCAACAATTAGTTGCTATGTTAATAACAAGGTAAGGCAATAAAACTGTAGGACATTAAATGTCCTCAAAAATTACTAAACTAAAAACATCGATTTTTTTTTTTAATTTAACTAAGGTAATACATATTTGCATTTTTGACTCACACTATAAAAATAATTATGTAAAATAAGAGCAAACGGTAAAATATGGGATAGTAAGCCACTACAATAATTATGGTGTTGTTTTACACGGCAAATGTAAAATTACTTAGATTATTTCTTGCTGTAATTTTACATATTTTTGCATAAATTCTGGAAAATATTGTAATTTTACTTGATAAATTTAATACAGATTTCTTACTGTAACATTTGCAGTAACAACGCAGGAAATGTACGGTAGGATCGCCCAAGAGTCCGCAACTAATTTATTAGTCCGGAATAAAAATTAATATATCCTTAACCTGTAACTTTTGGGAAAAATGCTCGGACCCGTCAATTTAGTTTTATATATGCTCACATTTTGATGTTATTCGCTTGTTTTATTATAGACATTTGTCAAAGATATGACGACATCGATCTTTTTTTTAAATGGAAACATACAGCTTGTGATACATCATTTGAAAGCTAATATCTAGTACAGTAAGCTCATAAATTTTGGCGCGATTCTGTCAAGCTATTTCAAAATGGCGACTGTTAAAATTTAAAAAAAATTCCTATTTAAATAAGCGGGAATGATAAATCATTGATGTTTTTTTACCTTTCAAGGTAAGAAATCTTCATTGTTTCACGTTCTGACATTTTGTGACCTCACAAGCCGTTTTCAAATTATCAAAAGATCTTTGACATTGCACTTCGTTAAGACCAATTGCACGGGCTAAACTACATTTCTCCGGATTTCGCATTGAAAGTGCATTTCTAGCTGCAAAATTCTGTGTCCAATGTTTGCCTGCCATTTTTGTTTCCATGTTAAACCAGTGTGGAATTTTATTCATATTGGACATATTGAAAGGCTAAAGACCTACGTCCTTTATTCTTAAACCGTAAAGCCGAATATCCAAATCCCGAATATTTGCCAATTTAAAAAAAAAACGAAAACAATTATTATATAGAAACTATAAAAGCTAAGAGTATGCATGGTGAGGTAAGAGTACGCGTGCGTACTCTTTGGGTGCGTATTTTTATGTGCCTAGGAACAAATATAAAAAACTGGCTTCAAAAACCTAACCAACCAGCGTAACCAAAATCTAAACACAGGAAAGTGTTGCGCCAGAACCACTTATTATTATGTTCAATAAAATATTTATCAGAAAAAATAAAATAATAATAAAAATAAAAAAAAAACAATAAATTTAATTTATTACCGTAACTCTAACAAAATGTCCACACTGCCCTGCTCTAACCTCCACACACTCTTGTACTATGGTTGTAAATAAACAGCTATGTGAAATTTTTCAATTGCGGTGTTGCCAAGTAGAAAATATCACTAATGCGCACTCTTAGGGAACGCGTACTCTTATAGGCAATCCTACCCTAATATACTTTTTTACAGTGTATACCAGTATTCAGCAAACACAGTCTATTCAGCTACAAATCCGTTGGGGCTCTGCTCATAAACATACTCTGATACTGCTGAATCCATTTAAAGGAAAGCCATTTTAACGTAATCGGTGACATTGATCTGACAAACAACTTTAAAAGCTTAGAGCATCGAAGACAGGTTAGTGACTCTACAAATGTTTTATCGCTTAATCACATAGAGCAATACATGGACATCGCGACGAACCACTGCAGCTCAGCTTAGTGTTCCTTGAACGATACTATTCAAAAAGTTCTTCACCTGAAGAACGGTATTACTCTGGGACGACCTCCCTAAGGCAGTGTTCCCTAACGAGTATAATCTCCAAATCTCACCGCTCGCAGAGTCGTATCATAAAAAGAGCTTGGATGATATAAAACAGTCTAAGGTAACTTCCTGAAAATTAAATGGAAAGCGTTGTCTTTTTTCTAATTAAACTAAAAGAATATTTAGTGATAGTGATACAGACGAAGATATTGATAAAAAAAAACAAGAAAAAGAAGGAAAGGTGTGAAAAAAGTATGGTAGGTACCAGTGTGTCAAAAGCAGTATCCTAGAATGCCAGGCAATTAAAAGTTCCTTCCTCATTAAGAACATGATACCCTTGCTATTTTCCTTAGGACCTTATTTTTTGTTCCTATTATTTCGGTGTTTACATTAGCGGCATGGCATAGAGAAAGACATTTTCAGACATCCTGCGCCATACTGACGTCGGGTACTAAAATTTATATATTGGGAATACGTCAAGTGTGTGATTGTTTTGAAAAGTCCCTTTTAAAATAACTTTGGGAACGTTACGGTCAGCTCAGCTGATTTCTTAGAACCAACCTGGGCCGGAACCATTTAAAATTCGGAAACGTTCTGACCGACAAACTGCGAAGAGAACCACAGATCTTGAGTTTATAATGTGATCTTTTTCTTAACGACATATAACCTGTTCTCCGAAAGCTTTAAGATGTTTGACAAAGGGAGACCTGTTCGTCTTGCCTTTCAACCAAGGGCTGGGCTTGCTTGAAGAAATATTAGGAGGCGAACGAACATAATAGTCAAAAAGTCCTATCAATGACGTGGGAACTAAAAATTGTAAAAATGGTACTTTATCACTAATAGTGCGGTTTTCTTGGGCACACAGATTATAGATAGGTATACAATAGTTAAAGAACTTATATGCCCATTATAGTGTCATCTTTCACGTAGAGAAAATGACTTGAAAGTCCGAAAATATAAAACCAAAAAGTGATCATAAATTTTTTGTCGAAAATTTAAAACCATCCCTTTTTATATCAGAAAAAAAATGACTAAAGAAACTTTTAGTTTTAAGTAATGAGCCAAAACACTATAACTGGAGCTCTCTTAGTAACTGGACTAACCTAGACTTCGCTCTGATACCTAACCCGTAGAGAAAATGGAAAATCAAAAAACTGATCATAAATCTTTTTCGTAGAGAATTTTGAAACCATCCCTTTTTAAATCTGAAAAAAAAAGACTAAAGAAACTTTGAAACTCACCCAGTATCATTCTTTTATCATTAATTTTGAACAGTGATGACTGTTACTAAGACAAAAGCTTGTATAGGGATGGACTGTTCTTTTTAAATTATTAGAGAGTATTAAGGTTAAAATTTTTGGAATTGAATTGAAATAGCCATTATTACTAGCACGTCTCAAATGCAAAAAATGTTAAAAGGCGTTAAAGCTCTAGCTTAGGCGACATACCTGTCTGCTTATCTCTAATGAATTCGGTTCCAGAAACCGAGCCGTTTGTGGGACAAGTGTACCGCCGTTATTTACAGTTCCGAAAAATCAGCTGATTGACGTGCTTTTGTGCTGGCCCTTTAAATCGGACCTTTAAATCGTCCCTTTAAATTTTTTCCCAAGCAGCAGGTAGTGGGAAGACAGATATAGGCAAATAAAAACGACAAGAATTCGTAAAAACCACTGGCGTAGAGAAAAGTTCGACTTGGGTGTCCTTCCGCCTACTCCCGTGTTTTGCAAAATTATAATAGATCCTAATCGTGATGGCAAGGGTTCAAAGCATCCGCGTAAATCTTTAAATAATGAAATATGGAAGCGACACGGTGATGAACTTAGGTACCAAAGCTTCCTTGACAATTTCATATGAGGTATGTAAAATACGAATATTTAAATAAGCCACCCAATAAATGCTGCGAATACAGACGAGGAACAGTTGACAGTTGACAGTAACATCTAATAACATCTAACTCTTACCTCCTAATTTCGTTAAAATTCTGCAGGCGCGTTTGCATTGATTCTGGGGTAGTGGGGAATTCTCTGTTTCATAGGACCATTATTATTTTTAATAAAAACATCCTCAAGTTATTTTTAATAAAATTTATTTTGAAACAAATTTAATGTGATTCAAAGAAAAAAAAGAGATTCTAAATAAATACCTAAGTAGGTTATTATAAACACTGCCACTATATTAAATTTATTCTGCAAACAAAGTCTAAAAATAAACAATCAATAATTTTACAAATATATACAGGGATGCCCAGAAGTCCGGAATAAAATTAATATAGCCTTGCTGTAACTTTTGGGGAAAATGCTCTGACACGTCAATTTAGTTTTATATATGCTCACATTTTGACGTTATTCATTTGTTTTTTTATTGACATTTGTCAAAGATATGACGACATCGATCTTCTTTTTAAATCGAAACATACAGTTTGTGATACATCATTTGAAAGCTAATATCTCGTACAGTATGCTCATAAATTTTGGCGCGATTCTGTCAAGGTATTTTAAAATGGCGACTGTTTTTTTTTTATCTTTTAAGGAAGTAAATCTTCATTGTTTCACGTTCTGACATTTTGTGACATTGTGAACTTGTAAAATTAATTTAGGTATTTTCGAAGTATTATTTTACAATTTTCTAAACAAAAATGGTTTTGTCGGAAAGGCAGCGTATCGAAGTCTTGATATTGTTAAGATGTGGGGATAAAATAAGAAGTCAAAGTGAAGTGTGCAATTTATTTAATGCTAAATATTCGGAAAATCAAATTTCACAGGGCACTGTTAGTAAAATATTCCACAAATTTGATGAACTTGGCACAGTAACGGACTTGCCTAGGAATGGACGGCCACGTGTTTTAGGCGACGATGAAAAATTGGATATTGCATTATCTCTGCAGGATAATCCGCATGTTTCAACAGTTTCATTGGCTCAAAATCATGATACATCTAGAGGTACTATTGGAAGATTTTTGAAAGCAGAAAAATACCACCTTTATAAAGTATGTCCTGTCCAAGAGCTTTTAGAAGATGACTATAATAGGCGTTTGCAATTTTGCAACGAAATGATGAGACGGTGTGACGAGAATAATAGGTTTCCACAGAACATATTATTTTCGGATGAAGCTACTTTCTATTTAAACGGGGATATTTGAAGCGCATACTTAGCGACCCAGAAAGTAAATGTATGGGCAGGTATCATTAATAACCGAATTTTAGGGCCATTCTTTTTGGAAGGAAATCTCACAGCTGAACGGTACCTGGATTTCTTAAACTTCGAGTTGAGGCCTGCTCTATCTGTAATTTTTTCCAACGAAGTAGATCCAGATATACCTAATGAAATAATTTGGTTTCAGCAAGATGATGCTCCCCCGCATTATGGTGTCAATGTGAGAAGATATTTAGATCAGATATTTCCAGGTCGCTGGATTGGACGACGTGGTACAATTGAATGGCCACCGAGGTCCCCAGACCTAACGCCTCTAGACTATTTTCTTTGGGGATATTTAAAAGAAAAGTTTATCAAAATAAGCTAAATAATATTGAAGATTTGAAAAACAAAATTAGATTGGAGACACATAACATACCGGCTGAAGCCATTCGAAATTCCGTCGACGGATTTTACCATCGTCTGGGAGCATACCAAGTAGAGGGTGGAGGACATTTCCAGCATTTGCCACGTTAAACCACCTTTTTGTTGTGTTTTGTTTTGCTTCGTCACATTTTTATTTTTTTTTTTTTGACAAAATAAATAACAAATAAATCATAACTATTGTTAAGTCGCAATGTCACAAGATGCCAGAACGTGAAACAATGAAGATGTCTTACCTTGAAAGGTAAAAAAAAACATCAGTGATTTATCATTTCCGCTTATTTAAATAGGGATTTTTTAAAAACTTTTAACAGTCGCCATTTTGAAATAGCTTGACAGAATTACGCCAAAAATTATGAGCATACTGTACGAGATATTAGCTTTCAAATGATGTATCACACGCTGTATGTTTCCATTAAAAAAAAAAAAAAAATGTCGTCATATTCGACGAATGTCTATAAAAAAAACAAACGAATAGCGTCAAAATGTGAACATATATAAAACTAAATTGACTTGTCCGAGCATTTTCCCCAAAAGTTACAGGTTAAGGCTATATTAATTTTATTCCGGACTTCTGGGCAGCCCTGTATATAATAGTCGATATTTATATATAGCGGCCACTGCGCCGGTCCACACGACGCAACACCTTTCCACGGCGGCATTCAGTTTGAAGAACGCCGGCGCTCTAATTTCCCAGTAACATAAAAACATATTTGTAATAGTATTCTCCTTTTAGTAGGTACAGGGTTATTTTGTATATTTACGCACCCACCTATAGGGATTAATATAAGGGACAGAAAAAACTTTCAGTACAAAAGTTGCATAGTTTCTCCCGTGTTATTTTTTAAACGTGTCAAAGTTGAAAAGCAATTGCAAGTTTTCTTTTTTTAAACGGAACGCCTTATATTTTTTTCACCAGGACAAAAGATCTTTTTCCCCTGACTCCAGAGTGCTGACGTTCTCCAGATGAAAGAATTTTTAAACAGAGTCATTCGAGGGACACTAAGCTGAACCACGTACGGGTGGGCTGCAGTGGCTCGTCGTGTATTTCTACCATGCACCGCTCTGGGTGGAATCAAGCGAGCAACCATAGTTCAAGGCTTCTCAGGTTGCTTGTCAGATCATGGTCACCGATCAAGCGAATGGCTCTTCTTTAAATGGAATCTAGTAATCTTAGGTTATGTTTAGGAGCAGAGCCTCAAATATGCGAACAGTACTACAGCGATGGTCAAATTTGGCATTTATAGAGCATCAAAAGTTGTTGGGTTGTATAGAAGCTTTTAGTTCGGAAAATATTCCAAGCTTCTGCGAGGCTGCCTTGGCAATGGCAGCAACATGACTATGCCAAGACATATAACTATCCAAATTGACGCCCAATAAATGAATCGGTGAAGCCAGGGGAAACGTAGGCTGTTGATTTTGATTCAAATAACAAAGCCGATAACCTTTTGCATTTAATAAAAAATTTATTAATGTTCTTATTACTGATTTCATTCCGGTTTTCTCTAAATATATTATTCTTCTATTGGAAATATAAGAAAATATAAAAAAATGGTAAGGTACTGATTCTAAATAAAGACGCTAATTCTCAAAAGAAGTAATAAGTTACTTCGAAAATAAACAATATTTAACTGCAGAAAAAATATTTTAATGGCGTGAGAGTATGTTGTTAATCGACAAGCCACACAAGTCGAGATACACTAAAAAATCTTATTAAGATTTTTGTTACTAATTTACTTTATTCAGGGATATTTTTTTAAAACCTGCCATAGGCAAACTATTTTATTTAAAGAGATAAAGGTATAATTACAAAAGCGAAATTATGGAGCAAAGTCTAACTAAGAAAAAACAAAGAAACATTTTTTTTTCCTGAGTTGCCAGTTTGTAAGTTTTTTCAGAAAAACATAATTTTCATTAAATTTATTTTTTATTTCTATCTTAGTCGGACTATTTTCACTTATAATATCACAAGAGCTTAAATTATTTCCAGGAATAATTAAGCTTGCGTGGGATTCGGTAAGAAAATTTCACACCACTTCACACCATAATTTGGAAAAAAATTATTAATCCAACCTGACATTTTAAATTAATTTCACTGCTTGTCAAGTTTGCCAGGGTATTGTTGTTTTTGACATATGTTGATTTGTCATTTTTGTTTAACCGGTTCTGTCACAAAGCTTAATAATTACTAGTTTAAAACGTCTGTACGTTGAGTTTAATGAGTGTATAGCGAAATGTCGCGATTTGGTAAAGAAAATCAACAAGTAATTAGACAAGAAATTCAAAATATAACACCAGATAACATCCGAAAATCAAAATCAATATGTTAATATTTATATCATATGTTTACCTTTTCAACTGTCAAAAAATTTTCACTTATAATCTCCCTAGTGCTCGAATTATTTCCGGAAATTTTTCCGAAGGAACGCATTTTCTAGAAAAATGCGTGACTGAGGAAGAATTTCCGGATATTAATTCAAGGACGCGGGGGATTCGGTAAGAAAATTTCACACCTAAAATTTATTTGAAAAAAATAAAAAATCTGACATGTTTCATTTTAAAACTTACTTTTGCAACAATGAAGTTGGCTGGTTCTTACATTTTGACGTTTATGCGGTGACGCATGGTGAAAATGATCCTTTTTATTTATTTTTACTACATTTCATTTACTAAAACAAAGGGAAAGCATAGTATAGTCTAGTTTAGGCTAGTTATGCCAGATAAAACAATTTATTTATCCATAATTATGGAAATACTTAAACTTTCAAAAAAAACTTTCCTCAGCGTTTAGTTAAACGAAATGCAAAAAATATAAGTGAAAATTATCCTTTTTATTTATTTTTACTACATTTCATTTACTAAAACAAAGGGAAAGCATAGTATAGTCTAGTTTAGGCTAGTTATGCCAGATAACACAATTTTTAAAATCTAGGTAGATAGTAGATACCACAGTCAAGTAGGCTTAGGCTTGTGATGTCAAAATCGTCTCTGCTATACGTCACGTCGATAGATATTTCTTAAACGTGCTTCATTAGTTCACAATAATTAAATCATGGCAGTAAACAATCAAGAAACTAATTTTAAACCCTACGGTGTTTGTAAATCTTGCTCTGAAATAGGGGACATTAATATGTCTCATAAAAATTTAAAGTATTTGCAATGTTTAATGGAAAAAACTAAATTAAATCCCCATCAAGAAAACCTTTTCTCAGCTATCCAGAAGATTTTGGAGGAAGATATCCCATCCTTTTTAAGAAAAACCAGAATTCAGCAGAACAAAATTGCATCCAAATATTACATCTATTATATTAAACATAGACATCTGATAGAAGTGGAAAGGGAAGATAACCATTATCCTTGTTATTCTCCATTACGAAGAGAAGAGTTCCAACCTGAATTCCAAAAATATTTAGCCTTAATGAAAGAAATATTTGGTAAATAAATATTTGTATTTATTTAGTATTATAAAATGAACAAAAACATTAAATACCAAAATTTGATCCTGAATACTGTTTTTCGGATCATATGATAGCTGTCAAGAAAAAATTTCCACTTATTAATTTTGTTCGCCTAGCTTGGCAGGAGGAGAAAAATTTCCGAAAAATTTGAAGGTTGTCATTGGTAACTGTCGAAATGAAAGTGTGTGATTGGCTTAGAATGACAGGTGTGAAATTTTCCCTTAAATATCGTGGCGTCTCGAAAAAATTTCCGGAAATTTTTTTTGTTGCCATGGTAACTAGTCAAAATTAAGGTATCTTATTGGTTAAAAAGTAGAGGTGTGAAATTTTCTATCTAAAATTTTGTCTTTGTAACTATAGGTCTATCTTTTTAAAAAAAGTTAGCCGATGTTAGGTTTTAAAAAAATAACTCTCAAGTTAGTATTTTTCTCTTGGTAATACTATATTTTTACCTGAAGTTCAGTCACCTTTTTGGGCCTATGGACTTCGTTATGAAAAACAACGTTATGGCAAACAACAAACTCACGCGCGGGCTTCAAAAGAATTTATTTAAATCATTCATTTGTTGTATACGAATAGCAAAATATCTTTAAATTCATTCAACAAAAAGAACTTTGTTGACTATACTAACTACCTTTTTTGGGTGAAGCTTTTATAATTATTGATATAATAAGAATTCCAGTATTAGCTGTAATTTAATTACTTCCCAACATCTAGCTTTTTTCTTTCTACATTGCTTTGCTACATTTTTAAAACCATGTGATATCGTAGTATTTTATAACCCATAATGAAGATTATTATGTATTAATCTAATGTCTTTGATTAATCCGCACTAAAATGATTATGTTTTTCGCAGAAGAATACAATATGGCGCTAAACCATCTTGTTGTATCCATATAAAAAAAAATTAAATGTAGTATTACACCGGCAAATTCTTCGGCATACTTTTATCAGCCTTATAAGAATACGTGATGCGAAAAATAAAGTCGAGACCACAGCCACGATTTTTAACGGTCGTCCTTGGAAAACAGCTGATTTAAAGTCCTCTGACTCTGACTTAAGCCAGAACCAGATAAGCAACATATGTGATAAAATGGTTCATTGTATTGTTCAATTTATTTTATAAAAGGTCAAAATGTATTTGGCTCGTTTAGAGATTATACAACCGCCAAAGGTGATATATTTAAAACTGTTTTATTGGATGGAATGAACTTTTTAGAATATAGTCGTAATTGTGATTTTTAATTTCAATTGGTATTCATGGCCAATAATATTATAAATAGCTATAAAATTTTAATATCCAAGTTAATGGCGAGCACTACCCGGGTTATGTCAACGGATAGTAATGAGCGTGTAATGAATGGTATTACTAGTATTAGTTATTGAACTTTGTAATGCGAACCGAAAATGAGTGAAGTAATCATTCTAATAATAAGTCCCATAGCCATTACATGCTATACTCTTTGCACAATTACTATTTTAATTTTAAGAACAACGCTGAAATAGATTTAAATTGTTTATATTTCTGTAATATTTTCAGCCCCCTTCCTTCAACCCCTTGACCTTTAGCTACCCCCAATTTTTTTTTTAAATGGCAATCTAGATCACATACCCCCATATTATTTTTCTGAGAAAACAGATTTTTAGAACCAATATGAAGAAAATTAGGAACTCGTTTTCTATTAATGGTGCAAAGTTTTTTTGCCATCAAAATGGAAGAGTTTTTTTTTTTTTAAATGAAGGAAACTCGCGTCAGTTTAAGTGTTGCCAATAAATGATTGTGCTTGACATTACCATATAGAGAAGCTGTGCAGCAAGGAAAAACAATATTAGTATTCTGATAAGACGGGAGTCAGTTTCACGTTCAAAGTCTTGTTTTACCTAGATACATTTATTTCAATAATAATCTTCGTGAGAACGTAGGCAAAAAATACTAACGAAAACCATCATCTCTCCAATGTCTTGATTTTGTTTTGTTATTGTTACCTATTCAAGTTTGTAGTCCTTTTTATATCCTTTAGCGATTAGCCGTTGGTTTTCAAGGTCCTTCTCGGACACGGGTAGAAGATGAATATTCTATTTCACGGGCAGTTTCGTTAATATGGACATGATGCCATCAAATATTTAAAAATTCAAAGTTTAATTCTTGTAATTTCCGGTCAAGTTTTTTAGAAATTCTTTGGAGGGCTTGGTCGTGGATACTTAAAAAATTTAACGACATTTTGGATGCTTAACAATTCATTTTTGGTATTAATATAGGCTTCGTACTTTGTCTACTTAAAAAATAGGGCACACATAAAAACGTAAAGTATTTGTGCACTTACACAGGGTGTTTCAGAAGTACGGTACGTAACTTAGGGGGTGATTCTTATAATATTCTAAAAGAAAAAGTTCACATGAACATGTGTCCGGAGTTGCCCCGTTTTTGATATACAGGGTGTTAAAGTTTTTTATAAAAATGGTTGCAATTGTGCGTTTTATCAGAAGGTGGCCATTTTGAACATTTGCTTCGATTAACTGTTCAACATTTTTTTATACCATTATTTAAAAAAATAATTTTATTTTTAATTTAAATGTTTTAATTGACTTTGAAATACTGGTTTCATTTTTTTCTCTCGAAAACGAAGCAAGATACGAAAACAATTCAGGAAACAAAGAAGTTGTAATTATTGGTTGGTAAATCCGAAAAATGTATCAAAATTACAAAAAAGTCAGTGGCGTACATCTTTTTGTCAATAACATTCGTTAAGGTGCTCCCCGGGAAGCCACTGGACTTAACAAATTTAATCTAGTTAGGGCTAATTAAGCCCCTTATCATTCTGAATAACGGTACCAAATTTCAATAAAATTTGGAAAAGGATACTTAAAAAGTTATAAAATCAGATTTTTTTTTAAAACTTTAACACCCTGTATATCAAAAACGGGGCAACTCCGGACACATATTCATATGAACTTTTTCTCTTAAAATATCATAAGGAATCATCGCCTTACGTACCGTACTTCTGAAACACCCTGTATATAAAATATAGAATTTAAAAAAATATCTCGTATTAAAATAGTTCTTACTTTAGTTTGTTTGTAAGTAGGTTCTATATTAAATAATAAATATCTTAAACTGAGAGATTTTTTTTTTCATTTAAGAGAGAATATTGTTAATTGTGAACTTGTGTGTTCTAAATTTATGACTGTGGTTGAAACCAGATTGCCAGAATTGTGAACTTAAATCCTAAAAAAAAAACTATTTTCTCTCTGCATAAGAGCAAGGGCATTTCACTGCGTGCACTGATAAAAGGCAGTACTTGCCACAAGAGAATAAATTGTCTGGATTTCAAATTACTTAATCTGAAGGTAATAATCTTATTTAGAGTGTTTATAAAACCTAGAACAAATACGTCCTTGTAAAAATATTGAAAACATCTATTTATAAACGAACACCAAACCTTTAAAGCAGTCCAGGTGTTTGTACGTTTCCTGCAAATAAATATAGTCTTGCACCAAGTCATATGAACTTAGAGCAATTTCATTAAAACTTTCAACGAAAGAAGTTATGAATTTCTTAGTCTTGATTTGAGGATGCCGTTTTTCAGTCAAAGCAATAACAAATACTTGTATCCTTAAAGCAAAGACACATATACTTGACATAAATATATAAATACTTGTACACAGTACATTCAAATTTAAACGCTTATTCAAGGATCTCTTAGACCGTTATAATACAAATCTTACTTACAGGATTGATTCTTTAAAATAAGTATTTAAAAATAACTAGCCTTATTTTAGGATAATAATGATAAATAATTTATCATTACAAGGTTACATAACTTTAATCAAATTATAAGATCCTTAAAAAAGCCTAAGGTTCCTATGCATGTAAAAATCACTATGGCGGCAAGGAAGTTAGATAGATTAGATTATAAACTTCCTGGTATGGCGCGCATTACTATCCTATGGGTAGTAATATATTACGTCTTCCTTTTACTGTGTATACTTACAAACACAAAAACAATGAACAATCTAAATGTACTAGGTAGGTAGGTAGGTTTACTTTGTATGAAACTTTGCTTTATTTAAATGGTTCAATACTCAGGAATTCAGGATCTCACCAGACCAGATTACAACGGAACGAAAAGCGGCTTGAAAATGAAGATGATGAAGAACAGAGCACTAATTATTCCGCAATTGTGATCGCTCCGTCTTTTTCGCTTGCGCGTAAATAAGCATTGAAGCCAACAAGAATGCGTGTCTCTAACTAACCTATCTAAGCAAGAGAAATCTGACATCTTAATTCTATAACTTTTGATGTTCTTAATTCTTAAATACAATGTTTTCAAAGGGATTATTACGGTTTTTCCGTTTAAGAAAATGTTTTTGAATTGAACAAATAAGTTTAAATAGTTATTTTCTCGTTTTAAATTTTATTGTTTGTTTAAAGTAAAGAAGTTCTTTTTATTTAGCATCTCAAGTGTTCTAAGTAAATAAATATTTCTAAGAGCAATTATTTCTTTAAAACAAGACTTAATTTTTATGTATGTGGTAGACAATACCTCGGCAGCTCAAATATAAACGACTATAAGCTTATGCGAATGTGTTCGTTGTAATTTTTCATCCTTTTATGACATTATAAATGGATACCGCTAAAACGAGATTTATAGGTCATTTCTAAAAAACAGGAAACATGAAAAATAGAGTTTGCTTTATGAAAACCTTTAATCACGAAAGAATTTCGTAAATCGATCATTTAAAACATAATATATTAGCTCTCAGGGGGTCTCAAGTCGATAGTGGCAGCATCAAATTATCTAATCTCGGTTAGAAAGCAAGCAAAGGTCTGTGAGCCCGTCCAATCTATGCCTGACTAAAAATTGGCGGGAATGTCCTTTCTTGTGGTCATGGACGTACCTAGATATTTTTTAAGAATTGAACCGTTTTTCTATGTATTACGATTTTTACCTTCTTTTGGTAGACGATTTTGAGGGAAATAGGTAACTAAGGAAGTTTAATTACACATTTAATGGAATTTTACTATTGACTTCCACATTGTTTTAACACACATGTTTTCCTACCTCACAAACCGATTACAATAAACAACCAATACGTTTGCAAATTAATTATTTTAGTTTAATTTCCCAGTAAAACTAAAATATATTTGTAATAGTAGTAGCCACTGCTACGGATCTACTATCTACTTTTAAAATGATCTATAATATTGGAAAGGATCAATGTTCAAATAATCCAAAGTTAACCAGCAATACGGATTTTTAAGTATTAATCTTAAAATTACGGCATAATGAAACGACGTTGGTATTTTCGCAAATTATCTTTTTATGGTCGGTAAAGGAGAACTTAAACTGCAGAATCCAGACCTGCACGAAACAACAATATTAACTAATGGTTATCAGATACAACCCGGCTTCGCAGAAGACGTTATGTTGAATTATATTTGCAGAAAGCACGGTTGCCACTTTTAAAATATGAATTTATATGAAGGAAGTAGTAGATGAGTTAAAGACAATTTAGTTTCTTTTATTTCATTATTTCATCTAGAACTTTGACTTTAAACTTTGAACAATGATCTAATTTACTACATGTTAAAACAAAACATAAAACTAAGATGCCAATAGTATCCCTTCATTTCTAATAATTTAAGCACTACTGTATATGTATAAAGGCGCACTTTGTTATGTTCTTGTCTGACTTACTGAACCAGCCCAAAAGGCTTGATCTTATATGTATAAGAGGTACAGGATTGAATTGTTTGATTCTAAAACCTCAAACTGAGATGTGTGATTCTAACAGCTGGAAGTATTGTTTTGGTAGATACGTTCTTGTTCATGTTTGTGTCTTTCATGCCATACTTTAGCAAAAACCTGGGCTCCATCCGAAAATATTGGAGAGCAGACCTTTTTTCTTCTATGTACTTTAAACTTGATCAATTGTGAAATGTCTTTCACGAAAACCAAATTGACCACTGCATAAAATGAACGGAACATTCGTACTATTCTGTTGAATTCTGATTTGATCCCCGTCTTCTATTGCAATCCCTTCAGGCCTTAGGTTAAACTCTAGATTTATCACTATTGCCTATACAATTAAGCCTTAGGCAATCATATTTAGATTCAGCAGGGCAAGTCTGGGTTTCAACTAGATGCAATTGTACAATAACTGTAAAGCTGGCGTAGTTGCAAATGAAGAAAAGCAAACTAAATTTTGATTGGTTATATCGTGGCGTGTGAGATCCAGCCAATCAAAATGGGATTTTTTCCCCCATTCCCAACTACGTCAGCTTTCGTCATGCCGTACTTCGGATTCCTGATCAAGTACAAACTTGATCTCCATAAAGTTGAATTAAATGTGAATGATTTTTGAAAGTCAAGCTGAAACTACAAACTTATAATGATAAATGCCGAATGATGGAGGACTTTAGCAATTTGGCAACCTGGTCGACAAGTTCTCCTCAGAGTGGGTCAAAACACCAAACAGAGACTAAACAGATTCCCGCCTTGAAGATCCTTTGCAGTCGCTCAGCTGACCGAAGTTCCCAAGCATTTAAAAATGTCTAGCTATGCGGGTGGCTGTCAGAACAAGTGAATCTCGCCTCAATGGCAGTAAACTTTAGGCCTTACATAATTCCTATATTTTTATTTATGCTCATTCGTGTAATATTTTATAGAAACTTGAAAGATGCGATAGATGCTATTTGTTTTTCAGGGGCTACGCCTCCACGAATGACCGGAAATAGTTCTGAGTTTCTGAAACTTTTGGTTTCCTTTTCTAACGAGGCTAGAGCTGAAAAAAGATAGATTATCGTACGGGTTACTATACAATTATATTATATATAAATGCTGATAAAAAATTTTCAGCAACTTTGTTAAGATAATATTTAAAACATGTTTCCTTGCCTGTGACTATAAAACCAAAAGCCTCCAAAATTCTTTCATTGATAAAAACGATAATCACGTTGTGGCATTTTTCCAACTTTGTTAAAAGAAGGTTTATCCAAAAGTAAGAAGTAAATCATATCATAAAAGATTGTGCGTAATTGGGTACATTTACCCTGGTCATGTAACATCCAGACATCAGTATATTTATATTTAAGGGTATTTTAAAACAATACATTTTTATTTTCGAGTTAACTTGCCAATAGTCAATTCTGTATGGAAGTATCTACACTTTTTCGAATTTAACTGATTAAAATATTAAGAAATATGAAAGGAAATTTTAATTTGCAAGAAATGTTTTGGTGTGGGAATTGTGGGAATGTCGTTTACTTTTAATTTTATAAGGAATTATCCTGTAATCTTATTAGTCTTTTAGTTAGTCCTAACTAGTAACAAAATGTGATCCTATTATCGAAAATCTTGGCCATATAATTCCTGATGAAGAGTTATGTTGTAAGGGTAGAACTTGTGTTTATATAAAATAGCCAGTACCGATTTTTGCTATATTCCTGAATCACGAGAGTCTCCAACATAAACAATAACGTCAGTGTAAATATTCCTTTTTACAAAAACAATGGTCTGCATAAGTCTCTGGCTTTGGCCCGACAAATATATCTCACTGCGCGATTCTGCAGAACAAACAGAACACCGAGCAGTTGCTGACAAGAAAACCTCCATATCTAAAATGAGATTTTAACCAACTATCACTTTGACTGCAAAACATCCCGAAGCCGATTTCCTGCTCAGTGCCCTGATATGATTCTAAAATTTGAGGCCCTATCAATGACAAGGCCTAGAAACTCGGTACTAGGGCAATTCTCAAGGGATGAGTCATTAATTACCAAGCCCTCTATACCACACTTAAAGCTAATTACATTATTTGTTTTTTCGACGTTTAGAGACAGCAAGTTCGAATCACACCATAACCTTAACCAAATCTGAGGTAATAATATCTTTTAACATAAGAGCATTATTAGAGTGCCATAATATTGTAGTATCGTCAGCGAAAAGTGTGAATTTTCCCCCAATGTCGATGGACGTCAAAACGTTAATATATAAAAGAGAGAGAACTGGTCCCAGTGCCAAGATGAAGGGTAAGTAAATAAATAAATTAATAAAATTAATTAGTTAAAGTTATAGAGTTTTGCTGTGTTAGGCGCAATAAAAATTATTGATTGTAAATCATTCAAAATGAATACCACATTATGTGAACTATGACGTTACGATGTAAACATAGTTGATGCCAGCATCCGTCGCAGCATCTTGGCGTGGAGAAAATTATGATGAGACGACTCAATGAAGGCGTGGTTGGTTTTCTTCGTAACCGACACAAAGAACGATGAACTTCCCTTGACTTTAGAGGTCTAAGTAATGTTACTTGTCATGCACACTAGCTTGATTCAGATTCATGCCATAGGGACAAACTGTACCAAAACGAAATCTAATCTTAATCTTTCACAAAATATTTATGTCGTGTAACAAAGGCTTTGTTAGTATAATGTACCTACGCCTACGCTAACGCACATGCCGATGTAAAAAAAATCTAGTTTTGGGCAAGGTCTTCAAGTTCGTTATTAATCTGAGGATTTTTAAAGCTCTCCAAGGTATTTCTCGAGTGATTTATTAAATTTTAAATCGTTTCCGATGGCACAATCTAAACCGTTTGTTGGTTCCTGTCTTATTATGTTCTCGTATAGTGACTCAAAAGTCCTAATTTATTTATTTGTTATTTTAAAAACCTTTAACGCGAATAAAGGAAGTAATCGGTTAAAATAAGTTCTGGCATAATTACTTCAGAATCAAATTTTCGGGCAAAACTTTTCACCAGGAAAAAATTTGATAAAGCAACTCTCTTGATATAAGTCTAACATCAAAGGTAAATTTTCAACGGGTGATGATGATATTATTGGAAGTAAGAGGCTCTACAATACTTATTAGTGCAGAGCTGTAACCAAGCTCTTCAACTCTCTTTAACATAACGTCTATTTTTATACTAGACATCGCAGGAATTTCTTTTACTTCTTGTACAGTGATCTTTCCAAAGTCCAGGCCACTAGCTGGAACAATAGAAACATTCACCGGGGATGGTCTTGGCCAGCAGGCAGACTTTATGTCTATACAAGTTAATTTTGTGGGCATACTCTACAGTAAACAGTATAGCTCCAACATGACTAAAAACTTCACTGTTTCCTGCCATGCATGAACAGTAAGCCTCAAAATATTTAGAGGATGTTGTGATGTTGTGATACCAATATGAGCGTGGTGGCCCAATATCACATGGTTTGGATTGCCTAATAATTGTGATCTAAACCAAGCCCTACTATTAGTAACCTGTGATCCAAACAAGGCCACTATGAATTTTTGTAAGTACGCAATTATAAAGCAGAAATAGAAACATTTATTCTTTATTCCCTAAAGTTACAAACCAAGCACAAAGTTAAAATTCACATTCAGAACATACAAATTTTGGGCTTTTTTGCAAACCCACACATTCTCCGTGAACATATCGTAATGTTTAGGTTAAAACGGGACAGCTGATTTATTTATAAACGCAGATATGTATGAGGAATATAAAAAAGCTATTAAAACAATAAAAAAAAAACAGGCATGTGATTCATATTTGGCGTATTCAAATAGCATGGAAAATAATAGATTTAAAAATAAAATAAACACTAGTAGCAAATCTAATGCCTAGTAAACACCTAGAAACATTTTGTTTAGAAACAATTTTTAAACACGTTTCTGAAACATTTCGGAAATGTACAATTTGTTTCAGTAGTTTATCAAGACATGGCGAAACTGTTCCGAAACAAAGTTTCAAGGTTTTTGGGTTTGAGGAAAACATGAAACAAAGTTCACCGTTTATGGAGAGGACGTGGATATTGCAATGGCTCAACATAACATTGACAGTATATTATTTAATTTGACAATGGGAACGTATGAAATACCTGATTTTAGAAATAAGCATTCTATACTACTACAAGCTATGTACCCTCTTCCAGGCTCTTCCTCTCTATCTTCTTCCTCTACCGTCACTCACTCGCCATTCCCTGCAGTACCTGCATGTTTTAGTGAAGGAATAATGCCTCTTTCGACTTATACACCCTCTCCCATTTCTTCTCTTCATTCCCCTGTCTCTCCCTTGCCATATTCCTCATTACATTGTAGTAAAGGAATGTACTCTGTCATTCTTTACTGTCACCAATGAATATTCCTTGCCTTTTTCACAACAATATCTGAACAAAGAGCCATCACAACATTCACAATATCTATATAAGCATGAACAATCATCATCTCACATGTTTTCATAAGTAATAAGTATACAACTGTATGATAAGGTCGTGGACGTTTCTGTCTGTATGTGACCTGTGTATAAGCTATATGTAGGAACTTACCTGAATATGATCCCGCAAAGATTGAATTAACGCCTCGCATGTTTCAGGTACTAATAAAGATATAGATTGTTTGGAAATCCTAAATGTATACATTAGACTTGTATACGAATCACCAGTAGTCAGAAATCGTAAGGTGACTGCAAGCTTAATTGAGGGAGAAATTGCCGCTCACATGGTCATAAGAATAAAACAGGAGAGGAAAACAAAATTCAAAAAACAGACACGCTCATAGACCAGAGAAGAACACATTTGCAATTGTAACAAAATTGTACAGATATAACTGATATCTAAATATAACTATATTATTGGCATTCAGTTCATTATTAAAGTGTCCCGATCCCGAAAGTACTCTTTCAAGGAATAATAGGCTTTTCTCAATAAGTGATCCTTCACCATTGCTCTAAATATTCTTTTAGACCTAACGGCTCTTACATTCAAGTTAATTTTTAACCAAAGTAGAGTTGGGATTGGTAACTCTATAGTTTGTGTTTGCCTGGTGCCATAGCCAGAGCATAGTATCTTGTTGTGTGTACTAGACTTATGTTTCTCAAACATTAGACATACTGTCTCGAGAATAAAGAGGGACGCAAGGGTTAGAATTTTGTGTGACTTAAACAGTGGCCGACAGGAGTCACGGTAACCTGCTTCAACTACATACCGAATGGCCCTCTTCTGCAAAACAATGACCGAGTTCAACATCCCACGAGTACAATTTCCGCAGAAGGAAATCCCATATCTTAAGTGCGATTCTATCACAGAAAAGTAAACCATTTTCGATACAGAGGCATCTAACTCTCTAGAAATAATCCTCAAGGCATAGCAACCTTTAGCTAAATTGCCGCAGAGATTAAGGATATGTTCGTGGAACGACAGCTTATTGTCAAATGCATAAGCCTAAGAATTTAGAACCCATGCAGAGAATTGTTAATATTTTGATTTTCTATTAAAATTTTATTAAGAGAGCACTTAAATGACAGAACATTCGTTTTTTTAATGTTAAAAGGCAATAAGTTTGAGTCACACCACTTTTTCACCTCGAGGATGTCATTACTAATAATCTCGTTCAGACGATCCTGATCCCTTTCATGCCACAATATTGTGGTGTCGTCTGCAAACATGGTAAATTGACCTTGGATTTTGAAGGATGCAAGGTCATTAATATAGAGTAAAAACAAAATTAGGCCGAGTACTGACCCCTGAGGCACTCCACAATCGCCTCATCGGACATTTCATCGTTTATCGAAACTACCTGTTTTCGCCCCGAAAGATAGGACTCAAACCACCTCAGCTATACATCCCTAAAACCATAATGGTCGAGCTTCCGCAGCAGAATCCCGTGACTGAAACAGTCAAAGGCCTTGGACAAGTCACCGATAACCGCCGCTGCAACGTCTCCGTCATTAAGACTCAAGTACAGTCGCTCAAGAAAAGCGAACATTGCATCAGAGGTACTCTTACCGTTCTGAAACCCAAATTAAGCTAAATCTAATATTCTATTTCCCTCCAGTCTTAACTAGCCTCTGAATGATCTTAGACAAGGTAGGTAAAAGCGAGATCGGACGATAGTTTGAGGAATCATCAGAATCTCCTCCCTTATGAATAGGGACTACAACAGCAAACTTTAGACAGTCAGGAAACAAGCCATGAACGAAGGAAAAGTTAACAGCCTCAGCTAACGCTTCTATAGCAGATGTAGGTAGATGCTGGAAGATCTTAATAGACATTTTATCCCAGCCTGACGCATTCTTATTTTTAATTTCACTAAAAACTGTTTTAATTCGTTTGCGTCAGTAGGCTCAAAGAAGAAGGTACATTTTATAGGTGCACCTTTTTTAAGCGATCACTTCTTACCTGAATGTTCTCAGACAGTTTCGGGGCTATGGAGCAGTAAAATTCATTAAGTTTATTACACTCGGGAGCAGGAGCTCCAATTGAACTATTTCGTTTGCCTCTTATTTCATTGACGATCAACCAAGTATCCTTTTGTTTGTTGTTGGAATTTATTATTCGTCTCCTGTAATGCACTTGTTTAGCAATAATTGTAATCGTTTTTCTATATATGCTTCTATACTTTAGGAAAAAGGAGAAAAAAGTGCTACCAGCTTTAACAAATTTTCTGATATAGTGTGAAGAACGAAGGTTCTTGGATGTTATTTTTAGCCCCTTAGTTATTCAGGGCTTTTGCCTCCTGTGCTTTAGCTTCCTGCGTGGAAAGGATTTCACAAAAGCACCATGCATAACAGAGTGTAAGACCTCCAGAGGTTCCCCACTGTTTAGACAATTATGCCAGTTAATAGTTGCGCAATTTCGTTCGAATTTTCGAAAATGTTTCCTTGAATACATACGCCCATAATATTCATCCTCCCGTACCTCCTCCCAGTCAAAAAAAAAACTTAGACATAACTGCCTTGTGGTCAGAGAGCCCAGCCTTTACAACCAAGCACGGTACTAGTAAGATCGAAAACTGGCCTGATGAAATAGATGGACTGCACTAAGTTTTTGGGTTTGAAATTAGACTCTATTAACTATGGCGTTTAAGATCATAATATGTTAATACACCGATACTTTTGTCATATTAATATGCCTATGTTAACTCGACACTATCGTATGGGGCGGTGTGTTGGGGTAATAGCAAAAGGATCAATGAGGTTTTAACACGTTGACGGACACAGAGATTTAGTAGTGTGTGTCTAACACGGCATCGACGGTATTTACCGCATATTAATTTGCTTCCACAGGGACACTGTCGGCATATGCCGTCAAATGCTCCTTGCGCTAGAGATAAAAACAGCGTTAAATGCCGTCGATTTTCCATACAGTTATGGATAGGATGTCCCACTAGACACCTATTTTCAAAAATTTAGTAGTGGGGGTCAATGTTTAACCGGATAAATAATTCGATCTTCGATGCACGTTAGTCGCTCAACTTCCTGCAGAAAGTGCACACGTATATTACCCGCGCTTTTTAAAAAATGGATGAGAAACAAGAACATCAATTGCTTCAGTGGTACGACGAGGTTTCAAGTGATGTTGATAGTGAAAATTCCAATAATAATTCAACACATGATCCGTATAGCACGGACGATTCAGTGGCAGACCCAGAATATAAGTGTTCCGATAGTGACGATTCAGAAAGTGAATTTTCTGAGGACAAAGATAAACGTAAGTACTTGTGTCTATTTTGTGTTACTAAGATTTATATATAAGTTGTATATTTTAGCTGGCCCATCACAAAAGAAACGAAAACATGTTATGCAAGAAAGGGACGATGCTGAGACAGAGTTGTGTGAGTATATAAAACTGGGTATGGGTATAGTTTTCCTTAAGTAAGATGCCTTAATTCTTTTAAATTTGTCAGCACCCTTCTTACAAAAAAGAATTCACTTTTAGGTCAGTAGTTATGAAAAACTATTTGTTTACAGGAAATTTATTCTTTTAGCTAATCATGCTCCTGAAAATCCCGTGCACGAGGAGGAAACAAATGAAGAGGACGCCTGGGAAGATACACTTTGTGAAAATTTAGAGCTGCTTTATGACCAGACATCTGCCGGTGTGAAAGAGCGTATAGAGGGCAAGCTTCCCATCGAAATTTTTGAACTGATTTGGACAGAAGAAATAATGAACTACGTACTAAAAAAAACTAATGAATATGGCGAAACTCTTAACATAAAAAATAGACCAAAATCTAGGTATGAGAGATTTAAAACGTTTCAACAAGTTACGATGAATGAATTAAAGAAATTTTTTGGGCTTTGTCTTTCGGCCGGCCATATAAAATTTCGTTCGATTAGAAGCCTCTTTTCAATGGACCCTTTGTATTACCATCCAATTTTTTCTGCCACCATGTCAGGTAGAAGATTTGAGCAAATTTTAAGATGTCTAAATTGCTCAAATACTGAGAACATCGACGATCCATTACAGAAAGTCAGTTGGTTGGTCAAGAAAATTGTTTTATCAAGCCAAAATATATTTATTCCAAAGGAAGCCCTATCTCTCGACGAGTCAATGTTGCTCTTTCGTGGGAGACTAAAGTTTAGGGTTTATATGAAAAACAAAAAGTCTAAATACGGCATAAAATTCTATGAATTATGTTCAAACGACGGTTTTCTTTTAAATATGGAAATTTACAAAGGAAAGGACAACAGAGATGATGCAAGAGAAGCCTCAAAGATCAATGCACTTGTTCTTAGACTAATGGAGCCTTTTTTGGACAAAGGACATCATTTATATATGGACAATTTCTATAACAGCGTAACTTTGTCAAGAATTTTGCTATCACGAAAAACCCACACCACAGGAACATTGCGTTCTAACAGAAAAGGCAATCCACGTGAGGTTACTCAAGCCAAACTAAAATCAGGAGAACACATCTGGAAAAGAAACGGAAATGTCTATGTGTCCAAGTGGCGTGATAAACGTGATGTGTTAGCAATTACAACTGCTTATCAACCTCAGTTGATTGAAACCACAAACAAACACGGCCAGCAAAAAGTTAAGCCTATAAAAATCGACAAATATAATGAAAACATGTCGGGCATTGACAGAGCGGATCAAATGATTAGCTATTACTCATGCCCGAGAAAAACATTAAGATGGCACAAAAAAGTGATATTTCATATTTTGGATATAGCAGTGTGGAACTCTTATTACATATATAAGAGCCACAACCCAAATGAAAAATTCCACTCGTTCCGAGAAACACTGATTAAGTCTTTGTTAGCCATACGAGGAGACCAAACAGATGGCCGAGCATTTGTTTCCGATGCTCCAGTTAAAACCAAACGGAGAATTTCCAAGAAAGGTAAAGAAAACCTGGGTCATATTTTGGAAGCTATTCCTACTCCTGCGGCAAGTAAAAGAACAGGAAAATATTATAAGCGATGCAAGCAATGTTCTCAAGTTCAACAAAGAAAAGAGACTGCCTGGCAATGTCGGGATTGTATTGGAAAGCCTCCACTTTGTGTTGGAAATTGTTTTGAAAAGTGGCACCAGTAACTAAAGATTTTATTACAAAGAGTTGATTTTGTTTAGTTCGTTTTATCAATAAAGATATTTGTACTAGAAGAAATAGCTAAATGTTTTTGTAGAACAGGGCTAGCTGACGGCATATAACGTCAATGTCCCAGCACGTACTAAGAATGCTCCTAGTGGGACACGACGTCATATAACGCGTCATTTTTACGACTACATTACGTTTTGGAATGTTTTTATGGCTCCATAGCTATAAGTTTCAAGTTTTTACGTCAAATAATAAAAATTTTATCAGTGTGTATTACTTCAGCGCTAACCCCCATTTCTAAGTGACCTGCCAGAAATATGTTCATTGACGTCATTTGCCGTCAGTGTCCGCCAACGTGTTAATATTAAAAAAAAAACTTTAACAAATTTAAAATCGTGTATAGAGTCTTTTCTTTCAGACCCAATCCTTGGAAGCGTTTCGCCGTTTGACGGCTCATCAGCAAGGCTCCGGATCTGACGAAAAAGAAAGGGACCTCAAACTCAAGGTTTTAATATCACAGAAAAAAAAAAGTAAAAAATATTTGGAATAAAGCTTTAAAAAATAATATATTTGAAACTTTCGGAAACTATCGACTTTTGGACTACGATAAAGTGGGCTGGGTCATCATATTTCAGCCTTGGAAATTTGTGGTATGGTGTCTTGTACAGACCTTTTAGAGACACCCTGTATATTGATAAAGAGGAAAATGGTATCATTACTGCATGGAATAATTAACAATTATGGTTTCTTGGCTAGAAATTAAGTACTTATTGAAAGAGCAGATTGTCTCTGCATTTAATGGATCTATCTAGATGTTTAAATACATTATTACGTTGATCTGCAGGTATCATAAAATAGATAGGGGCTAGTAAATCAGTTGCGGCAAGAATACTAATTATGATTTGTTTGTTAGTCTAATTTTTGTTTATGCAAATATTATCTTTAGATAAAACTATATTATGGGTGATAAACTAGAGTGCACATCTAGTGTAAGGCCGCCATACCTTTTATAGTTATCCAATTGCATAGCATAACATACTTTTTTAGAGTTTATTGCTTTTTACATTGTCTTTTAAATCCCAGGAATAAAAAGCGGTTAAAAATTAAAAAAAAAACAACAAGTATTTATGTAATAGCTTTACAAAGGAAATGTGCATTTTGTTAATGTTTCATTATCGACAACGTTTATTAGTTTTTCTGTCCATATAACACTCACATAAACAAATTATAGAAACCTTACCATCACCACCATCCAAAAGAATTTCCTGCTTAGTAAATAGACAGTTGTGGTATTACTTGAACTAAAAATCCCACTGATGTCTAAAATCCAGTCTTTAATCTTCTTAGCAATAGAGAAATTTACATTAGAGACAGGGAAGGTGACAACTCTACTCCAATATGCTGACGATCTTATAATGCTTATTGAGGGTCATGATCTGAAAAACAGAATACTCTATATGACTCTCACTTTCAGGTGGTTTCAAGAACACAATTCATCGATATTCATACAAAAATCCAAAGCCATGCTCTTTAAAAATTGATATAAGATATGGAGAGGAGACTATCCACTGAGCAAACGAAAAGTTTGAATCCTATATTTGTGCTCTCTGTCTAAGTAATAGTATTTTTTTAACAACTTTTAAGAAGATACATCAAGATACGAAAAGCTCGAGGACAGATGCCTGTTAGAGGGCGACCCGAATAAGATAATAAACGGTGAGAAAAATTTTCGACAAAACCAAATTGGATATTTTTCAAATTATTAATGTAGTCGAAATAAAAGTATTGCGTACAATACTGGGCTTACCAGGAAGACCAATGACAGTAAGAATGGTAGAAGTGGAAAATAATGTGCTGGACATGATAGAGGAAGATCCAGGTACTTCTACTCCAAAGATTGCAAATACTTTGAATGTGAGTATTGGGACTGTTTGGAAAATTCTCAGTGAGTATTTGTTGTATCCATACCACATACAACGCGTTCAGGCACTTCTTGCTGCTGATTTTCCTTTACGGATTGCATTATGTCAATGGCTATTGCACATATTGGTTCAAATCCCTCAACTACTTACCGGCGAGGTACCGTAAATTGGGGCTACTTCAACATTCAGGGTAACTTCGACATGACCGGGGCTACTTTGACTTGGCATGTTCTTTACATCGCAGCGCGTTGCTTTGGGATAATATTATAAGTTTCTGTTTCAGATAATTAGTCAACTGTAAACTAGTGAGTCCACAATGGTGAGAAATTACAAAAAAAAACTTGGAGGCAGGAGCTACCGGCAATATACAGAAGAGGATATGCTTAAAGCTTTGGAAGCCATAAAAAATGGAATGAGTCAGAAAGCTGCTAGCGAAAATTTTAAAATACATCGCATAACACTGGTGGATAAGGTGCATGGTCACCATCTCCTAAAATCAGGCCATCCTACTGTCTTGACGGAAGAAGGAGAGCAACTCATTGCAGAAACTCTTGGAACCGTAAGCGACTGGAGTTATCCAATCACCAATCAAGACATTGCTCAGGTTGTGTGTTCGTTTGTTACAAAACAAGGTAAAACGATACCCAATTGGATAGAAAATATGCCTGGATACGATTTTGTGAGATTCTTTGCAAAAAGAAATAATTTAACCACCAGGTTGGCTACTAATATAAAGACACAAAGGGCGTCTGTTGGACCACCACAAATAAAAGGGTTTTTTAATAACATCGAGTCTCTCCTTGCTCTGTATACAATTATGATGAGACCAATATTACGGACGATCCTGTGTTGGTACCACGAGGGGTAAACGAGTTGAAAGAGTCCAGAAACATTCCAGAACTTCAGTAAGTATTATGGTTTGTGGAACTGCAGAAGGGGTATTGCTCCCGCCAATGGTGGTGTATAAAAGTCAAAATGTATATAAAAATTGGACTGTAGGTGGTCCCAGCGGTTGTGAATTTGCGTGCAGTAAAAGTGGCTGGTTGCTTTTTAAACAATGGTATTTTAATATTTTACTTCCACACATTCAGAATAACAGCGAACCAAATGGTAAAAATATCGTCATTGGAGATAACTTGGCTTCGCATTTTTCGCCAAGTGTCGTTAAAGCTAGCCTAGAACATAATATCTACATGACACCGCTACCAGCTAATTCGACACACCTGATGCAGCCCCTTGACGTAAGTTTCTTCGGGCCTATGAAGAAAAAATGGAGAACAGTTTTGGACAAGTGGAGGAAGGAATCCCGTCGTCGAGGAACTATCCCCAAAGAGCAATTCCCAGGGCTTGTAAAACAGTTATGTGATTCACTGTTGCCAACTTCTGCACAAAATCTTAAGTCTTGATTCAAAACCACAGGGTAAAGTCCATTTCAACCCGAGAAAATTTTATGCAAGCTGCCATCTGATTAATCGTCTTGCAGATCTGAAAGATTATTAGATA
Organism: Polydrusus tereticollis; assembly: GCA_963920685.1. NCBI lineage: Eukaryota > Metazoa > Arthropoda > Insecta > Coleoptera > Curculionidae > Polydrusus > Polydrusus tereticollis. The sequence goes on along the minus strand of OY987335.1, from coordinate 13,888,183 downwards.
AAAGCTTACTGGACTTTCTTAAGAAGTCACGAGGCTATACTAGTACTAGCCCTCTTATAGTTCGTAAAAGAGGGAAGAAACTGCTTATCCGGCCAGGTCAACAAATGAAGCTACAGACCAATGGACCGTCAGTACCAGTGAATACAATAAACGAAAAGGAGCAAAGACTTATTACACCTACTACACCTATAAACTTTGATATTGCTCCCTTAGTTTGTAGTAGTCCACATGCGCCCACCGCATCCGACGATAGTGACAATGAAGTTCTTGCCTTGAAAGTAAAAAAAACTTTAAAAAGCCAAAACACCAAAGAAAGCTGATAGTGGCCATAGTCGACGTTTGCAGCCATCAGGTGCTTCTACATCTAAAGGACGTTCAGGACAATATTATATTATGACAGCTCAAAAAACTGCTCTGTATGTAAATGTCATTATTCTACCTATACAGACTCTAGGGACTACTTTTAGTTTTGTTCACGACAAGAATTATAATGTTGTTTTTTTCTTTAAATTTTCTAATATAACCGTGTATTAAAGCATTTACCGTTTTTGATTCGCTTCTTTAAAAAAAAAAAAAAACACTTTTTTGGTGTCGAAGTAACCCTTAGGACAGGTTACTTTGACATTCAGTGCAAATAAATCGTGTGTCGAATTAGCCCCAATGAATGGTGGGGTTACTTCGATACCAATTTGAAAATAAAAAAAAATCGAAAGTTAAGACATGCATGATGATGAGATGAGATACAAAACGATAAATGCCTAAATCATGTCGAAGTAGCCCCAGTTTACGGTATATCGCAACTTTTTGGAACAAACGCTGCCTCCGTTTCTGAAGGATATACCATTGGCAACAAGAAATGCAATGTGGCTTATGCACGATGGTGCACCACCGCATTTTGGTGTGGTTGCTCGTAAGTTTTAATTAGTAACATACGGAGATCGCTAGATTGGTCAAGGTGGACCTCAGTTATGGCCTGCTCGATCCCCGGACTTAAACCCCTGGTTATTTCCTATGGGGCCATCTAAAATCATTAGTTTATCCTACTTCAGTGGAGATTGTGGAAGATTTAAGAATTCGGATAATTGCTGGGTGTAACTCAATAAGAAACGACCCAATGAGGAGAAGATTGAATTCTTGCATCCTAGCTGGAGGTAGTGATTTTTAACATTGGAATAACCCCTTCAATTGTTGCCGTATGTTTAATAAACACCCTGTATACGGTGAAGGTTAATACACAAGGAAAAAATATTAAATATAAGTCAGAACATAATAGTGAAAGAAAACAAAGGGTGAAAGTAATAATCAGCACATTTCATGACACTTCGGTCATCAAGGTTAGCTAGAGATGAATTTTAAAAATGTACATAAAACAAAAACAATTGCGATCCTCAGAATTAAAAACTATTGTGTCACAAATAAATATTACGGGAGAGTTGTTTCAAATGAAACCTACAAACGTGCATTTGCACGAACAAACATCAAATTTAATAGGTGTTCTAGGAACCATCATCCTTTTAATACTTAAGCTGTCAAACCATTGTATTTTTCTTAAAGCTTCTTGAAAACTTTGGATTGAGTATCTACCTACTGACATTTCAGAATAAATATTTAAATTCTTTGACATCGATTTGAGGTGAGCCTCTAAGGCGCCAGGTTTGATTTATATAAACAGTTATATTTTAGATAATAAATGCAGCAGTTAAACTACTTTGGCGGCTCTTGTTACTCATCACCATCTTACTTTTAAGCGTGGGAAACAAAACGCAAATGGGACATAATATGCAAAATCTGGAAACGCTTAGTCCAGGTGTTCAGAAAAAGCGGGAATTTCAGGGGACTTGGAGATTCGAACATCCGTTCTGTCCAAATGTCTCAAACTTGTAAGCCGCAATAAAGAAAAAGGTGGAAGCTATTTTTAGCTTAAGTAAAGGGTGAGTTAAACATATGTCGTATACTCTCCCATATGCACAGAGACGGCTTTTATATACTCTTTGCAAAACAAAGACCGATGCACGTCATACCCTTCGAGTGACGTCAGTTATCTACAGTGTTGCCAGATTGTAACCAAAATATCTGAGTGAGGGAATTACTTACTTTCTTTCTCATGAAAACAAGATAAATATGCAAAAATTTCCCATATTTGTTTACTGCATAATACCTTTTACCATCAACTTTAGTAGATCTAACACTTCTTTTATTTTCATCTTGCCAGGATCGACCAATGGTACCATTCTGAAAAATCCATGTTTCATCCAAAGAAACAAATTGGTACAAGAATGCTTCTTATTCTTTAATATATTCTTTCAAAAATACTTGTCGTTTGAACGCTACATGGGAAAAATCCATAAGCCCTCGCCTCAGTTCACCTTTTCACCATCCGAAGGTCTTGAAGAGGCTTCTTAAAGGATTAAGAAACCAGCGAACAGTTATCTGTCTTTTAATTTCTAACTTAGGGTTGTCAAAATGATGTTCTAAAAAAAGTTACAGCTTATGAATTACCGAGGTAAAATATTATAATTTTTAAATAATACAACTTACTTGTTTCCTACATTCGCATATCGTAAATTACGATTAAAAGGTAAAAGAGAATACCTACTTGTACTACTTTGCGCACGCTCGTAGGAAAAACTAATTTCCAGCATTTTTTCTTTGCCGATTTACCTATAAAAAATGTTTTCCTGAAAGTTTCTGGCCAATGATACATGTGGAAATTCTTCTCAAAATCTGAATGGGGTCCCATGTTGAATAAACGCACTGGCTATTAACTCCTCTACCACTTCTTAAGTAACTCTCGATCAAAAAAGCTTTTTGTTCTGCCGTGATTACCATAAAAAGAAACTTCAGAATTTGACAATTCTATTCTTCATTCACCTTTACCTTTTGCCTAACTTACCTTTTCAGGAGTAATAATTCAAGTTACATGCGTGATCGATTCCACGGCATACTATGAGGAATAAACAAACGAGTGTAGCAGCACGTGGCTACATCTGCATGATGCGTGCGATAGCCACGAGATGTAGCCACGTGTTGCAACTATCCTCTGTTTATTTACATTTCTGTGTTGTAATAGCGCCTCGAGGTCCCTTTCCTTTTCGTCAGACCCGGAGCCTTGATGATGAGCCAGATCAACGGCGAAACGCGTCCAAGGATTGTGTCTGACGGAAATACATGAACTTATCTTAACTTTGTTTTTATTTTTAATACTATGAGGAAGTTTTGTATTGATCTTGCGATAGGTAAAATATGGACAAAGATATTGTGAAATTTGTTATATTATGTTTAATGTTAAAAACCTGCCGATTGTTTTTTGTACTGTTTCAATTGAGTACTTCAACTACAAAATCGGTTAACTCCTATACTTGATTTGTAGGTTTGTGCAAAGCAAACGATTTTGAATTAGACGTCTTTGAATCATTACATCTGTACAAAGCCTTTAGGAATCTACTGATTATAAACATTTCGTTAAGAATATATTCGCCAGTCAATTCGTCACGCATAACCCAATGCGATTTATTTAAACAGGTTTTCGTGAGGTCTCCATGAAATACCAAAATTACAACATTTGACGAATTTTTGTCAATTATCTTGTTCAGAAATGGCTTTTTCACCTTCCGGTGCATGAATGAAAACCGCTTACTTTTAACAAAGATAAATTATTGCCACTTAAACAAGCAGGTACTAGCAGGTTAGTACCAGTGTTTAGCACGGTTCCCGATAATAAAATTTTATTTTAAATTTAAATGGATTCTTTAACATGCAGAGGTTCTTACATTTAACACTTATATTAAGGCGGTTCCGAATCAGCTAAGAGAGTTTTACGATGTAAAAGCTCCGTTGGCATTTTCAATTTAATAATTTATACACACACATTACACTGCGGTCTTCAATAATGATTCTTGAGTTGACGATTAACGCTGTAATTTTACCAAAGATTGCGAACGAGCTGTTAAACCAAAAAATTATTTCTACCGACAATGGCGTCAAAACCCTGCCGCCGAAATCCGTACCATCTTTGCAGCACACAACCGGAGGATCAAAGACAAACTTCTTGAATGTCCTAATGGCTCGAGATCATTTTGGTCGATAGCTAAGGCCGTCAGGCCGAACTTTACCAAGTCAACCATTCCACCTCTAACACGTTCTGATGGCACCATTGCGACCAAAGCACAGCCAAAAAGCAAACTTACTGGCGAAATTATTGTCTTTACATTCAACAGTTGATTTTCAGCGAAAAACTCTACCGAACATTCCCCCCCTGTAAAATTGAGAATGCCCGAGATTGTTTTCTGGCACCGCCATGTTAAACGAATCTTGAGGAGTCTTGACACCAGAAAAGCTTCTGGTCCTGACGATATTCCAGTCATCGTAATTAAGACATGCGCTGACGAATTGACACTGGCATTTTGTAGGCTTTTTAACTAATCTTACAAAAAAGGAATATTTCCTTCTTGCTGGAAAACTGCGCGAGTCCAGCCCATACCTAAAAAGGGCAAGAAGACCTTGTCAAACAACTATCATCCAGTCGCAGCTTTAGGTTATATCAAAAGTTATGAAGAAGGCTATCAACGAGAAATTATTAAAGTATCTGGAAGGCTTCAACATTATTAGTGACCGCCAGTATGGATTCCGTAAGTCTAGATCAACAGGAGACCTTCTAGCTTATGTTACTCACGTTTAGAACAACGCAATAGAACATCATGGGGAGTCCCAGGCGGTAGCACTGGACATTTTCATGGCCTTTGGCCGAGTATGGCATGAGGGGTTTCTAACCAAATTGAGAGCATACGGAATGCCGGTTCAATTTTGTTCATGGCTGTCAAGCTTTCTGCGAGTGGCGATGGACGGATTTCTTCCAGACGCATTTAACATCAACGCCGGAGTCCCTCAAGGTTCTATATTGTCGCTCACCCTCTTTTCACTATACATTAAGGATATCTTTTGGAAAAAAACTAATAATCCTATAAATAGCTTCGCTTATGACAGCACACTTGTTTCATCTTTTACCTTGGATGCTCGGACATTGGCTGCCAATGCACATCTCTATAGGCAGCAAGAGATCTCACATCTCAACAAAGACCTGGAAGAAATTCTGTCTTAAGGTGACAGTAACCAAGTAGAATTTCTAAAAAAGTTAATGTTGAAGAACCGGATATAGTCATAGCGGGACACTCGATTTCCTTGGCTTTATCAATTCATTTATTTGGCGTTAATTTGGATAGTCATACGTCTTGGCATAGTCACGTTGCGGCCATTGCTAAGGCAGCCTCGCAGAAGTTTGGAATACTTTTCCGAACTAAGAACCTCTATACACCCCAACAACTTTTGATGCTGTATAAATCCCAAATTCGACCATCGCTGGAGTACTGTTCGCATATTTGAGGTTCTCCCCCTAAACATACTCTTAGATTGCTAGATACTATTCATAGAAGAGTCATTCGCTTGATCGGTGACCATTATCTGACAAACAATCTGGAAAGCCTTGAACATCGAAGGCAGGCTGGCGGCTTGAGTCCATTTTACAAATATTTTCGTGGCAAGTGCTCAACTGAGGTTGCCCGTTTAATTCCACTCAGAGCGGTGCCTGGTAGAAATACACGACGAGCCACTGCAGCTCACCCGTACGTGGTTCAGCTTAGTGTCCCTCGAACGACACTGTTTAAAAATTCATCTGGAGAACGTCATCACTCTGGAACGACCTGAGGCCGTGTTTCCCAACGAGTATAATCTCCAAAGGTTCAGGACCAACGTGAATCGTTTTCTGCGCACACGCACTGCTCACAGAGTGCTATAAAGGATTAATCCTGCAGTGTGCTGTGCCTTATCATAAAAAATAAAATACGACAGTATTATAAAATATGCTTATAAACGGCGGATTGCTTTCGAGGGAGGGCGCCCGGAAGTGAATCTTGATTAAAGAAAACCGTACGCAACAAATACATCTCTAGTAGTAGCACTGTGTTTGTTTTTTGACATAGTTTACGGTTGCAAACTGTGTATTGCTTAAGCTAGTTCTTTATCTAGTATTTATAATGCTCTAGCACACAGACATGTGTAACGAACTTTATTTTAGACAAGTCGTTGAACAAACATATCCATAGAAAACCCAATAGTTACTTAGGTGTTTACCGCTTAATTATGTGTTTTCTAAGATGTTTATACAACTTAGTATAATATGGCATTTCCGCTCATCGGATTTTTCTCCCGAGTGAGGTACAGATTATGATGGATGATTTTGGTATTTATATGTATAACAAACTAGGCGCCATCAGCAGCTATCAAGAAACTCAGTTTTCTTTAAGTGGAGTTAAAAAAAATGTTTCCTCATAAATTTGCCAATGTCACTGTAAAATTAATGAATTAAAAAGTTAACAGGATTTTTGTTGAAATCATTAAAAAGAAAACCATGGTGCAAAACTATTGCTTGTGATTAATGAGTTATAAAACCACTTTTATAGGTTAAGGTAATCTACGTTACAGCATTGACAAAACGCACATTCTTTTCTTATTGCGTTGGAGTAGGCGGAAGTTCATGGGTGTAGTGGCTGGTGGTGGTTTAAAATGACGAAAGCTCCTGATAAAAACCTATTAGGTTTTACTGGAACTCTGCGAAATTTGCAATAACAAAAAAGGCTAATACATAAATAATATTATATGCAACTAATCGCAACTAATCAGTAACTTCTCTTCATGTTTGTTTTATACAAGGAAGAAGAGCTTGGGGCCAATCCTCAACGAGATGGACATGCAAGTCTTACAGGCAGCTCGTTTTGTGAGGCCTTCAGAACAGCTGAAAACAGATCCAAGTAGAAAAATTATTGACCCTATACGGCAAAATCACGTTCCTTATTAATGGGGTAACGACAGAACGACTATTACCAGTGAGCTGTGGGGTAAGTAGTGGGCAAAAGTTTATTGAGATCTATTTATTTCTTGGTATTTATTGAATTCTTTTGTGGCTGTTCAAATTCAAAAAACAGAAAAGATTAGCTACGCCTATGCGGAGATTCCTAGAAATATTGATGGTTTAAAAAATCAACAACTCCGAATAACTGTTAAATAACGGCCTAGTCGTGTTTCACAGCGCTTAACCACTCGATACATTCTCCAGGTTTGGATTTTATATTTTATTAATTCAAAATTCAATTTGCTCATAACAATGGTCCATCTACTTTGTATACTGCCTCCCACAAGAGGTACCAATTTTTCAATATATATATAATTATTTCTTTGTTAGTATTTAATATTATTACTGAATGTTACTGGGAATAAAAGTTTCAACTGATGACATTTATCAGAATGTACCTACATCTCATCTGTCTAAATCAAGTATATTTTTTAAATGCTTTTACCTATCAAATCAAAGCTTTTTTCAGTTATCGTATCAAATAGCAAATATTTTTGAAGTAGTACTGGCACTAAAATGTAATGGTCCTGTAAGACCCCTGGGAAAGAATCGAAGCCAATGGGTCCAGATGGTGTGCCCCCGTTGTTATGAAAGCATTGTTCTTCTTCTCTTTATTTACCACTTTATTTAATTTTCAAACAATCTTTAGAAACTGGTGAATTTCCAGCTGTATGGAAAAAATCATATGTTAGGCCAATTCATAAATCTGGAGACAAAGGTGATGTTCGGAACTATAGACCTGTAAGTGTACTGTCCACCATACCTAAATTATTTGAACATTGTGTTGAGCAGAAACTATGTAGTGTTTTCGAAAATTATTGATACCTCAACAACACGGTTTTATATCAGGTCGGTCAGTTGACACAGACTTATTTCTATATACCAATTACATTTTTGGGGCAATGGCTGCTGGATCTGACGTTCATGCCATTAACATGGACTTCAGTAAGGCTTTTGACAAGGTCAGCCATTCGCTCCTTTTATCTAAATTGTTTCATTATGGTATTTCGGGAAATTTATTGTTGTGGATAGAGTCTTATCTTTCTGGTCATTATCAACAGGTTAAAGTGGGGGGATTCTTATCTAATGAATTTTGTGCTACATCGCGAGTACCACAGGGCTCTCACCTTGGCCCCTTACTTTTCAATATTTTTTTATTAATGATATTGGAATTTCATTGAAGGCAAATTTTCTGCTATTTGCTGATGATTTAAAAATATACAGTATGGTAACCTCTACTTTAGACCAAAATGTACTTCAAAATGACTTTAATGAAATTTTTAGCTGGTGCACTCTCAATGATATGCGTTTGATTGCAGAGAAATGCTTTTCTATACGATATAGCCGGTTAAGAACTGTGATCCCATTGCAATATGATTTAGATGACGTTTCATTGAGGGAAGTGTCTGTTATTAAGGATTTGGGTGTATATATTGACAATAAACTAACATTTACACATCATTACGAAAAAATAATTGCTTGTGCCAATAGAATGTTGGGTTTTGTTAAGAGAATCTGTCAGGATTTTACCGATGTAAATGTTCTTAAAATACTTTTTATTAGTTATGTAAGATCAATTATGGAATTCTCCAATGTTATCTGGTCACCTTTCTTCAATATTTATATCGATCGTCTTGAAAATATTCAGCGAAAATTTATAAAGTTTGTCATGTATAAGCTCAGTAGGACTGGACCTAATTTCACTTGAACAAACAATGTCATACCTAAATTTTGGTACTCTTAAGTGCAGGAGGGAATATTATGATGTTTGTTTTATTTATAACATTTTAAATAATCATATTTCTTGTTCGGAATGTCTTGAAATGTTACGTATTCACGTTCCTGCTTATAGAACACGTAATACGCCCCTCTTGCATATACCGCAATCCAGGACGCTTTACTTTATGTTTAATCCGGCCAACCGAATGTGCATTAATGTAAATACTTATTGTGAACATTTGAATTTTTTTAATGTTAAGAAAGAACGATTTAAAGCCTGTGCTAAGAAAGTTATATTAGGATAATATCTTGTAAATGTGTATACGTTAATAAATAAATAAATAAATAAATATTTTTACTTCAAAGCCGCTTAGAGTCAACATATTGTACATGAACTTGTAAAGAGTTTGGAAGCAGGGAATGTGGTTAAAGATCTAACGAGAGGCATTATGGAAAGAAAGGAAAGGGATGAAAGAGGCGGACAGCAGTAAGGAATGAAAGTACAGCAACCATTCTGAAGACCATTAAACAGTATCGAAATGGCGAGCGAAACAAGGAGGTGTCTGAAGCCATCGGAGGAGGAAGTTTTTTAATCGCTAGGCGTATTCTTAGAGAAAGCATTCAGCCACAAAAGAACCATCATCGTTTTTTGAACATTCCTTGACCTGAAATCCTTGAATGACAGGGTGTCTGGTCCAGAATTTTCTGCTTCTATTGCTTTCAGGACGTATATACTTGTGTATTTCTACAAGGGTCGGGTTGACCCTGTATGACCAAAGTAATCGATTTACTAATTAAAGTTTAATTGGAGCTAATTTTCCGTGCGTGCGTTTAAACAAAGACCCATGGACATAAAAGTGTTAAAAACTGTCTTTTGCCTTAAAGATCAAGCAGAGAGTCAAGAGAGCTTAATAAAAGTAATTAACGTATTCATGCATGCGTGGGTCGATAGACTTATGTGTATGTTCATCTTATTTTCAGCTCTTTATGTTTACAATATTCTTCAACACATGCAACGTTTTGCTTTCAATTACCCACTCGGTTGTAAAGCTAAAGATAACGACGACAAAGCCTTTGCTATGTGTTTATTAAAGCAAGCAATTTTAAATATTTAAAAATACTTAATTACTACTTATATAGCTCATGTATAAAGCTTGGGTCGCAATGTCACAATGCATAATAATAGGATTGATGAATGCTGAACATAGATATGGATTATTGGCACTGGCAAAAAATCTTTTGTGTTTAAAAGTGCCAATGAATTCGTTCTTGAGAAAACCAACCTGTTATCAGAGAATTAAAAAAAAAAACTTCTGTGGACCTTCCTGATGCCTATAGTCTGTCTTTAAATGGCGCGAAGTCTTTAGGTAGGTCCACCCTGAATTTATCGCAAGCTATTGTTATATTTGAGGATTTACCATTGTTATTGGGAAAATCCCTTAGCCAGGAGCATGTATTGGGGAAGTTTTTAAATTAAAAATCTTAAACATGCCTATTCTCCTAAAATTGTATTATATTATATCAAAACATTTAAAAAATCATATTAACTAATAAATAACAATGGATGGTACTACTTTACATACTATAATTACAATAACAAGATAGAATATAGAATTAAACAAAGCATTTTCAAAAATCGAATAATACTTTGTCGTTATGGCTTAATCAAAGTCCGATTCGGAAGATGAACATTTATTAACATCGTTTATAACAGGCCGTTCAACCATTTCTTCGATTATTATATCTACCTGCCACATTTTGCCTTCTTCTGTCATATGATCGATACACTTTTTCCACTTTTCCGCACTGATTTTACCCATAGCTTCATTATAGAGTCTTTTTAAATTCACCCTTTTATAAGCCGGGGTTTTTTTTGGCGACATATGTCTTTGTTTGAGCCCATATAAGTTCGATTGGGTTTAATTCGCAGTGGTAAGGAAGGAGTCTGAGCACAGATATTCCTCGTAACTTTGCCATTTCATCGACTACACATTTGGAAATTATATTTGTCTCATAGGCGTAGCTAAGGGGGGGCTGGGGGGGGCTAAGCCCCCCCTGGTATAAAAATAGCCCCCTCTGACAAATTCTACCTTCTATTTTTATTATATTTTTTTTTGGAATCAAATTGAGCCTTGAGACTTGAAATTGAAGAAAACTCAAATAGAAATTCGATTGAAGCAGTTGGACTTTTATCTAGTATGTCAAAAGGAACATTTATTATTAACTTGTTTATTCTTAATGATGTTCTTCATCTTACGAATATTCTTAGTAAACACTTGCAATGGAAGGAATGTACATTGGCCAAATCTACTGGAGTTATAAATGGGACAATTTCATCTTTAGAGCAAAAACGAAACGAGAAGTCTTTCCTATCTTTATGGGAAGAGATTAAAAAAAAATAGCAAACAAGCATGATATTAGCCTAGAATCACTGCGATCTCTAAACGAAAAAAAACAGAATCCACATTACTGGAAGGTTTTGCTATTTTGTCAACGATTGGCGCCGACCAAAATGAACTTGCCATTGACATAGAAACGCCAGAGTCAGGTTTGGATATAACAAGTCATTTCTGGTTAATAAATGCTTATTATCGTATTCTGGATAGCATAATTAACCATATGAAAATTCGTTTTTCACCAGAGAGCCAACAGTTTGCATTGTCTGTCGACAACTTTTTTAAATTAGATTTTGAAGAAAGTAGTCTATTTATTTGTCATTATTTAGATTCATTTGCTATAAACAAAGATGTGTTAAAAGCGGAAATGCTAGTTGCAAAAAATTGTCTAAAATCTGATATTTCTGAGTGGAGTTTGAGTGAAATACGAACAACTGTACAAAAAGAGACTTTTCCAAATTTATATAAATTAATGCAAGTAGCATTGACAATACCAATCAGTTCTGCGACATGCGAAAGATCTTTTTCAACGATGAGAAGAATAAAAAATTGGTTACGGAGTCGTATGTCGCAGGATCGATTTTCAAATGTACCTATCCTTAATTAACATAGAAAGTGAAATGATGAGTAATTTGAATTTAGAAGATATTCTTAAGCAGTTTGTCGGGCAAAAAAATCGCAAAGTAGACTTTAGTGTTTAGTCCCAATTTCAATATACTTACTGTTTTTAAGTTTATCAAGAGTAATGATTATTTTTGTTAGTACCTAGCTATTTTTACCCAATTGATGGTAGCTTTTTTCAGATTTTTTAGTATGTTATTGTAATCCTAATACTGTTTATGTTGTTGTTTTACCGACGTTTTTAATATTTTTACGCTATAATAATAATTAAAATACACCTAGCTGCTTAGATTAAAATTTTCTTTTTCCTGGCTTTCGTTTTTTTTTATAGGTTTAAGCATATTATTAGTAAAAAAACTAGTTTGGTTAAATCTTGGTAAAATTAGGTAAAATTAGGGCCTGCGGCGCTTCCCGTTAGGCACTTTTGGTTAAATCTTGGTAAAATTAGGGCGTGGCCCTGAAATTTTTTCGCCTGCGGCGCTTCCCGTTCGACGCTTGTTACGATTCTTTCAGGGGCTTAAGCCCCCCTACACAAAGTAGGCTAGCTACGCCTATGATTTGTCTTAAACTTAGCCATTCTGTTATTTCACTTTTACCCCACGCACTTGTCGGTAATTTTTCCGTCAGCCTAGAGTGCTGACTTGCATTATCAAATACAATTATTGCATCTTTTGGTATAAGATCCAGCATTTGCTCGAACCATTCTTCAAAGACATCGGCATTCATATCTTCGTGATAGTCTCCTGTATTCTTAGATTGGAACAGGATGGATTTTACAACCAATTGGACGAACTACCGATGGGATCACCCCTCTTTGTTAAAAGGACATCAACATGAAGATGTTTACCAGTTCAAACGTTGTGAGAAAAACAGATAAAGACAATGGAAGTCCAGAACACTGATGATTCATAATACCTCATTGACTCTAACCTTCAAACAAACACCAGCTTTTATATGTTGTGCATGGAATCATGTCTGTTTGTGGAGGGTCGTAATAGTTTTCTTTGCAACTTACTTTTCCTTGTTTCTTTGTGATTTTTACCTTCTTATTTACGTTTCTTTTTACTATTTGCTTGTTTCTCTTACTCAAGATATTCTAGCTTAGCAAGTCCTTGTAAGGCATACTTGTTAAGAGTTTTCCTCCAACGTTTATTTGGACCCATCTAAAGAAAAAAAACAATACCAAATAGACGCATCGGGAATAAGGTATTCACCTGCTATAATTACCAAAAGTTACACACTCTTGCATGGATTTCGACACTTCTACCGTGAAGAAGATATTTTCCTTTTCGAACAAATTAATGGAACTGTATATAGCACAATACGGCAAACTAGATACAATACTATAGCTACTTTACTGACGAGCAATTTTAACATAACCAATCTTACAAACAAAACAGTTCATTGAAATCCATAAAAAGTTACAGTGGACGAGGAAATTTTGAAAAAACTTTTATTATAACTTACCTTTGATCAAATACACTATTCAACACTTCACATTCAGCAGTACCTATAGAGGCATACTCTTAGATTTTGCAAACTCTTAGGCGACCTTACCCTATCTTACTTTTATTTGAAATTCCATCAGAAAATATAAAGCAATTAATATCTTTGTATTAAGGGTACTAAATCCTTTTGGCCGAAGCTGTAACCACTATCATAAACATAATTGCTGTTTTATCAATTTCTTCTGCATGTTTAGTAAAACGTATACCTCTCGCATTTTGTGACGTAACAACGTCCATGTTTTGATGACATGATTCAACATATGGCCGAGCAAATATCCCATTAGCTTTATTTACGGAAAAACACCTGAATGGTACAGCATCAGTGATAGGTACGCCCTTGAATTTTTATATCTCTAACTCGAGAAACAAGTTTCCTAGGCGAACGACCTGGTACTACAGATTCCCGTCGTTTTATTATACGAGAAAAGAAGCATCTAATAGAAATAGGCCTAAGAGTCATTAGTACAGGATAGTATTAACGAGGCGCTTAAAAAAAACTGTGTTTACTCAAAATGAAGTACCAATTACCATACAGTTTATGCTTTAGATTTGTGAGAATTTTAACCAATTGTTTTCACGCACCTAACCTTCGGATTTGTATTCACACCCTGTATAAGCAGCTAAAAGCCTATGCGGAAGATAAAATCATGAGAATAAAAGTTTAGAGATCAGGTGAACATGACAAACGAGAACCCATTAGAATACGACGTTCCATTTATTTTAATTTGAGTTATTTAACGCTCATAGGTTTTTTGAATCTTATTAGTGGTTCCAATGAAGGAAATGTGTCCTTCAAATTGACCAACGGCAACGGACCAAACTGCTTTTTCTAGTTTAAAAATTGATAATAAAAATCATGCATGACATTATGTAATATTAACATAACTTTTGTCACTTCTCAGAAAAATATATTTTTATTACTAAAGAATTTCTTATCTTTAATTGAAATTATTAAATTCGAGAGTCACAATTGATAAATATACTTCTGTAAAGAGATACTAACTACACCTACTTATTTATATCACAGTATCATCCGCACCCAAAAATACTTTAACGTAAAAAAAACTGACCAGAACATGTAAATTTTTCAAGGCGTCCGTTGGTCCTAAATCTTGATCTCTATCTAAACTTACAAAGGCACCGATTTGTGATAGGTCAAAAGATACTTTTAAACCTACAACATAATAAAATTTACATTGAATACCTACCTTACAATTCCAAGGAAACTTTTTAAATTGTCATAATAAACAAAAACTGGCACCAATCGGGGGTAGTTTACCTAATTTATAAATCAATTTTATTATTTTCAAGATAATTCATTGTTTTAATCGTTGTTCGTCCTAGTTGGAGAGGCATAGGCGTCGTTAGTCACTTTTTTAGGAGGGTTAAAGTTCTTGGGGCGTCAGTGCTAGGAAAAGTAACACTAGGCACAACTGTTTAAAAGTTACGACAAATTAGGTAACAATAATTTTGCATTTAATTTCATCCAAAAATTAAAGAACAAAAACGCGTCTCTAGAGGAAATGGTTGGCAATATTATATATATGTATCAAGGGGAAGAAATAGTTAAATAATTTTATAGTGCAGTGATTTCGAAAGCAGGAAAACCTCCAAATGAAGTAAGCTTCCATGCAACAACTCTTTTTGGAAGACTATAATTCAAAGAATTAAAACCAATAAAAGAACAAAAAATACATAATTCTAAATCATTAGTTAGGCTTGAGAGATCAGCATTGTACAATAGAGCAAGTATTATTGACTAACAAATATCGCTGATAATTGATGAGAAGAAGCCCAAGCTTTTGGCATAGTCTGGCATAAGTAACCATTACAAAAGATTGACAAAAACCTGTCACTGAAAATTACTGCAATGGTATATGTTAGAGTAAATGTTTTGGGTAAGACAAGAAGAACATTACTCAGCGGTAAAACAATATCTGCACGAGTTCCAAAGAGTAGTGCGCTTGGCCCTATTCTGTATTTGTTATTATTACTGTACATCAAACGGGCAACATAACAACAGTAACCTTTACAGCGTAGAGGCAAACTGTTATTAATCGTGTCAATACATGGCCCACCAAATGGAAAATTAAACAAATAAACAACACAAATCTACACAAATGTTCATCGCCATAAGCTAAGAGGACAGTCCTAAAAAAACTGTCATTATCCCCTTTACAAAACGCAGGAAAAAGGAGGAATTGGGACCCCTAACCCTACAAGGAGTAAACATTCCATTGTCGGAAGAGGTCAAAGAACTTTAGACCACAGACTAACCTGGAACAAACACATAGAAAAAAACAATCCGGAAGTCGGAAGTAACCTTGGCACTTACTAGACGGATGTACGGAAAAACATGGGGACTCTCACCTAAGCTGGTGCATTGGCTGTATACCAGTGGAGTGAGACCTGCAATTACGTATGCAGCACTGGTATGATGACCAAAGACTCAGCAGAAAACAACAATATTAAAGCTAGGAAGCCTACAAAGACTGGCCTGCTTGAGCATCACAGTGGCCATAAAATCGACCCCTACATTCGCAGTGGAAAACATCCTGGGCCTTCCTCCACTTCAAATACAAACACAGCTTAATATCTGGGAATGGTACTCGATGCAAAACGATGCAAAAAAGAATTAAAATTAAACTACAAGAAAAATGTACTGGTTGCCTGGAAGAAACCCAAGCTCACTCTACTTAATAAATTGCTGGTATACAAGCAAGCCCTAAAGCCGGTATATATATATACGAAATTCAACTCTAGGGATGTACCAGAGCATCATACATTGAACAAATTTAAAGGCTCTAGAGGAAAGTTCGAAGAAACATTGTCAGGGAACCCTGTTATATACGAACTACACATTAAGTATCCCAGGATCGAGTGTAAATGCTAAAAACAAAAGATAGCAAGGAAAATACGCAGCCTAGCTTCGTGCTTTCCTTCTAGGTTACATGACCACAGCAACGTAGAAGACATCCAACTTCATCCTCATGGAAATCAAATAAGAATATATTGAAACAAAATAAACCACCTGCTCCTCTCCCTCGTAAGAAAGGATGTTAATAAGTACCAGCACTGGTGCGGAAGTGTATGAAGCAACAACTAGGTATATTGATGTTCAGATCGCCAGATCAAACAAACAGCAGTAAATTCCTCAGCCATTGAGAAGTGCTTCTAATAACCAAGGAACCGGGCACAACACAACAGGATTGTTCTAGAATGGGTGCCCTCGATGGTAAGGAAAGGAGGAAGCGTACGTGTTTTGCAAAAAGGTAGCGGAAGAACTTACTCAGAAAATGCTTCTAGGTAACAATGAATACGACCCATTAAGCTAGATAGATATCCAGAAAACACAGAAAAAGAACAATAATTCCATTGTCAAATATTGAATGGGACGGTAACCTTCAAAAAAATTAAATTATAGAACGTAATATGTTAAAAATACAGCTTTATTCTTAAATGGATGTAAAAAACAAGTCCAATTTATTATTCAGCCGAATTCTTCTTACATCATGATGGTCATTGACTGAGATTTTCCCGCCAAAACATTCGCGGCATTCCCTCAGGCGGTACCTGTATGTTTTAACATGAACGTGCTAAAATATTTAAAAGTTAAGTGTTGCTTTTATAACACTTTAATTTATTGGATTTGTTTTAGAATTTGTGACTTTTAACATTGTGTGGCTCCACAAATACTGTATTTTATTTACCTAAAAGTTCTTTATGGTATCGTATTTTAGTTTCACACGAAGACATCGGGCAGTGCGGGACAGTACTGATGGCTCGCCACTGGCTGGTAAAACATGGTTCGTTAGAAATCAAGTCACGGTACTTCAAGGAAAGTAAAAAGCATATTGTTTTTTTTTTCATTTAAATATCCTAAAATAAATCTGTGTAGACTATTAGGTTCCTTTAAATAGGAAGACGTAAATATGCATGAATACACAACCACGTATCTATAAAATATATACAGTGTAGTGGAAAACGATGAAGTTAACCTCATTCTAAAGTTATTTCGTTGTAATTATACAGGGTGATCCGCGGTCGATGATACGTTAGACGTATATAGTGAACGGATAATAGGATCGTTTCGAAAATGTGGTTTCTTACATAAGCGCACGTCCTCTATCCATCTAAAATATTTTTAGGGTTCCAGTGTTGCCGCTTCTACTGAAAAATAGTTGCAACTATGCTATTTTAAATGGAACACCCCATATATTATTAAGTTTTCAGAATCGCCTTTTCCTTCGAATAATATCTTCTTAATACTGTCCTGTACCTATCTCTTACTGTTTCCGATATAAAAAATAATTTCTGTTCAATATTGCACAAAACACGTCCTTCTTTAGAAATTTGTAAATTCTCGCTCTAAATTCACGAAGACTTAAGATTTTGGTTGTAGTTTAGCGAAAACCATATAGTCCTCATAATGTGTTGACTATTACAATTTAAACAAGTTAAAATGTGCCTATATTATAGGACTATACATGTATACGAATTGTAGACTCTCTTTCAACCTCACTGGGATTCAGTTGTACTGAACACTGAACTCCTCGCTGACGCAACTCTTTTTTGGGACAAAGTGATGTCATGTATACCCTTTCCTCTATGGTACCCCATGAAACCATGCCTCTTAAATACAAATCCAGTGGTTTAAGATCGGATCTAATCAACAATTTGGATTCCAGGAAAACCTGTCCCCCAATGACGCTATCGCATTTTTAACAAATAAGGTAAATAGATATCTCGATTCAAGCAACGTTTGTGCAGCTGTTTTACTGGACCTAGCAAAGGCCTTTGATACAGTGAACCATTACTGGCCATCTTGAGTAGCTACCTCCTTAATCGAAAATAAAAGTCGACATTCAACAAGCATCAAGTACTATAAGAGAAATTAAGTGTGGCGTGCCTCAGGGTATGGTGCTGGGACCTCTACTGTTTAATATATATATATTAATAATATATTAATTCAAAGTTATACAGATGATGTGATATTTTTTGCAGACGACACAGTTTTATTTGTAGCTGGTGATTCATGGGATCAGGAAACATGGACCCTAGAGATTACCGACTGTTTAAATTACTTGGGAGTACATTGTTCGATATACATTTAAAATGAAAAGATGAACTTTTTGGGGAAGATCTGTGGGGAGAAGTTCTTGTACCAGTTGGTAATGATAGGGATGCAGATCGTTTTCTCGCAAAGTGTCTTGCACAGCCGTCCTACTTCGCATGTCCAGTAGTACAGACAGAAACTCTTCACGGACTAGTACCAGGATAGTTTTCAACAAGCTCAAGCACTTCTGCAGCATTGTTTCTTTGCATAAGTTCTCTTTCACAAGTCGGTTTAGTGAACGTACTTGTTAATCAAAGAGTTGTGAAGGTTCTACTGAACGCTTGCTTGTCTCGAAGACGATGGTTTGTGGGGGATGTTTCAGATGGATATAGCATGTGTGCTTATGTAAGAAACCAACTTTTTAAAACTATTCTATTACCGGTTATCTATATACATCTAACTCACCATCGATCGTGGATAACCCTGTAGCTCAAAGAAGTAAGGTAATTCCGTCATAAGCATACGAAACCACCTTCACTGGAATTCAAACCCTAATTATTCTTGTTGCCAGAGAAGGGGCTAATATCTATCACCTTGTCATCTGAATTGTAAAATTTGCATTTCAACAAAAACCGCAGAAAATTACTTTCTTACTTCCGCAAAAGGATTAACGCTTATTTTACGCTAAAATCTCCGTCAGAAGTCAAGTTCCGGCAATAAGAAATTGTCAATGAATCTACGTATTTATTTAAAAATACAAAAAGTTTAATATATCGTTAATAATAGCAGACTATGGCCATTATGGTTCTTCGAAAGAATACAATTTTCGAAAATAAAGGGCGGCGCTATCTTTTCGAATGATCAAGTATCCAAACCTTTTTTTCCAATGCTTTGCTATTTCTACGAAACTGCCGCAAAACTAAAATAGAATCTAAGTGTACCTAAATGGTCAATTGAATGGCTTTTTGTAATTTTCCATTTTCGAGATTTAAAGTGTGAGTGTCAAGTATCTGACCCATTGTAAAGTGTATTGCCCATAATATTCAAGGAACACCGGAAATCCTACAAACATTTACTACAAAGCAAAAAAGGTGTTCGTTCATTCACAAAGTTCGGAGTTTCTAAGTAAGTATATTTTTTTCGTAAAAGGTGGTTTTTCGCTATAGCCATGCAGAAAATGGGCTTTCTTTTCGATTTTGAAAGACTAATTTATAAAGACCTCACGTGAACTATTTCACGAAAGCGTGTTACTATTTAGTTTTTACTACAATGTCCGTAATCCTTGAATTTGTGGCCATTATGAAAAAGCCTTTATTGAGAAGATTGGTTTATTTGATTGACAACAGCTAGTAATATCTCTAAGGATTCTTCGTTACAGTTTCCTACTGCAAGCAGTGTCATCAGTAAAAAATGAACGAAAACTACAGGACCGGATCTAATACACTTCATTGTGGTATTTCAATGCTTTTAGTTTTTAGCAAAATTATTTTTGTTTTGTTCTGAAGTGAAAACTAAGGTGTATGTCTGAATAATTGTTTTGTGTTTATTAAAGTAATATTTGTAGCAAGCTTATAAACCCCGCTTAAAAGACAATAGGTAGACCACCAAACCGAAAGAATGGATATGTACAGAGAATAAGAGAAATCGAGGCAGACCATCAACAAAATGAGGTGATGACTTACGAAGATATGTAGGAAACTGGACAAATAAGGCAAAAGAAAGGGAACAGTGGAAGGTGTAGGAGAAGGCATATATGTAGCAGGAGGTTGGAGATGATAATGATAATGATGATGATGATGATGATGATGGCGTGGTGGAAAGTTGTCCTTAGTTTATAATTTAGACCATGTCGTCAGTTTCTCAAGGTCTTGCGCTTTATATTTTTCCCCTGATGTTTATTTCTAGATCCAAACTCATTTAATGGAATTAGTTATTTTCTATCGACAATTGGTTTTAAAAATGTTACTCCACGTCGCAACCAGTTGGGAAGTAAATTCGTTTTGTTTTAAATATGAGGCTCCGAAAAATCCAGAAGACCAATTCTAAAGTAATTTTTATTTTGTAATATTGGACACTGCATTATCAAAAATAGAAGAAAGGTTCGAACAAATAAAACATATGTTATATGATCCATTTAAAATTAAAAAGATCTTATAGCTAAAGATTTATGCGATGAAATTGACAACGTTGCACCCTGTATTTCCTCTGAAATGGACGCGTTAAATGTGATTCAATACCTATTTACAAATATCCTCATCTATCTGTTTCCAAATTTAGTGATTGCCATACGAATTACCTGTGACTGTGGCCAGCGGGAAAAGAAGCTTTTCAAAAATTAAAATAATAAAAAATTATTTGAGATCAACAATGGGACAAGAAAGGCTTTCATACCTATCTATTATTAGTATCGAAAATGACATTTCGGAAGATATGAATGTATCAGATCTTATAACAGAATTTGCATTCAAAAAGGCAAGAAAAGCAAAGATTATTTAAGCTTTTTAACCGACTTATTAAGTACATATATGTATTAATAGAGAGGGTAGTCGTTGCTGACTAGTTGAGAAATAGACTAGTGAATATTGGGAGTGCAGCAAATGGAAGAGTACTCTTTAAAGTTATTCCAAGCTTTCGGAAATCATATATTTCATTTCCATCCTCAGGGAGACTACAAATTTATATAAAATTGAAATTAGGAGATTTGTTTTGATTAATAAATAAACGTTTACTTACAACTTTGTTAAGATTGTTCATACAGATGTTCATAAAATTAATAAAAGACATGTGAGAAGGAAACGTGTTGAAAACCCAAGTCAATTACAAGGAAAGCCAAAGTTTGAAGATAATATTAAAACCATTGTATATGGACGAAGAAATACACAATTTAAAATAAAATGAAAATTAGATGTTCACATTTGGAACAACTTTAAAGAGTACTCTTTCATTTGCTGCACTCCTCAATATTCACTAGTCTACACAGCGTATTAGTACTTAAAAAAAATCAATTTAAGTACAGATTTTTTCCGTGTAAAGCAAGGCGGCTTAAGCCCATATGTGTTTTGGCTAGACCGTAAACCGTAACGTATGTATATAAATCATTTGCGGCGACAAAATCACGTTTTGGCGGTTACCGATTTGTGTGGTTGTCATCCGATCCGCTCTTTCGGCGTCTAAAAGCCCCCATTATGAGAAAAATGGGATACTTTTGTCGTAGATTTTAATACCAGGCGCAGTATGTACAGTTTGTACAGGGATGTTTTTTTAAATGTCTAAACCGACTAGCGATTTTCCCGCTGGCTATAGTAAAAAATAAACTACACATTTCTCAATGATTTTCGGCAAGAAAGCCAAATTGAATGTTCAGAAATATACAGGTTCACAAATTTGACAAATACGACGCTATTTTTAATGTTTTTAAATGGCAACCCTCATCCATAACCACACGAGTGAATTGCATTGCAACCGATCCGATTTCAATAAGGCTCTAACAAATAAAGTGAATAATAATAATAATTATATTGATTGCTCTAATGCTCTAAACGAAAGGTTTTATTTCCAACAAACTACCGGCACTTAAAGTAACAATATATTTTAATATTTAACATAATATTTTATGCACTTTAGTTTATTCTAGGCACCTATTGAGTAAGATAGTAGGAAAAGTAAAAAAAAGTAGTTTGGTGCCACCAAAACAATTGGAATATGCTATTGCACGTCTAGTTGGAGTAAATGAAACGTAAAAATTATTT
The DNA here is from genome assembly GCA_963920685.1 of Polydrusus tereticollis. Classification (NCBI taxonomy): domain Eukaryota; kingdom Metazoa; phylum Arthropoda; class Insecta; order Coleoptera; family Curculionidae; genus Polydrusus; species Polydrusus tereticollis. The sequence goes on along the minus strand of OY987335.1, from coordinate 13,866,230 downwards.
AGCAAATGGAAATTATAAAAGATACTGAAAAAAAAAGTTTTTTGACTGTCATTTGTTGTGTTTTACTGTTTGTTTATAAAAATAAGCAAATAAAAAAATAAAATTTGCTCCCCTCCCTGTATCTGCCACTGATGGAACTTATAGGTATGTATTTTTTCATTGATACTTCTTAATCTTCCCATATGGCTACAACACATTAGGATATTTTTAGGTAGCACGAATTTTAATTATTAGAAACAGTATTTTATATTATGGCGTTTCTACACTTACAACCACTTAAAACGAGTGTTTTAAGAGGAGACCCTTATCTAGAGAAGCTTTTAATTTTATGCATATATCAGGAGTATCAGGACCAAGTGGAAGCCAACTAGATAACAGATGTAATTTGAAAATGAGTTTAAGGGAACAAAAAGAAAGGTAAAAAGTCTTCCTCTACAAATTCATTAAAAATGGTATTCTTTTCTATAGATCTCTACATGCTTCTAGCGTAGTGACGTTCATCATCAGGAGACAGAAAAAAAAAAGGTTTCTGTTAGTGTTAGCAGTAGAGAAAATAATTGCCCTTAGAAAGAAGATTTTAGAAGGGAATTTACGAGGATTTATAAACCATTTTGAATTTAAGAGGAAATTTTTTCATTACTCTCAAGGAGTGGGAGAATATTCTTTTTTAAACTGGACAAAATCAGTAAAAAGAAACAATCATTAAAAGAAAAACTTCAAATTTACTTACTTCGGTGCAATAAAATTACATAATAAAAAGATTTTTGGGGGTGCTGTTGTCGTTAAGACCCAAAATTAGAAAACAAGTGACCATTGACAGTTGACAAAAGGTGACAAGTGGTATAGCGGTCAAATTGAAATTAAACCCCAAATTTTATGCTGGGAAAAAAAAGGAATATTGAACAAAGGGAAGTATAGCTCAATGAAAGTTGGGTTGGCATTAATAAAATTAGGATCACTTAGAATTTAAGATATAAGTATGTAGTATATAAGTGAATATTTGTATTTAAAAAATATACAATAGGCCAAAAACTGATGTGTAGATATTATCAGATTTGTTCGTTAAAACATTGTCAAGACAATAGAAAGCAATGGGAAGAGAGGAAATCCTAATATAATTATCCCTACATGCGACTTCTTGTATCCGGCGGAACTCTGGTACCGTGACAGAAGAACTTCGTCGTTGGAGGTATAGATTACTATAGATCTTATGACACCTTCGTGCATACTTATTTATTTCGGAGATAAATGTGAAATTACTGGAACGATATATTTACGCCAAGAAACACTCAAAAATACAATGCACAGTAAATATAAATATCATATTTTTTAATAGTTACGCCTAGAAAGTTAATAGAGTTATTTTTCTATTATAAACAATAGAAAATTTCTTATTCTATTGTAAATTTTATATTGTTATGTACATTGTTTATGAATTCTAAGAACTAAATCTAATTATCTTTCTGTACTAAAACAAGCTTATAGGTCGTCCACATATCTATACAAACAAAGAAATTTGCCAGAAAGCAAATGTTCCGTAATAATTAATTCTATATAATCCATAAAAATTTCTGCTAGGAGGGGACTCAAAGGGTTACCCAAAACCTTCTTTATTTGTATAAAGTTCGTTATCAAGCTCAAAACAGTTTTGTTGTAAATAAACCTTCAAGGTGTTCATGATTTCCCCTTTTTTAATAAGATTAACTTTATTTTTTAATAATTGACCATTTTCAAACACGTGGCTTTGACAGGTCGGCCATTTTGCCTGGAGGACAAACAAAGGTTTATGACCGTTTACGCTAATGACTTATTAGACTCTTTTGGTGTTATTTAATAAGTTCCCGAGTAATTTTAGGATTCATTTGTGACCATTTCTAGGAACAATCTATACCTGTGCAGCCTGTGCTACCTGGACTTAAATATTTTTTCGTGTTCCAACTATATTCCTATCGTAATATTTATTTGAACTTCCTAGTGTGTGCTTCGAGCTTTTGTTTACATTCTACATTTAAAAATTGAAAACATGGAAAGAAGTGAATATTTAAGACACTTAAGGCAGGAGCAAAGAAAGAGAAATTCCAAATCTTATGTTGTAGATAGTAGTTGGCAAGGTAAAATTAAGTTATAATAAGGTTTGGGTTTTGGATAACTCTGTTACCGTTTCATTGGGGCCTAAACTTACAGTTTCATGCTTTCAAATTAAAATGTTATATAAAATCAAGTTCTCATAGGGCAAACATTTTTCAGACAAGTATAAAGCTTTCGATGCCAGAGAATGTTTCACTCTTTCCTTGTACTGCCTAATTGGTAGATCCTGTACTATCTTAGAGAGAGAAACCTTCATGAATAAATAATAAATCACAATTAGTAGATAGAGTCTAACATTACTATTAGTACAGTCTTCGAAAAGTTTGCATAAATCATTAATACTTAATTCAGTCTGTGGGGCAACATGTGAACTATTTTCATTATTTCAACATTTTCTTCCTCCCTACTACTTCCCGAAGTATCTTCGCCAGGTGCTTCAATCTGATGTTGTTCTATTTACAAGAATACATTACTTAATAAAAAAAAAACTTCAACCTAAATCAACACTATGTCTACGTCATAATACAATCAATCCTACTACTACCTACTATTTACAATATTACATCATTACACCTACTTGATACTTTGCTCGTTTGCATTTCTGAACTCTCTCATGTCTGTTAACTTGGGTCTAAGGTTAAAGTACCCCATATTCTAATTAGGGATCCAGGCAGGGTTATCTTTGTTTGTCAATTCTGCTGGAGCTCCTAGAAATGTTTACATCGATCAGATCATTTTATTAGGTCATTATACCAAAAATCAAATATTACCAATTTTCACGCCGTCCTTGTAAGAGTCGATTAAGGTTTTCTCCAGTGTTTCGAAAAACTGCAGGAATTCCAAAAGATCGTACATTGTCCCTATTTCCCCTCATCCTATAATTTACCACTAAACAAAAGGACGGCATTTTATTTAGGGCACTTTAATTATTATAGCAGAGCGAACAGAGATCTGAAATTTCAAGGCAAACTGTAAAGAAAACTTGAATTTATAACCCAAGCGCTTTCGTTTATTTACCTTGTTTGTCCTCCAAGCAAAATGGCCGCCGACCCTGTGACGTCATATAAAAATGATCAATAGATTTGCGACAAGTTCTATAGTGTCTTTTACAGGAATACTAGGGAATAAGTCACTGACGTTAAAGGAAACAAATTTGTCGTTACTTGGTAGGATAATGTTTTTGATTTTTGTCAACCAAATCTTAATAGATTATTTTGTAGAAAAGTTAGTGTTAGTTTTTATGATATCAATTAAATATTTCCAAAAGCTTGTAAGATGGAGCTGAAAAAAATTTGAGACAACAGGTCTAGTTGATTCAAATTTGTAATCAGTTAACTTTGATGCATATGGATACATTTAAATGGCTATGTCAATTATTGTGACATATTATATAAGTTTTCCACGTGCATCAACGCTAACTTCTAGGATTTGTGTAGTTTAAAAACGGAAAGAACAACATTGAACGTGTGTTTCGGTAGGTTGTTAAAGGAAGTTTAAAAAAGTCGTCTCAACCCTGCCTACATTGAATCACACAAGCACGTGCGTAATTACATATTAGGCTCTTTCTACCTTATATCCTCTTTTTCCGCTTCTTTTACTGTCACGCGTGCATGTTATAAAAAACTTATTTATCCTTTGAGACGATGAAACCACCACCTAAAATAATTTTCAATGCTTTATATACATTCTTACAATCCCAAAGAATTACAATGAACTGTAGAAGTTTTAATAATTTTTTTTCATATTGCTATAATGATATACCAGCTTAAGTCGCGTACCAAATAAGGAGATATGATTGAAAATTTCAGTGATTTAAGCCGCTTTTCCACCAGACTAGACTTTTATTTTCTTTATAATTTTGATGACAAATCAAAAAATCTTGTTCCACCAAGCAGACAATAGTTTGTGCCCAGTTTTGGTGTGGTTTTAAGTCATTGCCAGTGAAATATATGGGATGAAAATATGGTACCAGGGTACTGTTGGTCTACTTTAAAAGATACGTAGTGAACCAGATCAACATAAAATCAGAAGTAAAATATGTTATTTTTGATTTATTGGGAATAGATCCTGTAAACAGTGTTAAAAGGGGTTTCTAATAAAATCAAACTCTGGGTAAAACACACTGAAAGCGATAAACTATTGTTAGAGCTAGATTTGTAAATAATCTATTAGCAAATCAGTCGTCTTGTCGTGCGTAGTTAATTTTTAATATTCCTGTAATCGCATCTCGCTTTTAATATTTTTAAACATTATAACGGTAATTGAATTACCGATAAAGTTTAGATTGAAGCCATAAGGAAGCAATGTGACTGCTCTAAGTAATGCTTCAAATAAAACCAACAACAATAAAATTGCCCGTAACACAGTATAACACGCCAAAGTAAAAAGTGATTAATACCACATAACCATTTATCAATTTCCTTACTACACACCCTGTCCATACTTCTCTTAGAAAGGCTAAACACATTATAGACAACAGGAAAAGATCTTGCAGGAAAATGATTTATAACTCATATAAAAATATTGCTGATTAGCCTGAGGATTTATAACACCAATGAAGATAGCATGATGGCAAATACGGCAGTGACATCAGGCGTTGCTTTGTGGGTAAATACCAAGACTAACATTTTTGAGAAGACATAAATATGAACAAAGAACTGATCCAGAAAAAGTAGTTCTGGACATGGCGCCAACAGGACTTCCAGGGGAAGGGGGGTATTATGCAGATATAGCTTCTTATGAAACACGTATCCATCGTCGTATCGTTTTCCAGTTTATCTATAACTGCTCTGTGGGAGTACAGTATAATATAGTTTTTTATTTTAAGATTCGAAAGTATAAGAACATGTATGCTATGGTACAACCCCAACCTACACTTCCATCGCATAAATTCGTTGCACGTGCTGAAGTAAATATATATGTAGGTACAGTGAATGACTCTATTCAATAAAAGAGAAAACGGGTGGTGCCAGTGCAATTTTCACCCCCTCAGCGCACAGTAATCAATATGCAGTCTGGCCGTTCAAAGTGCAATACCCCTTAACGCGGTGTCCCGTATTATATTCGTGTTATTCAAGTATCACCATATGTGAATTCAGTCGACTGTGGGCCATATGTAGACGGTTCAGTTTTATTTATTAGGAACACTCGTGTAATTAAGGTCATTTTAATTTGTTACTTATTTGTCTACATTAACTAATTTCGTTTATTGGTTGCTACGTTTTTCCTTACATGCTAACAACTAAGTGGCAATTTTAATTTTCACATCTTCATGGCACCAACAAGATTTAAACCCGGAAGTAAATTTGTTTTCTTCTTGCTCTGCTATAGATATTACATTTTTTTTTTTGGCAATACAAAAAGTCTCGATTAGAATTATTTGTATTTTATATTTGTATATTGGGGAAAGATTACACTGCGATCATTCTTCTTGATCTACTAGTCCCAGTTTCTTAGTCAGCACTCGTAGTTTGTGCGGATTTCACCGGCATATCTTACTCCAGCACCAACACCTTTGTATTTAGCACCTAGTTATACTGCGCCAACACCAAGCTACAGCGCACTAGCGTATTCAGCTTCAACGCCAAAGATCTTTTTTGCCCTGTAATCCATTTCAATAATTGGGTTTTTTGTTCTCTCCCTCTACTTCTTTCTCTAATTTCTATAATTGTTATTACTAATTCCGCAGAAGGGTTCCGGTACCAGAAATGGTGTTTTGGTCCCTCTTCTCGCCCTTTCGTTCCCATCCGATTCGACGTGTCTCAGAACCCACTGGAGGGTGACTTTATTTTGCGTACTTAGATCATTCAGTTTCTCCAGATACTCACAAACCACTTTGATTTGATTACGGATGAGCTGAGCGCATTCATGGCTGCTTGACTGTCAGACATGATGATAATCTCTTGTCTGTGGTAGTTTCTATCAATATTGAATTCAGAACATCTTCCTATAGCAAAAGTTTTTGCTGTGAAGTTGCGTGAGGATTTGCCCAGGCTCTCATAGAATCGGGTTCTAGGTCCATATACTTCGATTCCAGTTCCATCAGATGTTCTTGATTCGTCTGTATACCATTTATTCATATTCCTGTTGATCCCAAGAATGGTATCACTGTCCCACTCATCTCTACGACGCTGCTTTGTGGAAGATTCTTTCACAAAGTTGTACTTTTTTGGTATCTCATTATGGAGCATGTCCCACGAAGTGGGGAAACATTATACAACCGTTTGGCGAGTCTTACATAAACATAAATATTATCCTTGTAAATATCATAGATTTCCAGAACTAAGAGATGATTTTTGTTTTAATATGAAGGAGAGGGCAAATAACGACAGCAAAATATTTGTTTTACCGACGAATATATTTACATTGAATAATGAACCTAATGTACAAAATTTTCGGTTAGTACTGGATTCAAGAATTTAGGTTTATTGAAACAAGGATTCAGTATCCCCAAAAAATTAACGTGTGTGCTGAAATTGTGGGACATCATATAATTGGACCACTCATTTAAAACCATTACTTAACCACACTAGTGCAAAATACAATTACGCTGGCGTTGCGTGTTGTTAACAATAATTTCAAGCATTTTAAAAGCTTTTCTTTTAACATCATCCGGGTCAGTTATTGATATTAACTGGTGCTTTTATTATAAAGCTTCAAAACCGCATGTTTTAATTTCACCAATTGTAGATTTATATTTTTCTAAATATCCCCTTAATTACTAAATAAATCTCGTCTGAATTAGTTTGTCAAGTTATCTCCTTTATTAATAATTGAAAATAAACAAGGGAGTGAATATTTGACCAATCTAAAACTTGCATGGAATTTCCTACGTTGCGTGGATCCATGCACCACCCTGTATATTACGAGATGGTCACCTAGCGTCCAAACAAACACAGACAAAAACGTCTGAATTCCCCTTATTCCGTTCCTGGAGATTACCACCCGCGGAGCATAATACGTGCGTTACCCCATACCCTGATTGAGCGACTGCAAACTATATATGTGTATCACAAGCTTTAATGGGTAAACGTAAAATAAACATTTCAACCTTATGTGGGTTCACTGTTTTTAAAGCGACTGTGAATCTGGAAAACCACACGTGCTTCTAACTGTATTAAACTTAATCCTCCATACTTTAGTTTTTTCAATTTTCTTTTCCTATTTTTGTAGTGAAAAATAGATACCCACATATGAGAACAAAGTATAAAGGATCAGGATTTGAAATTGTTACAATGCAAAATCCGAAGAACGGCTGGAAATATTTTATTGAAATTTTAGGTCGACAATAAGGACTTTTGTCCGCCTGTATTTTCTTGCGCACTGAGTGCGGAAAAGTAAACCACTCAAAAATCCCCTTGGTAGGGAAAATTTATATATATTTTAGTAGCTGTAGACTATTTTATGCAATGTAAGAAGCCGTTGCAAGTGTATTCTCTTTTACCTTTTAATCGTAATTCCCAATATTTGTATTTCAACTTAAAACAAAACAAAACAATATTTTTTAAGTACCTTGTATAATGATAAATGATAATAATATTGTCAAGCAACAATAAATGCATGCACCAGTGGCGGCTCGTGGGTGTATAATGGGGTGAGGCTAGAAAATAGCGCCGCAGACGAAAATTTTTCGCGATTTCAAGGTCATTGGCTTAAAATGAGTAGTTAGGAATTCAACCAGCATTATAATTATTTTGAAATACTAGGTTTCACGAGAAAAATATTCAATTTGCAAGGTCAGGGTCAATTTCTCTCAGTGCATCCGCTATTGTGTCTCCATTTTGCTCTACTCTCGTAAGCGCCACAAAATTCTTAATATGTTCTTTGGAACTTGCGTGTGATTTTACCGCCCGTGAAAATTTTTTTAAATCAGAATACCCACCCCCTGAACTCCAATTGTTTTTTACGCTGCCTAATAAAATACACGGCCAGCAATACAAACTTTGTTTATATGAACTCCCGCAAAGCCATTTGTAACTATCATATTATGAAGTTTGAAATGATCGCGAACTTTCCCGACCCACCCTCTTTTCGCTAAAAACTGCCGTTATTTTTGGTGGTGGTCGACTCTCCAAAATTTGCCGTTTTTCTATCTCAGGTCGTCGCGAGAAAGGGGTTTCAAGCAAAGACAAAACAATATCGTGAGAGGGATTCATAATGTACATTAAAATAGGCACAAAGCACAAAAAAAATTATTTTATGTAACGAAACCTTGGACCTTGGCAATGGCAATACTGTATTAATTATTAAAATAAAAAGCAAATCGGCTTACTCTCCTGATGTAAAGGGCTCTTGCCTTACCTTACCTCCTATCACCAACCACAACCGACTCTAGGAGTCGGTATGTGCACCAACACAACAAGTAAACAAATTAATTAGGTGTCAGTATTTTAACCCGCAGACCTGCCTCGAAAATCTAAAATCACGATAGGTTAACAATCATAAACGAATGGCACTAATTAAATCTAATAACCCGACACCTGATCCTACGAGAAGAAAAGATATATGAGCCTGAGTGTTAACAATAAAACATTGCCAAGTTTCAAATAGGCACTAGGCACCCACCTATAATCTTTAATTTTTATCTGTTTTTTGTTATTGGGATTTAATTGCATATTTACATATTAATAATATCTTATAGAACAATGAAAACATTTATCAATCATTTCTAACTTATTTTTTTATGTTTTTAAAAATAAAACATTTAAATAATAAGTAAATAAGTCAATAAGTGTCCTTGTTCAATAAACATTTGGCAACATGCAAGCCATTGCAAGCTACTGTAAAAATAATACGATATTATAGGCCCAAATAAGTGGGCCTCACTCGCCTACAAAATTTGCCTATTCTTCATGTTCTGCGCAATTAATGCGGTGGAGGTGCCGGGTTGGAGAGCATAGCGTTTGTGACGTAAAGGAAGCTCAAGTTTTTGGGATTACATTTTTCTTTTTATGCGGTCAGGCAACGATTTCAGTTTTAAAAATTAATGTTGGATGGGGTGCGCGCTAAATTTAAAAGATAATATTATTATGTTGAACTTTGATGGTAATTCAATGTTCTATTGTTTTGATACTTTTAGTGATTGGAAATTAGTTAAAAAACGTTTTATATTTAAATAAATAATTTATTAATTTTACATGTGAGGCCCGGCCTCAGTTGCTTTATACGACGAGCCGCCACTGGCATGCACCTGTCGATTTTGACACATGATGTCAGATTTTTTCTGCGTTTCTATGTCAGCAAGAATCTACAACACTTTTTATTCCATTAAATCATAAAAAGGTTTAAACGCTGTTAAAATAAGCAGCTCTGGCGAGGAGCCACCAGATTCCATCCTAGAGGCCCCAAACACTGCAAGTTTAAATTTGCTGCCCGCTAAATCTCAACAAAAATATGAGAAACAATAGTTTCAAGGAGAAAGTCTTCCTAGCCTAGCCAAAATAAACTTGGATTTAAGTCAATATTTTAAGCGAACATCGTTTTTCAAAAAGCAAAGTGTGGGATATCGTCCGAAAGAGGCCAAAATTTTGAGCATTCAAATGCAGACATCCTACAATATCTTTTCAGGGGTTCACCAATATGATGGATCGCTTTAAATTTGCAGCTCAGCAAACATGGAATGTGGACGAATCGAGATTTAGCACAGTTTCGTCGCAAAATATAAACATTTTTGCTACCAAAGGTAGAAAATAAGTTGCTGTTTTAACAAGCGGTGAACGAGGTCATCATTATGCTACAGTTTGCGATGTTAATGCACTTGGAACATTCAATCCTCCAGTTTTCATTTTCCCTCGCAAAAATATGAAGGAATGTCTTTTGGATAATGCGCCGACCAGATCTGTTGGGTTTGCCAAGGACAAAGGCTGGATGAACGGCAATTTATTTCTTAAGTGGCTTCAACATTTTGTTAAGCATTCAAAACCATCACCACAAAACATATTGTATTGCCTTTAGATACGCATTCAAGCCACAAGAATTTAAATGCCTTAACATTTGTTAAAGAAAACAACATAATCATTTCTTGACTTCCATCTCACTGTATAGGTATAGGCTTCAACTACTCGAAGTCAGATTTTTTGGGCCGCTAAATACTTACTGTAACCAAGAACTAAACGATTGGCTTAAATGCCATTTCCACGTTAAACGAAAATATATTTTCTGATTGAGTTACCAGCAGGGCCTTCAACATCAACAGAGGTTTCCCAATCTGCGTCTTCATTAGTTGTCACGGAGGATGCCGTTACTTCAACTAATTTAATAGCAAATTAATTGCCAGATCTTTGAACAGCAACAAATATTTCTAAAACTCTGGTGCCCTTAGTTGCCAGAGAGGATACTGCTGCAGAACAAGGTGAAGTTTCATCTTTTGAAAGCGAAACCGAACCTTTGGAATTTCAAGAAACAGGAGAAGACGAGAATCCCTCTTGCATTTATTGCTTGAAGCCATTTAGTTATTTAGAAGCTGAAGAATGGTGGCTTCGGTGTCAAATCTATAAAATTCTATTGAGTAGAAAAATCATAGTTTGTGTATTATTGTCAGATTGTCGTACAGTGCTGCCATATTTTTTGAGCGTCGCGTTGTTATGTTTTGAAGTTTTACCAAGCGGTGGCAGACTTTTGCAGTGTTAGCGCTGGGTTTTAAGTGTTCTAATTTTGTTTATTCAAAAATTTGTAAGTAAGCAAGTACAGTAGTTGTCGACCGGGAATCGAAAAAATGTTTTAAAATATGTCCCTTAACCTCCCTATTGACGTCCTTAGTTAATAAAATACTTCCAGTCGTTTTTCGAACAACTTGTGTCTCTTTGGATCTGCATGCACATTGCACAACTTCCCAAATCAGGTCAAAGCTGTAATTGTTTGTCAATAATTCTTATATCGTTTTAAGTTGCATACTTTTCCGCCAAAAAGTTTCCAGCCGAACCAACGGAATTATCTGGTTCGTTTATTTTTCCAACCGTTTGTTTTCGGTAGACGCGGGCATCTATATGTGGGCTTGCAACAACGACGCATCGACATGAAACGGCATATGGCGTCGCCCAAACCCTGTAAGTTAATCGCGCCTATATGGGATAACGAACTATGTAAAACCTGATACGTTATCCCCTGTGAATGTGCCCTTATGCTAGTAGAAAATCTGCACATGTTTAATTTAATCGAAGATCAATATATTATTTAGATTATATGAGTCATAGTACATACAGTGAATGCACATTATGACAGGGGATATTTAGGTAAATAACATAATATTTTATTATTATAGGTTGGATATTTTGGGTAGGTCTCCAGATTTTACTGGAACAGATTTTATGTTTATAAATTATTTGGAACAAACAGACCTCAAATTTTTTAATATAAATTCGATCGAGTTGAATTTTTGGGAACCTTTCCATTGTCAAGAACGGTATGCTGAAATTAATAACAAAATCAATTTTAACACATAATAATAAGCGTACAGGGTGAGTCGGAAGGAACGAATCAAACGCCAGGAGTGTGTTAAACACGCGCAAACGATGTGAAAAAGCCCATATGCTCTTAGTCGATTTTCCTTTGTGTTCAAGTTATAGCGGAATAACAAATAAACAAAATTTCATACAATAACATATCCTTAATAATAGCGTTATTTTAATAAATCTTCAAAAATACTGCCATTGACCTCTAAACATTTTCTGTTTCATCTACAAAGAGCGCCTGTTGCTCTCCAAGTCTCCATGTTCTTGTTCTTTCATATTGGCTGCAGTAAAACTACTGATATTAGGAACAAAGTATGTTATACCAAAAGTGTAACAAATTGAAAGTAAACAATATAAATGAAAAAATATACAGGGTGTTACATTTAAAAATATAAAATTCGTTCGAATTCCAGACAAACTAAAAAGCTGGCAACAACGCCAATATCGTCATTCGGTGCGTCAGATCCTCTTACACAACTGTACCAAATTTGGTTTAAGTCGGCCAATAAATTGTGATGTTATTAAGCCGTTTCCAGACTTTATACACACACTGTATATATTCACAAATGAATATGGTTGATTTTGTCGCGAAAAAATAGAGGAATTTAATATTAATTATTACTGAAAAATTTTAAACCTTATTTTTAAATTTGGTATTACTTTAAACAAAATATATTTATAATAATATACGTTTTAGCACATTTCTCTTAATATACACCCTACATATCAACTGTATTGATAGACAAAATCGCATTTGATTTTCATATGTTTTAGATATCGACACATGTAATATGCTTTTGGATACATGTAATGAATATACCATGAATCTAAATATACTTTTGTTGCAATGTGGGTAAAGTCTGTTCCGATATATAAGTAAGACATTAAATAATACTTTATTTATGTTTAAATGTGAAATTACAAGTTGTTTTATTATTTAAAATTATATTTATGATTATAAAAATATACAAATTATTCGGTACTTATTAGGTATAACTATTCACTTAATATATCAATAACACTATAGCCATCATCATCTGTTCTAATTATTATTTGTGCTATATTGTTTATATGGATATAGGATTTTACCACTTTTTTAACATGTGTAACAGAATTTGCCCAACTTTGTGAAGGAATGTTAAAAGCTTCAGTTTCTATAAGCTCAAGTACACTGGAGTTACTAGTAGGGCAAATATTGTTACGACGAATGGCAGATTTCAGTAAAGTTGGTGCCAAACATGTTCGATGGGATTTAATATACAATGGTATGGTGGAAGCCTTAAAACTGCATGCCCTAGATTTTTTGCATAATTATCAAAGAAGTATTCCTTTTGTAGTTTTAAACTTTGTAAAACCTCAATTAATTGCCTTTTGGTGTAATCTTCCTGAAAATAAATGTCATTATCATATATTATAATACAACCCTTTTCCGGGATATCATATGTGTCGAACCAGGTTTCATCCAAGTAAATAATCGGCCTTTGCCTTTAATTTGCCAGATCGTTGTCCTAAGATGCAAATTGCCATAAAGTCCATAAATTTTAGAAAGTGTCAAAACGTTTATAGTTTGATCTGTTGCTTTCTGGTAAATTTTTTCAGCTCCCCTGTAAAATAATTACTAATTTGGGACTTGGGCAATTTGTATCTTAGATTGGCAAAATGCCACCACTCACAATATTTTTCTTTTCTGAAAGTAATATTAACGCTTTTCTGTATGAAATTATAATATAGGCTGTTTAACAAAAGTAAACATAAGAACTAAAGCCTTTTACCTGCCAACATTTTGTATTATGTACTTTAGCTTTTTAGTATTATAATAGTATTATATAAAGATACAGTTTTTCTTTAGTGCATTGTTGAATAAAGCGAAAGACCGTTATGTTTGTTATCTCGAAAACAACAGTTCAAGGGAATAGTTCAAGATTATAATATTTTGGCGCCTTTAAAGTAACAATAATATCTTTGTGTTACATTACAGGAATTTGGAAGCGGAAAAGGTATTTAGATAGGATAAACAAATTTTAATCGTGTAAGAGGCTTATAGTAGGTACTTTTATCAAACACATGTGTATGATAAGGGTTAAAGCGGATAGAATATATACCGCAATAACTAGATATTGGAAATCTAAAAACCAACAGGCAAAAAAAATCGTTGTTATTTTTTAAAATTTATTACTATACATGGTGTCCGGTAAGTATACACAGTAAAAAATATCCACCTGGTAAAAATCATTTCAGGAGTGGTAAAAAAAAGTAGTGTCACTGTTAACACCCGGAACAACATAATTTACCACATTTTTACACTCATATGGGACCAAAGTTGTTGTATTAAATTTGCCTATGAATTTAACTCCCTAAAAAGTTAATTTTGTTGAATGGGTGTTATTTATTCCATTTTACACTCTATTAGGAAAATTAAATACAATGACAATTAGTAACACCATATTAGCGCGTAAATAAACCCCACTAGAAGGTTATTTTAACACACTGAGTGTAAAACTTATTCTTTAATCGTTTTTTACACGGCACCGGGTAAAAATACCTAAATCCGTGTTACCGAAAAGACAGGCGGCAACAAGTGGTGTGAGATTCTAGGAATTGACAGATGACGCCGATGCTACATGCAAATTCAACTTTCAAGTCAGTCTGATTGTGCTCTTTGAACGTGATATAGAATAATGCTATATTTAAATTAAAATATAGAAACAAAACAAAGTTCTGTAAAGTGCCAAATGGGTGCCTCTACAGATACAGAACATTTATCTTTTTTATTTATTAAAAACATGATAACCTTTCCGTGTCGTTCAGAAAATAATAAGTAAATTCTAACAAAACAAAATTTATTTCTAAAAATTTAATTAATACACCATTAAAATAAAAATTCGTTCAAGTACAATGTAATCAGATCCATCTACCTCAACTTATTTTTTACTCTTTCCAAACTTATAATTAATTGATGACTAAGTTTACATACTACAAATTAAACATTTTTAAAAAACTTTCCGAAATTCTATCAATAATTAATAATAAACAGTAATCTCTTTTTTTTTTTTTGAACACTTGATAACTTTTCAATTACTTAATGCCTGTCTTGTAACATTTTAGCGATGCATTTAAATGAATAATACCATAATAATTCATTTTGTTGTAATAATTTTAACGAACATTACTAACTTCCTCAATTCACAAACGCCTCAACATATCCGCCTTATCTGTCAATACAGTAAATCGCAAAATTTTTTCAATACTCTTCTATCCATAGCCGGAGTAATACTCTGAACCGATCCTGCAATGACTCTTTCCAAATGGGCAACATCTGTAAATGGCCTTTGAAGATACACCTTTTGTTTTAGGTAACCCCACAAGAAAAAATCGAGTGGGGTCAAATCTGGAGACCGAGGTGGCCAAGAAATTTCCGAAAACCGATGTATAACTCTTCCATTAAAACGATTTTCAAGGTATTGCCTTACATCTAACTTACTGTGGCAAGGGGCACCATCCTGTTGGAACTATATCTGTTGACGTTGAAGGAGGGTAACGTTGTCAAGAAAATTGTCTAATTCATTTTCTCAAAAATGTAAATACCGGTCTTCATTCAAAGATTCATAAAAAAAAAGGTCCAATTGTTGTATTTCCATAAATTCCACACCACACGTTTGTTTTGAATGCATACTGGTGTCGAGTTTTGATGGTAAAATTTGGATTAGTATCACTCCACCAACGGCAATTTTGGGTAGAGATTGTTCCATTTGATGTAAATGTTGCTTCATCCGAAAAAATAATATGTCTTCCCATAAATGGATTATCTTCTAACATTCCTTGGATATCACAACAGAATTCAAGGCGTCTATCATGATCTCCTGGTTTTAACGTATGCATAAATTGGGACTTGTATGGGTGCAACTTGTTCTTTTTTAAAATTTTTGAAACCGTATCGTTGCTTATAGAATTCGGTATCGAAGCTGCCCGTGTTCGCAAGGAATTTTTAGGATGTTCAATTGCTGAGAGCATTATATCAAATTCCATGTCATCACTGGCGACCCGTTTTTGGCGTTTGTTGCTAAACTTATTTCTTACATCTCCAAAAGTCTTAAATTTGTTTAATAATTTGTTTACTGTGGTATAGTGAAGATTTTTCTCTGGGTGTCGGGTATTAAAAATGTCTGCAGCTTCTCGATTTGTTTTACAATTGTCACCCACAATTAACACAATTTCAATTTTATCTTCTGTACTTAACGTTTCTGGCATTTCTACTAAATTTTATAAATACAACTGATTTTTTGAAGTTACTGTCAAACAATTCTTGTCAGTGCATCCTAGATTAAATGTTTCATTTAATTTTAATGGTGTATTGATTAATTAATTAAATTTACTTATTACTTTCTGAACGAAACGGAAAGGTTATCATGTTTTTAATAAATAAAAAAGATAAATGTTCTGTATCGGTAATATGAGAAATTTTGTAAAAATAAAAAAAATCTTAAGTAGAAAGATGTAATTTCATATTAAAATATAGTTTTTCATTCCGAACAACTTTTCATAATTACAGTTTTCGATATCGTCAAAAATAAAGGTACCTACTTTACTCTTGAGTCAAATTCATATTTTTTTACACCCCTCGTATACACTTGGAAAAATTTAATATCTGATGATTGCGTTTTAGGTTTTGGTCCATGCAGAACTCTTTATGAAGAATAACTTTTTTTCGTAAAATTAATAATTAAAAAGTTTCCCATATGTAGCCAACTTAAGTAGACACACTGCATATTTTTCAATTCTTTTGAGAATCAATGGAGGCAAAGCACATATCCGTCTTTCACTACGCCCATGCTTTAAATCCTATTATTAAAATACGACGGTATACTAATTTATCATATGCGAATTTGAGAATGCCAGTAATGTATACTTATTTTATTTCTAGGATAATAAAACACTTTTATCAAGAAGCGTGAATCAATGATATGAAAGAAGAACAAGTCCGTTGAAGTGGCTCACTATTAAATCTTAAACTCGGAGAACTAGGACACCAATACCCCTTCCATGCAAAAAAAACTGGCAAAACTTGTCACTCATAACGGCGCGCGGTAAAACTTCTAATTGTCAAAATAATTTGTGCCTATTCATAAAACTATGAATGTGACAATTTAGCGCGCACGTGTTAAAATAGGGGGTGAAGCTATAAAATTCGAGGGGTGTGTTCGCTGTGTAAGCAATACCAAAGCCTGTTGACCGTTAATCTGCACGCCATAACCAGGTGCTATTTTGCGGCAAGACGTTGAAGGGTAAATCCTTAAGATCCCTCAGGATCTTCTTCAGCCGATCCCGTTATACGTTCGTTGATCGGAGTTTGTTCGGTTACCAAGAAAGCCAGTATATGCATGTCTAAAGACTACTAAAGACGTGCACCTATATTCTATACCAGCTATTGCAGATAATTTCTAATATAATTATATGATTGTAATCCCCAGCTAATTTTAATGAAATATTATCCCCGCAATATTAGTAATATTTCACAATATTTTGGTACACTTTAAACAAAATGATGGTAGAGAAATATTTATAATTATAAAAATCGACGAAATGAAGTGCAACAAAAGTAAAGCAACAAATTGTGTCAACAGTATTTTATTTTACATATTACGATAAAAAAACATTAAACACATTTAATAATTACAATAGCTAAAAGTATTATGTTAATAGTTAATAGAATATCCATTATTTTTTATTACTTGCCGACAACGTCGCGGCATTGAGGCAATCAGTTTTTGAACAGTATTTTCGGAAAGATTTGTCCAAACTTCATTGATTTTATTTACCAATGATTGTTTATTTGGAAAAAATTGTGTACGAATTCCACGTTCAACTTCTTTCCATAGATTTTCAATGGGGTTAAGGTCTGGGGATTGTGCCGGCCACTGCAAAACCCGAACGTTATTTTCTTGAAACCACTCTTGAACAATTCGTGAGGAGTGTTTTGGATCGTTATCCTGTTAAAAAATAAAACGCAACGGCATTTCCCACTCTGCATAAGGCAACATTACATTTTGCATTATATCTCTATAGACAAATCGATCCATGGTGTCATTAATGTGAAGTTTAAAGAACCCACCTCATTCCATGAGAAAGAACCCCATAGAAAAACACTGCCTTTGCCATGCTTAACTGTGGGTGTAACGTATTTAGGATAATATAAGATAATAAAGACTCATAAAATCATACTATAGTAGATGTTTTACATCGTCAGGGAAGTCAGGAACGGACTTGCCACCACACTTGTTGGGCCAAAATTTTGACAGGTGTCATTTTACGGAGCTGAAAACTGGTTTTTTAAATACTTTGGTCATTCCTCTTTAAGAAAGGCACTCTCTATTTGTTTCGATAAAATTAGCCGTTTTTGAGGGAAATACATTTTTTGTATGACACGTTTAAGCATTGACTTTCGATCGCCCCCTTCGCCCCCCGGTGGCTACGCCACTGTATAAGACACCCTGTATATGTGCGTCCCCTATGGGAACAATATTATCTGTATTTTTAAAAGTACCTATAAAATAAAAAAACACGCATCTGCAGAATAATGTGGGAAAAATTGCAAACTTTGCATAACTTCTGTGAGAAAGTAGACAGTTTTAAAAATGGGTCACTTTGCGTGACGCCATCAATGTCAATGATAGTCATTGTCTACTTAGCAGTGATGTAAATGCAGTTTTTAAGTTTGATATTTTTCCAAAAATAACAATTTAATATACCTCGAAGCTCGAAAGACATTTGGTACTACCTAAAGTCAAACAAATTGAAAGAATTAAAAGAAACTTAAATAAAAATCGGTTCCTACCTAATACTAATACAGCTGGTGTTTGTTTTTACATAATTTGATTAATATAGTTGTGCCGTGTCCATCAATGCTTTTCTTAATACATAATAACCTTGGTGGTGAAGACAAGTGTCAGTTACCTAACACAATTTGTAGCTTCTATAACATATTTATACAGGGTGTTTTTTTTTTATTGATGAATGAAATCGCAGGATCTGTTATTATTTTTATTAGCGGCAAGGCACCTTTCAAACCCTCTAAACTTCTTTTTGTGACGACACTTTCAGGAGTGGTAAAAAAATAAGTGTTAATGTTAACACCCGGATCAACATAATTTACCACATTTTTACACTCATATGGGACCAAAGTTGCTGTATTAAATTTGCCTATGAATTTAACTCTCTAAAAAGTTAATTTTGTTGAATGGGTGTTATTTATTCCATTTTACGCTCTATCAGGAAAATTAAATACAAAGACAATTAATAACACCATATTAGCGTGTAAAGAAACCCCGCTAGAAGGTTATTTTAACACATTGAGTGTAAAACTTATTCTTTAATCGTTCTTTTACACGACCCCGGGTAAAAATACCTAAACCCGTGTTACCGAAAAGACAGGCGGCAACAAGTGGTGTGAAATTCTAGGAATTGACACATGACGCCGACGCTACATGCAAATTCAACTTTTAAGTCAGTCTGATTGTGCTCTTTGAACGTGATATAGAATAATGTTAGATTTAAATTAAAATATAGAAACAAAACAAAGTTCTGTAAAGTGCCAAATGAGAGTGCCTCTTATGAGGATCGCCATTTTTAAGAAACTAAGTAGGTATTTACATTGTTACAGTTTTTCCTTTAGCTTTTAAATTATTCTGATATAACCTTATAATATAAATGTATTCCTTTTTTATATAAATACTTAGGTACATGCCTTCATATTTTACTTCATAGATCCCTAAATAAATATACGATTAATATAATACTCGTCATTTTCATTCTTTTATATTGTTCCAAAGCATACTTTTATTTAGTTGTTTAGTGTTCTAAGTACAAATATATTTATTATGTTATTTGTTTTGTTAAGCTTAACAATGAGGTACATTAAACGTAGATATATATATATGAAGACCATAAGTAAGAAACATGCTAAGTGCCAAAACACAAAAAATTGAGTTTTTATCCTTAAAATATGCTAAGTACACTTAAGAATACAATATCAATTGCGCTAAGTGCCAAACCTAAAATTGTAGTTACAGCCGACGTATGAAGTTGGCGCATCGGCTATCCACCCCTACTGTTAATTTAGAAATATGCTAAGTGCCGTGTTTATTGTTTTGTCGGTGGTTTTGGATTCGGTAATTTATTGGGAATTACAGTCAGTGTTTCGCTTGACGTTCATATGGAACATGTTATTACTGAATTGTATGAACAATCATTTGAAACTCAAGGTACGTTCCTAATGGGGTTAGTCCAAATAGCTATTGTAAAGCATAGAAGGCATGGTACATACGAAGACGTAGCACTTAGTCGTAGGCAATGCACTCCATTGTTTAGTGTTCCCAATGAAAAAGGTGACATCGTACATGTCTGTAGAAGTACGTTTATTGACATATTTGCTATAACTCGCCAAAGGCTGCAAACGATCATTAAGAAGAAAAAACTTGGCGATAACGTTACGTTTAAGGATAAAAGAACCAGAACTGCTGGAAAGAAATTTACTGTTGCTCAGAGGGAATTAGTAAGATCTCATGTCCAATCGATACCAAAGGACATAAGCCACTATTCTCGGAATAAATCATCGAAAGTGTACATGAGCCCAGATTTAAATATTAGTCGTATTTACAAAGCTTTTCAAAAGGAACATCCAACAAGTCATATTTCTCAAAGTTATTATCGAGAAGTATTTAAAAAATATTTTTCCAAGTTGTCTTTTAAGAGGCCTAGAACAGACACTTGCAAAACCTGCGATCTCCTAGATATTAAGATTAAACTTAAAAATGAAGAAAGTACAGCGGCTATAGTACAGTTGGAATTACAATATCGCAAAAGTGAGAAAGCCAGAGCAATAATGAAGTAAGATATAACAAATTCACAGAGACCTGGAAGCAATACCTGCGTTTTATCTATAGACTTAGAACAGGTGCTTTTTGTACCAACTCTTACGCACTCTGAAATGTTTTATCTCAGGCAGCTGTCTTGTTTCAATTTTGAAATAAAACTAGAGAATATTGGTCAACCAATAATGTGTATGTGGAATAAAAGCATTGGAAGTCGTGGTGGCAATGAAATCAGTTCTTGTTTGTTAAAGTTTTAAATGAGGGCATTTCGGATAAAAAACACTTAGTGATATGGAGTGATAACTGCTACGGTCAAAACCAAAACCGTATGATGGTGTTTACATTTCTTTTTTTGGTATCGTTGGGTGTCTTTGATATTATTGAACAAAAGTTTTTAGTTAGTGGCCATAGTTTTTTAAGTTGTGACCGTGACTTTGCCCAGGTGGAAAAAAGAAAGAGAGTGATGAAATCTTTTATTCCGTCTGATTTAATTGAGGTGGTTAAATCGGCAAGAGTTACCACACCCTATCGTGTGGTGGAAATGGAAAAACACGATTTCATCAACTCTCAGGCTAGTGCAGATAATATCATTAATACTTCTAAACTAAATATAAAGGTGGTTGCCCTTCGATATGAAGCCAAAGATCCATCAGTGTTTTTATCAAAACTATCCATTCAACTGAAATTTGGTGAAAAACTAACATTTTAAAAAAAGGGAAGAGTGTCCAGGATATTAGAAGGGTAATGTTAGGACCAGCAGTAAATAAAGCTATTAGCGAAGAAAAAAAAAACAAAACTTACGGGCCATGATTTCTTTTATAAATGACCAAAAGCATAAAGATTTTTATAAAAATATTTCTTAAGTGGCACTTAGCTCTTTTTTAACAACGTGTGGTACTTAGATCTTTACAAAAATTTTAAATAAAAACGATTTTTTTTTTCAATCTTAATAACAATTTCTAATTTATTTTTGTACAGGGTGTATTTCCGTAATGTTTTACAACCCTGAGTTAAATTGTATTTCTAAATTTTGAAAACTGTTGGTAATAAAATGTTTTTCATCAATAACTTTGTTTTGTTATTTTAACCTGTTTCTTACTTATGGTCTTCATATGTTTAATTTACTAAATTGTTAAACTATATAATAGGTATGCCATTTTGTTCAACTAATTATAATAGTAAGTGTAAAAAAATCACAGGGTTTTCCAGTTCTGTTGTAACCATCATTTTGTTTATAAATAAACGATAAATAATACTCAATATTTTCATTCATTTAACAAACCTTTTCTGAAGATTTATGTATTATAGAGGCTACTACCTTCGACTTTGATTAAGTCATTCAATCATGTATCAAACTAAGCAGAGGTTAATAGTGTAAAATATCTTGAATGCATAATTTTTTACATTTTAATTATAAACGCCCGGTTAGTTTGATACGGGATTAAATGACTTAAACAAAGTGGAAAGTATTCTAGCCTTGGGTAGAATATTTTATGACACTCACTAAAGTCAAGTCACACCCAAATAAAATAAAATTTACACTACAATAATATGATATTTACACTAATTAATCACAAATTACCAATAAAAAATGGTATACTTCCACCTCTCATTATTTATTTTACACCCTAGAAGGATAAGTTTACAATCTGTGAGTTTAATTTACACAGGATAGTGTAAATGTACCTACCTATAAATTAGAAGAAGTAACACTCATGAAAAAGTAAAAAAACCATTCGAAAATGTCTTTTTTACAAGAAATACTGATTGGTCCTATATGTACCACCATTGAGTGTTAAATTTAACACTCAATTTTTTACTGTGTAGGTCTTAAAATGTGCCAAGGATTTTGATTGAAAAATTGGAAAACGTCCTGTATCTTTACTTCTTTAGTGGTGTTTTTTTATTCCCCAAAAAAAGGTTAAGACAATAGCTACTGCGTTCTTTGACCTTTTGCAGGGCTACAGAAACAATTTAAGTTAAAATAGGAAACAGTACGCGTGCCAAGGTATATAACAAAGGGTTGCCCTATGTGCACATATGTCATTGCACCCCTAATTCCTTAAGGGAAAGCTGCACCGGGACTGTCTTGAATTTGGTGCGCGCCCTGCGGGTAAGAAAACGGCACATATCCAAATCACAGCTGCCAAGGGGGCTCACATCTGCTTCACGCTCACAAAATTTCTTGCGCTATAAGGCGGTATTAAAATAGCGAATAACATCTATTTGTTTACATTCATGCTGTGATTTCCCCCATAATGAGCCAAATATCCGCTACTACTGAAAATCGCTTGCATGGCTTAAAGTATTTTTAATTAATGAGTAAAACAAGGTCTTCATAATTTACTGTCCCATATCTTGGGATATATGGATTAATAAAGGAGTTGTACGCAGATCTTAAGTGTAATTAAAACTGTTAAATACTATTAAAGTAATATAAAAGAACAGTAGTTTGCAAAAATAAATGAAATGATAAGTATATTTGCTATACTTACATTATACAGGGTGTCCGGGAAAATGTGGGAAATCTTTCGGATCCAGATATTTGAATATGGAAAAGTAAGATGAGAAGTTGTTGGAACAAATAATCACATTTGAGGAATTTGTGAGTGGCTATGAAGCCAAAAAAGAACTTGTACTGATATTCTTTATGTCTTTTTACTGAAATGAATCCATATTTTATTAAACTCTTTAATAAGTAAACTGAAACAATTAAGTGACATAAATAAATACCTAGATCTTCAATATAAGAGTCTTTCATTTGCCGTATTGTGGAATTTTCTCAGTACTCCGTCATTATCTATTTTCTCTGTTCACACTAAACCTGATATTCTATCGTGAGCCATTTGAGGTTTGTAGATAGTAGTTAATGTCGAAAAGGTAAATTCGCATGAAACAATGCTGCAATAGCATGATGCCACTGATGCGTATGGATCTCTGAAGGCCTCGCTTTTTCGATATTCAACTTCTAATCAGTGGCGTAATTATAAGAAAAAAACAAATATTAATTTTTTTTAACCATTACGCAAGAATCTAAAGTAAATCGTTGAAATAACTATTATTTTCGTCAATAGGTTCATATGCATTTGGCTGTGCTGTTTGTAAGATAAGGATTGCCCCGCTATGCCCCCCCCCCCTTCAACTACGGCCCTGAAGCATTCAAGTGATGTGACACTCCTGGTACCAGTTAAAATATTTGATAGATACCTACGTGATAATTTTAACTATTGTTACAAAAATATGTCTTTTATTGCTCCAAAAGCATCTAAAGTCATATTTTGTACGAATTATATAGAATAGGGAGGGTCTAGGAAAGTCTAGGCAGAACAAAAATATTGGACCGCTAGTAAATGTATTTTATGCATATATTAAATTTTCCCGCTACAATTACAGTGGACTTAAGAGGCGACGCTGTCATACAAGTCGCAATCAGCTAAATACATTATCCGATACTGGGATTCCGATCGCGGAGAAAATAAATGTGGCAACACACAGAGATCGAATTCACAACTTCAAAGATTTGAAAATAAGCGTGCCAGCAGGGGTTTCGCACTGCTTGATTAATTTCCGTTTTTATTATTAAATTATCGATAGATTGTATGAGTTTCTTTTAAGTTTTCGCAGAATATGGATCGTTCACATAGATATTGTTTTGTGTAAATATATAGTTATTAAACTTTATTTAGTGTTGTTAACTGCTTTTAATTGAGTAACCTAAGGATATTAACGAACCTTCAACTAGTTGTCCGCCTACAATTTTCACATTAAAAGAACGAATAGTTAAAAGCGTATAGAATTCGGGAACGAAATCCTGGACTAACCACATTGGATGCTACAGTCACTTTAACGAAACTTTCCTCGCGTCCTATTTGATACGACTGACTCGTATTTACTATAAATTACTGACCAAATTTGAGCGTGGTTCACAAAATGTTTGCCTGCAGCGCTTTCCGTTTGCGACAGACTTTTCCCCTATGTTTATTAACCGCTTCCCCCCCCCCCCCCTCCCCCTCCCTAACAAACGCCCTTGGATGTCGCACAACCCAAAGCTCTCTATATGCTACTGATGAGTCACTGACAGAAATTTTGAACTTTGGGAATGGTAATTTTGGATAGCTTAACCCTACTTGCCATTGCCTGGGAAAGGAATGTCAAGATGTCGTCTTCGAGTCCTTTTTAAAGACAATAATGTTACAAGTTAATACGCAAAAAGCAGTATTTTTGAAGATATGTAAACAGGGTGTTCCTTAATGACGTACTAATATTTCAGGGTGTGACTCCTCAGGTCATTTTATGAAGACATTTTTTTTAAGCGTTATTTTGTAATATTTCCGAGTTCCCCGACAATACATTGGATATTATTTTCAATTTTAATATGTGTTAGTAGGATATAAAATTACATATTTTAGTTGGAAAAGTTATTCTATTACCCCACCATGCAGTGGCGTCCCTGCAAACACGTTCTGATATTTTTTACTTACTGATTAGAAAAAATAAGTCTTTAAAAAAACTTGACTCAGACAGGAACAAAAGAAACATCGCAAAAAAATAAAAAAAAACAAAAAGATAAAAATATAAAATGACTATGAGAGTTCTTCTGATTCAGACATAGAATTGCGAGCGCATTTGACAGGAAAACGAGATTTCTTGGGACATATATAACTCCTTTGATTCAGATATGGGGATGGATGGACATTGAATTTGACAATGGCAAAGACAATATTGACCAAATTTTGGACGATCCAATAATAGAATTTGATACTTTATTACATTGGAACAAATATGTGACACTGGAGAATATGTGGTAAATTTTTTGAGGACCCAGACCAATGTAAGGATTGTGTCTTCCTGCCTACAAATATTGTTCAAGCCAAATGCATTTTTATCATACCAAAGAAAAAACTGGATTTTTACGTGTAGATTGGTAGTATTGGTACGTACTCTCCTATGTACAAAAAAAAGAAAAGTTCGTTATTTAAAATGTGCGCAAACTAAATTTGTTTGCTTAGGTTTTTGATAGTGTCATATTTGTCACCGAAGTATAAAATAACGGAAATCCTTGGCGGTAACAACTGTTATCCCGACTTCCTAATTCTTACAAATAAATCTACGGAGTTCCCCCAGCCAATATGTGTCAATAAAATCAAAGTCTTTGCTAGATTTTATAGTACAGTGGGATAAATTCTTAAAATTACGATAAGGTTGAAAAAAGATGTAATCTACACTTCAAAATGTTTGTCTTGATTTTATTAATAAGTATAAAAACGGGGTAAGTACCTTCAAATGAGATTACACAGTTTTCAACGTTTAAAACGAACGTTATGTTCGGAACAAGAAAAAAAGGATTTTTAGAATAATGACAGATTAATACGATAAGTTTAGACCAACTGACTGACCCGTCCATTTTTTTTTTATTCATATAAGACCTGTAGGGACATAGTTTCATTGCTGGCTTAGCGAACTAGTGCGAAAAAAGCCATCAGCTTGTAGGACAGATTAATGTAAACAAATTATTTATGGTTGCTGGGTCGACAACTTAATTAATTCTAATACAGGGTGTTACTTAATGACAGGCCGTAATTCCAAGAGCGCATTCCTTAACCAAATTCAAGTAGAAAAGTTCATATAAACATGTGTCCTAAAAATTCTGGTTTTCAAGATACAGGGTGTCAAAGTTTAAAAAAAAAATCGTTTTTTTATGATTATCTCAAAGATCGTTTTGCCGATTTTGGTGAAGTCTGGCAGTGTTGTTCGTTGTGATAAGACGCTAAGTTAGCACTAAACTAGATGATAATTATGAGTTCCAGTGGCGTCCTGGGGGCAGTCTCACGAATAATAATGACAAGAAAAATGTACGCCACTGACTTGTTTAAAAGTTTTATATTGTTTTCAGATTAAGCAACTAAAAACACAACTTTTTTGTCTCTTGATATTTTTTCGTATCTTACTTTGTTTTCGAGAAAAATTTTTTTTTGACACGCAATGAAGTCGCTTTTATTTCTTTTCTGGAAAACGAAGTGGCGCTTTTTACTTGAATTTGGTTCGGGAATGCTACCTTGGAATTACGACCCATCATTAAGTAACACCCTATATATAGCGTGTCCAGAAACCATCTTAACATATGGGAAACTTTTTTATTTTAGACTTTACGAAAAAAAGTGATTCTTCATAAAAAGTTCTGCATGGTCTAAAACCTAAAATGCAACTATCAGATATTAAATTCTCCCAGGCGTATACGAGGTAAGTCAAAAAATATGAATTTGGCTTAAAAGTAAAGTACCTTTATTTTTGATAATATCGAAAATTGTTATTAAAAAAAGTTGATCAGAACTAAAAACCACGTTCAAATATGAAATTACGCCCATTTACCTTGAAAAAATTATTTCGTCTTTTTTGAAACGTATGTCTACAATAACAATGCAAATTTAACTGTAGTTACATGTAATCTAGGATGGTTGTAACATACAAATTAATTGTTGATAGCAAGAAATGTTTGACAGCAACCGTCAAAACGCGTTAAAATTTATAAAACATAAAAATGGTAGCGTTATTAACTTCTGAGGAGAAAATTGAAATTGTTTTGATTGTGGAAGAAAAATTCGTAAAAAATAATAAAACCTAATTTTTCATTGCATTACCTAATTGTAATTTAAACGTGGTTTTTGGTTCTGATTCTGATCAATTTTTTTTAATGACAATTTTCGATATTGTAAAAAATATAATAAATGGTCTAAAGTTGCCATTCGAAAGGCGACTTAGCTTAAAACAAAGATACTGTGGCGTAATGTTGTTGTTTTTCCTGATTCCATAGTTTCTCTAATTATCTCACAGAATTTTTCAGAAAAGGGCGAGCAAGATATTAAGAAGCGGTATTCATTCTCGTTTAGTAGGTCCAGCACGCCTTGGAAAACTAAATGAAACCATGACAACTAATTATTTTATTTGTCAAGGCGGACAGTTAATTAAATATGGTGCTTAAATTTACAATTGAGGAAAAAGTTGAAATAGTGTTAATTGTTGGAGACCACTACAAGACGTACAGAGAGGCTGCTCAAATTTTTAATGCAAGATATCCAAATAAAATTATTAGCCATGTAACGGTTGGAGATATTTTTAATAAATTTAAAAATACCGGATCTGTAAGTAATACATTTTCTGACAAGCATCAGGTTTGGCGTACGGACGAAGATACCCAATTGAATGTTTTGCTAGCTGTCGTGGAAAATCCTAAAATCTCATTGAGAAATATTTCACAAACTGTTCCACGACCTGTTCTGTTACAAAGTCCACTGCCCAAATTATTTTAAGAAAAAATAATTTTTACCCATACAAGCCAAAATTTCTTCACAAACTGCAGCCTAGAGATTTTGATTCACGATTTTTGTTTTGCTCTTGGTTTCAAGGTGAGGTAGAAGATGACCCACTATTCGCAAGAAAAATATTGTTTTCAGATGAGGCGATGTTCACCCCAAATGGAGTAGTGTGTTCTCAAAACTGTAGGTGGTGGAGTGATGAGAATCCCCATTTTGTAATTGAGTGTCGTGACCAGTATTCTTTCAAGACAAATGTTTGGTGCGGCGTTTTTAGGAACCAAATTGTAGGGCCGTACTTTTTTCGAGAAAATATTACCGGTGAAATTTACTTGAACTTTTTGGACACGGAATTATTTGAATTTTTTCATGGACTACCAATGAATATAAGACAAACACTTTGGTTCCAACATGACGGCGCTCCATGCCACAGCTCTGCAAGAGTGACAGAATTCTTAAACCGGACATTTCCACAGAAATGGATTGGACGAAGATCAGAATTTGCTTGGCCACCAAGGTCACCTGATCTAACACCTCTGGATTTTTTCGTATGGGGATTTTTAAAACAAAAAGTGTATACCCACAGACCTTTCGAGAACATAGACCATTTAGAGAGAATTATCAGAGAATGTGTCCAAGAAATTTCCCCTCAGATGGTTAGAAATGCAGTAATGGAATTTTCACGACGTACAACCGTTTGTATGGAAAAAAACGGTGGTCATGTTGAAGCTTAGTGTAGTATTTCATTATTGTACTTTGTAATTAAAATTATTAAATATAGTTTTCCATTTACGGTATTAATATTATTGACTTTCTGAACACCCCGTATGTGCTGGCTCAAAACTTTTGATTTGAATGTTATTTTATCAACAAGCAGAACTTTTTATGAAGAATATTTTTTTTTTCGTAAAGCTAAAAATAAAAAAGTTTCCCATATGTTAAGATGGTTTCTGGACACGCTGTATATAAGAAGTAAAAATCCAGAGTTAAAAACACATATTAGGTAGGTGCATTGGTTTTTACAATATGCTCCCACTGTATTACTAACTCGATCAAACAGCTGCATGTATAAGGGTAAAGGGCACGTGCCCTAGACGTATTTTCTCCCAAGGGGTAAACGCACTTTCTTGTCCCTGCATCTTGAAATTGACCGTATCAACCTCAAAATTTACGATTTTCGACACACAAGGGGTGTTTATTAATACACGTTTTGATTTTTCAGGATACGAAAATACTGGGGGAAGATATCCAAATGAATGCGGAAGTTCTGCAGACAGCTCAAGCAGCTGAACACAATGGAATGTTGGTTCTGTGGTTTTAAAACTTTAACGAGTAGTACCTATAGATCACATGTTTGTATTTTTGCAAATTAAGTTTCTTATCCACGGGAAAAGTGCGTGAGTAACAGAAACTTTTTCTTCTTTTAGCTATTCATGTTTCGCAAAAAAAATGGATTTTTTTATCCTACCTCTGTTTATACTGACGTGTACGATAAGGGTGGAAAAAAACACCATGTCTGGGTCTTATTCCAGTTATATATGTGCCCTTAATTACCATAACGGCATATAGAGAGGTTTATATGGCTCTAAAGAAACCGTTTTGTATACCCACAGATTTTTTGACACAAGTTTTTTGTCATAATGTCGGTAAAAAGGTTTAAGCAAGCAACAAAGTATATACAGGGTGTTTCGGGAGGAAAAGGAAATATAGCAATAGGAGAAAAGGTTTTACAGGATGTCAATGAATGCCACGACGTAGATATTTAAGGGAATGACAGTGCCCGTCATTTATTTTCGTATATTTACCTACCTCTAGAAGAAGTTACTTCAATATGTTCCTTTCCTCCCGAAACACCCTGTATACTAGGTACCCACTTTATTTTGTCGTAAGAATTACCGTTTTGAAGAAAATAATCAAGATATAGGTATACCGGGTGTTGCATCGTCGAGCGGGACATAGGAAATCCCATGTAATTTTAAATGGGGTCAATTATTGGCTTCCCTAATTATTTTAGAGAAAAATTCTATTTAGGTTTATTAAAGAGCACTAAAACCCACATTTAAAAGAATAACTTTAGATATTTTTGATGAGCCCGTTTACGGGTTATCGCCGATTTCTTTTTAACTATTTCTCCTTTTTATGGCCCCGTATTTGCGGGCACCAGTCAAGGTAAAAGATGACTGTCAAATAAAGTTGTAATTTTGAGGAATATTTGAACATCTTCTTAAATCCTAAAGTTCTAACAATTTAATAGTACCTACCTATTAATTAGTAAAATATTGAAACATGTAAAATGTCATAATTAACCTTGTAATTGGATACTTTATTTTAGTTTTATTCAGATTAATTTGTACTCATAAATACACCTTTAATATTTTCGATGTACGAGTTTTTATAACAATAAAGCACACATTTCAAAAAAAAAGTTATTCTTTTGAATGTGGGTTTTAGTGCTCTTTAATAAATCTAAATAGAATTTTTCTCTAAAATAATTAGGGAAGCCAATAATTGACCCCATTTAAAATTACATGGGATTTCCTATGTCCCGCTCGACGATGCAACACCCGGTGTACGTACTTTGCAAGCCATAATTACTACAGACTCTAGCACCCTGTATTTCGCAAAACCAAGCATGTTTATTGTAAACTTTTCGACTTAAAATTGGTCTAGGAATCACGAGCCATTAAAATAAGTAGGTACATATACAGGATGTCCCGAAACTCTCCTGACAAACTTTAAAAAACGGTTTTTCCTTAATATTCTTGAGACCGCTGTAGATTTCATTTTGAATTTTAGTACATAAAGACACATTTATTCAATAAAAAAGATTTGTTCTACTTCTACCAATGGCGTCCGCGCTAACATGTATTTTGATATTTTTAACGAAAAAGATTATACGCCACAGTTTTTCTTCATATTTGGGAAAACAATTTGAACATTTAATATAAAAAATATATTTTTTCTAAATTGTACTCGTTATTTCGAAAACTACTGATATTAGGAACAAAGTATGTTATACCAAAAGTGTAACAAATTTTAAGTAAAAACTATAAATGAAAAAATATACAGGGTGTTACGTTTAAAAATATAAAATTCGTTCGAATTCCAGACAAACTAAAAGGCTGGCAACAACGCCAATACCGTCATTCGGTGCGTCAGTTCCTCTTACACTACTGTACTAAATTTGGTTTAAATCGGCCTATAAATTGTGATGTTATTAAGCCGTTTCCAGACTTTATACACACTGTATATCGTAACGTAAAATTTTAATATCTCCGCACATTACCGTTTTTGCTAATGTTCCATTATCTTACATTTTTCTTACAATTTGCTTCTATTTACTAGTTCTTGACTTTGTACTAACCCGTTGCAAACCGAAAATTTAGAAACATTTCCGTGTTTCGTACATTTCCGGCCGGTCGGTAGCCAGCGTTCCGCGGTGCACAAATTTCAACGATATTTCGCAAACCGCATTCTCATTTATTGGTATTCGGGAACCCCACAGTAAAATTAAAATTTACATGTCTAGCGACATCTATTGACAAATGCACAAACCATGGTTTACCACAGCCAAAGCTGCCTTCTAAATAGAAAGCAAATCTCTGGTTTATTTCATTCTTGCTTTTATAGGGCACTACCTCGATCTACGTCATGCGTCATGGACAATAAGGTCTACGTCCAAGATATGGAGGGAGCCCTCCATAGTCCAAGAAAAGCAAACGTAGCCCAGCCAGTGTTGCCAACAGGAAGGAAATTTTTCATTTTGTGAAAATCTTTAATACAAAAAAGGAAAAAGAAAACTAGCTGAAAAGTCTAAAATGCCAACTATTTAATTGAATCGTACATATTACATACAAATTTATCTTTGTATTATTTTTTGGGGTGGATTGGTGGATGCGTAATACGCTTTTTAATAAGATTCGAATAAAAAGCATCGGATTTTACCGACGCGACGACTGCATATTTCGGGAAATCCTATTTGAAGCGACGAATTATATTATTCATGCTATTATTTATTACAGAGTCGCAGCATGTTACACATTGATCAATCTTTATGGTGAAAAACATGGGCGATAATATTTTGCTATTTAAAACTTTTTCCTTTGGCAACACTGGGCCCAGCCGTACTACTTTCACAGTAACATAAAATGTAAGCCGGCGTTTTCTTACTTGTGACTTTATTTGACCTTTGATCTTTATTTTCCGTGTGGTCTTCAATTAATTGTAAGTACCTGTGATAGCCATCCTATAATCCATTATAAATATTTAAACTAAGATAAACTATCTACGTCCTTGTTTATCCTTAAAAGCAAAATTCCAAAATGTTTGTACTGCGAAGACCGGTATTTACTTCTCGTTTTTTCTCTACAGTTGCCAGAAATATGGAGAAACACGAAGTTGTTCCCGATGTCATCGATGTAGCCCCTGAACAAATAGCAGAGGTTCGTAAATTTAGCCCATAGTTTAAGCAATAAAAAAGCTTATTTAATTTTTTTAGGTTAGTTACTCCAGTGGAGTGACGGTTGACCAAGGCAATGAACTAACCCCTACGCAAGTTAAAGACCAGCCTAAGATCTCTTGGCAAGCTGATGCTAACACTTTTTACACAGTATGCATGACAGGTCAGTATGTAAATTTAATCATTACTGATTTGTCACTATAAAGGTATTGACAAACTAATTTTATTATCTTTGTAGATCCTGATGCACCATCACGTAAAGAACCAACTTACCGTGAGTGGCACCACTGGTTAGTTGGAAATGTCCCTGGCAACGATGTATCCAAGGGTGAAGTTTTATCAGCTTATGTTGGCTCAGGCCCTCCACCAGACACTGGTCTTCACAGATACGTATTTTTAATTTACAAACAAAATGGAAAACTCACATTTGATGAACCTCGTTTACCCAATAAGTAAGAAGTTTTTTTTTATGTCCAAATGCTTGGCAATGATTTATATTTTTACCTTTTAATTTGCAGTTCTGGAGACAATAGGGGTGGGTTTTCCATAAGAAAATTTGCAGAGAAATACAAGCTTGGTCAACCTATAAGTGGCAACTTTTATGAAGCTAAATATGATGATTATGTCCCAATTTTATATAAGCAGCTGGGAGCTTAAGTATAGTGTAATGTTTGTCACCAATTCAAATTGTTCATAAAAATTTATTTTATCATTTAATTATTTGCTTAATTTATAGATAAAGGTCTTAATAAAAACGCAGCGTTTAATTCCTTATACCCATATAATAGATATATAAACATAACAAGTAAAAAATTATAAGTTTAAAGCATATTTTAAAATTAGTACAAAATTGGCCCATTTGTTTAGCTTTGAAAAGTGCAAATATTGCTTACAATAAAAAATTCTGATCCAATAGTTTTGACTGTTGCAGGAATTACATCCCAAAATTACATATATATAAAAAATAAACCTAAATTAACATAATATGGCCTCATTACTTTTGTATAGTACTCTAATTAAAAATAAGTTTTTAGTAATTTGTTTAATATAATATGACAAATATAACTAAAAAATAAGGACCACAAACCTGTAGCTTTTGTGGGAAAGCAAAGACCTGAATTTTAAATCAGGAAAAATTAAAAGGATATCTATAGGTTAGTAACGTCGAAAATATATGGAATAAATTCATATTTAAGAAACGCTTGGACACTACTACCTTATTTTTTACGTACTCTAGTATTATTTTAACTTTAACGTGAATATACAGATATAAAATCACGACTTGTGCCAAAATTTAAAGCCCAGTAATAAAAAAATGCATCATAAAAGCGCCCTCTAGACGTCGGTTGCTTAATAACTGGAAAATTATCTATCAAACAAGCCCAATAAGTTGATTAAATTTGGATGTATGGTATGAAAAATACAGCCATTTTAAAAATTCGTAAGCGCCCCCACCCTTATCAAAGATAAGAAAGTCTTGAAAACAGATTGGCACAAAAATTTTTGAACCTCTTGTTTCAGTTAAATTACATCAGTACGCTTCCATGGCTATTTAAGAAAACTTGATTTTTGGTTAGCATATATCAAAGCAATTGCGCCCCTAGCGGTAATTTTTCAAACCTAAAAATATTTACATAAAATCTTTGTCGATTTAGTTAATACATTTTTTAGGTTATTAATGTAAAAATACAATTTGCAACAAAATACAATGCATATATTAGAAAATTCGTACTTCTGTCTAACCGAAATGTTTTGCAATAGTATTTAGCGCCCCGCGTATTTCCATAGGAGCGACCCGGGACATCCCGACCACCGACGACGTCGACGGACACGTCGAAAGAGGTATTACTGGTAAATACAAGCACTTCGCTTGGCTCGATTCTTAATCAATTTTTCAGGAGATTTCGTGTGAAAATTGCACTTTTTTAAAGGATAATTTTGTGGCTTTATAAAATAAATTTATTGGGTTTTTGACCAAACCTTTTGACAAGCCGCTTACTAGAATACGGGAATAAAAAGATTTTACAGTTGAAAGAATGAGGTTGCTCTACCCCTGCGCCTGCCCTAGTTTTTTGGGCCCCCGAATATAATACTAAATAATTTTAGAATACGCAAAAAATAAAATTGAAGTGCCCCTAAAATGGAGCTGTTTTTAAATATCAAATTTATCAGACAATATAATGCCATTAATTAATTAAACACACTTATTAATAAAAATCTGAAACAAATATCCTTAATATACATAATATTATGTAACAGGGTTGGCCAAAATGAGGTATTGATCCCTGATCCTATTTAAATATTTAGGGGTGTTGCCTGCAGTTACCAAAAGAGGTTTCCAAAGTTGACGATAAATATAAATAATCGGGGTTGTTCTGTTTTCATTGGCCAACCCTCTATAAAATAAAAATAGTACTTAACTAAATATAATAAAAAGAAATACACCAATAGAAAAAAATTCATCAGACACTTCTTGCATATTTTGCCTTTGGAACCTTATAAACCTGAGGAAATTTATTCCTTACAGCATACTAATCCTTAAAACAGCCTTTGCTAAAAATAAATGCATCAACACGAAGATCTCAGTAATGCCAACAGTCCAAAAGTCAAGAAATGCCAACCTTTGTCAAAATAGGAAGTGTCTGGTTTTAACTTTCTATGGCATGGGTGTCTAAATTATTAAAATTATATCACAATTCAACAAAAATTACTATGTATAAAAATATCTATAACAAAATTTTATTAACAAGGACTAGAAAAATTTGCAGTTACGTTAGGCCTAAAATAGTTTTATTTTTTAGTTTAAAGCGTTATTGTAGCAGAGCTAAAAAATATCTTATTAGAAATTCGATTTCTAAAAACATTGACTAGACTGGGTTTAAATAGCATTTACAAAATGTAAAGTAAACTGTGCAGTGATGGGACTGTCAAAAAGTCTTTCACTTATCTTTGTGCTAAAAAATGCCACCATTTCCGTTAGTTACTTTGTCACGTTTCTCCTAACTCTGTCTACTTATACCTAAAATTCCTTTCCTTTAATTAAGTTTATTGTTGACTGAGACATGTTAAATTCGTCTTTATTATTTCTTAATTTTACAAAAAATCGATTTATTGGAAGATCCTCTTACAAATTATTCATAGCCATTATAACAAGACTTTACCACCGTCCAAATATAAGAAGTCCGCTCACTTGCTCTTCCCGCTGTAAATTTCTCCCCTGCCGACGCCCTACCCCGCGCCAAGCGAGTCAACGCTCAAGCGGCGTACGGCTGGCGATTAGTTTTTGCAAGTGCATACTTTAATCCACAGCGCTCTCGGCAAAGAGTTTTCGTATGCTGCCACGTTATAATTAGTATAATATTAGCTTACTTATGATGGAGGCGAATCACCTTGAGAGTTTTTCTTATTGTTGTGCTGATAATTGTTTTTTGTTATTTCGGTGCCCTAAAGATCCAATAAGGTAAGTAAAAAGGATTGTTTACTTCCTTTGAGTAAGATGCAAAGTAGATTTAGTGGGACATATTACACACCATGCCGACGTTTCGTTAATTTATTTTAACTATGAATTTTCATGTATGTATTGATTATGCTGTCAAACAGGTATATTTAAATAATAGTAATTTACGTAACAAAGTTCCGAAAGTAATATTTTACGGGATGAGTAGGAACTCCAGGGCGAGCCGTAGGCGAGTCCTGAAATCCTGCGAGTTCACTTTTGGATCGTGTTACGTACAATATTTTTTCTGTAGTTGTTTTGTATGTTAAAAAAAATATATAATACGTGACAAGCGCTGTCATAATATAGTGCAATGTTCATGTTATTGTTAAAGCCGTTTACACAGAAACCCAAAATCGTCCCGAAAGTAACAATAGTAGACCCGAAAGTAACAATAGTAGACCCGAAAGTAAACAAATCGTATCGAAAGTGAAAAAAATCGTTCCTAAAGTAGCTACTTTCGGTACGATTTGTGTTAAGTATTTATTATCACAACTCCCTCGTATAAAAATATTCAAGCGGCCAAGCCACCGTTCCTACTGAATGACTCCCGTATCTCCCTCGTAGGCGGTTCTCCGTGCGATTCGAGGTCACCGCCGGCGTTTTCAATACTTCAAAGAAGTGATCGGACTTCTTATATTTGGACGGTGACTTTACTACCTACATTTAAAATATATAACTCCGTACATACATGTAGATTAAAAATTTACCATTAATTTTAAAAAATATCACGAAGTAGTAGTGGTGGTATATTATTTTTGTAAACAGGTAACTGAACACTTATTAATTATAAACAAATAATAAGGTCGTTTCATTTCAAATCAACAAAACTAGTAGATACCCAAAATGTGATATTTAAAATTATTAGATGTATATTAAAAACCGTTGGTTGAATTGTCATGAAATAACCTAGTAATAAAAAATTTGGGTAGGGCAATTTTTCTTCAATTCATTTTTCACCTCTCAAAATGAGGGAAGAGGAAAGGTTTAAAAAGTACGCTAAAATATATCCCCCTATCGAACATTAGCTATGTAAATACTTACACCAAAAATGTAAGAATAAACCGTCGAAAATAATTTGTGCCAGGCGGTACATATACCAAATTAAGTGCGCACCATTGTTTGTTTGTTTGTTGTTTTGTTTTCATGACAGTCTCGATGAAAACGCCAAAAGCAAACCATTTTTTATTTCCATGGCTGTGTTGATGTTTGTTCAATTTTAGGCCAATATTGCAAATGAAATTTTTTATTCCGTATACGAATTGCAAACCTTTCGGTAAAAAATATACAGGGTGTGTAATTTAAAAAAAAATACATTTTCCTTATTTATTCAGAAACGTTATGTCCAATTGTTTTCTGCTTTCACCATTTTAATTAACAGAAAAAAATGCTACTACTTTGCTAATTTAACCGACTTTGTATCTCCAATAATAAAAAAGTTAGCAATGGTGCGCACTCAATTTGGTGCACCCTGTATATCGATTTTAGCAAAATGATTTACTCGGGACGGGCACTAGAAACTCTAGACAGAAACATAAGAATATAACGGGTTTCTGTAAGTGAGCTGCTGTTCTTAAAAATGTACCCAAACTTAATGAAGCAACGAAAAACCCGATAGTAAAGTAAAACTAAATAATACAGGGTGTCCGGCAAGTATAGGGCAATATTTCAACAGCGACAGGTCAAAGTAATACTAGTAGTTCATATAATCATTTTTCCTAATGTTCCTCCTTCCAAAGATATCGGGGGCCCTAAAGATTTACATTCTCGACTATAACTTTTAAGCCACCCTGTATATTTTAATGTACAAGAATGACTCTAGTAAGAGTCTCTTAGTCCATATAGTCTGTACAGAATATACACGGTCGCTTAAAAGTTATAATCGAAAATGTAAATCATTAGGTGCGTTTTGATAGATAGGAGGTACATTAGGAAAAATGATTATAATATGAATTAATAGTATTATTTTGACCTCCCCTGTACCTTGGCGAAATATTGCCCTATACATACCGAACACCCTGTATATTATAAATTATTATTTGATAGGCAATTACCTTTAGGTACTGAACATCCTCTATATCCTATCAATAATGTCTCGTCTTATTACGATATTAGTTGTTCATATAGCTAAAATGTTTGATAACAATTACAACCACGAGTTAACTGAGCATTTAAATTCATCTTATAGTCATGCTCATACACAGTTTATGATCCCTGTGATCACCCCATCCACCATTTCCTTTCCTCAGCTTATTTTTCTTTAAAACAGTGGCGTAAGTCAATATTAGGTAATCCGGATATAGATGCCTTTTAGCTGACTTAAGGACTTGCTGTACTTTGGATATTACGGCAGTCGAGCCACAGTTATTTTTTTTGTGATGGACACCACTAAAAAAACATTAAGTTAATACGAAGAAGTGACGCGACAGAAAACTCATCCCATCTAAATTTGCCTTTCTACTAAACTATAATTGGCCCACTACAATTCAGGTTAGTTCAGGTTAATTCACAATCTCTGTGACGTCGCGTACTATTACAGTGACCTTACTACTCTATAGAGTTTAGTAGGAAAGTTGGCGTCCTTCGAGATCTTCCTATTGGATCAGATTTCTATTGCGTTGAATAAAATCAAGAAAAATTATTTGACTTTTATTAATTATTGTAAAAACCGGTAATGAGAACTAATAAGAAACAAAAAATAGTTTTAAGTGTGCATTGTATTGGAATAGTAGTTTTTGTCTAAATACTGGGTTAGTGAAAAGTCAAGCAAAGTCTTAATATCCTAAAAGCCATAAAACGTAAATTAGTAAATTGTCCATTAGAGTGAAGCGATTCTCTTTCTGAATTTTCCTGCTTTTCCCGGGACCTAATTATGCTACTAAATCTCACCTAAATCAAATTTATTCTTTGGCCGCCCAAATGACTTTAAATGTTTGGCTGTTGCACCCAACTTGTCATATAAGGTAAGATTTTAAAAAAGTGGCGAATTAGTTTAGTTTTACTACTGACCCAAAATTAATTAAAAAATGTATATAAAACCTTCTTACTTAAAACCGAATGAAGTAATCGAATTAATCGGTCTTTAAATTTAACATTTAATATATTTCATGGCCATTACTCTGTGGAACTAAACTTCTTTAACCTAAATACAGACCATAGACTAAAAGGTAATAATTTTAAACTGGTTAGAGAATGTTTCAGAAAATTCTGGAGACAACACTTAATAATAAATATCTATTCTGGATTTTTTTACCATTTTGTGAGATAATGTGTTTTGTTTAGTTTGTCATTAGCTTGTTAAAACCCCTGTGTCCTGTGTTTAGTGACTGTGAAAAAAAGCAAGAACAATTACAAAGCTAGTAACATTTCATTAAATCAAAAATTAAAAGTTACAAAATTTTCAATTCTCGAAAAAAAAAAATTAATTACTCAATCGTAGGTCTAAAATTAGCTTAAATGTTATTTATAGCTCGACACACCCGTCTGTGGCTACGGGGAATCGGTAAGGGGAATGGAATCATGGGCGTGCTACACCGATGTTTTAAATGCAATAAAAATAGGAAATTATATTATTTACAAAAACTGAATAGCTTTCGCCCAACAACAGACACGTGCTTCCTTTGATCATACACTATGTTGTCATATTTTCATGCTATTTCAATATCAACATTAGTAGAATAAGAAGAAATTTTGAATAATGTTGAAATTATAATAAAATACTCTTAGTTTCGAATGATATTATTATTTATTTATGATTTTCAATGAATACATTTAATTCCAGGGTTTTCTTGCTAACAAGTGTTAAATTATAATTAAGTAACGGTATGTGGCAACATCGCGAACGTTTTTTGCTCGCATTCTTTCGATAGCTACAGATAAGTGTGTCGAGCAATAGTATGCTAACTATAAAAAAAGAAATGTTTACCATTCGCCAATATGAAAAACTCTAGGACCCCTAGCGACCATAGCATGTAGTTTGTGTTTTAAACAATTTTGGGAAATGTGCTGTAAGGACCAATCCCAATTGTAGTCGTCATATTTACAAAAATAAGCTGCGCATTTTACAATTTCATTCCATGTTGTTCGATTTATTGCCATTCCCATGTTATGCTTACTACTTATCCATGGTGTAATTTCTACCTGTAATGTTTTAGTTTAGAAAAAATAATATCTACGTGCTAAAGAGAGAGGTCAGAGGCGACATGAAAAAACTACGCTTTTTTAAGCATAATTGAAATGGGAAATCCGCGGACGTGAAGCAATGTGGAGTTAAATTGTCTTGCCATCTTTTACGTAGTATAAAACATGACATGAGTTTGTGAATATTAATGGTTTTATTAAAAATGTTATGTTATTTTAACTTGGCTATATTTATATAAAAAGTAAACAGAAAAATCGCACGAAAGGATTATTATTTTAATTATCGAATCTAAATATTTTAAACTAAACATATCTTTAAAAACAGAAAAAATCAAGTGTGTTCGTAAATATAAAACGTCAATTATGATAACAAGGCTTGGAGGAGTTTTAACACGTTGCTTGGGGTGTGTGGGATCTTCATAGTCAAGTGCACCAATGTGTTTAACCTAGGGTTTACGCTAATGTAAGGATTAATTAAAAATTTCTAGCGCACCGTGTTTCAATCCTTGGGTTAAAACATGATTTAATTTAACTCGTCAAAAACGACGAGTTAAAAGAGAGTTAGCAAATCGCTTGCTGCATTGCTGCTATGTTTAGCAGATATTCGCCCAACATTCCCTTATTTATAAACAAATAGAAATCAATCATTCACAGAGTATTCAAACAATAATGCAACATATTTCACCTTCTCCAAGCCGTTTAAAATGTACAAAGTTTCTGTTCAACGAAGAAAAACTTCTGTTTACTTGCTAGCAATATTTTAACAGTAACTGAGGATTTCATATAACACGTCCTATAGTCTATTTCAGAAAGGTGTAGAGTAATAAAATGGGAAATTCCGTCCAGTTAGGCTCAATTTCGGTGTCGGCCATAGGCGTAGGTAAACTTTGTGCATTAAATTTTTTATGATAACTAACCAAAAATTTTAGAGAATTAGGTTAACGGGTATTAAGATAAAATAGTATTGTTTGTAATATTAAAATTTCAAGTAATTGGGTAAGAGGACTAGGAAAGGTATGTTTTCTGGCCTGAAGTGTCAAAATCGAAATATTGTGTAGGGATTAGTTAGGTAGTAGATTATAAAGTTACGTTTTGCGTTTAACAGGTACCATTTAACAGGTACCGAGTTTGGCTCTGGCCTCTTTGGCTGGATCATATAAATAGGTAGTAATTTGGAATAAACTTCACATATCGTGTGTGTGTATGACCCTAATAAGTATATTTGTTTAGTTTAACGCATCAGTATTTGCTGTTAAGCCGTATATAGTGTTCACAGTATTATAAGCTTAGTAATAAAATGGCGACATTCACACCAACAAAAAGATGTTCCAATAATTCTCCACTATCAGTGAGTGAAAAAGTTATTATTTTAATTGAACATGATTGCATAAAATACCGTTATACATTATCCGAATTTTACTGTACAGAAACTGTCGACCGATGTTCCCGAATGACTGGAGTTGGAAAGTCCACCGTTTTTAAATTATTGCGGGAGAGAAAGACAGCAGGTCAAGTGAAACCTCCCAAGAAAAGTCCAGGCAGACCAGTAAACGTCCTTGATGAAGACACCAAAAGTGTAGTTCGAAGAAAAGTTCACACTTTTTATTTTAAAAAAGAAATACCCACCCTAGATAAGATTCTAATGGAGCTTGGCCAGGATGACAGTATTCCGTTTATAACTTTTATGGACCGCTTTAAAAAATATAAGTTTTGTCTGGGAAAAGCATAACTGTACATCACTTTTACTGGAAAGCGATGAAATTGTTTGCTGGCGACGAAAATACTTGAGAAGTATAAAGCAGTACCGAAGAGAGCAGAAGAAAATCTTTTATCTGGGTATATAGTACCAAAATTGTGGCAAGCCAAAAATACAACCAGTGCGCGCCAAGCTTTCATGGAAGGCCTGCCAACGGGTATTAAGGTGCCTTCAGGTAAAGGGAAGAGACTAATAATGGTCCATATTGGAAGCGAAAGGGGATTTTTAAAAGAAGGTTTGCTAACCTTTCAGTCGTTCAATACGGGAGATTTACACGAGGACATGAATTCGAATGTTTTTGAGAAATATTTTGGTGAAATGATAAAATATCTTCCAGCTGATTCAGTAGTAGTTATGGATAACGCAAGCTATCATGCACGACGTACAGAGAAGACCCCAACTTCATCTTGGAGGAAACAAGAAATTATCGACTGGTTAACCATTAAAAGTATTGAATTTGAAGATAATTTGATAAAGAAGGAACTATCAGCTATAGCAAATTTACATAAACATCGTTTTATGAAATATGCCGTGGAAGATATAGCAGAAAAACATAGTGTAACTGTGCTGCGCACACCGCCATAATATCATTGCGAACTAAATCCTATAGAACTTATATGGGCGTAAGTGAAAGGATTTGTA
The DNA here is from genome assembly GCA_963920685.1 of Polydrusus tereticollis. Lineage (NCBI taxonomy): Eukaryota > Metazoa > Arthropoda > Insecta > Coleoptera > Curculionidae > Polydrusus > Polydrusus tereticollis. The sequence goes on along the minus strand of OY987335.1, from coordinate 13,824,023 downwards.
GCAAGACATTCAACATGAAACACGTTAAGCTACTGTATGAACAAGCCATTAAGGAAGTGACACCAGAGAACTGGCGAAAAGCAGTCCATCATGTCATTAAAGAAGAGGAGAAAATGTGGGATCTTGACGACCTGATCGATCGGACCGTCGACCCGTTAATTATAACGTCAAGAGGAGATGACAGTTCCTCAGATGACGAAGAATATTATGATTTTTTATAATTTAATTTCTGTATAATATATTTTTTTAAAAATGTTTAATACAAAATAAGTGCAGCTAATACTATGTACATAATGCCTAATTTTTATTCTGTTAAAATGAAATTCTTTCCTTTTACGAATATCCTACCGGCACGCCTTTGTCACACCATTTTCAGTGTTTGTGAATGGATAACAATAGGCAAAACCCATAAATTGACCCAAACCCGGGTGGTACTACCTGCACTTGATGAAAAGAAAGAATTTTGCAATGAAATCAATGCCAAATTATGAAAGTGGCTTAAATATTCGTTGGGTCACTCTGTAGTCCCTTTGCATACCTAATGAGCTTTTATTACTCTACACCTTTCTGAAATAGACTATACCAATGTGTATATTTAAAGTCCACAAATTCTGTCACCTGGCTCATTTAAAACCAATCACCCAATCTATGAAGCGGCAGTATAAAAATATTGTACAACTAGATGTTTTTTATGGATGTAGTAATCTTTGCCGCCACAAATACAGTGAACTTAAGAGGCGTTTATCGATAAATATTGTGAGTTTGTTTCAGTTTTCTTAGAATACATATGGGTTGTTCACATGGATATTGTTTTGTGTAAATATATAGTTATTAAACTTTATTTGGTATTATTAAATGCTTAATGGAGTAAACTATGGATATTAACGAACCTTCAGCTAGTTTCCCACCTACAAGAAAAATTCCAATTAACATTAAAAGAACGAATAATAGTTAAAAACGTATACCATAGAATTCGGGAACGAAAACCTGAACTAACCACATTGGATGCTGCAGAAATATGTGTCACTTTAACGAAACTTTCCTATCGCACTGTGTTTATGGTTTTAAAAGGTCTTCCTCAAGAAAATGACGAAAAAGAAAATAAGCAAGGAGGCCAGACAAAAGGACGAAAAACAATAATCCTGGATGATGCCACAAAATACACCATTCGTGGCAAAATTCATGAATTTATTTTCCTAAATGAAATATCAACAATAAAAAAAACGAAGGCCACATCTTTACTTAAAATATTATTAAGAGTTCTTAAACGAACTTGGACGAAATTAATTTTAGGTATAATAAACGGAATCGAAAAAGCCTACTAATTGAAAAAATTAAATTATTGTCTGGCGGCGAACATATTTGGAAAAAATACGGGAGTTTCGGGAAACATGGAAAACATGGCTCAATAAAGGGCACAGAGTTGAGAATAAGGGAGTTTTTAATAAGTAGCCTGTTTTCTACTGTACGAAACGAGCGCTACGATTTATGATGCCGATTAATAAAACATTAATTGGCTTTTGCATGCTTTATTTACTACATTAACAAAATAAACCGAACTTAAGTGTAAGCAACTCACGCGGTGAGGTTCTCCGTCTAGAATGTCACTTTAGTTCTTGTTAGGCCGGTAGGTAGCGCCACGTCACCCACTTGTCAAATAATGGGTTACATCCAATCACAATATTTTAATTGTGGTTGTAATATTGTAGTATAGAATATAGTATAAAGTTTATATTATTATACTTTAAATCTTATACTGCATGTCTTAAATCTTAAATATATATTTTTGCATTAATGTGTGTATACAGGGTGTCCCACTTATGGAAACTTTTGACAAGAAATAAAAATAAAATTGGTCGTTGTGTATTTGGTCGTTTTGGGGGATGCCAAATCGATTTCTGGTATTATTCTTGAAACAAAATGATCAATAAATTAATATTTTAAATCCCCTATAAAACCGCACGCCAATGAGTTTAGGGAACTAAAATTTTAAGTAATAATTAGGTACGGGCAACAAAGTGTTCTCACTACACTAAACAAGTAATTTCTCTAAATTTTGCCACGTTGTCATAATAAAATTATATTAATCTCGATTAGGTAACCTTTGCGGGGTGCAGTTGAATTAAAATTAATCAAGGGTTAAGTTTAACTCTTGGGTTAAGTATTGCTATAGCTATAGCCGGCCGGTAAACTCCATTCCACAATAATTCGTTGATTTCTCGACCGCAATAAAATTTAAATGACAACCCTCAGTCGTAATCCCAACCATAAATAAGTTGCCTGACAAATACCTATTGTGTAGGCACCGGACCTTTTGAAAGGGTACAGGTCCTGATAACCTACTAATTTCAATAGTTTAGGTTAGCTATTTTAAACAAAACAACAAATATAAAATAATAGATAAGTATCTTACCTATTATTTTATATTTGTTGTTTTTTTGAAAATAGCTAACCTAAACTATTGAAATTAGTAGGTAATCAGGACCTGTACCCTTTCAAAAGGCACTTATTTATGGCTGGGTTTAAATTTTATTGCGGTCGGGAAATCAACGAATTATTGTGGAATGGAGTATACACTTGGTTATCACTGAAATAATCGTATAAAAATATAGTGAAAAGACAAAAACAAATATTTTGACCGCATTGTATAGTGGAATCAATTACCAAGCAAAATTCAAATATCTTGACCGTCGTTATTGACGCATTCATTTAAAATCTTTACTCTCATGTCACCTCTAACCTCTAGTGCTGGATAAATAATTTTTATAGTGTCGCATCGCGGGCTTATTTGTTTTTGATTCGATATAATAATAATAATAATAATATAAATGAGCAAAACGTGCAATTTGCAAGTGGGTAAAGAATACAATTTCGCTGAACTTGTTTATGTTACAAGAACTGTAAACACACTTTAATTAATAACAAATTTTACAACAAATACTCTACACCTTATTGTTTATTATAAGGTTTTTTTGTCACAACCACAAAAGTCGATTAAGGAAAATTTGTGCCAAGGTTAATTTTCATGCATGACTTAATTACAGGAATTTTAAAAACTTGACACAGGTGCGATTCAATTTGTAATTAAATATCGATTGTCCACTCATTATACAGTGCGCTTATAAAGCCCCATTCTCTTTTGATTAACAAATGTGAGAATAATGAGATTTTGTTACGTTTAATTCTAAGTGCAAATTTTCGACTCTGTTATAAAAGATGGCAGCAGGGCGCCATTTTGTATACAATTTTTAAATGGGAGGTGGGGGTCGAATGATACCTCGTTGGAAAGGTATTGTCAATCTACAAACGATCCCCAAGTTTGATAAGATTTAATCGATTTTTTAAATTTATCTAGATCTCTTGAATTCACTGCTCATTTGCAATAATAATAAGTTTTTTTAGTTCGAAACGTCTAATAAAAAATAAGTGTGATGTGTCGTTGGATTCAAAATAAAAAGTAGAGTAGTATTTAAAAAAACAAAGTTGATGACGGTTGCGAAGAAACAAAACGTCGGATCGAAAACTTCCTTAAACCTTGTTGTAGAGGCTTAAAAGTGGCAATGAGAATGTAAAATTTATTCAGACATATAGAATCAGAAAACAATAACAATGATATCGCAAAAATTCGGGTTTTCCCGAATATCTTCAGAATTTTTGAAATTTGAAACCATGACGTTTTAGAGTTCAGTAATGCGCAACCTTTCTCTAATTTAATCATCTCTGTATGTCCGATAATTTATTAGATTCATGTAGAGTGCATTCTTAACTGGCACACCCTCTAGGTAAAAATCGGGTGATCTCGGGGGCCAAATAAACGCTTAATTATAAGTCAGAAACATGACTAGTTAGGTAGGGGTATAGTATACATGAATGAAGAATACATTTCAGCAGTGTTTCAAATTAGTAATATTATATAGGGTGATTAATCCGAAAAAATGTACATTTAGACATTATTTGTTTAAGCACCTAATCAAAATACCTTTATTTTAAGACCACCCTGTATATTACAACTAAGATTTGGCAATAACGTAAAAACCTCCTCAGTGTCTTAATATTTAAAAAAATTCGGCATTATTGTTGCGATGTTTTTCGAAAAAAAAATTGAAATTTATTATCTCGACAGCGGTAACAGGGAAATAAATAATAAAGAAAGTTGTTAAGAAACTAATATGAAATCTATAAATATAATAATATAAGGGACTTCCATTTAAAATTCCAAAGTTGCTGTCACTTTAATCATTTCCGTATGATCCGGCAACAATGCATCCATGACTTCAAGATTTGCATTTTCTTTTCTGGATACCCCAAGGTTTTGATAGAAACCATGCACACTGAACATCAAATGAATTCGCCACAGTGATAAAAATACATTTGAAAATTCAAGTTTTTATTTTAATAATAACTGTTAAACTTCGCCAAATAATGTTTACACATCCTGTCTGCTAACTGCCACAAACAATATCTATTTTTGGCCATGCCATAGTAGTGGATACAGAGTGTTATTAACAACTAATACTGCATTTTACGACCAAAAGTTTATACAGTGTCACCATTAAACTCCGCACCATATGGAACTTTTTATTATTAATGAGGTGAGTTCAAATAAATAACGGCAATCGTTGTTGCGTCAAATTAGACTAAAAATTATATATTCAATTGTCACCATCTGTCATTCGGTATCTGTCAAAAATTACATTTTTGTCAAAAAATGCTGAAAAATGGCATTGTTTAACCGAATTTCAAAAAATGTTATTAGAAAAAGTTGTTTCTGGTCTAATTTTAGGCCTATATACAAAGTTTCAGATGTCTAGCGCAAAGTTGAATTTTTTACCATTTTTTCGAATTAACATGTTTTTTTTATAATGTAAGTTGACTTAATGGATATTAAACTATTTGCTTATACCATACTCAATATTTTATTTGGTTTGTATGCTTATTTTTTTACTAGAATGCCATTTTTTTTTCGAAATATAAAATTACGAGGCAAAAAAATTTGACACGGGTGGTGCAAAGTTATATAATTTAACAATTTTAACAGATAGACGTCAGATTTCCATTTTTTCTTATAGTAAATACACGTACAAAGTTAAAAAAACTCTATAATAAAATTCGCAGAGATCAGATTAGTTCACAATTTAAACGCATTTTCTTGTTATCCACAAAAAAATATCAACGCAATTTCGAATTTTATAAGTAGGCTATGGAAAAAAAGGAATTAGAGTTCCGAATAAATAAAAGAAATGTCATAAGGAATATTTTCACAAGTTATAGTTTTTACTGCAATCACCAATGCTGTCCATTCAAGAAAAAATAGAAATTGTCTTAATTTGTGGAGAAAATCCAGAAAGAAATTTGCAGCATAGCACCGTTTAAAAAAATATGTCAAAGTTTAGAGAAACTGGATCTGTTCAGGTTAATTATAATAAGAATAAATACATTTTTTTTTTACACATCAATACCCACACGGTCGATACAGTCAGTGGGGGGGACTACTGGCGACGCCTCCGACAAAGACTCACCCACAAAACGGAAATTCTACGCCCTTATTGTAATGGCTTCCTTCCGCCGGCACTCCGTGCTGGTTGATTTGAGATTTCGCCCACTGCATTGAAGTTGTCTGCTATGGCGGACATAATGTTTGACTGAAGAAAGTAAATGAGGTTTTTTCCATACAATATCTTATGGACAGATGAAGCCACGTTCTCTTCGAATGGTACCGTGAGCCCACAAAATTGCCGATGGTGGTCACAAGAAAAACTTCACAATTGAATGTCGCGACCAGTATCATTTTAAAACCAATGTATGGTGTGGGATTTTGAAAGATCAGCTTATTGGACCATACTTCTTTAGAGTAAACTTAACTGGTGTAAGGTACCTGACTTTTCTTGACAATAAGATTGCCGAAGTTTTGGAAAACATGCCCTTACACAATAGACATAACTTATGGTATCAGCTTGATGGTGCACCCATACATCAAACTGCAGCGGTGAAAGAACGCATAAACCAATTATTTCAAAACAGAATTATAGGACGTGATAGAGAATGTTACTGGCCACCCAGATCGCCTGACATAACACCACTAGACTTTTTCCTGTGGGGTTATCCTAAACAGACAGTTTATAAGAATCGACTGTTTAGAAATATTGAGCATTTGGAACAAACGATCAGACAGTGTTGTGCCGATATGAAACCAAGTTTTTTACAAAATGCTGTCAAAGACGTTTATACACTAAAATGTGAAATTTTTTGTTCCTTTGAATAATAATGCTAGTTATATTAAATTATATTTAGCATAAAATAAAATTTTTATCAAGTATTTAGATGTATTTGTCATTTGAAAAATGGAACATCTGACGTCTATCTGTTAAAATTGTTAAATTATGCTAACTTTGCACCACCCGTGTCAAATTTTTTTGCCTCTAATTTTATATTTCGAAAAAAAATGGCATTCTAGTAAAAAAATAAGCATACAAACTAAATAAAATATTGAGCATGGTATAAGCAGATAGTTTAATATCCATTAAGTCAACTTACATTATAAAAAAAACATGTTAATTCGAAAAAATGGCAAAAAATTCAACTTTGCGCTAGACATCTGAAACTTTGTACATAGGCCTAAAATTATATTAAAAACAACTTGTTGCAATAACATTTTTTGAAATTCGGTTAATCAATGCCACTTTTCAGCATATTTTGACAAAATGTCATTTTTGACAGATACCGAATGACAAATGGTGACAATTGAAAATATAATTTTTAGTCTAATTTGAAGCAAAAACGATTGCGCTTATTTCATTTAAACTAACCTTATTAATAATAAAAAGTTCCATATGGTGCGGAGTTTAATGGTGACACTGTATGCCCAAGGTGTTTCTCTTTCCATTTACAGAGTGTAACAGTTTAAACTTTTAGCCATTCTTAAAAAACACCCTGTATTAGAGCAAGAACCGTTGTAAAATATCTATAATCATTTTCAAATGCATTTTAACAATTCACAATCACAATAAGCAAAAATGATAAGCAAGCAAAAAGCTACCTTTTGCGGGTGCTGATACAATGAAGGCAACACCTGAAATGTCCATGATGGTTGAACCTCGGCAATTTTTTTATTTGACTGCTGCTTTGCGCGCAAAGCCTCTTTCTGTAAATTTATTTATTTTGCCAATTTAATTTTAGGGATATCATTACACCTCATAAAATAGAGTTTATGTTTTTTAAAAACACAAAAAACTAGTTTTCTTTTACAAATTTTAAGTTTACCACCAACAAGCTAAGAACTAATAAAGATCACAACTAAATAAGCGTTAATAAGAGTTCGAAAGTAACCCCAAGAGTATATTTACACTAATAGGAATGTTTCTATTACGCATTGGAAAATGAAATCTAAAATATTTTCCCCAAGCCAATTTAGCTGTAGATATTTATGAAAAAATATTAAAGTGAAATATAAAGCATGAAGAAGAAATAAACAATACAAGGCCCATATTGGCTAGAAATTTGCAAAAAATTTGTTTTAACAAATACCAACAATAGGTATTTATCAAAAGGAACTTTTGCAAACAGTCAACATGTACCACTGCTACATTAAAAATATATATATTGAAAATCCTACCTTTTTAGAATCTCCGTAATAATTGTAAGTTTTAAGATACGTCCCTAAAGACAAAATATTGCAATGCCGACAAGCCTCTTTGCAAGTTTTTTCCATGAGCCTCAAAACATGAATAAAATCTTCAGCTACATAATGATCTTCTTCAAGAAATAGCACTAGACCAGTATGGTTCCTAGTAACCTCCAGCTGGTTAAACACCCTATTTACCTTCCACCACCAATGATGTTTTGTTTGAGTGAATTTTGCTTCTCGATAATGACCATAGAGGTCAGGATATAAAGCATTATTACACTTTAACTGTAAGGCCCTAAAAAATGCTTGGTTACTATCGCAAAAGGTCTTATTACATTACAAATTCTTAACTTACTTGTCCTTTTTGATATCTCTAGGACAATCTCCCGGATCTTCACCTGGAAACTCATTGGGGTGCGTCTGGATTGAGTATGGATAAAATATCTGGATTACTTTACAGAAATCCACGCTTTGTACTAAGCTGTTTATTTCTTCATCATAGTAGTCATGGGAAAATACAATAAGTGCCTGTGATATATCGCGCGCTTGAGCTAAACTAACTATAAGATGTCGTAGATAAGTTATTCGATCATGAATCTAAAATATAGCACAATATTGTTTAGTGATCAGTACGTGCGTTTTACGTGCATGGATTTACTGGCACAGATACTTATTTCCTTACTTGTATAACGATGACAATAGAGTCATTCTGCAGAGGTCCAAATAAGTCTTCGTTGTAAACGTTTTGTTGAAGATTATATTGTGCCAGACTTCGTTTAATGTCCGATATATTAAGAGTAGACTTATAATATCCTAAATTATTGTAACTGCCATTTAGACCTAGATTTGTAACGTTCTTAGGCTTAGGTGCTAGAAATTTATGTAGAACGACTGGTACCATACTAAGAATAGCTGCTTGAGAATCGTTGATATCGGAGAATGGGGGAACAGATCCCCCGAAATCGATAAAGCTTATTTGTACCCATATAAAGATAACTATAAAGAGGATTAGACCTGCTCGTATCCAAAATGTTGTGCCACTTCGACGGCGCCATATTAGGCTCCGCCCAGTGCTCATCATATGGCATGTCCCTTCTTAAAGTACCTGAAAATAAATGTTTTTGTGATTGATTCTTATAAAAAGTACTTTTTGTAATACCTAGGTATTCTTTGAAAAATATATATATGTATATACACAATATTATGTAGCTAGGTATCATGACACAATACCCTAAAGTAAAGGTAATATATCGCGCAGACGAGGCGTGGCTTAGTGACGTCATCGCGTGAGGAGCTTCGGCGGTTTTCGCATATGTATATAATATACGGGGTGTTTCAGAACTACGGTACGTAACTTAAGAAGGTGATTCCTTATGATATTCTAAGAGAAAAAGTTCATATGAACATGTGTCCGGAGTTGCCCCGGTTTTGATATAAAGGTTGCTTAAGTTTAAAAAAAAAATCGGTTTTTTATAATTTTTTAAAAAATCATTTTTCCGATTTTATTGAAATTTGGTACCGTTGTTCATAATAATATGGAAAAAAATTATTTTATTTTTAATTGAAATGTTTTAATTTACTTCATTCATTCACACATAGGTATTTTTTTTGTACATGCAATAAAGTGGTTTTTATTTCTTCTCTCGAAAACGAAGCAAGATACGAATACAGTTCGGGGAACAAAAAAGTTGTATTATTAGTTGGTAAATCCGAAAAAAAAATATCAAAACTAGAAAAATCAGTGGCTTACATTTTTTTGTCAATAATATTCGCTAATTGAGCCTCTTATCATTATGACTAATGGTACGAAATTTCAATAAAATTGGGAAAAGGATATTTAAAAAAATTATAATTATTAGAAAAATTACAAAAACCGAAAAACCTTAACACCCTGTATATCAAAAATGGGGCAAATCCGGACACATGTTCATATGAACTTTCTCTCTTAGAATATCACAAGGAATCACCCCCTTAAGTTACGTACGGACTTCTGAAACACCCTGTATATAGCCAGAAATGTCCCCAGTATGCGGCGTTTTGCGGAAGCTTTGCGTATGCGTAGTTAGTGTGTACGTCAGGTCCGCTTTTATACTTATTTAACTTAATTTGTTTGAATAGGTACCTATTGATTTATAAAACAAAAACCAATTATAGTAAATCTTGGTATAATATGAAATAGAAAAACATGTGAAGGCATTAATTTTCTCGAAGAAGCAATACACCGCAAAAGATGTTGAAAATTTCAGGACTTGCATACTTTGGGGTGTTCTACTACAAGTAGCAATTGTAAATCAATTGTGTAAGTCATTATCAACAAACTAAGATATATATAGTTATTTAATTACATTAACGGTGACGTGGAGTCTGACTACGTCTAAATTAGCACTAGCGCTCTTAGCTTAGCATCCACCCATACGTCTTCCACTTTCAGAAAGGTAGATGACGCCGCGCAGTTTTCGATTTACAAGTTTAAGAATTTGATTGAAACATAATATGAAAAGTGTGGCATGTCTATTCTTGGACCTTAAAAGGGCATTTGATGTTACTAATATACTTATTCTTACTAAACAATATGGCTATGGTGTTCACGGTAATGCATTTGATTGGTTGAGAAGCTTCTTGTCGGGTTGATATCAGAGGGTTGTGTTAAAACACCGTCAAAAATCCTACTCTTCTGCTGATATGGTGGCTACTAATGGCGTGCATCAGGGCAGTATACTGGGTCCATTGTTGTTTATAGTTCTTTAAATGACATTGACTTAAAAAACTTTAAAAACCATTATATTTCTGTCTTTGCAGATAACACCGCTGTGACGTATGCTGAGGTTCTTTAGCAGGGTTCGTGCAGTGCGATTTCCTCCATGCAGAATTACTGCGAGGAAAATGGGTTTATATTGAACGAAGACAAGACTGAATTAATTTATTTTTGTCGTCATGATCTAAATAAAAGTTTATTGGTTAAATTAAATAACAAAACCATTAAACAAGCATCTGCTGTTAAATTTCTCGGAATTTTTATATATTCAAAACTATTCTGGAATCATCAAGTAGATTTTGTTCTGAGAAAACTCGCTACGTATCGCTTTCTTGTCTGGCAACTGCGTAATAGAATTGATGTTGACCTTCTAAAATTATATTACTTTTCATATATTCAATTCTGCTTAAAATACGGGGTTTTGGCTTGGGCTTGCAGTTCCAGAGTAAATGAACAAAAAATAATTATTAGAAGGATAATGTTTAAAAAACGATCTTTTTCATGTCGTGAATTCTTTTCAGAGCTTGGAATCCTAACATTTCATTCATTGCTTATTTATAACTCCCTATAAGTCTAATATTATTGATAAATTTGCTCAGACTCCTGAGTTGAATGAGAAGTGTCGTTTTAGGAAAAACTTAAAAATATTGATATTCGTCATCACAGACTGTCGACGGTAGCAAACAACCCATTGGTTCTATTGATCAAATTATAAAACAAATTACCCTTGTAAATTAAACAGATAAATATCAATTCTCTAAAAATATTCAATATAACAGTAAAAACGAGTTTGATCAATAATAGTATATTATTAACCAAGGTTTAGACAGCCATCATTATTGCCCGAGCGGCAAGTTTAAATCACGAGGAGCGGAGCGACGAGGGATTTAAGACGCGAGGGCTATAAGCTGTCTAAACCGTGGTTAATATAATATTTTGTTCACTACTACAAACTTTTATAAGACATGTGTACACCTCCAGAATTAAGGATGGAAGCAGAAAAAATGTTGATTGTATCGATATTTGATAATATCAAGCATCTCTAATAATCTAATATGTATTGATAATTATCTGGTTGCCTAACCACAAAAAATCAGCTTTCAGGTTATTCTTGTTTATGAATTCATGTTGTAGAATCAAAAAATCAAGTTACCTGCGTTCAAATAGATTCTTGAAGATCGGTCAATAATGGATTTCAATGCCTTATTATTGACCATGGTAAATAATAACTTATAAGGTAGAGAAAAACGATTTCTAACGTTAATTCATTGACCGATTCAATAAAGGCGATGTTATAGGTTAGTAGTGGAAAAAACATTTTTGTTTGACCGATTATTAACGTTAGAAATCGTTTTTCTCTACCTTATAAGTTATTATTGACCATGATCAATAATAAGGCATTGAAATCCATTATTGACCGATCTTCAAGAATCTATTTGAACGCAGGTAACTTGATTTTTTGATTCTACAACATGAATTGAAGGGCTGACAAGCCAAGGGGTACAAGTAACATATTTTCCATAATGGAGTTAAATGCAGAAACATACTCTGAAACCTTTTAAAATGTTCGTGGCCAAGGGAGATAAGCGTAACTCTATCATGTGCTGGCATCCAGCGGCGTTAAAAGAAACTACTGCTTAGAAGAGCTGTTTAGCTTAGAAGCCAAGGGATACATGTGCCGCAAGTCACTTGTATCCCTTGGCTTCTAAGAAACAGCTGATAATTTGGTTTGCTAAAGCTGTTATTGTTTACATGTCAACCTATCAAACGTGATAAAGAATGTCAGAAAATAGTTCTTTTAGCCTTTTTAATGGTAAGTTCTACTTTTTTATCACTCCAATACTATTATTTATTGTAATTTGATTAATTTAGTGTGTTTAAAACGAAATTAACTTAGTAAAGGGCTTTTTAGGTTAGGTTAGCATTATTATTGTACCCCAAATTTTAATATCATATTCGTTTTATGCTTGGAAGTCTGTATCTTATTCAGTTGACCTATTTTCAGATAACAACGATAATGATGCTGATTATAACCCAGCTGCAGACAATTCTTTCAGTAGTTCAAGCAACAGTTCTGAAGAAGGTAAAAGTAGTTGACATACCACTGCATAACTCTTAATCTAAATCTATTAAAATGTATTTTTAGATCAAATTGAAGGAAGTGAAGCAGAACAAGAACCACCTGCAAAGCGGCAAAAGCACCCTGGTAAAAAAAAATACGACGGACTGAGGAATGGAAAAGGCAGAAGTCTTCAAAACTACGAAACATGGGTAAAAGTACACTGACCGCAAAAGTAACGTACACAACGAAAAAAAACTTCAGGCATACAACCATGAGTGCCGCTATAAATGTTGTGAAAGTATGAGCGAAGAAAAGCGCCAAGATTTTTTTAACGAGTACTGGGGCCTGGCGAGTTGGGAATTGCAATCATCATTTTTGAACTCTGCGATTATATTAAGAGAGCCACATAGGAAGAAAGAAAACACTGTTCGTGGAAAGTCCCTTTCTTGTCAATATTCATTAGGCGGCCTAAGGGTCTGCAAAGATTTTTTTTTAAAAACATTAGATGTTTCAAACAAGCGTGTTACCAATATTATTGCTAAAAAGAAAGAATCTGGAACGGGAATATCTACTCGAGACCGTAGAGGGCGAAAGGTTCCAACCAATAAAATTGAAGTTGAGAAAACTGATTTGGTCAAACAACATATTAATATGTTCCCTAAATATAGTAGTCACTATTCCTTACAGCAAGCTCCAAACAGAAAATACTTAAATATTGACTTAAATCTGAGAAAATTGTATGACTGTTATAAAATATTTTGCGAGGAACAAGAAAAGGAACCTGTTACTCTATCTTACTATAGGCATATATTTATTACATGTTTTAATCTTAGTTTCCATCGAGCACATACTGACACTTGTAATAACTGTGATAAGTTTAAATTAGCTATTGAGCATGGTGATCAGGAAGCCAAACATGCTGCAACAATTGCTAAAGATGTCCACCTGCGTAAGGCTGAAAGTGCTAAAAAAGAAATGGATAATGCTAAGAAAGAAGTAAAAGATGATCTTACCCATAAAGCTGTATGTTTCGATCTTCAAAAAATGTTACCCACACCGGTGTTAACATGTACAAAAGTGTATTATGCAAGGCAATTATGGACGTACAATTTTAATGTACATGACATTGGGACTGATAATGCGTTTATGTTTCTTTGGCACGAGGGACAAGCATCAAGAGGGTGCGAAGAAATAGTATCGTGTTTGATGCAGTATATCAAATCATTACCCTCTACAGTCGCTCACCTGACTGCTTTTTGTGATAACTGTGGTGGGCAAAATAAAAGCCAACTTACAGTAAAATTTTGGTTGTATGTCGTAAACACAACGCACATTAAAACTGTCGACCTAAAATTTTTGTTCACTGGTCATTCTTATAATCATTGTGACCGAGACTTTGGCAAGGTTGAAAATACCAAGAGGAACACAAAAAGAGGTGTTTTCGTTCCTGATGACTGGGTGGATATTATAGCCACAACCAGCAAAAAGTTCTTAGTGAAGAAAATGTTGGATGAAGACTTCCTTACTCTGGATCCCATTAGCAAACATTTTGTGAAAGCTGTCAAGGGTATTAGAAATAAAGAAATGCCATTTGAAGAGTACAACATGCTTGCAAAAAATGTTGGAAGGATTCCGAAAACCTTGCCTTCTCTTATCCCTAAACAAAACAAAAAGAAAATAAAGGCATCAAAATACAAAGACCTTATTGGTCTCCTACCATTTGTACCTCCCGTACATCACCATTTCTATAGATCATTAGACCATGAGGGAAATAGTTTGGTTCACACCAGACAGAGTATCCAGAAACAACAAGAAGCGGTTCAGGAGGGACAACAGAGTCGTGACGATGACGAATCTCCAAAACTTGAAGACAATGTTTATAGCAGCGACTCAAAATAGTTCTGCAAGTGGTACATAAAGGACATTTTGATACAAACGGTTTGTATTTTGTTTAGCCACCTTCCATTGTAAAAATACATTTTTTAAATTTATTTCTATCCTATGTCATTGTTTTATTACTTAACTCCTAATCTGTTAGAAGCCAAGGGGTACACGTGACGACTTTTATCAAATATTGCCTAATAATCAGTATGAAAAGTATGAAAATCATATTGATCTGTTTTATTATGTTAGTCTAAAACCTATCAATTAAAAATATACTGCTTTTAACGACCATAGTTGTGCCTGCATTTGATTATAACAATTTAACTTTAATTTGAGATTTCTCAAAACTGACTTCAGTACACTTACACCCCTTGGCTTCTCAGCCCTTCAATTCATAAACATCATTTCTTGTGGTTAGGCAACCAGATAATTATCAATACATATTAGATTATTAGAGATGCTTGATATTGTAAAATATGATATAATCAACATTTTTTCTGCAAAAATTGACATTAACAAAGCCACCTGACAAAACAACAAAATATTTTGCAGGAAGGATTAGAAAATATAAAGCAACCAAAACAATACAAGAATGTTTTACAGCGTCGTACAGAGCAATATTATAAATAAGCCCATTTTTATTATTGAGCTTTATTAGATTATTCATATTATTATGACATTTTTATTGATCAACAATAAACAATATCAAGAATTTGTATAACGTAACACATATTTCGTTTATTTTAGAAACAAACCATACAACAGCGCCATAATCTGTTTACAACTTACAGTGGCAGCCGGACCAGAATATTATGTAAGATTCATTAAAATTTGGTCTGGATTCGTCATTCTTTTTAGGTAACATACATGCTCGGAGACTGTTAATTCTCTCCAAGAAAGGTCACGCGATTAGTATGTTTCTGCAAGGTTTTACAGAACTTTTAAATATTTATGTGTCACCCCACATGTTTTTATCATCAAATGTATTAAAGTAAACAAAATTATCATTTGGTTTGACCATCAGTTACCGATATTAAACTGAACAAATAAATTATACAACAGCGGTAGTTTTATTTTGTTTGTATTAACCTCTATTAGTTCTATGGTTCATTTAATTGCGCACCATTCTATATGACCTCTCCCCTAGTAAAAAACCTTCAGCATAATAAGTATTCATATTTATAAAATTTCCCATTTTGAAACGCTTTTCCCTCGAGTTCTCATATGCATAACATGTCAAAGTGTGTACTTGCATGGTAAATGATTATAACACATACTTTACGCCTGGAATTGTTTTCCCTTGGCAACAAAACTAAATGATACAGCCATTATGAAGTCGACAAATACTTTGAAATGTTTACAATATTAAAATACGTTTTGAAATTTATTAAAAAAGCTTCCAAAACTTGCCTGTTTAAAATGAATATATATAATGAATATATAACCCTATGATACTTGAATTAATATCGGAAATATTTTTTGAGTACACACGAAAAAATCGTGTGCGAAAAAGTATTTCCGGTGATTAATTTAAACACGAGGGAGATTCGATAAGAAGATTTCACACCAACATAAATACTAAAAATGATAATGAATAACCTGACACGTTTCACTAGTGCTACAGAACAAGTAGAGAATTCAATTCCAAGCAAAATAAAGCGATCCCAGGAAAACGTGTGAAAACAATTTTTAAAATTAGTACAAATATGAGTTTTTCCTATGTTTCTTTTTCTTGGTATTAATAATACTTTTTTTGAGGTTAAGAATGTAGCTATATAGTGCTTTATTTCTCCCATTCAAATTATTACAAAAATATTTTTTAAGACAATCACCTAATTTAAATAAGACGTATTTTTTCTAACAAGGGTTAAAAGCAATGATATAAATAGGGTGTTCATTTGAAAACTTCCCACCACGGATTTATCGAAAACCACTGGTTAAAAGAAAAAACGCCGAGACACGTCAAAAGATTTGCCAAAGGGGACAACTTTTTAACCAAAAACTACTTCATCCCCTTTTACCCTCTGCCCCCCGGGGTCATCCCCTTAAAAATTTTAAATGACAAGGGGTATCAAGTAATAGCTTGTTTGAAAGGTATTTCAAAGTGCTTTATTTTGACGTTTGATTTTTTAAAATCGGTCGATTCGTTTTCGAGAAAATTAGAAAAATCTTTATTTATCTTAATTTGTTCAGATAGAAAAAAAAACACACGAAAATATCACTTTTTATTTCAATAAGTGTTCAAAAACCAACATAAACAGCAATTCCGAAGATTAGACGTGGCAGCAACCAAATAACAACTCGACTTTTTTTCAGCCATCTATTTATAAACACAGATAACATGGGCGAACTGTATTTATTCTTATACCTGTTTAGTTTTTTATAGTTGCTAAGGAAAAGAAAGAATTTAATTTGCTGTCAGTTACCTTTGTGACAATCTTGGGATAGTGAAACTTAATTTATTGATTCAGATTTTACTTCCAAAATGGTTTACACACTAGCCGAAAGAGTGGAAATTATTCTAATTTATGGTGCCCAAAATCAATGTGCTCGGCAAACTGCCGTCACATTTAACGCCAGACATCCGGAAAAGATAACTTCGCATAGGTAGTTTTGGACCTTGTTACTAAATTTACTCAAGCTGGATCTGTTGCAAATAAAAAACGTAATCATCGTAGAGTTTTGGATGAAGCCGCTCAAGTTGAAGTTTTGGGTCATTTTGGCATAAATCCTAATACTTCATTACGCAAAATTGTTGATGCGACTGGTATTTCATTAGGCTCTGTACACACAGTAACTAAATTACATAAATTTCATCCATTCAAAATGAAAATATTGCAAGAGTTAACCGAAGATGATTTCGATAGGCGAGTTGAGTTTTGTGAACAAATGACTGCAGCGATTAATGATAATACCATTCATGTAAAGAATATCTGCTTCAGTGATGAATGCACATTTTATCTAAATGGATTTGTTAATAAGCATAACTGCAGGTATTGGAGCAATGAAAATCCTCATGCTTTTGTTGAAGGGCATACTCAGTACCCCCAAAAAATTAATGTATGGGCAGGCATTTTAGGAAACAAAGTAATTGGGCCATTGTTTATTAATGGGAATTTAAATGGAGGCATTTATTTAGATATGTTGGAAAATACCATCAATCCGCTTATCACTGAAACCATTGAAAACCAAATCGAAGACGATGGAAACCCTATACTTGATGAGGCTGAAATATATTTCCAGCAAGACGGCGCTCCTCCTTACTATGTTCTTCCGGTTCGGCAATGGCTAGACGACGAGTTTCCAGATAAATGAACAGGGCGAAGAGGGCATATAGAATGGCCTGCTAGGTCTCCTGACTTGACGCCATTAGACTTTTTTCTATGGGGCCATTTGAAATATATTGTGTTCACTCCGCAACCTGAAAGTTTGGATGAACTTCGTCAACGCATCATCGAAAGCTGCCATGATCTCCCACAATATGTTTTTGAAAATGTCCGTCAGGAATTTGAACATCGCCTATATTATCATTGTTTGGCCAATAACGGGCAACATTTTGAACACTTATTGAAATAAAAAGTGATATTTTTGTGTGTTTTTTATTTCTATCTGAACAAATTAAGATAAATAAAGATTTTTCTAATTTTCTCGAAAACAAATCGACCGATTTTAAAAAATCAAGCGTCAAAATAAAGCACTTTGAAATACCTTTCAAACAAGCTATTACTTGATACCCCTTGTCATTTAAAATTTTTAAGGGGATGACCCCGGGGGCAGAGGGTAAAAGGGGGTGAAGTAGTTTTTGGTTAAAAAGTTGGCCCCTTTGGCAAATCTTTTGACGTGTCATTGCGTTTTTTCTTTTAATCAGTGGTTTTCGATAAATCCGTGGTGGGAAGTTTTCAAATGAACACCCTGTATGTTAATTTGTCATGATACTCATGACGAACATCTTGTTTTGAAGTTTCTCAGTTCAGTTTTATATTCTTGGAATAAAATGGTATTTATACACATTATGAAAAATGCGATCTGCTTGAAGCTTACATAATGTGTCAAAAATGTGTTTTCTGAAAGAAATTTGCCAGACCGGAGATATTTTTTGATATTATACAGGAAGTATCGATCCGAAGTTTTTAAGAAATCGATGCGAAAGAAAACATTTATAATAAACGAAGAAACAAAGCAGTTGTTGGTTTAGATCACAATTACAAGGCGACGATATATGTAACCAAATCTAGGTTAAATTTGTGTCAAATTCATATTATGACATGAACTGATGAGTATTATTAAAATAAGTAAACAAATACAAATTTATTTTTGTTGTTTACAAAATTAACAATGTAAGAATATAGAGAGAGGAAAATAAAATACAGAGAAATTTCTGAAATTGGCCAGCGCCATGCTTGAAGCATAAACTCACACGTCTCCATATTTTCCAAAGCGTTTACCAGCATCTCAGGAGAACTGTTACCACATTCTTGGATAATCCTTTCTTGTAACTGTTCTAAATTTTCAACTGGTGTTTTAAAAATTTTATATTGTTTTCGGGTTAAGCAGCTAATAATACAACTTTTTTGACTCTTGATATTTTTTCGTGTCTTACTTCGTTTTCGAGAAAAAAAATAAAAGCCACTTCATTGCATGTCGAAAAATTTTTTTCTCGAAAATTATAAATTATAAATCACTATAATCACACCTACACGTAATAATTTTGTTTTTGGGTTGACCTCCCGTGGATAGGTTGTCGAGGAAGTTTAATACGATATACGTTCGCCTTCGATAAGAAATGGGAAATTACATTAAATAAAAATATATCCGTTATTATTAATTTAAGCGATATGTTAATGTAGTAAAAAACAAATTTTGTTTAGAAAAAAAATAATTTTTGCCAATATCATTGTTTTTTTGATCAGCATAAAAAACTACACTATACTTTGCTAATTTAGTCGAATTCGTAGCTTTTATAATAAGAAAGTTGTGCCGACTTCATTTTAAACAGGCTGTAGTTTAGGGTGTTCACCCAAGTAACATTTTAAGTTTTATCACAATCTACAAGAGGTTATTAAGTCAATATAATAAAACTAATCGTAGAACTGTTTATACTAGATAACCTCTTCAAAGCTACAATAAACCCGGCATAAAACCAAAAAGGACCTTTTGTAAAGGATATAAATATCTTCCCTAAAACTGTCAATAAAACCGACAGTACTTTTAAACCCAAATCTGCAAGATGTTTTTAAGTCTACCACAAAACATTTTATAAAGCCTTCTTAAAACCGTTAGTACTTGCAATCAAATTTTATGCGTGATTTGAAACCATCATAAATAATTTTATTATTATTGTGTCTTTAATAATTCTTTGTCAAAGACTTGTTGCACTTAAATTGTCAATATCAAAAAATGTCACCAAGTATAGTTAAATATGTCTGCCTCGATTGAAATATCTGCATGTGCTAACATTTTATAATTTGATATTAATAAACAACCTAGTTAGTAATAAAAAATTGTCAACCCCGGCCACTTTATTGATAAAGTATATAAAAAAACTTTTAAAAAATCACGCTCTGTTCATTTGTTAGCTTATTAATTATTATTTACAATTAATAAAGAAAATTGTAACCTTAGTTTTAGCTTAATCAGTATCGATTTTGGGCTATTTAGGGGTTTATATAACATATTATTGATAATTGCAGGCTAAAAGTAAACAGTTAGAATAAATAAAAATATAACCAAACACTGTTGCCCTAACTTTGTTTAAACATCAGTGGCGACAAACATGTCTGCCGTAGTTAACGAAAAAAAACATAGCTGGAAAATTAATAAAACCGTTTATTTTAATAGAATGTCCTATTAAGAGTTTGTGGGTTTGTGAAATATTTCTATAAATCAAAAGGTTTTGTTAAATTCCAATTATTGCTCCACTTTATTACAATTTTAAAACCTGTAAGACTTTACCCAGCCTTACTACTCTTCTTTAAAACACTTAAGATTTGTCTCTGACTACCTCTAATACAAATGTACTTAGATAACATAACCTAAAAAAATATTTATTTGGTGATTTCGTATGTGTAAGCACTGTAAGCAAGCAAAAGTAAAAAAATATAAGTAAGTAGATTTTAAACAGTTTTGTTATGATATTAAATACCAATAATAAGTGTATTATTCGTTTATTTTACCTATAGTAAGAGTAAGTGTAATATTAGTTTATTTGCATAATGGCGCGAATGGGCATGTTCCATGACATATTTCTACACATGGGCGGCGCAGGCGTTAAGAAAGGTGTATTCATACTTTATTCGTATGATATACAATTAATTTTTAAAAGATAAAAAGACTAAAAGTCTCAGCTTTTATACTTTTAATCATTTTTCAAGCCTCTTTGGGATAATGGATGATTTCTTCCAATCACAATCACAAAATGGCGTTTACTATGAGTTATATACCCCCTCTCTCAAGGTTAAAGGCGTAAGTGGGGAAACCAAAGGATTTATAGGTGCTTTGTAAAAACCAAAAGATTTTAACTTAGCTTACTAAAGCTACCAAACAACAATTAGGTTTCAAGGAGCCTTTACCAATTATCGTCCAAAGTAAATAGTATTTATGATAACATATATTAAGGGTAAGACTACTTAAGAGTTATTCGTTTTATTGCTTGATCGTAAGGAGTACTTAAAACCCATATATTTTCTCCCATAAAACCCAAAGATTTATAGATGTCTACTACAAAACCTAAAAGATTTAAAATCCTCTATAAACCTTAATGAGTTTATTGTGGTTTTGATTAATGCAGCCATTAAGTGGTTATATAACCAATAGGTCTTAAAGAGCAAAAATATTTAACAACTTGCTTTAAAGATCACTTGAAGGCCTTTTTTTAAGTACATATTATCTGCATATAAATTGGTATGCACAAAAGAAATAATAAAACCCACTTCGGTTTATTTACCTTCTTAAACGTGTGATAAAACCCTATAAATACTTGTTGGCATTTAAATTGTTACTTGGCAGTTAATGAATCCGTTAAAAAAAATGGCATTGCTACTAAGGGAGGCTGAGACGAAATAAAAATTCAAACTATTTTCAAAAATTGTCACATGAAAGTACTGTTTTGATAACGGAAATGGAAAATTTATTCATTTTTGCGGCAGTTTCTATTACATTTTCTTCATGATAAGGGGGGGGGGAGCTTATCTTTAAAAGTACTGTATCTATTACACCTTCTATTTAATTTAATTTAACTTAGGCTCTCTTGAAAGATAATTCCGTGCTTATTGAAAAACTGATTGGGGTGATAATCGCTAATTTGTATTCTGTTTTCCAGAGAGCGCTCCGGAAAAAAATTTTCATTATATCTCAATTTCCTTGAAAAAATTAAATGGGGCAGTGTAATTTTTCCACAGTCGTTTTGAAGAGCATAAGTAGCTACATCACCTTTGGAAAACAAAATATGAGTTAGCGGCCATCACCAAAATCGGTGTTTTAATAAGCACTAAATTCTCTTTCAAGCGAGACTAAGTTTAATTAAATTGGATAGAAGGTGTAACAGTAGAGTACTTTTAAAAGTTATTCTACAGCTCCCCCATCCTAATTAGGTATTAATTAGTTTATTAGGTAATTTAGTAATCAATACCAAACCGCCGCAAAAATGAAGAAGCATTCTATTTCCGTTATCAAAACAGTACCTACCTTAATGTGGCAATCCTTTAAATAATTAGAATTTTTAATTATGTCTCGGCAGTTGCGTCACAAAAATAAATATTAATTGTTATAGACGTTCATAGGTCGAAATAACATAACATAAAAATAAGAAATAAAATAAGAGATGGTTATTTTTAACTTTTATTTTATTTTTATGCATGATTCGTTTTGCATATTTGTTCTTGTGGTTACGCCCTTTACTCCATCTAGCGGCAATCGTACAACTATTAAGATTTTCCAGCGTTTCCTCTTCGCCAATTCATCTATTTCTCCTGAGAATTTATGATCAAAACTGTTTTAGATATGGCCAAGAACCGCCCTTAACTGAGCACCCTGTATATCGATGATATACAGGGTGACGATATTTATAAAAAATGTAAGAATTAAATAGGTAAATATACGTTAAAAAACAGTACGTATGTAGAGCGTCGATTATCGATAAACGTGTTTATTTACGTGATTTCTGGGAATACCACCCTAAAAGCTACAAGGCAAAATAAGTATTAATTTTTTTACGTTAGTTCAGGTTATCTTAAGCTCCAAAAATAAACAATTACTTAAAAAAAATTATTATCAAAACTTAATACTTATAGGTACCTAGGTACATCCGATATGATGTATGGGATATAGGTATATCCGAAATTTGGATATTTAAGTACCATTATAAATATTTCTGATTGCCAACCGAAACGTTTTATTTTTATGCCATTTTAGCACAATAATACTGGGAAACCAAGTACACTGAAGAAATAAAAAATAAAATGCTTAGGAACATCCGGAACAATAGGTAAGTATGACAGATCATATGAAAAACTAGATAATACCTACCCATGATAATTCAGTCTAAGAATTGCTCAATGTTAGAAAATATTTGATTTTAACTTATAACTAAGTGAAGTGTATCTATCTATAGATGCTGGCAAATAATTTACACCTACTCATTAATAAATCATAATTATTACAAAAACGATGCCATGTTAAAGAATATCTCTGGCTTTAAATTATTGGGTTCTTCCTCTGTACCAGCAAATAATAATATAGGTACCCCTGTACCTACAGGTGCAGGTAAACTTTTGTAAAATCAACCCGAGTTAGTACATAACTACTTTACTAAAAAAATATATACAAAAGGATATTTACTATTTGCTGATAACACACCTGGTCCTGGTGCCCTAGATATAGCCTACTTACATATTTTCTCATATTATATGCACACATGCCTCTTCAACTTCTAACTAATTTTCTTCTAGGGATTTCCTTAGAGCTTCATCCTTATTGTATCTTGTATCACAGAAAAAACGATTCATATGCAATATATGTTTATATTAAATATGGTTTTTATTTCTTTAATTCAGTAACTGTAAATGCAAATAAAATAATTTTACTTAAGCGAGAGAACCACGTTAAACCCTACTCCGATCGTGCACCCATCAGATTCACTTCACCTGATACCCTGACATTTCAATTCCTATAAAATTATTGAAAACAAACTAGATAAATTCCCAAAACTTTATGCCATCTAGCAATTTAACTCATAAAAATAATTAAAAAGCTCTCTGAACATTTGTGCAAAGTAAACTGATCAGCTGATCACCATTCAAGTCAAGGTACAGCGTTATCAAGCCAGAGGGCACTCGTTACAGGAAGTTTATAACGATGGTGATGACAACGGCGTTCTAAAAACAACTAATCCCTAGTGAAAACCCGTCAGGGCTGCTTTTTACCTTTTTAGCCATTTAAGATTCATCGGAATCACAAAAAAAATATTTTGATATAGAACTATAAATGATGTAAAATATTATGCAAAAATATACCAATATGCAGTATATAACCACTGGAAGATATCAAACCGCGCCCATTCACATGATACCCGTTTTGTAATCATCCCAATCCCAAAACGAGATTGTTTTTGTTGCACGTGGTAATCCAAAGACATGCAGGACATGAAACCGGAGCTCGAAAATAATACTGAATTAAAATATAAACAAAAATTATTTATTATAGCAAAATATTTATTTTACAATAGCTTAATACCTTCAACAGTAAAAAGGAATCTATTTCGTTAAGTCACAGGAACAAATTAACTAAATGCACTTTTGGTACGAACAACAAGATAATAACAATAACACATGGTTTGTGACTTTACATGTCCTCAACATTCTTCAGGTTGAGCTCAGGTTTGTCATAGCCCAGTTCTTCTGGGGTAGGAATACCAAGTTCGTTTAATGTTGGAGTCAGTTCTTGAATGTACCATGG
Source organism: Polydrusus tereticollis (assembly GCA_963920685.1). Classification (NCBI taxonomy): domain Eukaryota; kingdom Metazoa; phylum Arthropoda; class Insecta; order Coleoptera; family Curculionidae; genus Polydrusus; species Polydrusus tereticollis. Next base: position 13,799,747 of record OY987335.1, on the reverse strand, counting down.
ATAAATTTCCTTCTCGTTGTTTCCACATTTATTCTTTAGAGCCTCTAGAATTCTGATAGAAAGAGCAATGTCATTAACTCTACGGCATGCTTTCAATGCAGCAATTACAATTTTTGGTTCTGGAACCAAATCATGACCCCACAGGTCAGTTACTCCACGTCTGATGTCCCAACCATCAATTTCAGGGTTGTTGAAGAAGTTTTCATACCTAAAAGTCGAATTGTACCTATAGCTATAAACGTTTAGGTTTCCGATAACTGAATTTTAGGGCGAGGTGTGAACTGTAGTTAGAGTACTTTAGTACATAATTTTTAGTAACTGCAACCAAAAATCTAAATAATCTGGGCAATATTTTACTTACCGTTGATCGAATTGGTCGTCAGTCTCGGTATTTACCTTGGACATGAGTCTAGTAGAACCAACACATGTAATGGGCTTAACGGCACTTTTACCATTTGCAACACTTTTTAATAAAGTGTGCATACGAACAGCAGAGCTTCTAAACATCTTGGACGGGGAAAGATACCTGCTTACGTAAAACACAGACGCAAGAATTAAATTTTAAAAATGTTGTAAGTGTACTGAGCAAATCCCTGAGAAACGATACGTGACTAAAAAAGTTTAAGGTTAGAAGATAATTCTTCTTCCTTTCTGTTAATTGTTCGTGATGTAAGCAAGCCCGATTAACGGAACTATAGCCACAACTACATTAGTGGAATAATGGGATTCACACACTGAACTCCTACCCGAAAAGAACAACCAACCTCCTACCCCCTCACCTATGGTTTTGTTACATTGTTAGCTTATGCTTTTTACTGTTATTTTCCCATTTTAATTTTTATGCAAGTTTCCTATTGAATAATGGTTAAAAAAAAGAAGCTTATTTGGATTAGGCTGTATAAAGGATTATTGCAATAGGATTGTCAAACCCTCATTTGCGTTTAATGGGATTTGCTAGTAAAAAGAGCGGGGCATTGAATAAAAATGTGGGCCACATATAGGGGTTGCCGACCTTTAAATATAAAATTAAAGGACCATCCAGGGCTGCAACCCACGCCCAAAAATCTGTTTCTAGTCTCTGAAATCGAGCAAAAACTCGATGAATAATAAAAATATCGAAAACTCTTAAAAGAACAATATTATAGAGAATTTTATTCCCAGCCATATTACTATCTTCACTTTTTGTCGCGAAATCAACAGGAACCGAGCTACACGTGAAAAGCATTTTCAACCCCCTCGAAAATGGTCAAATATCGAGCGAGCAATAACTCGATAAATAATAAAAATATCGGAATTTCTTAAAAGAACAATATTATAGAGAATTTTATTCCCAACCATTTTACTATCTTCACTTTTTGTCGCGAAATCGACAGGAATTAAGGTACACGTGAAAATCATTCTTAACCCCTTCGAAAATGGTCAAATCGAGCAATGAATAGAAAATAGCGCTACCGCACCCTAAATAAATTGAATTAAAAAAAAAACTGTCATAGGAACCACGTCAGTTGTAAATTTATAAATAATTATCCACTATCCTGATATAGTGGGGACAAAAAGTGTTATTAGGTACCAAAAGCGGACAATCCCGCTACGAGCAACCAATATGGATCGCTCCTTTTTGGCGGGTAAGTCTGATCATGGTCAAAAACACAAAAATCTCTGTCTCCGTATTTTATTGAAATATAGGTTTACATTTTTACAACACATAATATATCACAAAAAGAAGAGATAGGGCTACAATCATTATTTAATAGAGTCGCGTTAGAGTAATTCAGTTAAATGCAAAGGCATATGAACAGTTAATTAATGTCTGAGAGGCTACATAAATAAATGCTAATTTTTAGCTCAAAATTAATAATACAAACTAGAAATTTGAAAATGTTTTCTAAATAATACCATTATAAGAATAAATACCAAAAATAATATTGCTCGTTTTAGTAGTAAGTAAATATTCCTTGGTCAGATTCACTCAATAACTCTATAATGTGATGACAAAATAAGATATTTTGCGTATACAGTTTTGATTGTGGCATCAGGTAAAGAAATAATGGGTTAAACAATTTTAACAAAATTAGCTTTTATTATAGAGTATATTAATAATTTTGAACCCTAAACTTAATTAAGTATATTAATTAAACTTTTTTTTTTTTAATTCTTATTCTCGTAAAGACAACTACTCATTTACTAAATTTAATAAAACTAAGAACGCGAGAGTAAGAAATCAATAAGTATAGAGCTTATTAAGAATAAATATTGGACTAGGTCATTATTAATTATTTTCCATCAGAAAATATAGCCTAATATATAAACTACATTAGCACCTAAGTATTTTAATTTTTAAGTATTGGGACACTAAACCCTAGTGTGTATTAAATCAAGTTAGATAATAATGATTTTAAAAAGGAAGCATATTTTCTGCAGAAAAATCAATTGGAGGCGAAACGTTTATGTAGAACGAATTTATTTTTATATAATGCTTAATTACTATTTTTTACATACTTAGGCGGATGTATTAAATCAAACAATTCTCGTGCCAGAGCTTACTACAAAAATAAGAAATTTTAGTCGGATTTTTCCGGACGTTCTGGTGCCAGGACTAATTATTAATACTTTTTTTTATTGAGTTGGGTACTTAAATTAGCCTTACAATGGCTGAATTGGCATTAACCAGCTTCTAATCCCACTATATTTTTAGAAGTAAAATCCAGCGCCAAAACGTCGTGTTTTGGGATTCTCCAGCTAAAAACGGACTTTCTCGATGAGTTTACCAAAGTGTCTTTCTTTAGGTTAGTTCAGGTCGAGTCAGAGTGACGTTAATAAATGATTACTTGTATAATCGTGTGCAAAGTACGACTTTATGTTTCCTAAATTGAAAAGCGCCACTTTTCTAAACGCTCGCTTTGGTGTTCCAATTGATTGACTTCATGCTTTTTCACTAATATTGAAGGACCGCTTGGGTTGAAGCTCAGTAGAGCAAGTGCGATTTCACTTGTCAATTTTGGAATTTAAGTTTTTTTTACAATACAACCACAAAAGAGATTTTAAGCCCCGAAATATTCAGCTCTTAACGTGTTAAAGGTGATGTAACAGATAAATAATAAACAATTTTTTAGGTCAAAGACAGAAATATCTCAACGCGCATGTCCGTCCGAGCCACTGTTTAAAAATCGGAGTAGTTGCGCACGCTCGGAGTACTCTGAGCGTCAACTCAAACGCACCCTTAGGTCCCTGGTTTCAGCCAAACGGCTACATCAACATTTTTGACGAATCCTTCCTTAATTTTTATTTTTAATGAAATTCAGGGTCTCTAAAGGTCTGCATAAAATGCTAGCACAAATTCCTAAGGCATTTTAAGAGTTTTTGAAAAATAAACGAAAAAAATGTATAGAAATAGTTTAGTCTTAGTCTTGTAAATGATCTCACATCACAACACAATCAATTAAATACACATTTTTTCGCTTATTTTTCAAAAACTCTCTATGAATTCAACTCAGAAAATTCCAATGCAGTTTTAACTTTAAACTCGTATTTTTTCAAAACGGCTGCTTTCAGCGGCAAAAAGTAAGAGAACCTTTTGTATGTAAAATTGAATGGAGAAAGGGTCTGTCTAGTTAAAAATGACATACAGTGTGACACAAAACAGTTATGGTTATTTAAATCCAGCAGTGGCGCAACCAGAAAATAAGTTTCGGAGGGGCTGGAAAGAAAATAGCGCCGCAAGCGAAAAATTTTTGGGTGCCACGCCCTATTTTCGATGATGATGCTTGGTTTTTAAGTAAGAAAAATAAAAAACACAACAGAATATCACAAAAACAGCCAGACTCGTTTCAATTTTTGTGTAATTTTACTTATCTTAGGTAGTGATGAGTTATTTTTCTTGTAAACAGGTAGTTAGACGACCCGAGCTAAGCTCGCTTGGGGGGGGGGGGGCTGCAGCCCGGTAGCCCCCCCCCCCCCCTTGGTTGCGCCACTGAAATCCAGGTACAACACTGTAAGTGGCGCAATCTAACTTTAAACAATAATTGAGTTTCTCATTTCCAATACTCCCAGTATCCCGAATTTCATCAGATTGCCATGTTACTGAACAAAAATATAATCAAAAAACCAAATCATGAATTTGTATCTCAAGAACCAAGCCGTTGTGGACCCATGTTTACATGAACTTTTTATCTTAAAATTAGTTAAAAAATTACCCTTTAAAGTTTGTACAAGTACTTAATAAAACACCACCCTGTATAATTTAATTTCTTAACTTTAAAAATATCAAATGATTTTAACCTCAAAATTTGTCAGTTGGCAATAACTAAAAATATCAAAAATCACTATACTATTTTCCAACAACTTGGCCACGAAATTAGAGTATGTTCCAATTTCTTGGCAATAAATCGGGCGAAATTTGAGCTGTTTACACACGGAACTAAATTAAAAGTCAAATTGTACAATTCCTTGGCCTGTGGAACACAGGCTTAAGATACATATTTGGAAAGATGATTAAAAAACTAATAACTTTAAACTAAGGCGAGTTGGGCTATAGTAAAATTAATTTAAAGATTCCAACGATGTAAATAAATGCATGCAAAGAATACGTGAACAGTAAATCAGACCGCTCGTGCCTCCAGAAGATTTACCGCCTCCTGCCCAATAGATTATGCACCATGCAACCTCACAGGTGAATATCACAGCATTTGAGCTTGCATCTTGTACAGACCTTTTAGAGACACCCTATATAACGAAATGATGGTAGAAATTAATCGTGGGTGTAATCCGAGAGCAAAGTATATTTGTCACTATCGAGAAATTGCAGTAGACTTCACTGTCAGACCCCTTAATACACAAACAGTTTTTCTGTCACTTTGCATGCTTTATGGAAAAGAACTACCACCCGATATATCGACAACCTTTTTTCTTTTTTTGACATGAGATAGTTAAAAACATACTTAGCCTTAAAGTTTACCTGAAAACTGTCTTACTCAATATTGCAACAATTTTATAAAATTACTATAAATCAGTAAAACAAAGGTAAATATATACAATCTAAATTATAATACATAAAGATTTAACAAAAATTTGAACGGATCAGTAATTTTAGGTCCATCTACTTAATATTTATATATACCTATATATAACCACAATAGTGGGAAAATAAACCCCTTTATGTTTCTGGTTAATAAAAAGTCGCAGAGATTAAAAATTACCTAATTAATATTCGAAATCATGGTAATAAAGATAAACCATACCTAAAACGCTCTTTTTCGCTGTTTATCTTAAACCAAGCATTTGCCTTTATAAAATGATTCAGCCTTTAAATTTTACAACCTCTGGTCATATGATTGGAGTTGTATACACTCCTGGCAAATTTACATTTAGAAAGTGCATCTTCATGTAAAGAATACGACAAGTTAGACTCTGCCGAATGCTTATGTCCACTTAAGAAAAAAATATGTTGACTTCTTCTTATGGTAAATAAATTGGTTAAGCAAATTTTCCCTATTATTCCTATGTCCACAGATATTATTAAATTACGTAGACGAGTATGAAGTAAATTCTAGAAAGATGCAGGCTGTAATTTTTCACTTATCAAAGTAAGTGAACCTAAACATGGCACATGCTCAGCTGAAAATTAAGTTAAACAGATTTTAAGGGTAGATACAAATATCCCACCTTTACCTTCAATAATATTTAAGATCTCTCACAATTCAATTTATTTTTTTCATGGAAGTAGCCCATCTCACGGTGAAGTAATATTTTATTTATGGAATAAAACACAAAGTCTGCTCCACTAATTTAATAAAATAAGTTCATATTATATGCCCATACATGTTTCGAAGGCATAAACCTTCATCTTCAGGGGGTTATTATTAAGATGTAATTAATTTATGAAGAGACCAATGACATTGTTAAACTTATGTTGCAGAAAATTTTTTAATTTTTATAAGAAAACATATGTAACGTTAATTAAATAACTAATAATAGTAAAAGATTTATAAATAAATATGAGTTTGAATTAAATTTTATTTTATTTTGAACTTATTAAAAAACGACTCCACCATGATGGTTGTACCCTATTTCTCTTTTGATTTTAATTTTCCAATCAAAGTTGGGGTTTTTAATAAGTTCAAAATAAAATAAAATTTAATTCAAACTCATATTTATTTATAAATCTTTTACTACTATTAGTTATAATGTATTAGTTATTTAATTAACGTTACATATGTTTTCTTATAAAAATTAAAAAATTTTCTGCAACATAAGTTTAACAATTTAACAATGTCATTGGTCTCTTCATAAATTAATTACATCTTAATAATAACCCACTGAAGATGAAGGTTTATGCCTTCGAAACATGTATGGGCATATAATAATATGAACTTATTTTAATAAATTAGTGAAGCAGACTTTGTGTTTTATTCCATAAATCAATTTATTTTGTTAATTTCATACATGCTTTTATCATTTAAAAACATAATTATTTCAACATTTGTGGAGTAAGGTAATAAATGGGAAACAGAAAATTAACTATGATTAAAAGCACTCAACTGTATGGTGCGAGATCTGGAGACTTCAAAAAAAAGGTTCAAATGTAATGAGAAGATCCCAATACATTTTAAAAAGAAACAACATAAAAAACAACAAATGGGAATAAAAGGCACCATTGTCTAAGACATTAGAACAAATAACTTAGATGGAATGGGCATGTACAACGAATGTCAGACACAAGACTAATAAGACTACCCAAATAATCAAGTAGGGAGAAGGAAAAAAAATAAGTTGTCTCAGGCTGGTATGCTAAGAAACCATACAAAAATCAATGAGCAAGAAGTAGTCCATATCTAGGTGGAGTGAATGTACATGAAATAAAACACACAAAGTATGCTTCAATATTTAATTGTTCGGATATTCAATGCTTCGAGGACATAAACCCTTTTCAACAGCCTCGCAACCGGGTAACATACTATTAAAAATTATCTGTTAAGAATGGAGGTATGTAAGAGACGTTTATAAAGGCGATATAAGATTATCTGTTAATTCCACCACTTGTTAACTAACAACTTACAGTGGAACAGCAGAAAACCACAGAAAAACTCTTTTTTCTGTTCCACAGAAAGTTAATAGTTAACATGGGGTCAAATATCTTAACTTTTCCTTGAAACCACCGGTGGCGAGGTTACGTGAGGCTGATGATGTACCTCTATTGAATAAGCAAACAATTAAACATTGAAGCAGACTTTGTGTGTTTTATTTCAAATTATATTAATGCCCAAAAAGAAAATGTAAGGACCACCAATTTCGGTAAAAAAAAAAAATTATTTATAAAGTAAGATAATGTAAAAAGTATACAGATTCATTCATGACGAATAAATTTCCATTCTTTTTTCGAAAAACATGACCTTGAATGAAGAGAATATTTAATGCACTTGTCTAACACAAAATTCTCAGACAAAGAGATCTGGATTTTTGTTTGTTTTAATCTGCATTTGATCTTTATTCTGAGAAAAGAATCCCCAAATGTTATGTTAAATAAAAATAGAAAGGGGACTTTCGCGCCTATCTTTGCAAATAATGCCACGTAAAAATTTTATAATACTTTTAAGATATTGTTGCCAAAATGGACATAGATAAACAAACAGGGCAAATATATCTAAAATATTGGGATATAATGTAAAAAATATGGGATATAATGTAAAAAATATGGGAAAAATAGTAAATATAATGTGTAAAATCTTAAAGATAAGCAAAGGTAAAAGGGGGGCTCCCCACCCAACACAATCACGAAATAAAAAAAATATATAAATACCTAAACACTACCGTTATACCACAATTAAGTATTCTTCATTATGTTACAGAGAGTCATTATAAAAAAATAAATTATTAACAATAAAAAAACTTTAAATACGAAAATATAAAAAAACTTTGTTGCAAAATCATGGTGTAAAAAATGATTAAACAAATCACGAAACATAATATAAATTTCTAATGAATCATAAAAATGTCAATAGAAGCATAGTTTCCCAAATTTTAATTAATATAAGTTAATTTTTATGTACACACCTCTAGTGACATTTAATTGTTCCAAAGCTTTCTAAGGTATAAAAAAACTGGACTACTTATACTTGCTTCCCCGTGATGTCATCACAAAGTGCAGACAACTGGTCGCATTCTTCAGTTTTTTGGTTTAACGACGTTTCTAACGAGGAACATTTTATTTCCAATCGCTTAATCAGGGCTCTTAACTTGCTACTTTCATATTCATATTTATCTCTAACATTTAATATTTCCACATTACATCTAAAAATAAAATACACCTTTAAAAACAATTTGCAAACAAAATTAGAAATATTTAGGTTTTACGCGAGGTTTTACGTTATCCTTACTTTTCGATTTGTGATTTAGCATAGGTCTTCAAAGACTCGTATTTCGCCTCATTTTGCTTTAATTTTTCTTCTGCAATTTGGAGATTCTGTGTGAGTGCTTCTTCATTGCTTTTAAAACCGTCTACGATAATTTTACTTCTATCGTATTTCCTAAAGTTCAATTCAGTTCAATAAAGTTGTATTAATGATAATAGAAATACATTAATTTTATGCCTTAAAAGAAATGGGGTCATTTAGCATTTTTTGAAAGATTTTGTAATTTTAGTGCGAACTGAAGAAAATTTTAATTAAAATTAATTAAAACCACTGTGTGACGTCACTAAGTCCTATAGTCAGTCGGTACTCACAGGTGATACAAATAGTCTCAGATATAATAGACACTTTTATTACACACGAAAATGAACTTTCTATTTGAAAAAAGGAAAACAAAAAATCATTAAAATCAGACTTTAAGTGGGGAAAAAAAATTTGCTTAAAACATGCATCTAATTTATGATGTCGACTTCATTTTGTCTAAAAGTGTATTAATAAAAAGTTTAAAAGAAGGGCTTCTTATTTATTTATTCAGTCATGTTATCTACAGGACCTGTCAACATTTTGGTAAACTTAAATAGTTACTAATACTAGTAAAAAAAGCTTCAAAGAAAAATAAATTAAACATTAAACACTCTCAGAAATTATCACAGTTCACAAACTGCACAGGAGAAGTCATTTAAATCTTAAAAGTACTTTCAATAAAAATGTTTTAAGATTTAAAGCTATTCAGGGGTAGAACAGTAACTCTTATCTGCCTATTATTTATTAAGGAAAAGAGAAGGCCATCCATCATCTTGAAACATAAATCTTTATTTTAGCGTTATTCCTGGCATTGTGCTCATATAGGCTCCAGTGTATTGTATAAGTATGCATGTTTGATATATATTAATAAGCATTGACAAATAAGGAAGGAAAAGTCAGTACACACATATATATTGGACCATTAACATGGGGTCAGTTGTAAAGACATTCCATTGCTTCTACTCACACAATGCCTCTATTGGATTGGCTTAGTGGAACCAGGGGTCTTGGGTAACTGGTCCAATAAGCTCTTTAAATCTATCTCTTATATCGCATTTTGTTTGAAGGTACTGTGATTGGGGCCCTCTTTCTCTTTTATTTGTTCTGTTTGTTATACTGGTCTTATTTATAGTGTAAGGGATAATAATATAGGAAAAACTTACTGAAGAACATCTGAAAATGCCAATTCTAAGGTGGCAAAATGTCTGCTTGTGGTTTCATGCTCCTGTTTCAATTTTTCTAACTCCGTGCATTGACTGGATATTGTTTTTTCATATTCACTTAGCAATTTCCTACAAAACAAGTATTTTTAATAATCTTTCCTGATTGGCTTATAAAAAAAATTAAGGCCTATTTAAGAACCAAATTGTGGCTTTTGTACTGTAATAAAGCCCCACCAAAAAGCTAAATAATAATTAAACCTAAAGATCTATATGTACAACTCGTCCAACATAGCATGAGATATGAGAATATCAAATATGTATTCGATGGGCTGTAGCTAGAGATAAAATTTGTCATATTTATTGAGACTTTCATAGAGTAAAGAACCATGCCTCTCTTTTCCTCCAAATGCATTATTTTTTTGGTTTGTACGCAACCAGCAAAATTTGCATATATCATGCTAGCTTGGACAAGTTGTACCCACCTAATTTACAAAAAGGAAAATTTTTATTTACATTTTTACTATAAATTCCATTTGTTTTACTTACTGATAATGGAGTGTTTCTGTCCGAAGAGAATGGTCATTTTTTATCTGAGGTTGTTTATGATTTTTGAGATCACTTTTAGGGCGAATTTCTATTTCTAAACCGGACTTATCTTGTATTTCTGACATATCTAGGTGGCTGTCACTTACCTCTCCCATAATATTCTAAAACATATTTAAAATTAACTGAGGCATCTAGTACCTACATATTGAACTTGGTGCAACGAAAACTTTATGTTTGTTTACTGATTATTTGCCACCACTTAGTCTAAACCTGCTGAAAATATTAAATAGGGTTGGCAAAGGTAACTAATAGAAATATTTTGTAGCTTTAGAATTTTATCCTGAAATAATGAAGAGCGACAAAAACAACTTACCCCTTGAGAATTAGAAGGTATAGAATTGTCACTAGTACAGAGCTCAGTTCCTGCAATGGTAAAACTAGCTGTATTCACAAAATATTCCTGAAGTTCAATTAGATAGGTAGTTACCTTTAACACAACAAATTAATATTGTTTCTATGTCTCAAAGCCATAATAAACCATATCTAAGCGATTCACTACTGGCTAAAGTAATACTTGATCTGTTTACCTTTTAGTGTGACACTCTGTTTGGAATATTTCCCATGACTTAATACTGAATTATTGGATTCTGAGATCTCAGATAAGGTAGAATTGGAATTACTAAAAATTAATGTTTACTTAGAACTTAATGGCAACCCTATTTTAGGGTATGACATCCTAAGAAATATACTTTAGGTATTGTTAACAGATTAATGATTTAATTACACTGTGGTGTTATAACTTAAAATCTTACCTTGCTTGTTCAAAATGATCTAGGCTTGCGGGAAAGTCAACCTCTGCAGGAGAAATTTGGTTTCCTGAAGCAATTTTTCTATTTTAATAAGAGGCATTTGTCATTGTATGCATGAGTATAATTGCTATGATTACAGTGAATTTCTATATTGTACTGTTATTAGGAATGTTTTTAATGTAAATTAATGGTCAATTTCTGTTAGAAATCACATAATTAATAACATGTGTATTTACGGCCCAACCACATCATACACCAAAATTTAAACGACAGCAGACAGCAGTGAAATGTCAAGTTCAGACAGAAACGTCAACACAAAACTCTCAACGTCAACGTATTTAAGGTTGGAATAATAGACACTTTAAGCAAACCGTATTTTTTTCCCGTATCCGTATCCGCATCCGTAAAGCATTGAGTTACGTTGACCGCAAAAAAAACTGTTTAAGCATCAACAACCATACGTATACGAAACCGAACGCATCCAGCAGTAAAGTAAAACGTCACATGTCAGATTTTCTATTTCTAACCTTAAAAATTGTGATATTTTCATTTTAATAATTTTCAATTATTTAAAATTAAATATTTTAAATTATGGATGAAATATTTCATTCCATCCATATTGATGAGGATGATGAAGTGACAACTGACAAAATCATAGAAACCAGAGATCGGTCGATTGGTTGGAATGCGTTTACGGATAGGGATACGATGGCAGGCCCGTAACGATGCGGGCAACGTAACGTATTGAGTCCAACGCATCTTATCTGCACATGCGCAGATCGATGCGGATACGGATACGGTTGAAATTTAGGACATGCTTAAAGTGTCTAATTTGAGAAATCCTGGGGTACAATTCCTGAATATAGTGAAAATTATAGATCTTAAGTTCTTTGGCTACAAAGACATTAGAGTCTTTGTTTGGCTATAATAATACTGCACGAAACTTTAGTCCGAAAACACAGATAAGTCAAAGCCTGCAGAATAAAGAAAATTGTATAATATTTTCGTTAAACCATATAATATAATTACATATGCGAGATGTTACACGTGGCGACATCTCGTAGCAATCGAGCTATCCACCTAACCAGACCAGCGAGGTCTTAGAGAAGACCAAACGCTGGAAGGGATCCCGCATAAGCAGGTATCTAATGTCAGGTGGCGCTGAAAGCCAATCGTCGGTTCCCTTTTGGGAAAAACATCTTTCTTTTATTCATGTTTTCGGTTCACAGAAACCGACGATTGGCTTTCAGCGCCACCTGACATTAGATACCTGCTTATGCGGGATCCCTTCCAGCGTTTGGTCTTCTCTAAGACCTCGGTGGTCTGGTCAGGTGGATAGCTCGATTGCTACGAGATGTCGCCACGTGTAACATCTCGCATGTGTATTTATATATTATGTGTTGAAAACACTGTAAGATCCCTTTGCTTTTCGTCAGACTCTATAGCCTTGCTGATGAGTCGTAATACGGCGAACAAAAACCGATCATCTCTTTGGTTTGTGACTCTTTTTCGCCCGGATCCTGGTCTTCTGGTTATCAGGCCAGTCTCCTGATAGAGCTGGTAAACATTTTGTACAGCACATAGGCTCTTATCAACAATTCTTGCAGTTTCACGTTGTCCTCGACCATCTTGTATTAACGCTACAATTCTTGCTACAACAATAGGATCTAAAGGCATTATGACCTGTTAAATGAACACTACAAACAATACACCGTAAGACCGATAGGTTATAGAATAAGAAAACAACACTAAACTGAGAAATAGGCAACGAAATAAAAATATTAAATAGGACTGAATTAACGTTACTTCACAAAAGGCATAACTACGATAACAATACGTGACAGATAACAAATATGTCAGATAGGATCTCTCGGGAAACAAATAATGCACCGCTTACTGCACCAAGGTTTTGTAATGCAAATGTGACTTTTTGATTCTTCATGACGTTCTATAATCTGAGTTAAATGTCTTCAATCGTTAGATCCCTCAACAGAGGCACTAGAAGAAGTTTTAAATAATTTGCAAGGAAAGCAAAATACACAATCTTTCTATTTAGAGTACAATAGCCAAAGTCTTGGAATTATTTCTTAATTACTTAATTTTTTTTTATAATAAATATAATATAATATAATAAATAGATGAGAAACCTCTGTTATCTTTATTTAAAGGAAAGTTTACATCCGCTTCTGTAAGTTGGGTAGGGCCTAACTCTACTAAAGTTAATTTAATTTTTGTCCGATACTACTGAAGGCCAACAGCTAGGATCCTTATAAACATCATCTTTATAAGAAACATGAAGAATATCTTCAGAACTTACATCTTCCATCCAACCCCGATCTTCTGAGGCGTCTTTGGTCACGGTTCCACTGGTTTCAGGACTTGGTTCTGCAATTAAAACATCTTCCTTGGGGTTTGTGACCTCGGTCTCCGCCACATTTGTATCTTGGGAACTTGATGGCGCCTCACTGTGGAATTAAAATGTCTTTAGTGAACTACAAGCCTTCTTTACTATTTCTTCTTTTTCTGTATTGGGCCTCAGAAAGCTTTCTTCGATTATCAGGCATCTGTAAAATAGTTAGGGTGATATAGCGATGCGTCGACATTTGACATACTTTTCGTAAAGAACTTATAAAAAAGGTGCAATGTAAGTTAAGCTGTTTCTCGATAAAGATTGACTCTTTGCAAAGAAACATTCCTATTCTTTTATTTCAACTTTGTTCATATTTTAAAAACAATTCCCACTTTCATAAAAAAAAATCGTATGTTCCCGATTTCCGCAAAAAAATTGCCATATTTCAGGCATCTTTTAAAAAAATATGGTGATGCAGTTCAAAAATCCAAGTTTGCACTTGTTCCTGTATTATATGTTTAATGTTTTACATTTGCAAAATTAAAGCATTTAAAATAGAATTAAATAATGCTTTTTTTTGCAGAACAAATATCAAAACACCATAAATGTATTATTTTAGAAAGTGACTTCGCTGCCGGCGCCGGCAGCTCTGGCAGTTTCCTGAGGCCGTGCCTCCGCTGCCGGCAACGCAGGTATTGCCGCTGTTCTACAACTGCAGATTGTAAGCAATTGAATGGTGCTGTGGATATAGCATTTGGGTGTGATGCCATAGGTCCCGGGATCGAATCCCGTTTCGGCCACTTTTTCTTAATGACTTTTTTAGTTTTCTTATGACTTTTTTTGAGTTTTTTATAACTCTTTTATTTTTTTTTAAAGTAAATCGACTCAAAAAGCGCTGGTAAATAATTGGCCGGTGAACTTGAAAAAGGCGAATTGGAACCAAAAAGGTGGATTAGATGCCGTGTTAGCGCCTGTTTAACCAATAAACTCTATAAAGAGACTTGAAAAAGGGGAATTGGAACCAAAAAGGTGGATTAGATGCCGTGTTAGCGCCTGTTTAACCAATAAAGTCTATAAAGAGACTTGAAGATGGCGAATTGGAACCAAAAAGGTGGATTAGCCATTGCCGGCAGCCGAGCGAACATTGAACGGGCAACCGGCGCCGGCAGCCATTCCTTTCTTTTCCGGGTGCCGGCGCCGGCAGCGAAGTCACTTCCATTATTTTAATGTTTAACCACGCAAAAGAAAAAATATCAAGTTCACTTACCCGTGAAATATTGTTATTGGCCAGCCAGGAATCACAAAATCGAGCACAAAAATTAGAGATCAAAAGCTTTGTTTCTCAGTTGTTGAGATTGACACCTTCAAAATTAATATAGTGCAAATTATCCCGGTGCGTGTATTTATATGCTCATAAATGAGTATTTTCCTGCCACCCGACAAAAATGATTTGATGGGATGATGGGTTAAAACGTGTTAAAACAAAAACAAACAATGTATTTCCCAACTGGTTGAGACGTGGAGTAGCGTTTTTAAAACCAATGTTGTTTTGTTTATTTTTAGTTACACTTAAAATGCATTTTTAATTCTAAGTAGTTACCTAGTATAATGATAATATTATTGTACTAATAAATTAGTTTTAAATTTATAACCACTTGACTTTCCGCCCGTGTGCCCCGCATCCCCGGCACCCACGGGTTGGATCGGCTCTGGTTAACTGTTCATTAAAGGGTAGTAAACCGTTTAGTAAAGGGTAGCATAGTGTTTAATAATGGCAGTTTATTATTTACTTCTGATTAAAAGCTGATTCTTTATTTCTTTATGAGGCTGTTTACTATAGTGGTAAGTGAACCAGTGTTAAATAAATGAATTTACTTGTTGGTATTGAACTTTTTACCTGTCCCACATAATAATAAAGTTTTTACTTGTTGTTATTAAAATTTTAATACCGGCTATTCAACTTTGTTTCAGTGCGTATAGCTACGCCACTGAGTGGTGACATGTAAATTAAAGTGTTAAAGGTTTTTTGTGTAGAATTTAGAAACACGTTGGCGGTAGAGGCTAAAAATAAATCAAATCAAGCCGTGTTTTAAAAATTTTACCTATACTAAAAGAATAGCATCTAAATAGATTTACCTTCTAAATATTTTCTAAAGACACTAGTCACATACTCCATAACTGTTTTTTTTTTTAATTCCTGTGATAAACCAAACTCTAAACAATTTTTTTAACTTTGAACTGCAGATAAAAACAAAATTTGTATGCCAAACATTTACTTATTATACTTAGTTCAGTTGCCAGCGTATAAATAACTTCATACATATTCTGCGGTCGTCACATAATCAACGGTACATATCCCAATTTTTAATTTAAAATTGTTTAGCCATAACTGCACTTTCAGTATTGACAACCAATTTCTAAAAATAAAAACTTTGTAATTAATATTTTTATTTAAGGGTAATAGTCGATCGGGATACGCCAGTGACGTGCGAACTAGGAAGGTTCTTGAAAGTTAGGTTAGCTCAGGTTTCCTAAAAATGACCCATCTAAAAAAATTGTCACTAAAATGTGAACATACAGGGGAGGATTTTAAAGTGTTACAATGCAAAATCCGAAAAACGGCTGGAAATATTTTATTCAAATTTTAGGACGCCAAAAGGGAGGTTGGGGGACAAATTTTAAAACTTTTTTTACATTCACCCCCTTTCAGATTTTTGTCTGGCTGGTGACAAATTTGAAATGTCAAATGGAAAGGTATTTATTTTTTTCGAAATTTCGATTTGCCGTCAACAACTACGTAAGTCAGTAGAAAATTGTTACGTTTACTCTACTGGTTGCTTATAGTTACGAATTTTTGAATGAACAAAATTGGAACACCTAAAACTGCACACTTTAAACTAGGATACCTACAGCGTGTCCAGAAAAGTTCTAGACATATGAAAATTTTTATTATTGTTGATTGTACTAAAAAAAGTTATTCTTTATAAAAAGTTCTACTCGATGCGCAAATAATATTGACATATCAAAACTTAAGATATGTACAGGGCGGCAAAAAAATATAGAAACACAGAATTACGTTAAGAGGGAAGTAAGTAGGTACCCTCAATTTTTATTTTAGAGCAAATTGTTATAAGAAAGCTTTACTAAGGACTACAAAACGTGGTCAGATACAATTTTTTGTTGAAATATTTTAATTTACAGGGTACCATCAAAAAGCCTTATTTTATTTCTTTAACAGTTACCTGCAACAATTTTGCAACAACTATGTGCAACACTATAGTAACGAATATTGACATGTTAGTCAAAAATCATTTACTATTTTTCGACTTATTAACAAGAGTTTTTCGTTAGTTTCGTCATGATTGTAAAGTTAACGCTGAAGGAGAAAATAGAAATTGTACTTATCGTCGGAGATCACTATAAACCTATTAGGGAAGCCGCACTCACATTTAATACTAGACACCCTGACAAAATGGTATGTAGCGCCACTATAGCAAACGTAACGAATAAATTTAAAGCTACTGGTTCCGTCGAAAATGTATTTAAGAAACAACACAACAAATGGTCCACAACAGAAGAAAAGCAACTCAATGTAATGCAAGCGGTTATTGAAGACCCGAACGAATTTTGCGCGTGGTTCCAAGGCGAGTGTGAAGTTGATCCTTTTTTTGCAAGAAAAATATTATTTACAGATAAATCCATGTTTACTTCCAACGGCGTGGTATTGGCAAAATTGTCGGTGGTGGAGTGACAATAATCCAAATTTTATAATCGAATGCCGTAGTCAATATTCATTTAAAACCAATGTTTGGTGTGGTATTTTTAATGATCGAATCATTGGACCATACTTTTTCCGAGAAAATATAAATGCTGCCATTTACCTGGACTTCTAAAGGAACCAGTTGTCTCAATTTCTTGACGAAATGCCACTAAATATAAGACGTACAATTTGGTATCAACATGATGGAGCCCAATGCCATGGTACTAACATAGTAACTGGGTATTTGAATGAAATATTTCCTCACCGTTGGACAGGCAGACGTTCAAATATTCCTTGGCCAGCCAGGTCGCCTGACATCACACCCCTGGACTTCTTTTTATGGGGCCGATTAAAAGAAATGGTGTATGGGCATAGACCTTTTCAGGATATTGACCATCTTGAAGTAGTAATAACAAACTGTGTCCAAGAAATCACTCCCAATAATCTCGCATTTTTTTTTACGTAATTGGTTTCCAACAAGAGGTAATGAATGCTCAACGTGTTTTTGATGGTTCCCTGTAAATTAAAATATTTCAACGAAAAATTGTATCTGACCACGTTTTGTAGTCCTTAGTAAAGTTTTCTTATAACAATTTCCTCTAAAATAGAAATTGATGGTACTTCCCTCTTATTCTGTGTTTCTATATTTTTTTTCCGCCCTGTACATGATATCTTAAGTTTTGATATATCAATATTATTTGTGCATCAAGCAGAACTTTTTATAAAGAATAACTTTTTTTCGTAAAATCAACAATAAAGAAAATTCCCATATGTCTAGAACTTTTCTGGACACGCTGTATATATTAGTTTCTGTGATGTTTTGACCGACAACGGGCAAACATCACTTGAATTCTTTAACGGTCGCTTCTCGTTGGTTGGTCAATAGGGTCCACGTGACCACATGTGATTGGTGGACCTCCCAGATTAGAGCGCTATAGCACCATAAATAAGTCAGGGTCCTGTTAGATTTCAACGTAAGCAGATGCTCCACGTGGCTAAAACAATAATAGCACGTGTTTTGATCTGACATGTGTATCAGTCAAAGTGATTTTCTAATGTTTCTGTATGTGATATTTTGGGGACTTGTGCCTGGTAACAGAGGTTACAATTTTTTAAAACGTACAGTAAAAGTACCGTGAATTTCGCAGTTAAATAGACTACATTCCTTGTGATTGGTTAAGACGTTGCACCTCAGTATTTTGCGGTTCGCATAAATACGTGAAATATTATATTATATTCAAGTTCTGATTCATTCTCTATGGTAAAAACCAATGAAATCCTAAAACGGCATCTCGGTACAGTGCTTGTTACTTACATCCTATACTTACATTCTTACTTGTGCTTACATCGAGTTTAGCAGAAATGTAAGTTGTCTCAAATTAATGATATTATAAGTACTCATTAATTTGAGACAATTTACATTTCTGCTAAACTCGGTGTTAGGGAAGTCCTTCTCAAACTTTATTTTATATTCATTGTTCGTTCTCAACTTTGTACTATCCGTTTAGTATCACCTGATGATGAGTGCTTAAGCACTTAAAACATATCGGCAGCTTATAATTGACATTAATCATTACACTGTGGAGGAACACTGCATTGTTTCATTTACATTACAATAACTCTACTGACTGGACTATTTTTTCAATTTCAAATTTTTTTTATTTTGCCAGTAGTTGGCCACGGTGGCCGATTACTACAGCAGCTTTATGATAATTTGATGCCAGTAACCGGCCATACTATTTTTGTACTTAAATTATATATTTGGGACTTGTTGCTAGTTATTTAATCATATATTCATCCAAAAAATCTTACTCCGGTAAACATATCTAGTATAGAATTAGTTTAACTTACCTTTAAAACTGCCCTATTTCATCTTCACTGGCTTTCGTAATCTGTTTTTGGAGACACAATGACTAACACCTAATTTTTCGCGCCAATTTACGGAAGTAACGTTCGACTTATAATAAAGAAATATTGATATATGTATTTTTGGAAAGTAAAAGAAGATAGCACAGGTAGGAAATAGAGCTAAACTCGCTCGAAATTCAAATTATAAGTGGTTAAAGTCACTTTTGGTCGACTACTAGAGGTGGCCGGCTTACTAGCGCATCCACCCTAGAATGTTTTTTGTAATTTCTGAACATATATATACAGTATGTCCACGGATGGGGTTTACAAGAGGACAAATGGACTAAAAATTGAAAGATACGAAAAAAAGTCACTCTTAATAAACGTTTTTGCTTGTCTAGAAAATACGATTCACCATAAGAAACTTCAATTTTTTTATACAGGGTGGGTAAACACTGCAAAAATGTTATTTTGCTTAGTAAACATACTTTATTTTGAAAGATACGAAAAAAATCCACTCTTAATGAATGTGTTTTCTACACAACAAATCGAAGTAGAACAATTCATTAAAAGGTTTACCTATGTAAAAATTATTTCCCAAAAAGTATTCGCTGGCACACCTCTGACTGGTGAACCTAGTTAAAATAATAATGACACTTAAGGTGATAGCTACTTGCTGTCAATGTCTTTATTTAATGAAGTTATTATTTAAGTAGAAATGCTATCTACTGAACAAAGAGTTTTTATAATACAATGTTATGGGGACGGTCAAGTTTCATACCGCTACGTCATGGAAAAATTTACCGAGAAATTTGTAGGAATTCCAATAACTAGGATGACAATCTGCAAGTTAATAAAAAAGTTCCAGAGAACTTGTTCGGTTTTGGATCTCAAAAAAAAAAGAAGAAATACGACCATGATGATGCTGCTACAGTCTTAGTTCTCCGATCTGTTGAAGAAAATCCTATGACGTCCTTTAGAAATCGTGTTACTCAGTTGGAAGTTGTGAAAAAAAGTCAAATTCAGAAGATCCTTAAAGCAAATAAATTGTATCCATATAAACCGCACTTTAATCAAAGATTGGAAGATGGAGATGACGCGAAACGACTTGATTTTTGCTTGTGGATAAGAGACAAAATTTTAAGTGGAAATTCTGATCTTTATAAATGTATCATGTTTTCTGATGAAAGTACATTTTCTACCAATGGAACCGTTAGGTGCTGGTCTTTAGAAAATCCCGAATTCAGAATTATGACGAGAAGACAATATTTCACAAAAGTGAACGTGTGGTGCGCGATATCCATCCATGGCATCATAGGGCCATATTTTTTTGATAACACGTGCAATAGATTATCATATTTAGAAATACTGGATACATTTTTCAATGATGAACTCAAAAATCTACAATTAAATTTTCGACAAAATATGCATTTTCAGCAAGATGGTTGTCCAGCCCATTTCGCTCGTGAGGTTAGAGAATGGCTTGACCGCAGATTTGGTCCAAGGTGGTATGGCAGGAATGGCCCAGTTTTGTGGCCCCCAAGAAGCCCCGACTTAACCTTGGCGGATATGTTTTTATGGGGCCGTTTAAAACAAATTGTTTTTGCTACCGCAGTACCAAATGATATTGAAGTGCTGAAGGGCAGAATTATACAGGCTGTCCAATCGATATCTCAGGAAGATATCAGAAATTCTTTCACTTATTTGAGAAAGCAATTAGAAAAATGTGTCGAGTATGGGGGTGGAGCCTTGAATTATGAAATCGTTATCGTATTCTTTTCATGTTAATAAAAATGTTCGTATTATTATTATAATTACTTCATTAAATAAAGACATTGAGACAACAAGTATCACCTATTCAGTATTCAAGTAAAAACGTTTATTAAGATTGACTTTTTTCGGATCTTTTAAAATAAAGTATGTTTACTCTTAAGCAAAATAACATTTTTGCAGTTTTTACCCACCCTGTATAAAAAAATTGAAGTTTCTTATGGTGAATCGTATTTTCTAGACAAGCAAAAACGTTTATTAAGAGTGACTTTTTTTCGTATCTTTCAATTTTTAGTCCATTTGTCCTGTTGTAAACCCCATCCGTGGACATACTGTATATTTAATTTCTATTTTCTAAATTTAATCTAATTTTAAAATAAGAGGTTCTGACTTCTGAGCGACGATATGGCATTAGAAGATCGAGGACGCAGTACTAGAAAGTAGAAACCTCTGAATTAAGAACAGTTTAAAGACAAACAAAAACCATTGACGATATAGCAATTCAAGTTTTGGGTGTAGTAGCTATAAATCCTCATGTTGTTTCAAAGAAACGTGCACGTAATTCAGGAATGTGCAAGAAATCGGTAGTGGCTATTTTACATAAGCATAATTTTTACCCTTACCTCATAACTCTTTATCAGGAATTGTATGGCAAAGATTTTTAAAATATGATCACATTTTATAACTTGGTAAGACTTGCAATTCACGAGAACAATGTATTATTAAGAAAGAAGTATTTTCTGACTAAGCAACATTTACCAATTGTGGTCAGATAATTATTAAAATTAACCTGAATTATTTTCAGTTTGAATTTTGTATTGAGTGAATCAATTTTGCTTTTATTAATTTAAGGCCAACCGGCAACGGGTTTATTTCAAAAATGTTTTTAAATTTGTCCCCCAACCTCCTTATTGGCGTCCTAAAATTTGAATACAATATTTCCAGCCGTTTTTTGGATTTTGCATTGTAATACTTTAAAATCCTCAAACACGACACACGTTGAGAATTTTGGTTCAGTAAGCAATACGTATCTAATTATTAAACCCAAATTTCTTTGTTTGATGCAAAATATATCCCTTAAGGCTGGGCCTCAGCTTGCGGTGAATGGGCCATATATCAAACAATGGCTTTTCCAGTAACATATATGCACTGAATGCTAATGAAAAACGACACTATTTATAAACGTCGTTATTTACTTTATTTATAAACCAATAAAGCCTTTATTACTTTGGTTGGTAAACCTAATCATTTAGTTCAGATTTGCTTAGGCAGTACAAACATGCAGATTCCATGAAGTTACCTATTTACTATCACATAATCAACACTAAAACTTTTTCGATATATCCGATATATCAAAATATTGCTTCGTGAATTGATAAATTAGTTAATTAAAGTTGTAAAGAAGATCGGATCAAATTAATCACGAACAAATAAAAGACCCTGCTGCAGATAAAATCTGACTTGTCCTTTGGAAAGATCTAACAAAAATATGTTGACAACCAAAAGAAAAAGTCATAACAGACTGTTTAAATCAGCTAACTTATAATCATAGACCAACTGGTGCCCATTTATAAAAATTCCAAATCAAAACCATAAGAGACAGTTAGATATGACCTGGGTAAATTTGTAAAAGTTGTTTTTTACAAAATGACATTTATACAGGTCGTATACTTCTAATTCTTGTTTATTCTATTTTTCTATCATCTAAAATAGCCTATGACAGCGGTTCTCAAACTTTTTTGGTGACGGAACCCTTTTGGGAAGCAAAATACTTGATGGAACCCTACAATAAACCAATAGTTTTTAAAAGTGTATTCTTTATTAATAAGCATAATAAAAGTACAATGTAACAGTTACTAATTATTACTTACTTTACCACATGGCAAGTACAATAATAGAAGATATTAAAAAAGAAAAAATCTAACTAATGGGAGGTATGAAACCGTCTTTTATTTTTCATCAATTGGTTGATATCAGGTTTGATAGAAGACAGTTGAAGTCTCATATCAGGTTCGGCGTCCAGTCTATTGCGATATTTTGTTTTCGTGGCTGCATAGGTTGAGAATCCTGTTTCGCACAAATATGTTGTTGGGAACGGGAGAAGAATATTCAGAGCCATTTTGCCAAGCATTGGATATTCATCACGGATTCTGCACCAAAAATCGTTGAGAGGCGTCGTTTTGAACAGTGACTCCATACTTGTGTCTGATGACATTTCTAAAAGAGATTCATATATCTCGTTTGACATACTTTCGGGCTTTTCCAAGTTGGGTAAAAAAGGATTATGAATCCATGAATTCAGTTTCATTTTTGTATTCTGTTCTTCGGGAAAATACTTTTCAAAAGATGCGCGCATCGAACTGAGATATTGGACCAATTCTTCAAACACATCATCTTGAAACATTTCTGAGTCGTTATCGCTAACAAACTCACTGAGTGACGTAAAGCTTTCTATGTCTTTCTTACCAACGCAAATAATCCAAAAATCTAATTTTCTTTTGAAGGCAGTTATTTTATTATTGGCCTGAAACACTGTTGTCTGTTTACCTTGCAATGATAAATTCAATTCGTTCAGTTTTTGAAAGATATCCGCCATAAAAGACAATCGGAACAACCAAGTTTTATCATACAAACGGTCCTTCAAATTAAAAGAAGTATCTGCTGAAAGAAACATTTGTAACTCGGCTCTAAGTTCAAATAGCCTTGTTAAAGTTTTACCCCGAGACAGCCATCGCACTTCTGTATGGAGCAGCAGTGTTTTATGTTTGCTGCCATAATCTTCACACAATAATGAGAACAATCGGGATTGTAGTGGTCGTGATTTGATAAAATTAATTATTTTTACCGCTTCATCCATAACTAATTTTAGATTTGACGGCATTTGCTTCATCGCAAGTGCTTGTCTATGCAGAATACAATGGCTGGAACTACAATTAGGCGCTTTATTTTTTATTCGTGACACTGCTCCTGCTGTTTTACCTGTCATCGCCTTGGCCCCATCTGTACAAATGTCAATGCAATTGTTCCAACTGAGATTATTTTCTTCAAAAAATATAATTATTTTATTAAAAATTTCTTCCCCGGTAGTGTTTGTGAGCAGCGGTGAACACATAAGCATGTCTTCTTCAAAAGAACTTTCATATGGATATCTCACGATAACCAGCAAGATAGCCAAACTAGCGACATCAGTTGACTCGTCCATTTGCAAGGCGAATCGTGTTTTTTGTAGACGTGTAACTAGTTCTTGTTTGACGTAGCTTGCCAGATCATGGATTCGCCGTGAAACAGTATCGTTTGATAGCGGCACAGTAGAAAGATGCTTTGCAGATTTTTCATCGAGCATACATTTTGTTATGTCTAATACACATGGCTTTATTAAATTCTCAGCGATAGTGTGCGCTTCACCTGCTTGTGCAATGCGATAGCTAACTAAATATGATGCCTCCGTGGCCTTTTCGTTGATAGTTTTTGTTACATGCATCATATTTTTTTGACTTTCCAATAACTGGTCTTTTTTACGAACAAAAAATTCTTTATTCTTGTCTTTAGACTCGGGGTGTACAGTTTGTAAATGTCGGCGCAATTTGGCAGGTGCCATGGAACTATTAGGAAGCAGTTTACTACATAGCATGCAGAGAGGTGAGCCGTTGGAATCAACAAATCCGAAACTGATATATGATTCATCATACTTCCTTTTTTTCGTCTTTGAAACCGTCGAGCTTGACGTCGTGGCATCATCGTCTGGATCGGTGATTGCTATATTCTCCGCGAGTACTGCTTTTGAACATTCAGCGTCATTAGAAGATGTTGTTGCAACACGTTTAACACCTTTAAGCCAACGTTCCATTCTTCTTTATTTATAATGTTACACGTCAGGATGGTGGGGTCTAAATAATGCACAATCGTTACTGCGTATAAGAGACTAAGTTTAGTACAATGAAGAAATGTATAAAACTGAGACAACATAATACAGCAGGCAGTAGAACAATGAACACTAGTTTCTCGCTAGCGAGCTTGTAAGTAGGTAGGTAGGAACTTATCGCTCCGAACGCTAATCGTCAACTGACTGACGAGGCGCGACGCGCGATCGCCGCTTTTATACTTAGTCCTAGACTCGATCTCGAATATTCTCGAAAATACTCGAGTCGGCGCCTTTGATAAACAAAAAGCAAAAATAAAAAGAGAAATATAAAAATTGCGTTGTAAACAATTCAGAGGCGGCTTTTATCAAAGGGACTGCGCGCTCACAAGTGTACATGTTGATACCAAACTTATGAGATATTGTACCAGCTATTTAACACATGTTTATACAAATACAAATAAATAAATAAATATACCTACGCGCGGCCGCGGAGTCAAAACGTTCGACCAGAGAGAGGTGCTTTGATTTTTTTTCTAAATTCTTGAGGAACCCCTACAGAGGTATCGCGGAACCCTAGGGTTCCGCGGAACACACTTAGAGTATAGCTGGCCTATGAACCTGAGCTACAACCAAAGAACCAGAATCATTGCCACAAAAACGGGACGCATTTGCCATAGTTAATAAGATAATATCCAAACTTTATTTGTCAATTCAATTTTTGATATTTTTCGGAAGGACAGATTTGATGGATAAGTTTTAAAAAAGAATAAAATTCTTGGCAAGTTTTATTATTGTTTACTTTTTTAATTAACATACCGGGTGTCCTAAAAATCATTTTTTTTTGACAAAGCATAAAGTTGTAACAACATTATTAAATTTATAAGTAGGGATTATCATCAGGTAACTAAAACACATAGAGAAGCCACTCTTCAACTCCTCAGATTCTTTTGAAAAGCAGGTGATTTGACATCGCCACGTATTTTCTAGCTTTCTCAGTATGCCACTTAATTTTTTAAAACTTTGTATACCGCGTGTCATAAACAAGGCATGATCTTATTTTTTTTTGTGTTAAAATAAGTTAATATCAATTTTCGATTGAAGTAGCCGTTACTTGATGAAGATCCACTATAAACTGGTTAAATAATACAACAATGTGTATAAATCTTCACTAAATAATTTATTGTACCATGACAATTGTTTCGACAACACAGTGTCTTCTTCGGATGGAGAAATCAAAAATGATTTTTGATTTCTCCATCCGAAGAAGACACTGTGTTGTCGAAACAATTGTCATGGTACAATAAATTATTTAGTGAAGATTTATACACATTTTTGTATTATTTAACCAGTAATATCAATTTATTATTAAGAAGAAACAAAAGGCGATCCTATTTGCAAAGCATCTCTTTGACATTTTTACACCTAATCTAGTACTAGTGGATAATATCTTGGCAGAGATTGACGAGCAAAAATCAGAGAATATTGCCTATGTTACCCCAAAGGAAGTAGCAGAGGAAATTAAAGCAAAGTTAAATCTGCGAACAGCACCAGGATTCGACTTAATCGCTGGTGAAATTTTGAAACGGCTATCTAGAAAGGATAAGGTCATGATCACATAACTTATTAATACGGCCTATATATATTGAAACATGAACCTACTTGTTGGAAAGTTGCAGAAGTAATGATGTTACCAAAACCGGGTAAACCGCCTAGCAATGTCACCTTTTATAGATCTATTTCCCTTCCACCAATTATTTGAGAAGCTACTACTTAAGAGACTACGGCCAATGGGAGAAAATAATAACTTAATTCCGGACTTTCAATTCAGATTTAGGCAGAAACATTCAACGATTGATCAAGTGCATCTAACCACCCACATAAGTGAGCTTAAGGAAAAACAAATGTGTTCAGCAGTATTCTTAGATGTTGCACAAGCGTTCGATAAGGTGTGGCATGAAGGTTTGTGGGAAGACACTACTATGGCCACATTCGCTGATGACATATAGCAAGAATCTAGCATAGCCACTTCTCCTCGCTGTTAACGGTACAATTGTGCCTAATGAAACATCGTGGTATGACTCTTGATGCTAAACTTCGGTGAAAAAAGCATGTAAAGAAGAAAAGAACTGAGCTAGATTTAAAATATCAACAACATTATTGACTTCTGGGAAGAATTTCAAATTTATCAATCTACAACATTACGGTATTCAGCTTTGGGGCTGTATCTGTGTTAGCAATATCAAAATGATACAGATCTTCCACAACAAAGGGCTGCGTAACATAGTGAATGCTCCTTGGTATGTTCGCAACTCTGATCTTCATCGAGACCTAGTGAAAAAATCAAGAGATCGAAAGGTGTGGCGACAAGCCTGAAGCCAGACTTTATCTACCAGCAGATGTTTTATTAACAAAAATAAAAATATATAGACTAATATTGCAGATTGAATTTGACCTATCTTTTCGAATATTGCATAAAATTGAAACGGAGTGTAGTTTGTTACAAAGTTACAAAATGTACCTCTGTTTTGAGCGCTGAATTACATAAGAAAATAAAATTTGCTGTTTAAACGAAAATAATAAAAGCTACGATAAAGACACTTTTCTTGCCCCTGGTATCACTAGCGCGCTGTGAAGTTTCAACGGCAGGTCTTTTGAAACTGAGTCGCGTTCGATAGTCTTCTCCAATTCCTTTCTCGGCATTTCTCGCTTCTTCGAACTTAATTTTTAAATGAATGGTTATTGGCCTCTTAAGTATTTGCTATTTCGTAAAAACAAAAATGTGAATAAAAAGCTAGTCATCTTATTTCTCTTACTCTTTCAAGGGATCATGATGCGACAGTGTTATGCACTTGCGCGACGACCTTCATTGATTTGTAGAAAGTTGGTCCAGGGGAAGCTGCGACGTGCCCCTGTTTCATTCCTACTATTTCCTCGAATACGAGGGAACACTGAAAAAAGCAGGGGTTAAATTGGAGTAAACCATTCACCTACTGCCCTATTTTCGTTGTATATGGGTATCAGTGGCGGCCTTACAACTTTCTATGAAGGGTAACTCTGTTACGTTAGTGATGTTGGTTCACTGATAATTGTTTTAAGATATTAAGAGGCTTGGAAAAATATAATCTTATATTAAAAGAAAATTTTTCAGATGGATCGAATTTTCCTTTCCCAGAAAACTTAGTACGGCTCTTGGATTCTCCAAAACGCCAGTTAGGCAGGTGCCTCAAAATAAGAAGATTGTTCGTCTTCAAATAGGGAATATGCCGAACACATGTCGGTGAAATACCTAAAATCATTTACAATTATCGACGAGGTAGCATCAAATCCAAATTGGGCTGAATGCTTTAAAAAAATGGGCGAATGTTTTTCACATAAAATTCATATTATTATCTAAGGAAAATAAAATCATGATTCTGGCGAGTTCATGTCAAGAAAACATAGTACATTTACTTCATTAATTAAAGTGCGCATTTTTTCGGAATGGGCTAAATGACTTACTATACTTCAACGTCTCCCAGTCCGTCACTGGATATTAATACAGGTCCGAAACTTTCTAAATGTGTTATTAAATATGAATGATATGGTTTTTCTTTGCTTTTTGTGTTGCTTCGGATGGATCTTATAAAATGTTGGAATTTATCATTACGTTTCTTTATCATGCAATATTTATTATGACCGGATGTTTATGGTTTAATGGCAAAGACAAGTTGTGAAAACCCTTTTTATTATCGTTGAGTTTTGATATGGATTTTTTTTTCTGTTTTATGAGTAAACTGTAATTATTTTGTGGTAACCCAGTAAAATTTACTGGTAAAAAAACCCAGGCGGCCATAGTTTCTAAAAAAAGTTAATGTTAATTAACCAGATAATATACACTGCGTGCACTAATTATGGAATAGGTAAACAAGTATCTACTTGAAATTTAAACGTTCATAATTTCATCAAAACTCGATCAATCCATTCCTTAGTTCATGTCACTGTCATCCTCCATAGCAACGTTAGTTCTTGGTACAGAAAAATTATTGGATATTGCAGTGATTTTTTAAGAGATCCATATTTTCCACAAAAATAAAGATATCGAGATGAACCAAAAACAAAAATGTTAAGAATAGATGTTGCTTGATCATTAAAATGTATTTAGAATAATATACTGTATCGCCACTTCACAGAGTATCTTAAACTTATGGCAAAAAACATCTTTTTGTTTAAACCTGTATGTTATAAACGTACGTCTACTTTTTAGTAAATTTTTAAAATGCAAGCGATTCTCCATTAATTAATCTACAATATTCTTTCAAATTCGTTTAAGTCCGACATCAAATGAAAAAATTATTTGCGATTTAATTAAATCTTAAAAATTTTGAGTGTATTATTTTATTTGGAAAAATAAATGCATTGCTACGAGAATATTGGAATAAACAATTAATAATTGAAAATACTTATTTAAAATCTATATTTATTTGCGTAATACAAAGCTAAGATTTATTATAAGTAAATATTATATTTTTGAGATAAGTAGTTCCTTTTTTGTGTGTATAGAACATCGAACACAGGTTGGTGACTTGAACCTCTCGCATTTTTCGTATAGCGCCATAAGAGAGTTCCGCTGCAGTGATATGTCATTAAAAAGGGATATTCGGGAAACTAAACAAATATTCCGAGTGTCATTTAAAACACGCGACCTATATAACGTCGCTTCCCGTCAAACCGGAAGTGATATTCATAATATTTATAATGCAGCGCCTGCTAAACCAATATGGTGGTAAGCGTTTTACTATCTATGACGTCTAGACTAAAAATATCCATTTCCAAAACTTCAACATTAAATTAATCTTTTATTTTTATTAATGAAATCCAATACCTACGTTTAGGTGTCATCTCACTTTAGCGTACAGACCATTGTATTATCATTATTTCACAATTACTTTCTTATAGCGTAGAACACCCACACTGATAGAACTGTGCTCCCTTAATCAAATAATCTGATTTACTTGGTGAATATCTATTGGTAATAAATAAATGTGATTTTAATTAACTAAGTTTTATTTAACTGAAATAAATGAGAGTATTTCGTTTTATTTGTAAAATTACTTGACTGTTGGTGGATTTGTGTCAAATCATGGAACCTTTCAAACAAATATCTTACCAGAAAACAACAAAAATAACAAAATCCAAATAACTAATTAATCGAACTAATTTTCATTTAGGAACTAAATTCCGTTAATCGCAAGTTAAATAGAGAACTATTTAAATGTCTAGGTAATTTAAACTAAATAATTATGTATTTTCATTAAATCCTTAACCTTTCGTTGTTAACATGCTCAATTGTAACAAAAAGGTTAACATCGGTCTAAGAGACCGAAAATTGTTTAAACAAGTTTCATGTCAAACTGAAATTTGCAAATGTATGCTACTGTTATAATATATGTTTTTTAAAATCATATAGGACTAATAAATCACGCAGATCGGTATAAAAGAATTTATTTTATTTTAGAAACAAAAAGTTACAAATTCGTTTTGAAATAATGCAAAAAATACATTCTTAAACTTAAAATGATTGAAATACGAAAAACAAAAACGTCTATTAATTAAACTTATTTATAAATTTAGTCTTCATTGTCTTCATTTTGGTTATAGATTTCAGAGCAACCATTACAAACAGGTATTATATGCTCTAAACACAAATATTTTTTGCACACTTGACAGTTATACTTCGTTTTTCGATTGTTTTTGCTGTCGCAATAATAACATCGACCATATTGGTTTCCTCTTGGTGCTTCCTCTGCTTGAATTTTTATGTCACATATCTCTCTGAGTCTCATTTTTATGGCTCTGGGAATATTATCTTGAAGAGCCCGCCGCCTGATATGCGGATCTATTAGTTCCATTCCCAAAGCTTCCAGGAATATTCTCCGTGGAATTTTGTTTTGGCCCTGTTGGTTACATTTATATATAACAAAAGAGTTAATCCCAGCAATATTCATGGCGGTGTAGAAAACTGCCATTGGCCATCTACGGGAACCTCTGGTACAGTTATAAGCTTCGCACATTTTATCTACGACGTCTACTCCTCCTTTTGTCTTATTATAAGTCATAATCATTTCAGGTTTACCTGTTAGTTCATCTAAAGCATCATCATTGTGCATAGTCGATAATAATAGAACATTTTTTCCTGGCTTAGGGATGTAAGAAACAAGTGTGCATTTTTCCTGGAAGGCAAACATAGAAGTTTTCTCAGGACGTGTTATCTTGAACTCGGCCGGAATTTCCCGTTTATTTTTTCGAATTGTCCCTAAGGTGGTAATTTTGTAATCATTTAGTAATTTGTCAGCGACGAGCTTACTCGTAAAAAAATTATCCATTGTTACATTTCTTTTGGATCTCCAAATTGGCTGGCAAATTCTTGGAAGAAGCGAAATGTTCGAATTGTCCACTTTATATGGCCCTGGTGGCTGAGTCCCAGTATAAATTTCAATTTTTGCAGTATAAAATAATTTTGCGTCAACCAGAGAATACATTTTAATGCCATATCTATTAGGTTTACTTGGCATATAAATCCGGAAAGGACAGCGACCTCTAAATGCAGGTAACATTTCATCAACAGTTGTGTAAGCCGAAAGAGAGAAATGCTTTGGTAAGTTGGAATTAAAATTTTCGAAAAACTCTCTAATTGGAGCCAATTTGTCAAGTGTTTTGCGTTCTTCACGGGTTCGTTTATCATCGAATCGGATATGGCTTAACAAAAAGCGAAACCTTGCCTGAGACATAGTTAGACGAAAAATTTCTAATGAGGTCCCATTGGTTTTGAAAAGATCAGAAGCATGCAGTCGACTAGCTTTGTTTATTCCAGCAATATACAATAGGCCAAGTAATGCCCTTATTTCCAGTAAGTCAGTAGGTCTGGCAGTTCTGTTGATGGTACCTATATTTGATATTGCAATAAAGATATTGGTATTTTCGACTATATTCTCTAGCATACTGTCAGTGATAAAACAACCCCAAATTTTTGATGCATTAGATAGTTCGCGCGCTTCTCCTTTTACTCCAGGTAATGTGACAACGATATTATCAGCACGAGTCCTAACACGTTTGTTGGTTGTAACATGTTTCCTCCATTTAGATGAATCTTTGGAAATATAAACCGGTATAGAATGGGAAGACTCACCCTGGTTCTGGTTGTTGTCTATGTCCATAATGCTTACGTTGCTCTCTTCAACTTCATCTTCATCCATATCTTGCTCACTGTCTGTGTTAATGTCCTGTACTTCAACAATATCATTCCCCAAGGTTGGATCATCATCATCATCGAATTCTATTGCAGTGTTTACTTTGTCATCAGAGACTAACTCTTCATGTAGACGCTTAAGCCACTCTTGTTCTTTTTCGTAACTCATGTTATCTAAAAAAAAATAATAAAAAAATATTTTTAGGACAAAAAATAAATTTTTTAGAGTAAAAAAACTTACCGGTAAAAGTCGAAGACTCCTTAAAAAAAAACTTACACAAAGTATAACAGCGGTCTCAGAGACCGAAATGCCTAGGATTTAAGAACGACGCGCCACTCGTGAATGATTTTAATACACTGAATTCGGAGACTGAAAATATGAAGCTACTGAGCAGGACAAGCGCTCACGGTGGTGCGTTCGATAATTATTCGCCATAGTTATCCAAGTCGGTCTGACAGACCGGGCGTTAACAATGGAAGGTTAATATAAAACAACCAAATATTTACAAATAACTAATTATTTAATCGAAGTACATTTCAAGTTAAGAACTAAATACCTTTAACCTTTAACCCTAATCTAAATCATTCAATGGCGAACATTTCATGGGGCTTTGAGTAATTTGATTGGTTATACAAAAGTGGCCTGATAAATCATCATCGCATTTTTGGTTATTGGTGTTTGACACTGTTTGATCTTGTCTTGTAGAAATTTATTAGTGAGAGTGAAATTTTCTTTGTTAGTGGCACAGAAGTTAGTAGTTCCAGCAAAAATTAAAAGTAAGATATGGGGGATAAACGTAATATGAATAATTATTTAGAAGATTAAGGTATATCCCATCTGTTAGATGCTTTTCAAGGTAGAAAACTATACTTGAATATTTTAGTTACGCATGAATCGAGTTAAAAAAATAAGATAAGAGGCAAAGAAAAGATACTTGTAATACCTAATTTGAAATTTTAAACACAAAATCTTTTTAGAAAAATGTAGCCAGGTATTTATAAATCATAGCTACCTAGGTGTATTTTTTTAAATCGTGTCACAAATAAGACACTTTTTCTCAATTTTCACCATATTCTAATACCTATCAAACCTTCTAACGTAAAAGATATATCTAATATAAATAACATAATATTAATAATTATTGTACCTCTAATATTTGCATAATTTGCCTTTATTTTTTTTTATCAAAGTTATTAACTTGTTTTAATTAATATTATGTTTTATTGACGTATATTTTAAGGGGGACAATAACTAATGGTGGGTTTATACAGCAAAATAACATGACGTAAAAATAAAATAAGAGTTAAATCTACAGACCTGCCATAAGACGTGTATAGAACCAAATAACATAACATAAGTAAGAAATAAAATAAGAGATGGTTATCTTTTAACTTTTATGTTATTTTTATGTAAAAATCTTTATTTTTAGCAAAAATGTGTTCTTTCTGTTGGTTTGCCTTATTATTTTAACACTATAAACAATTTGATAAGATTTGTGATTATTATGGTATAGGTACTGGTTAGGCCATGTTCAATGGCAATAGGGGATTTGATCTGCTTATTTCTTATTCTCATGTGACGTCTGTATAAACACGTACTTGGATAAAATAAGAACTGATTTGAATGAACTTTCTGATCTATTTAAAATTAAAAAAAGGTATTTAAACCAAACTAAATTATGTTTGGTCTAAATAAATATAAAAGACAAGTTAAACAATTATGTACTTGAATAAAAAAACAACGACTTTGATGGAAATTACCGGTTTATTTAAATCCAATCATTTAAATTGTTTAATTAAATAACGTTGTTGTTACGGCAAATACATGTAAAACAAGAGTAAAACAAATATATACTTCATAAAATATGTATAAATATCAATCAAATAAACATTTTGTTAACTTAACTTTTAACCTATTTACTTTAAGTCATTGAAACGGCTTATTTAAGTTAGGTTAGTATTAAGGAAATAAATATTTGCTTGAATGTTGTATTTAGTGATTAATTCCAAATAAAAAGTAATTTGAATCAAATCAGATAATACTAATTGAGGCAAATAATCCCTTGGTATTTTTCAAATACATACTTGTTTGGCTAATAGGAAACAAATATTTATTTGAGTCAATGGAAAATTTTTTTTATTCAAATAATTAATTTTATCAGTGCAGAGCCGTAACAAGCTTCTCTGGCGCCCTTGGCGAAATCAAGAATTTGCGCCCCCCCCCCCCCTCTTGGAAAAGGTGAAAGGTCACAAAATTTCATTGCAAAATAAATAGAAATTTTCGTTCGGATAAACATGTATTTTTTTATCGCAGAATCCACAGTTACATAGTCATGGATATTGTACAATAACGCCTGTATCGAAAGAGCATAATCTTCTAGAATACATATTTTTTATAATAACAATTTGATTTTGCGAGATTTTATGGCCGCAAATTCATCAATGACATTATCAAAATTAATTTTGCTCGCAACGTCATCAACTCAATCGATAGAATTGCTAAATTTGTCAATCTTTCCTGACCCATAGCCGATCTCAAATAATTTTTAATGAGTTTGACACGTGTACCTCAATTTTTCATGCGTCGTTTAGTATAAACGACCTTCCAAATCAAGAAAACAGCACTTTCCAAATTTTGCTAGACTTTATTTTTCTTAGAAGTCTCCAGAGTTAACATTTACTTTCATTTTCTGTTTTGTTTACTTACCAATATCATTCAACAATTGAAGGGAAGACATTTAAGATCTCGAGTTGAAGGTCTCGAAAGCTACTTTTCAAAAGAATTTGCGAATTTTTCATTTTCAACTTTCCTTTTCTTTTCTTCATTGCGATTTTGGGCTTCATTTTTTTCTCTCTTCACTTTTTCGGACACGATTTCGCGACTTTGAGCTTGTTGGAGCGACTAAGCTGTCCTAGCAGGGACGTATATAAGTGGGGGGGGGGGGGGTTCAAACACCCCCCCCCCCCATTCGACGAGAGTTCGACCAATTTTAAATTTAAATTAATTAAACGTAAAACGTAGAAAAACGTTTTTTTACATGTCGAAAACAAAACTGTAGGTAGATACCAAACTCTGTTTTTAGCTGAACTCTTGGCAATATTTGGGCGTGGCCCTCAAAAATTTTCGTCTGCGGCGCTTTGCCTCCAGCAAGCCTACCAACAGTATTTTCTCATCTCTATAAGTGACTGCAAACCCCCTCCATTGGAAAGCTATAGATACGTTCCTGTGTCCTAGCTTCTAGACTGAGTGCCTGGTGCCCAGGTACTCAGCGGCAGTGATCTTTGCCAGATGTCGCCATAAAGTGGCGTTTAAATCGCCGCAAGAAAATTAAAAATTGCAAAAATAATAATCTATGACCTAATGATAAGAAACGCTACATATTTCGGAAACGTCAATTCCGAAATGGAGAAATATGGTGCTTAAAACCATGTGGTGGGTCAAAAAATGAATTTTTTCCTTTAATAAAAGTTGACCAAGTTTTGGCGCCCCCCACTATAGCGCCCGAGGCAAGCGCCTTGCTGGCCACAACAGCCTATTGTCATAATTTCTTGTTTAAATCATAAATTGTGGTTTAACTAGTAATTTATCTACAGGCTAAAAGTTATAGGCTTAACTAACAAGAAGGGAAATGACACAAAGTCTCGGTCTTGTTAAAATTACGTGTTTATTTTTAGTGGGTGACACGTGTTTCGCCTTTAATAAGCATCATCAGACCTACAATGTAACCCAATTAACAATTTATATTAGATATTAATAAAAGTAGTATTACCCAACTTAAGGTCTAAAACGTTAAATTCAATAAAAACATACAAGCCTAAAAGAAACACATACAGAATTGACATTTTATATAAAGGGGGACAAAACCATAAAAAGAGAATAAGGATGAATTTAAATTACATAGAGCAGTAGATACGTTGAAGTGAACACGTGGTCGTGGAATCTTTCGAAGCATTCCAAGATCATCAGAGTACCTACTTACATCACGAATTTAAATAGTCGACTGCTCTAGAATATGAAGCATCGCTTATATTAAAAAACGATGACCAAGTTAAAAGCCCTTGTCCTTCAAGTTTTGTCAGCAATGGTTTTACCATGACTGGAATAAATTGCTCGTCTTTTCGCGCTTGCAACTTCTGACGAAGATCGAACATAATTTGGGCAGATTCGATAAAATTCCTCTGATCCACCTCCAACATTTTTATTATGTAGTGAAACAAACATAGGGTTCCATAAATAAGCAGTAACCATAATTCCGTTGCTGGATCATCTAAATACTTAGTGAGGGATTATGGAATTCCGGGGACATTCCAGGGACGTCTAGCAATCGGGGACCAAACTTTTGATCAGGGGACGGTCCCCGGAAATCGGGGACGTCTGGTCACCCTACCTTAAGTGGGGTAATACTACTTTTATTAATATCTAATAATTATTGTTAATTGGGTTACATTGTAGGTCTGATGACATGATAGGTCTGACCCACTAAAAATAAACACGTAATTTTAACGAGACCGATACTTTGTGTCATTTCCTTTCTTGTTAGTTAATTGTATGTAAGGTCTCTTAGAGTATTTATATAGTAATATAATAATAAATAGTAAAATATATACCGGGTGTTGCATCGTCGAGCGGGACATAGGAAATCCCATGTAATTTTAAATGGGGTCAATTTATTGGCTTCCCTAATTATTTTAGAGAAAAATTCTATTTAGGTTTATTAAAGAGCACTAAAACCCACATTCAAAAGAATAACGTCAGATATTTTTGATGAGCCCGTTTACGGGTTATCGCCGATTTCTTTTTAACTATTTCTCCTTTTTATGGCCCCGTATTTGCGGGCACCAGTCAAGGTAAAAGATGACTGTCAAATAAAGTTGTCATTTTGAAATGTGTGTTTTATTGTTATAAAAACTCGTACATCGAAAATATTAGCCATGAATTACACTTCTGAAGAAAAAATATTGATGATTAAATAGTATTATCAAGGAAATAGTTATCAAAATGTGTCAGACATGTTTGCTGCTCTGTATCCGAATAGACCGATACCTGCAAAATCTACAGTCGAAAGGACTATCAAGAAATTTGAGACAAAAGGCACTGTAATAAATAACTGCAGATGTGAAGAAAGGCAGGAACAAAGAAGAGATGCAAGAATTATGAATTACCTATTAATTAGTAAAATATTGAAACATGTAAAATGTCATAATTAACCTTGGAATTGGATACTTTATTTTAGTTTTATTCAGATTAATTTGTACTCATAAATACACCTTTAATATTTTCGATGTACGAGTTTTTATAACAATAAAGCACACATTTCAAAATGACAACTTTATTTGACAGTCATCTTTTACCTTGACTGGTGCCCGCAAATACGGGGCCATAAAAAGGAGAAATAGTTAAAAAGAAATCGGCGATAACCCGTAAACGGGCTCATCAAAAATATCTAAAGTTATTCTTTTGAATGTGGGTTTTAGTGCTCTTTAATAAACCTAAATAGAATTTTTCTCTAAAATAATTAGGGAAGCCAATAATTGACCCCATTTAAAATTACATGGGATTTCCTATATCCCGCTCGACGATGCAACACCCGGTATAGTAGTAGTAGTATAAATAATATAATAATAATTTGTATAGTAATATAGTAATTATAGGCTTAGTCGTTTTGTTGGAAGCTAGAGGTTGTAAAATGGATGCATTTGGGAATAACATATGGTTTATATTGTGCGAGCAAAAATTATTTTCAACCGAAAAAACGTAGGGCTTGGTCTAAAATGGAGATTTATACAATTATAATGGGACGATATATCTAACCAAATTTATAAAATTGGCCATGATTAACCTAAACAATGCATTGTCAAAAATACTTTATCCGTTACTTTCCAACGCACTTAATAGTGATAAAATGCCAAATTCCGGTAAAGACCAAGTGCAACCTTCTACCCGACACCTTTAAAGGTTGATGGATTATCCACAATTCAAACCTTAACAAGTGGTTGATAAATAGACAAAGTTTCGATATTCCCTTCATTGATTTGAAACATCGCATAGTCTTAACTTTTTTTACTGCCAGTTAAAAAGCTCGTTTCTTCACTGTACCAATATTTGTTAAAAGTTAATAATTTGTTTAATTTTATCATTCATAATTAAAATTTTAACTCTACGACTTTTTGTAAGAAAATGAGCGAATTTCTGAGAGGATTTATTATTTATGGATTACGATAAGAGAAGAAAAGGATACATTTTATTTTAAAGTCGAGTTTGAAGTTATTATCTTGCGGAGTAAAATAATAATTATGAAGCTTTTCAGCTACTAGCTTTACTACGTTACCTTGATTTAAAATATGTACTTCGGGTTGAAGCTTAAAAGCTAATTTTAAACTGGCAACACTTTAGTGTGAAGTTTTATTACAACATACATTGAAAAGGTTTTAAACTAGCATTGAACTTCTTTATTTTCTTCCGAGTTGCTTGAATGTTGAGGCGATAGATCCAAATCTTACCCTCGTTTGTTTTTTTGTTCCTGCTTATAACATGCTAAAGTTCAATTCTAAAAATAGTATTTAGGCCATTTTGGGAAAAAGTGTTTTCCACAAATGTTTAATATTTTACGGTGTGGTATAGGCAACGGTATATTAGCTTAAAATTGGTCAGCAAAATGCAAATTTCTCGAAAACCGTCAGAGGAATCGAGTCTTATCAAAAGTACCTTTTTTGTAGCAAATGAGTTGGTTCATCTGAATTTTGTGCCCAAACCCCTCTTGTTCCATTGGCATAGAAATCTAAAACAAGCAATTAGTAAAAAACCCAGGTTCTTCGCCAATGGACTAATATTATTCAGAATTGTTACATGGGTTTTTTTGCCCCATAAAGCTATGGCAACGTACCAAATTTCGGCAAAATAGTATGAGTAGTTTTTGAATTAATCCAGAAAAACGATTTAAAAACTGTCACTTCAGCGCCGTCTAGCGCCCAAACTAAGCAACTTTGTACTAAGGTAAGTTTACTTAAATCGGCTTATTTTGGTCTAAAAAATATGCGAACAGTACTCCAGTGATGGTCGAATTTGGGCTTTACAGAGCATCAAAAGTTGTTGGGGTGTATAGAGGTTCTTAGTTCGGAAAAGAACTCCAAGCTTCTTCGAGAATGCCTTAGCAATGGCCGCAACGTGACTATGCCAAGACATTGCAATTACATGCTATTGAGGATTTTGGCACAAGGCAACGAGATACAAAATAATAAAAGTAAAAAGGAGGGCACTGTGGTAGTAAGTGGGATACATATGTCTATGAGATTTACTAAGAGGGACCTGGGTAAGTTTAATGACTCTGACTGAGTTTAGATGCAGATTATTTGGGCGATATATTAATTAAAACTTGCAGTAATCTAGTAGACAAGTATTTTTCTTTAAAAAAGGGACCTAATATGCAGAGGGTTCCAGTAAATTGGTTCAGCGATTCGTTGCGCAGATAAAGAGATATTTTGTCCATCATAAAATCTTTTTGTGATGCCAGGAGTGATCCATATTGTTTAATAGTCTATAAGTATCTGAGAAAGGACTATCGTAAAGAAATTAAATTAACAAAAAGAAGAGCGTACGCTGACTTTATTTATAACTCTGCAAATAAAAGTTGGAAATTGGTAAATCACGATATAAAATAAAAACATGTTAACCATGCACAGACAAACATAAATCGTGAAGATGCTAACGTACACTTTGCTTCTTTACCGGACAAGATAATTTCTTTATTACCATGTTCGAATCGGGATTTGGATTTGCAGTATGGTGTGACAAATAATAAAAATGTTTACAATTTTATTATATTATAACTGAGGTACCTATATGGTAACATATTATTACAAGGATTCATGACAAAGATACTGGTCGATACTTAACCTTCATATTACTAACTGCTTTTTTAAATTGTTTCCCTAACTATCTTGAAAGTACGTCACAAAAAGACGTATTAATACGCGTTTTCCCAACATATATATTAAATTATATTAAGTATTATCAAAGAAACTTATATGCGTAGCTATAAGTTTCTTTGGTATTATGTATCTTTTTAATTTTTTAACTTACTACAAATTTATTGCAATATGTAACGTAGTCAATAAACAAATTAGTATCAGTGTAAGAAAATAAGGAACACAGTTATATTCACGTAACAAATTTAAAAATATTTCAAGGAAATAAAACTGGGTAGTTGTTAAAAACATACCATGAACACATGGCAAACATTTTAAATGTCACAAAAGCAAAGAGCACTCATTTGATTTTCAGTAATAAGTAGTTGGCCGGGTTCCTTTCAAATAAATGATATAAAACCTGAGTTAATTTGTGTCTAGCATCTCTGTCTAATTAATTAAATTCTTCATGCTGTTTCTGTTTGGCTAGCCCAGATTGGAATGGCTTTGTGGAAAACGAAACCAAGTATTCTTTTCATCCTTTCATAACGAACACAATTACCGGAGTGCTCAGGCCAAAACGAATCAACATTTATATATATCATTTTCCTTTTTTCCAACGTTGTTATATTAAATGGTGGCTGCTCTTGCTAAACTTTATTAAAATAATGACATTTTATGAGATTGTATTTTTAAATTTAGAGTAGATTTGTTGTTTTTGTTTTTAATTCACCCTTTTTAGTAGTCATGGCATGAACTACTCTAAATATCTCTCGATTTTGAGGGAAAACACCTCAATTTAAATATCGAGGAGGAAGTTTAACTCCACATTTGATAGACTTTTGCTATTTACCCGAGCACCTCTAGCCAACCTCACTTTAAAATGTCAAACGGCACTATATACTTATCGAGTGATACATCGTTGCAAAGTCGGGTAATCGGTTTGCGAATTGGGTGCAAAAGATATGTGTTAAACAATAAAAATTAATTTGGCGTAATTGTCTTCCTATTTTGAAAGTATTGAATTCTCCAAAGTGCCAAATATCATTTCACTATGTAGTAATATTAGCAATTGCCTTTATACGCCACAGGAATGAGACAAATCTGTAATATGAA
Organism: Polydrusus tereticollis; assembly: GCA_963920685.1. Taxonomy (NCBI): domain Eukaryota; kingdom Metazoa; phylum Arthropoda; class Insecta; order Coleoptera; family Curculionidae; genus Polydrusus; species Polydrusus tereticollis. The sequence goes on along the minus strand of OY987335.1, from coordinate 13,758,964 downwards.
AGTAAACAAGTGTTATTTTATTTTATTTGTATTTTAAAAAAGCTTGCTTACTGGAAGAAACTTTCCCACGAAATACGTGTGACTCGCATTGGAGAAAGCAAGGGGTTTATAGTCTTTTAAAAAAACTAAACACTAAATCAAACTATAGAACTTCTTTTCTGTAATATAGACCTAACTCCTTTTTGGACCCAATTTCATTCGTTATGGTACTTCCTGACTTAACAGCAATAACCATAAATATTTCTAAGATCGATAAGTTTTAAATTTAAAAGAAAATATTCTCTATGTCTATGGATACTTAGAACATAAATGGGTTTTATTATCACATGCAACGGTTCTGCCCTATATACCTTGTACAAAAGTTTTAGATGTTTTTTTACCTACTTGAAACCTGAAAAACACAGAAAACAAGCAAAAACGACTTTGTAGGATTTTTTTTAACATTTCTAACTCTTTTTAGGTATAATTAGATTAGGACTTTGTTGTTTTGTATAAATTATAGGTTTAAGTCATTTTCTACGAGAGGAAATCAAAATTTTTAATTATATCCTTTCCGTGGACTAGATGAGCCATCTATCGGCGAACAGCCTAAGAATATTAAGGGGATGGTCAACAAGGAGTTAAAAGATTAGAAGGGCAATTACACTTGTTATTGGCCAAGTACCATCAGTCATGGGACGCGGGAACGACCATTGCTTGTTTTGGCAATTTTAATTGGTTTAAAGTTAAAAGGTTGTGATTTTGGGAGCCAAGGGGTGTGGTATTAAGGCAACAAGTTTTTTCAAGAACGCAGTAAAATCAGTTTCGAGATTCTTACCGAACTCTCTGGTCGACTTACTAATTCTCGTGTAAAGTGATCCTTGTTTTAATTTTATAAAGTTCAATTTAATCTCTTATCGCTTATTAATCAGTGCTTTGGGGTAAGACGTATACCATCTGGTAGTTCATTCTGTGCTCTTTTTTTTTATTTCTTTTATTGGGGATTTTTCATTCAAAATTAATTTTCATTAATTATTCTCTTTTTATTGGGGATTTTCATTAGACGCATGTCGATTATTCAGTTTGAATACTGAATAATAAGCTAGTTGGGCTTTAGTGTCGAAACCTCTCTTTCTCGCTAGATGTAAATATTCCTTTGTAAATATATTTAAGGCTCTTTTTGTAAAGTATCACTTTCTTTTTCTTTGCAATAGATTTTAAGTGTTTTGAGAAAGTAGTTGTTTTATTTGGCTAATAATAATTCTTGACCAAACTACTTATACGGTTCACTTAACGAGGATTCTGCAGTTCGCGGTAGTCTCGCGGGAGCGGGTAATACTATACGGGTGCCTGCTGCCCAGCTGACTAGAGGAGTAAGGGATCCTTCCCCCAGCTACAACTGACTGTTAGATTCAGACGAGGTCCAGGTGGGTAACTGCATATACAATATTAATTAATGGCTACATCCGACGATATCAGAACTTGGAGATACTTCTAGATACCGTCTGATCTTCCAGATTCTTCTATCACCACCCACGTCATTCTGTCACACGAGGCACAAAAACATTATGTTTTTAAGGTTGGTTTACCAACTAGTTATTTGACTGGTTTACACAATTGTCATTATTTGACTGATATTTCACGCTTTCCAGCCCCTCTAAAAAGGACGCCTTTAAAATAGCCTGTTTGTGGGCTCGACTCTCCCATTCCCTTCCAATATTTATTTGTAATATATTGTCTATCACCGATCATGATGATTAACAATTTCTGGCTGCTATATGCATTAAACAATACGGCATTAACAACTGAATTAAATCATGTGCTTCACATGCAAACTGTTTGAATTAAGATTTCATAGGTTCTATTAATACGTACCTAATTAATCATATTGTCTTTAAAATTCTTGTGCCTCATGGCATGTTTAAATTAAATTAATACTTTATTGCCGAAACTAACGAATTTTCCAAAACTTGTCTTATCTATTTTTAACAACTTTTAGTATGCATCAACTTCTAGATTTAGCTTCAATAATCGTGCATTAAATATAACGTGAACATCTTAAACCTTAAAAGTAAGTACTCACTATAAACCTGAACAAATTTTATGGCTCGTCCAGTTTCTGTCGGAAACTGTCGGAGCTTATAAGGACGTTTCCTGGATGTTTACTTAAAGTCTTTTTGGGATGGATGAGATTCGAGTAAAAAAATATTCAAGTGACTCGACAGAACTTCTTGAAATTAATTGGTTGACAAAATTCCGAGTTTATTTAATTATCATGCTTTTTATTAAAGAATCTCCTTTTTTTTTAAGTCAAAGGAATAATGATTTAAGATCAGGGAGCGGGATAACTGAAGATAAAGGACATGAGACATTAGTGACTATACCGGGTGTCAACGGAATCATTTTATACTGGGTAGTTCAACAGCCCCGCATAAAATTCGTATTTTTTCTAAAAGTTATTTTTAAGAGAAATGCTGGAACACAACACAAATTGTTATTCATCTGTCTGTTATGTTTTCAGCCCCCTCCCTTCAACCCCTTAACCTCTAGCTACCCCAACCTAGGTGCCAAAAAGGTAGGGTTTGTTCATGTCGGACCTGTAAAACAAGCCCTAGCAGGAACTTGATGACTTTGTCTTCTTCTTCACTAACAGAGAGGTCTTAAAAATATTCTCTGGAATTAAAACTGGTAGCTTGAAAGACGTCCAATGTTTCAACTAAAAATCTTTCTCGCAGATCTGTGAGTATACAAAGTCTAGTAAGGGTGCCATAGATTGATACTTTGTAGTATTCCTCGGCTGAGTTCATTTCATAGTTTGCACGATAAATCTGACGTCGACCACCGCGAGGCATCCGAGGAATTACCAGTTTGAGGCCCAGCTAGATCTTCTGGACGGTACCAGGATTTCCTAAAACTACTGTCCAAGTTTTCCCGACTACTCTGGTAAGATCGTCTTTTTAACTCTTCTATATTCCCTTTCAACCGTAAATATTTTGTTGTAATCTTCCTACAAAGGTTTATCAAAACGTTTCTTTTTTTAAATTTTAAGATGGTGTGTGCTTGCTAACAAAATGTAATTCGGCTTATTTCATTCCTTAGTTAATCAGTCGATTGAGCAAAGTTCAAGTATGCATTCCAACATTCAGAATTTACACAAAAGATACTTTTTCAACTTAAAGTATCCAAACAAACTAAATGAAAATTAGTCGATCGATGGGAAGTTTTTCTTTCGTCGATTCGCCGGAACTTTTAAACATGCTTCATACACGAAGTAAAACTTGAGTCTTTTGGCAAATAAAATAAGTTTAAAAGTATTCTAGAATATACCAAGATAGAGAAAGACAAACTTGCGAAATTTACCGGCAATGCAAATCTGAATCAACAAATCTAATATTTAAACTTTGAGTGAACTGTTCATTTCCAAAAAGAATTCTTTAGAAAGTCCGGTAATATTAAAATTTTCGAGGAAAATTGGAAAGACATCGACTAGCACAGCTTGAAAATAGCACATAGACGTAACTACAAATTTGCAATTTATCAAGATGTATGGTAGGTAGGGCTAAGGCTCATAGCAACCCATTTTGTTTTGCTTGTATTTTTATTGTTGTATAATTAATAAAATAAATACATTAAAAAATATTTTGTAAAATCCGTGGCCCGGTTTTGGGGGAGTGGTTTATAAATCTTTTGATCTTGTGGTGGTTTAAACGTAAAAATAGCTCTCTTTAGGCAAATAATGAAAGGTATCGATATGCTACTTATTTACGGGGACTGTCACCACAATGTGGCTGATGGATCGCGGCTATACCTGGAACGCTTTCCCTTTACGGACGAAAGTTAGACAGAACCAACGGTACTGAATACACTTTCAATAATAGGAAGGTAGGTTTCCTACATGTATATTTTTATTTTAGTAACCACGTAATGTTTAACGAACTATATGCATAGAAAAGCATCATATTTTAATTCGATAAAGCTAGCTGTAGGCGTTCTTTCCCCAAAACTCGGTAGTTCAATACAACATATATTCGAAGTTCCATTAGAATAATTTTAATAATTTGAACTTCCCATGCATTAGTGGGCCATACACGAAGGTTCAATACTGTCATTCTTTCTTTTAACATTCTTTCCTTTCATGAAAGTATATGAAAAATAATAGCGCACTGACTCAATATATTAGCTAGCGTTTTTTCTTGGTCTAATTTCTTGACGAGTAAATTGCAAATGAATCTAACCAAGTTATTAACCACTGACCCGCATTCATTCCATCGGGATTGATCTTTGTCGAAGGAAAGATCGCCCTTGTATGGTCAGCTATTGTATCTAAAACGTTAAAAAATAATAGGTATAAGTCTAAATGGCGAGATGGCGGTTTGGAACACGTTATTTTAAAATATAGCAACGTAACCTTATTATTTGAGAACTTGAGAGGATCTGTACCTCAATTATTTCAGTTAAATTACCTTATCTCATTAAATAATGTAAATATTTATAGTGTAATATATAAATTCATTATAACCAGCACAATAAAACTAGAAAAGGGGAAAGGGAGAAAAAGAAAAAAAAAAGAATAAGGCAGTTAAGAAAAAGAGAAAAAAAAGGGGATAGAAAAGAATAAGGAAAGAAAGCGAAACAAGAAAAACATACGAACACTAAATTAAATAGCTGTAAATATAATATAATTAAGCAGGGACATAGAGTTACACAAAATACACAGAGTTAAGCATTCACAGTAAAAAATTGAGTGTTAAATTTAACACTCAATGGTGGTACATATAGGACCACACTCACTAGGGTATATTAACCAATCAGTATATCTTGTAAAAAAGACATTTTTAAATGGTCTTTTTACTTTTTGATGATTATTAATTCTTCTTATTTATGGGTAGGTACATATACACTATCGAGTGTAAATTAAACTCACAGATTGTAACCCCATCCTTCTAGGGTGTAAAAGAAATAATGAGAGGTGTAAGTAAACCATTTTTTAATGGTAATTTGTGATTAATTAGAAGATCATATTATTATAGTGTAAATTTTATTTTATTTGGGTGTGACTTTACTATAGTGAGTGTAATAAAATAATCTAACCAGGGCTAGAATACTTTCCACTTTGTTTAAGTCATTTAATCCCGTATCAAACTAACCAGGCGTTTATAATTAAAATGTAAAAAATTATGGATTCAAGATGTTTTACATTATTAACCTTTGCTTAGTTTGATACATGATTGAATGACTTAATCAAAGCCAAAATTAGTAGCCCCTAATATATATAAACCTTCAGATCGCTTGGAAAAGGTTTGTTAAATGAATGAAATTATTGAGTATTATTTACCGTCTATTTATAAACAAAATGATGGTTACAACAGAACTGGAAAAGCCTGTGATTTTCTTTACACTTATTATTATGACCAGTTGAACAAAATGACACACCTATAATATAGTTTACAATTTAGTAAATTAAATATATACATATATATATCTACGTTTAATGTTTTAGTAAGGTTTCTATTAAATTTCGTTAATATGCTTACCCAATTTAACAAAATCCTCATAAGAGGCACTCTCATTTGGCACTTTGCAGAACTTTGCCTTGTTTCTATTATTTAATTTAAATATAACATTATTCTATATCACGTTCAAAGAGCACAATCAGACTGACTTGGATTTGCATGTAGCGTCGGCGTCATCTGTCAATTCCTAGAATTTCACACCACTTGTTACCGCCTGTCTTTTCGGTAACACGGGTTTAGGTATTTTTACCCGGGGCAGTGTAAAAAAACGATTAAAAAATAAGTTTTACACTTAACGTGTTAAAATAATCTTCTAGCGGGGTTTATTTACACGCTAATATGGTGTTATTAATTGTCTTTGTATTTCATTTTCCTGATAGAGTGTAAAATGGAATAAATAACACCCATTCAATAAAATTAACTTTTTAGAGAGTTAAATTCATAGGCAAATTTAATACAACAACTTTGGTCCCATATGAGTGTAAAAATGTGGTAAATTATGTTGATCCGGGTGTTAACATCAACACTACTTTTTTTTAAGACTCCTGAAATGATTTTTACCAGGTGGATATTTTTTACTGCGTAGGAAACAGAAATATTAATTTACGAGCTGTCCATTTGGTTTCAACCAGAGCCATAAACGTAAAACACATACACACACACACACCATTTCTTTCTCGCTACTAATGTGTCCGGCAGCACCTGATCTGAACCAAACTCTGTCTTGGACCATATATCTGTTCTTTAAGTGAGACATACGTTTGTTTTTTCTATTTTTCTCAGTACTACGTCTTAAGGAGATCTTCTTTGGAAGGGTTTGGTTTGGAAGTAATTCCTATTTAACTGAAGAAGTCCGTGAAGGAAAGGTACTTTTAATTATGGGTTTTTTTAATGAAGCTAATCGATTTTGTCAAAATATCATTTATTAAGCATCTTTTAACCAGGATATGTGACAATTAAGTATAAAAAATAGCTTGGAACGACAGTCCTATTTTAGGATAAATGGATGCCGATACCAAAAGGCATCGTTATCACATTTAAACTAATTTTGCTTGTTTTGTTAGGTTTTAGAGCTTCTTATTTGCAGTTTAATTAACTTCAGCAAAATGCTTTTTGCGTATTGACCAAGGCCGTATTAGAATTTTCAATCCGAAACTTGCCATCGTCAGCAAATAAAGATGATTTTTTAAAAGGAAAACGAAATTAAATTGGGTATTGCATAAAATCAGATCAGAACGCGCGAATTTCAATGAAACTTTTAAACGTTCAAATATTTGCTTTCATAATTTTGAGCCAGTCGGGACGATTTGATTGCCGTTTAATAATTTTTATTATTTAAAGGGATCCAGACTGGGCAATAGAGGGTTTATATTCAAAAATGGTATACATCGACGTCTTCTGTATTTAGTATTACCATAATTTCTCTAATTTATTGCCAAATTTAAATCATCATAACTTTTGTACTTCACTTTTGGCATCAACATCTGCGCTTCTTTTATGCACAGCCCTGCAGAATCAATCCGTTATGGCGCTCGGCGAGCGGTGCGTGTACACAGAAAACGATCCACGTTGGCCTTGGGGAACACGGCCTTAGAGAGTGATAAAGGTATCCAGATGAAAGAATTTTGAAACAGTATCGTTCGAGGGACACTTACCTGACCCACGTATGGGCGGAATGCAGTGGCTCGTTGTGTCGTGTTTCTACCATGCACCGCTCTGGGTGGAATCAAGCGAGCAACCTCAATTGAGCACTTGCCATGAAAATATATGTAAAAGAGGCTCAAGTCGCCAACCTGCCTTCGATGTTTAAGGCTTTCTAGATTGTTTGTCAGATCATGGTCACCGATCAAGCGAATGTTCTTTAAATAGAATCCAGTAATCTCAGAGTATGTTTAGAAGCAGAGTCCCAAACATGTGAACAGTATTCCAGGGATGGTCGAATTTGGGCTTTATAGAGTATTAAAAGCTGTTGAGGTGCATAGATGTTTTTTATTTCAGAAAAGTATCCCAAGCTTCTGCCTTATTAGCAATGATCGCAACGTGACTATGCCAATATATATATGACTATCCAAATTAACGTCCAATAAATGAATTGATGAAGCCAAGGGAATCAAGTGTCTCGCCATAAATATATCCGGTTCTTCATAATTAATTATTTTACAAAAAACTGTCGCATCGGTTTTTTTGGCGGTCAATTCCACTTTGTTACTGTCACCCCAAGACAGAATTTCTTCCAGGTCTTTGTTGAGTTATGAGACCTCTTGCTGCCTATAGAGATGTGCATTGGCATTCGATGTTCGCGCATTCAAAGTGAAAGATGAAACAAGTGTGTTGTCATCTGCAAAGCTATATATGTAGTATTTTTTTCAAAAGATCGTTAATGTATAGTACGAGGAAGGTGGGCGACAACATGGAACCTTGAGAAAATCCGGCATGTGTTTGAAAGGAATTCGTCCATCGCCACTCGCAGGGAATGGCGTTTAAAGAAGCTTGACAGTCATAAACAAAATTAAACAGGCACTCCGCATGCTCTCACTTAGGAGCTCCTCATGTCAAACTCGATCAAAGACCTTGGAAATGTCCAGTGCTAACGCCGGGGACTCCCCAAGCGTTGTTCCAAACTTGAGTAACATAAGCGAGAAGGTCTCCTGTTGATCTAGACGTACGAAACCCATACTGGCGGTTACTGATAATCTTGAAGCCTTCCAGGTACTTTAATACTTTTTTGTACCACATTTTTCTGTTGAATGTTTAGTTATACATGTTTAAATGCGATTCTGGACTTGGATCGGGGTTCAAGGCGGATATTTAAAGGGCAAGTCGACTCAGACAGCAGTGTTTTAGTTTGTTGAGCGAATTTTAAGATTATTGAATGACGGAATGATCCCCTTGGGAGTACTTCTTGACCTCTCGAAGGCATATGATACATTGGACTATGAAATCTTGCTTGACAAGTTGGAACCGTATGGGATTCGACGCCAAAAACTTCAGGATACTACCTGCGACCTCCATGGGAAGATGTCTCATCGAGAAGACCGTGTGTTGGGTTCTATCAACATTAAGAAAAAGTCTGTTGGCCGCAAAGCAGCCCTCAGCTCTCCTCTGTGCTTCACGTGAAGCATCCATAGCATCAGATATATTTTATCTTGTGCATGCTATGGTAGTGTCATCCGCGAAGAGGGTGTAGACAGTTTCAGGTCTTGGTAGATCATTTATGTAGATTATGAACAAAAGAGGTCCAAGTATTGTATTTAAAGAGAACAGTCTTCATACTGTCCCTGCAGTTTACATACTGGAAGGTGTTTTATTCCTTTTTAAAAACAGAGCCTTGTGTAGATACAGTGAATCACAAAATAAATATCCCATAAGAACGATGAACTATACCTTCCTTAAACACAAGCTGACATTGTACGAAAGTGGTGCTTATTACAACTGTATTAAACTATACAATGGTCTTCCAAGATACATCAAAACTTGTGACAACATTAAAAATTAAAAAAGCCGCATTTAAATTACGAAAAGACACTAAACCGTATAATATAGTAAATTTGTAGCGTAAATTTTGCCTATAATATCTGACACTATTTCATTCTATGTTTGATCATGTAATTTTGAAATAAAGATTGTTTATCACGATATTCTGACAAGTCGCGAGACCTGTCATGCACTCCCTCTACAGGGAACATTCACTCACCCCAGATATATCATCAATAACAAAAGGATTGAGCTCTGTACCTTTGTGTTATTGGGCCCGTGGGGTTCTTCTTTGGTTACTCATATACTTCTTGACTGTTCGACTTGTTAAAAGTAGCACTGCTTTCTGCATATCCTTGTAGAGATCTTGAGGTACGTCAAGTATTCTAAGGTTTCCAAAAGCTTGTTTGGGATTACTCCTGTTGTTGAAACATTTTATTTGTATTATTATTATTATTACCACCCTGTTGGTACCTGCACCTGCACCAAGGGAATAATAACAAAATAATTCCTATAAAATAATATGAGTATATAACTCAATATTCTCTTCGTTTTGTCCTAATATTGTTTTAGGCGTCTTAAAAATTCCCTGCACGCCAATGAATTATTTAAAGGGTGCTTCTGCTACAATATTAAAAATGTATAAATGGTTGAAGTAAGTAAACAAAATATATAAAAGGGAATAATAATAATTGTTATGTTTTAATGAATATTTTTTAGCTACGTCTTATAAAAGAAAGTAATTTAATGTTATACAATTATACAATGTTTTATTCATTTATACTCAAGCTAGCTTATATGTATTGCAGTTCGTAATAGTTTCCAACAGCGAACAACTAACCCGCACAAATTTAAAATAGGGCAATGTTAGTAAAAGCAATGTTATAATGTTAAACGGAACATGCAGCTAAACCCGTATAGACATATTTATAAGAATAATTTGAGATGAAAGCACTTTTATTTTATAGGGCTTCTAAACCCTATGCTCTTCAAGAAACCATTACCATTCTATTCAATCTATGAAGCCCTATAAAGCGGATAAAAAGGCAGGTAGGAAATAGAAAGTCCTATAACCAACCTGCAGGCGTACTACAATAATAGTTTTTAGGAAAGATTTAGAGCTAACAAGCATACTGTTGTTGTTGTTTAGATTTTTGCTACTTTTCTTTGTATCAAAAGTATTTTGTGAATTGCACTAACTGTGTAAAACATACGATTAATACAATTTAAAAAAATTGTGGTGTATATTATTAGCAAATTATGGTGCAACAGGAAATGCTCTTAGTTTGATGAAATCGGATTTAAAGATCGCAGTTTTGTGTGACCCTGTGTCCTTTGCTGCACCTTAATAAAAAAATAGCTAAACCATATTAGACAAAGACAATAAATCGGGAATTTATTAATTTAGTAGAAGTTTTTTTAAAAGGATAAAAGACTAGTTTTCAATCTATATTAGGGAAAAAACGACTCTAATTATTCTAATCACTTAGTAGAATCCGATCAGAAATTTAACCATAATTACCAAATTCTTCACACTAAAAATAAAGGCCTTAAATTAGATTTATTGGAATTCCTCAAAATAAATAAACTTAAAAATACCGACCGCTTATTGCATTGTCTAACAGACTTGAACAAATCACCTTTGTTAAATCTATTTCAGTATCTACCCTAACTATATAGATAAATGTTAGGAAAACCAGAATTTATATATTTTATACATTCTTAAAAAAGTGACAGCGAAACTAGTCGAATTTTATAAATAATTCTTAAAGTTTCAAATATAGTGAAAAAAAGTAAGAAGTTTGTTTACTTTCTCATAGAATTTAGCCACAATATGCACTACTGCGTGCCGGAAACTCCTCACTGGATGAGAACCCTTCTAAATAAACATCCCTAGTCAATCAATGTCTGGTGTGGAATTATCGGAGATAGAGCAATTGGTCCGCATTTCTTTGAATGACATTTAAATGGAGAAATGTACACATATCTTTAAGAAACCAATTATCCCAATTATTAAACCAACATAAATCTTGACATGTAATTTCAGCAGGGCGGGGCTTCACCCCATTATGAAGTACAGGTCCGTAACTATTTAAATGAAATATTTGGAAACAGGTAGATTGGTCGAGCTGGTTCGGTCAACTGGCCTGCTCGATCCCCCGATTTAACCCCGCTTGACAAAGTGATGGCAACTGCACCTACAACTTCAGATGATATAAAAGAGCAAATTCGTTCTGTCTGCACATGCGCTTCTAGAATGTCCAGGTTGATGCTGCGATGTCAATTTATTATGCCTTCATTATGCCTTAATATTACGCGAAAATTGTTTGGAATATTGTAGTAAATGAATGATATACTTGATAAATAATCATAATATGATATGAAAGTCCTCGTCCTTATATAACAATTATAATATTAACTTTGCCTTAAGAACATTTAGAATTAGTGTTTAGCTCAACTAGTTTACTTCACAAATGCCCAAATTCAGAAACTTGTCAACATACTCAAATAAGTTTCTTCCTGATGGTGAAGATGACAACACAGATTTCTGAAGGCTTGTAATAAACTTTAAAGAGTTGCAAACGTCACTGTATAGAAAATAATGTAAAATGAATTTAATAACCCTGAAGAAATTAATATTACGTTTTAACTAACGCTCAATTTGGCCTTACTGATTTTATCAATGCATATACAGGGTGTACCAAATTAAGTGCGCACCATTGCTAATTGCTAACTATTTTATTATTGGAGATACAAAGTCGGTTAAATTAGCAAAGTAGTAGCATTTTTTCTGTTAAAATGGTGAACGCAGAAAAACAGTGGACATAACGTCTCTGAATGAATGGGGAAAATGTATTTTTTTTTTAAATGGCACACCCTGTATATTCTTTACCAAAACGTTTGCAAATCGTATACGGAATAAAAAAGTTCATATGCAATATTGGCCTAAAATTGAAAAAACATCAACACAGCCATGGAAATAAAAAATGGTTTGCCTTTGACGTTTTCATCGAGACTGCCATGAAAACAAAAACGAATTTATTTATTTATTTCAGAAATTAAAACTCGATTTTATTTTTAGCGGAAAAGATAAAAAAAAAAAAATATACTTATTAAATGTTCAAACACATCACCGTTTTGTTTAATACATTTGCGGAAATTCTTTAATACACGTTTTGTAGCTTTTAAAACTGTTCTGCCACCGATGAATGCTATAATGCGTCTAATGTTGTCATAAAGTTCGACCAGATTCGCAAATCTCGTTTTTGACTTACCCCCAGAAGTAAAAGTCTAATGGAGTTACGTCAGGAGAACTTGGGGGCCAACGTATCGGACCATTTGTTGCCATCCACCTATCACAGAAAAGCCTTTCTAACAATATCCTCACTTCGTGAAACTGATGAGGAGGAGCTCCATCTTGTTGAAAATAAATTTGGTTACGGTCCTCTAAGTTCACCTTATCTAAATATTCTTCTAGTAATTCTGACAACATATTAACGTATCCCCTGCCGGTCAGAGTACCTTCATAGAAAATTGGCCCAATAATTTGACTGCCTATGAGACCACACCAAACATTAATGCTAAATCTTACTTGCGGATTTCTGGGAACAGCAATAAACAAATTTGTTCTAGACCAATAGTGCATGCTTTTACGATTAAACATACCCCTATTTGAAAAGTTCGCTTCATCGCTCCATGAAATTTTCTTTAAAAAGTTAGGATATTGCCTACACATATCTTGTATCCATTGTCAAAAATGGGTCTTCTTTCAGTGTCACCAGGTAATAATGTTTGCACTGGTCGGGTACTTATAAGGTACAAACTTATTGTAAATAAACTGAAACCACTGTCTCTTACCAAATCTCTAGTTGAATTATTTTTGTGCGCTTCAAAATATGCCAATACATTCACTTCTACTTGTTCACTTATTATAAACTGTTTTTTAGTCCTTGTCTTTATAAAAACTCTTTCGTTACTTCTAAATTTTCTATAAAGCCTTAGCAAATACCTTCTGTCTGCTTGCTCACGTTCAGGATACATTTGACCGTATTGCTCGAGTGCTAGTACACTATTTTTTCTGCAACCAAGATACGCTTCTAATATATCGCAATGTTCTAAATGCGTGAACGCCATTTTGTAATATTTAAAAGCAAAAACTAGATAACTTAACGCAAAACTACGACAATTTTGGCTTCGTTAACAATAATGGCTACCCAAAACGAGGACACTTTAGTTAATTCGTTTTTGTTTTCATGGCAGTCTCGATGAAAACGTCAAAGGCAAACTATTTTTTATTTCCATGGCTGTGTCGATGTTTTTTCAATTTTAGGCCAATATTGCATATGAACTTTTTTTATTCCGTATACGATTTGCAAACGTTTCGGTAAAAAATATACAGGGTGTGCCATTAAAGAAAATACATTTTCCTCATTTATTCAGAAACGTTATGTCCAATTGTTTTTCTGCTTTCATCATTTTATTAACAGAAAAAATGCTACTACTTTGCTAATTTAACCGACTTTGTATCTCCAATAATAAAAAGTTAGCAATGGTGCGCACTTAATTTGGTACACCCTGTATATGCTTGCTTGTCCTGTACTAAGGAGAATTAAATAGTTCGATACTGGTGTACATGTAGCAACATCTTACCATTGGAAATAAAGATTCCTCCTTTTCTCGGTAGCTTCTGCAATCTGAATTTCTATTTTGTTATCTAGCTATGTTAGAAAGGATAAGTTTTGTTTTGTATTTCAGCGCTCGTTGGGGCATATAGTTTAGAGAATACCTATTTTAGCAGTTTATTTGTTTAAATCCTTATTTTATAAGGTATAGGCAAGTAGTTTGAGAGCTAAGTCTCTCATATACATACATATTTATATGTTATACGTAAACGCTATTTCAAATCATTATAGTCATTTGCAGTTAGCCATAAGTTTTATTTATTTTTTTATTTTTTATTGTAATAAAACAAGGGGTAATAACTTAGAGGAATGAGGAATAACAGAAATAATGTTGCTGATCATTTAGCAATATTTATGTGCTAATAAAAGTTGCCATTTAGCTGATTATTACAAGTATCATAAAGTTTTTTTACCACCTATCTAAAACTTGTTATTTTATATATTCCGTTTGACCTAAATAAAAGGCGACCAAACATAAATGGTCGGTAAAACTGCTTTATAGTTATTAAAAAATATATTTTACTTTGGTTGCAGCAAAATATCTATCCGGAACTTAAAGTTTGATTTGAACGATTTTTGTTTACATTGTACGTGGGTTCCTTGACAATGTCATCGCTTTCGTTAAGTTCGATAAAAAGTAAATTTTTGTTTTATACCGGTTGTAATATATTGTTTCTCCGAAAACTCGTATCACCCAGTAGGGTAAACTAGCAATTTAGTTAAAACTGGACTGTAGCTTCATTCTTCCGTCACATTAATTCTCGTTTGTGATTCACATCATTATCTGTAGGATTATAGCTCAATATGTTTTTATAAACTTTATGATCGCACACGTTCATTTCATTTTTAAATATTTAATAAATAGGCTGTGGTGTGGACCTCCTCTAACATTTAAAGTAAATTCTGTGAACAAACATTCTGCTTTAATGTTATGAATGTCAAATAAAGTCAGCACTACTAATTGAAATCTGAAAACTGCTTATAACAAGTTCGCTTTCTGTACTAATTTTTAAAAATATTTTATATTGGTTCAGGTGCCTCCACCAAGGCTCTGTAATATTTTGAGGCGGAGGCTTTTATAGATGTGAGGGCTATGAACATGAATTCTCATCTCAAACATATTGTAATTAAACGTGTTAATGTTCTTGGTTTCTTTTTGAGAACCCAATTGTTAATTTATGCATGATAGTGTTCATCCTGAAGTGGGTGGACAAGTTATGGGCTACAAGAGTAGCTGTAGCTATTCCATTAATGGACCACCTCTTGCTCCCGATTTAACTTTTATAGACCATCTATGGAATGCTCCTTAATGAAAGGTTGGAAGTCGTCCACCTTCACCTGGTAACCACAATCAACAACAATATCGATATTTACTAAGATATTTATAATTCAAAATTTAATTTTCATTATAGCAAGGAATTAACATCCTAATAAATCCGTCAATTTTGCTGTATTTTTTTTGTGTCTTATATTTTACTCGTAGCCAACAAAAAAGTTTTTCTTTCATAAACTTACATGTAATTTGATTTCCACTTCAATTATAATATTGCAATTAAATAAAGTTAATCGTTGATTTCATTTTTCAATGCATGCAGGGGTTATGACATGCTGATCTATAAAATTGTGTATTTCCTCTAATCCTGGAGATAATAAAAGTCAACCAGAAACGAAAATGTTGGAACGATGGAGCCACAGTCTAGCTGTTATTGCGATATGTTACGGATGTTAGTGAACCCCACAGAGTGATATGAATTTTTCAGAAGAAACACAACTCTTTTATTACACCCGGTATAAAACGAAAATGAACTTTTTATCAAAAATAACGAGACCTGTAATAATGCCGTAAGGACACTGATTTATGTCAATGTTGAAATAATGACATTTGACTGACATTTCAATACAAATTTGGATATTGTATGCAGAAAGAAAAGACAATCAAAATTGGAATGAAAATTCCTCAAAACTTTGAAACAAAGCAAGTAACCTTAAAAAATTTGAAATATCGGTATGGTTTAACAGAAATTTAGCTGAAATTGCAAATCAAAGCTTAAGAACGTCAATAATTTAAAGGAAATCAAAAACCCCGCTGGAAGTCTTGAAATCATTTCAATGAACAAAATTAACCGTCTTCTTCCTTGGCGGGCTGGCAAAGTCTGCGTTAAATCAAAATCCGCTATTTTTATGAAAATTTCCAGAAAGGAAATATAGAAATCACATTTTTTGAACTGATTAAGCGTAGTGGAACAAGAGACTAACAAGACTGGTAAAGTATGCTGTCCCATTCAAAATGAAGGAATACACAGGGACCAGAAGGGTCCCTAATTAGTATTGCAGGGACAAAATAATCAATCACTTAAGTACTATTAGAGACAGCAGGGCCTGTTTATAGTAATAATTTAAAGTTTAAATTTAATCATCCCGTAACATTAAGGAAACATTTTTTGAGCGGTTGGAGTACACGACTAGTTGGGTAGTTAAAAGAAGGGAGAACCAGAATTTTTGCAGAATTCACACAGCTACAGGGGCAAACAACTTTCTGAACAATTACATAAAGAAAATCTCAAAGCATATATCCCATGAGGTCTGGCTTCATGCAAGGAGTTAGTGTGGGTGATCGAAACTCAAATATAAATGGATGAATTTTTGTTCATTTAAATTCATTGAGACACAAAATATTGTCATCGCATTTGTCAGGACGTACGTGAGAACGTACAGCTAGGAAGCGAACATTCCTCATAGCCCAAGCTAAGCAAAACCTCTATTGCAACAATTTCCATGATCACAAATCTCTACTTGTGACTACTGACTTAGTCTGTGGCTTAAAGAATTTATAACCCTTCACTATTTCACTATATCCGCTAAAATTATTTTATTAATCTTCTTATCAAATTTCCTTCTTTTATTAGGAGGATAATGAGGAAGCGTACAATGACAGTAGAACCAAAAATCTTTCAATGTTGCCGGATTATTCAAGTTAATCAGTGATTCCTCTTCTTCTTAAAGTTATCACATGGAAAATACAATGTTGCCAAGAGTAAACTTGAAATTAATTTTGATCAATAGTAATCTCATGGGTTTTAAATCAACTGGTGTTACAACATACCAATTGATCTTAGAGTCAAGTTTGATTGAAATTTTTCAAGATTTTGATTAATGTCAATGTTTTTACATCATAGGGCTGATTTTCAACTCAAAAAAATTTATTTAAATAGGTGAATGAAGGTTATTACGAAAAAAAAATGATATAAATAAAATATCTTGTGCTAGTATTAGACAGGGGGTTCCTTTGGATAAATGCATTCATTTCAACTGTTTTTTTTTTCTGAAATAGTGTACAATTCAATGATACATTTATCTTTACAACATATTATGATATGATTCACGTTTTTGTAATGAAGTCACAATTTAGACATACACGATTGATATTTATTATTGCAAATCCCTACGAGAAATGATACGAAATTTGGAAGCTATCACGCTGAGAAATAGCAGCAATTTCCTAGTAAGTATACAGCCACTACATTCGATCTTGAGGCAAATCACTCTATATATGGAAAAAAAGGACATAAAAAAAAGATGCCGTGTTAGTATTATGCAGGGGTTTACTTTGGATGAATTCGTTTATTTCAACTGTTTTTTTCTAAAATAGTGTACCATTAAGTGATACACTTATCTTCACAACATATTATGATATGATTCACATTTTTTAGTGAAGTCACAATTTGTACATACACGATTGTTATTTAATATTGGAAATCCCTACGAGAAATGATACGAAATTTGGAAGATATCACGCTGAGAAATACCAGCAATTTCCTAGTAAATATACCGCCACTACATTCGATCTTGAGGCAAATCACTCTATATAATAGTTACGATGGCCCTGTGAGCCTTTTTTATATTCACCCTGGTATTTCCATTGAGAGAGAAGAAAACACAAAGAGTGCAGTCACGTCGACAGCGTCATGATCGTGAAACGCGGAGAGCCATGTGTAACAGAGTATCTGGCGGTTGGTGCTTAGCCGAACGGAATAGAGGGAGGTGGAAGTGGAGGTTGTAGCGCAGTTTTCATCGGAGTTGCCGTGGAGCTGCCCGGACTCGCTATCGCTATGGCTTTGGCTTTAGTTCACATCTGTGTGCACTTATAGTACATAATGATATAACCTAAAACATCTGTCGGCACTTTAAATTCCGGTATATACGCGTGTATGTCGGCTCGGCTTATCATACACCAGTATATATTTTAAATTAAATTATCTAAAAGCCTCGTGGTAAATCCTATAAAAATATAAAATGTTAAATAAACCAAAACTAAAAAAAGACTTAACCGAAACTAACCTAAAAAAATAAGTTAAAAAAGTTCTAAATTTTTAGCGCTGGCTCCAAGATTTCTTCTGCTACTCATCTCTTCAATATGCAGCATTGTTATTTCTATTGCCGACCACGAGCTCTGACGCTGGTAGTTTTTCTGCAAATCTGCCTTTCTCTACCACATGGTACGACACAATTTTTAAACATTTATTTACTATTTTACCGTAGCATCTTTTTAGCAAAATCCGCCTTTTTTTTTTGAGGATACCCTATGGTTATTGTAAGCCCGTAGACCAATTATTATTGTTTGTTATACCTAGTAGACGTAGATATTTAATAAATATTTTTGTCGTATTTTAAATTTTTATTATAGCCCCCTGTTCCTAGTAGATATATTATTAAAGCCGTTAAAATTTTAGACCACTTAAAAGAAATCCTTTAGTAAAAACATGGATATTAAATTAATTTTCTTTGTTAACTTTAAATCCCTGGCTACAGTACAACAACTGCAGTAACTTTACTTTAAAATGGGATCAATATAAAAGACAATTAGCCCATTTAGCCGCATAATAATAAACGGCAAATAAGCTCGAGATACAAATACCGAATATTTTTCTATGTATTGCTAAAGTAATATTAATCCTGAATTTTAAAAACCGTATAGTTGAAAGAAATGTATCATATCAATTTATTTATCGTGGTCGGTTCATTGGCTACACTACAAATCTAGGAACCTTGTCTAGTGCTTCCTTGTAAACCATAAACCTTAAAAGGTGGGCAAAAAGGTTTTCCAAAACAGTTAAGGGAAACGTATTCAAAATTTTTTAATTACTTTTTGAACAATACTTTGTTTAATTCCTTATATACGAGCACGACTATTGACTTCGGTAAAAAATCATTCATAAAATGGAGTACAACTCTTATGAGTAGTTTTAACCACGTTAGTGCCTTTAACATCATTTGATATTATGTAAAATGAGCTTTTAAATGGGACATAAAAAAATCTATTTACACAAGCACATATTTTAAGAATATGGTTGTTTAAACTTTTTTAATACTTATTTAGGTGACATATTTTGATTTTATGTCGAAAACAGTAGAACTAAGCAAAAATAATGTGAAAACTCTTTTAATCTTTTTTATACTTATACTTTAATAATCAAAATACAATACTGTACTGGTACAGAACCAATTAAAAAAAAATTAAGGTACCCTCAAACAACTCAACTTGCATGTACAGTCCCAAGTCAACTAAATTATGTCGTGAAAAAATTAATTTATAAGTTTATATTAGAAGCCAAATATATTACACCCCCTTTATTCAACTATTGGAGGCAAATAAGCGGCATTAATATAAAAAGCAATAACGTGGATAGATTTAAAATTCATGGTGCGTTCTTTGCACATTATGCCTTTGAAACAGTGCTTATATGTGCCAGGTTTGTGGGCGTGAATACATAACTTTCTAAGAAATGTCAAAATTTCAATTTTTTTTCATTTTAATATTACAAATGGCATAAATATTCCTTAAAACAGATTGTAATATTTTATGTATACTTTTTTTTTCTGAAAATAAGTAGTATTTTTTAAAATCTACAGCTTAATGGTTTTATATGTCCCCGGCTACAAAGAAAGAATGGCAAAACGTGTTAAAAGCCATAACGAGTTATTCTATATACTTATTTTACCTCTGTTAAGTACACCCTTGCATGCCAGAGTTACACAACCCTAATTATGATGCTTTTAAGCCTTTTAATACTTAATTTGTGGTAGTTCTGGGATTGGGAAAACTTTGGTTAGTCATAAGTTAATTTGTGTTAAAGTTTTGGAAACATTTTATTATAACTGTTGATACAATTCCGATTTAAGATCAATTATAAATTTGTATTTTAATTTTTGATGAGAGTAAATTAAATTTGACTTTTTATAGCTGGAATTTTAATTACTACTATCCAAAAAGTAAGAGAATAAATTTTTAAAAACCCTATGCAGAGGGACTTTACAAGTTTCCCTTTCGTATATTTTGACGAAAAAATTATACCCGGAACTGTCATTTTAATTACCATGGCGACAGTGGGTTTTTGATTTAGGAGTCAGACAACTTTCCTTTCGTTTTGATGCATGTTATGGTGCATGATTTTTGTGTTATTAAAAATTTATTCACAATTTTCAAACTGGAATTCGTATATGCTCGTTCACCTCCAGGGGAAATTCTACATTATGAGAATGTGAATAGCAGTTTTTATTATTATTATGTCCCTTTCACATGAAAAAGCAATTCCATGAGTGTGTTTATTTAATGATTTAAATAAAGTGGATTTACTCCCAAACTATGAGTCTGATAATATCTTACAGGAATATATTTTTTGTGTAAAAGTCATACTTCTTGGTAAACATAAAATGAAACCAACATTATGATGGCGCAAATTACTGCCAATTAAGGTTCCTGAGAGAAAATACTATAATATGAACTGGAAGTGCGAGTTATTTATAAGGGTCCAAGTTTTAGTTAGAATCTAATCAAAAATGGAAGGATATCCAAAAATATCTTGAGTTGCTTTAATGATCTCTATCTATTCAACACAATATAATTGAATATGATAGTTATATATTCTATGCTTAAACAAAGACTAGAGAGAAGCATATTCCAGATGAAATATATTTTAAAAATACAGTCATATTTAAAAAAAACCTATAAAGAAAATGTTGTAGTATAACTTTCATATTTTTGTACCGATTTCACAATCTTTACAATAGATTCTGGATTAATATACTAAGTTTTGAATGCCCTGTGGAGAAATCGAGTTATACAATGTTGTAGGTATACTAATTTTTTGGATTCAAAAATTCGTAAGTAACAGTAACAAGTTTCTGCTTACTTACGTAGTTGTTGACGGAGAACCGAATTCTCGAAAAAAATATTGACATTTTAAGTTTGTCAGGTTAGTTTAGGTTAGTTAGGTTGTTAGGTTAGAGGGGGTAAATGTCAAAAATGTTGGCGTCCTGAAATTTGAATAAGATATTTCCAGTCGTTTTTCCTATTTTGCATTGTAATGTAAAATTCTCACCCTGTATATATTATTTTTTTTTTAACATTTAGAATTCAACTGTAAGTAGGTCTTATTACAAATTGTCAATAAACAGTTCTTAAGTGGAATAGAGGCAAAATGGCGAACATCAAGTCCAACACTGGCACATTCAAAAAGTCTATCTGTTTTCACCACAACTTTTATTAATTGGACCAGAAACCTCGTTATTTATTTTCTTGAGAGCCAGCACTAAAAAACTGCTGTGAATTCCAACCTTTCGCCCTTCGTTTATTTAAGATTTCTGTGTTTTCGGTGATATAAATACAGCATCTTTTTAAAATAACTTCTGTTCTGGCACAGCTTAGCGATCAATAGCTATAGAATCGGACCATATCTTCTTTAGGAATGTAATAAAATTTATTACAGTATATTTGTTCATGTCGTTATATCGATACCTATATTATTCAATAATTAGTAGGCTTATATCAGTACAAGAGTTGTTTGTAAATAATTAAATGCAAATATATAAAATATCTGCTCAGAGGTCCAAGGATTTGTTTAAACGGAAGTTTGAATAAAGGGAAAACTTCACACCGTTCGTTTTTAGATAACCAAATTTTGATATTTAATAATCCAACCATGATAACGAAACAAAAAATTAGTATATACACTCATAGGCAAAATAATCGGTCCAGGCAAATTTTTGATGAAATTAAATCGCAAAAAGCTTTTTTACTGTCGGATTTAGACGAATTTCAAAGAATATTATAGATAAATTAATGGAGAATCGTTCACAGTTTAAGAATTTACTAAAATATACACGTATGTTTATAATAAAGTCTGTGCGTTTTAAGAAGTCCGATATCGGATTAAATCACCAAGGGATGTTATCGCTTTTAAAACAGTAAGTCGGATAAGTTACAATATCTTCGCACCTTCGCTATACTTGATCACACCGAACATCCCACTGGTTTACTGTATTATATTTCGCTCAGTAATAGAATACAGTAAACCAGTGGGATGTTCGGTGTGATCAAGTATAGCGAAGGTGCGAAGATATTGTAACTTAACCGACTTACTGTTTTAAAAGCGATAACATCCCTTGGTGATTTAATCCGATATCGGACTTCTTAAAACGCACAGACTTTATACAGGTTTAAACAAAAATATGTTTTTTACCATAGCTTTAAGCCACTCTGTGGAGTGGTGAAACAGTATATTGTTTTAAATTAAGTTTTAATGATCAAGTCACATATATTCTTAACATTTTTATTTTTGGTTCACTTTCTTCATTCAAATGTGGAAAATATGGATTTTCTAAATAATCATTGCAATTTCTTTATTTTTGCCATAAATACGAATTTTTTAAAAGGAGCAGTACAACCTTGTTTAACAAAATGTAATTAATCCCCTATAAAGCCATTATGAAACTTTAAACTCAAAGCACAAAAACGGCACATGCTAATTAAATAAGAACACACTTAAAGAATAATAATAACAATAACAATAAACAATAACAGTAACAGTAATAAATAAGTCAGTAACGAGTGTTTCCTCCAGGTGCTGGAATAATAGCCTCCATACGCCTTGGCATCCCTTCAATAAGGTTCCATATACAATGATCTTGATCAATTCGCTGCCATTCTTTAACGAGTACTTCACTAAGCTCCTGTAAATTGGTTGGACCAGGTACCCCCGACCGCACTTTTCTGCCCAATGTGTCCCAGACATGTTCGATCGGGTTTAAGTCGGTGTTGCGGGGGGCCAATTCACTTTTGGGATTTCCACCTCATTTTAATATTCATTCCCCCCCCCCCCCCCAAGCAACAATTAACAAGCCCGTCATAGCTTACCCTAGGCGAAAAATGGTTTTGCTCAAAACGTTCTTCTGTTCTTCTATAGATTCTTTGACGACCGTCCGGTGATTTTAAACAAAACCTAGATTCGTCGGTAAATGGGATATTTTGACACTTATCAATGTAAAACAACAACACGTAAAACATTTAGTGCAATAAAGCGATCATCTCGGTTATTCGTACCACTCTTCCTACCACATTGACTCATTCTACTGTACTCGCCTAAACCGATTTACAGCCCTTTGTACTTTACTTCTTGTGACGTTTAAAACTCTTGCCACGTAATACTGTGACCGTCCATCCTGGATTAAAGCAATGGCTTTGGCAACATCAGTCTGAGACATATCCACTCCACCGACTGTCTTAAACTTATGGCAAAAAAACGTCTTTTTGTTTAAACCTGTATATCATAAACGTACGTATAATTCTTAGTAAAATTTTAAAATGCGAGAAATTCTCCATTAATTTATCTACAATATTCTTAAAAATTTGTTTAAATCCGACATCAAATAAAAAAGTTATTTGTGATTTAAATTCATCGAAAATTTGGGTGGATCGATTACTTTGCCTGTGAGTGTAGTTGAGGATGGTTCGGGTACTTCAGGTATCTGTAGAAACTGGCTATCAGTTCATGCTACAGTACAGGGTGTCCCATTTTCGACCCCTTTAGAGGGTATTGGAGTTATTCTCAAAGCTAGATTGTTGCTGTTTTCACATTAGTGTTCTGTTTTTTTTTAATGAGTCGAAAGATTCCGGTGTCATAGCTGCCGTCTTGCGTAGAGTTCTGTGGGGTAGTCAGATAGTTTCTAAATAATTTGTTTTTTGAGATATACCAAATCTGTGATTTTTAAATGAGACACCCTATGCATTATTTTGTTAAATGTTGATTAAGCATAATTTGGGCTTTATAGAAATATATTGTTGTTTATATTTATTTTAAAATACAAGCTCAAAATTCGAAATTTTGAATTAATAACTTTATTTGTTCATGGTCAATTTATTTCAAACAAATGCAAAATGTTGATAATAATAATTATTACTTTGAAGCTTAAATACAAAAATTGATTTTAATGTTTGTCTATAATTATTATTATTATTATATTTTTAACTTTTAACAAATTGAATTTTGTAAGACAATGGGGGTGTTTTAAAGGTTATGGTATTTTAGGTGCCGGGTTTTTCCTTATAAATTGCCGCCCCTTTTGAAAAGTTTATTTCTTGAGATAGAAGAAAAAGATAAATACAAAATTGAAGAAATATTCTATACTTTCAGTGGAGTCACAATTTAATAAGTGTAAAGACAAATATAAAATAGTTCTCTACATGTTTCAAACGCTTAAGCATTCATCCTCAGGGGATGCTAAAAAGGATAGTATAAAGTTAGGAACGACTAATAAATGTAAAATAAAAGTTAAGTGGGACTTACCTAACATCGAGTTGATTAAAACTGTTAATGTAAGTTGTCTCAAATTAACGAACACAACTTAACACTATGAGAAATGTAAAAGTGGAGACCTAGTGTATCAACTAGTCATATTAATTACGTTAACATAGAGTTTCTCAATCTGATACAAATGAACAGATATTTCAGAAGAAAACTGTCATATTCAAAAATGTCAACACGACAATAAATTTTCTACAAACTGACATTTGAAATTGCATTTCTATGGTTTATTATATTTTATTTCGTGATGTGCTTAATCACCTAAATGAGAGGTTTCCTGAATGGATTGGAAGAAATGCGCCAATTAAATGGCCAGCGAACAGCCCCGATTTGACACCTATGGGGACATATAAAAAACCGTATATACAGCCATCAAATTTAAAACCTCAATCATCTTAAAGATATAATAACGAACGAAATAAATAATTTAAATGAAAATAACCCAGCATTCATAACAGATGCATTAGAGAAACTTCGAAGAACACTTATACGGTGTGTTGAAGAAAATGGAGGCCCGATAGACCATCTTTATGTTTAATAACCCATTGAAATTGTTTTTGTTACTGTTATTGTTACATTTCTTAATCTGGCAGTTGTTTAATAAAATTCTTTATTATTACATGATATTTTATTAGTAAATAATGTTTCAAATGCGAATATTTCAGAAACGGTTGAATTTAGGTATCTTGTATGATATATGAATTATGTTTAGAACTTTACAAGGAGTCAAAAAATAAATTCATATATAGGGTGATCCAAGAAAGTTAAAGGGGGGCGACATTATAGGAGATCAGCCTGTACCTTTTTTTTTAAATTAACGCATAACGGAACTACGTAGGGTGTCTGAAAAGTAAAGATTTTCTAAATTACCCATCTTACTATTTCAGGAATCTTAACATTAACCAACGAGGAAACCTGAACAAAATTATTTCAGATTTAACTATTTGTAGTGTTTGTTTCTATTTAGTTGGGTTGATTCTATTTTATGTTTTTAAATTATCCAGAAATATTTTCTCTCGTAATTAAAATAATACAGTCCCCTCCATATTGCTTTTACTGGGGGGTTTTAAATAGGTTCACTTAGAAACCTGACGTCTCATAGTTGGCAGTTTCTTATACAAATATTTTTTTCCACTTACGTGGTATATTAACTGGGCCAACAACCTCGCCAAGCAGAAAAATTGTTATGCATTCGTTCTTCCACCCTCCGTTTATTTAAGATTTCTTTGTTTCCGATGATGTACAGCTTCTCTTTATAATAATTTCTGTTTTAGCAGGGCTTAGCGATCAATAGTCCTAGAATTTAAATATATAACTAGGGTTATTTGTTTAGTAAGGTAGTAGAATTTACTACCACTCCAAACAGCAAAAATTACATGTTACCTAACCCAATATATTAAAGTTATTGTGACACAAATACACTGTTTTCTTGTTGTAATAAAAACTAGGTCAAGTATTCGATCTGCTAATATAGCACAATTACTGAAAATTTCAGGTATTTAGGCAATCCGGAATTCCAAATTTAGGTTAATTAGGTTGCTCTCAGTAATGTATAATATCCCTCTAAAATGTTGCCCTCCCCCGCATTGTGGGAGGTTTCTAGTCACACAAACAGGCGATGAGCATCGTAATATGTTACAGCATAACTTAATATTTTCTATAAATTTACAATTCCGCGTAAAAGATAATAAGTAAACAATTAGTTTCAAGCAGAGTTGCAAGGATTTAAATCTCCATTTAAATCGCGATTTAAAAAAGTTATAATTAAGAGAAAGTAAAAACTTTAAGTTTTAATATTGGTTTATTATAACAAAAAAATAAAACCATTCTACCTAAATAATGTTTATTTTAGTTAATTGTAGTGCTTGTACAAAAAAACTAATTTTACAGCTTCTTCCATTCCTACTCGATTTCTGAGTTTGGAATGGACTAAACCAAATGTTGAGAAAATTCTCTCGACTGATGCGGAAGGAGCAGCAGCATAAAGTAATTGTCTAATTATGAAGAACTCTTTTTAAATAATGGGTATATTTTGTTGCGACTTCCACCAATCTATGGGTTTTACATTCTGAAGAATATCATCATGAAACATAACATCAGTGAAAGGTTCTGATCTGGCAAGAAACTTGACTATTAGTGGCAGTAAACCACTATTTGGATCTAATTCTTTAACAGCTTTTAAAGCAACATTTTTTTTACTATCTGTTGGTGTTTGCTGAGTTTTTGTTGAGTCAAGAAGATATGCCAACAAATGATATGGGGTTATACACTGTTCATAACGCCTCTTAAATTTTTGCAGTTGATTTAAAGTTTCTAATATTTTAAATTCTTCCACAACATCTGAAAGACTGGCACTGTTTCTCTGTAGTCTACAGGGCCGCATTTAGAATTCGGAGGCCCTGGGGCCAAAATTTGGTGGAGGCCCCTAAAATTTTTTCGTATATAGTGGAGTATACTCAAAGAAAATTAATTCGAAATACAAGATATTTTTGTTTTAGTGTCTATTCTGAAAACTGTGTAGCAGGATTATGGACATTCACGAAAAAAAGTGTAAATATTTTTTTGTTGCAATTTTTGAATTATTATGCAGCTCATACTGTTTTCCGTAACATGCAACACAGCGTTATCTTTTCCTACGATTGTCTTTTGCTTTCTCGCACTAATTTCTTTCGATGTATGTTTTGTTTTCGTGCTTTTCCGTTCCTTATCTTCTTATCTATACTTTCTCCAAGTAAGCCCAATACAAAATATAAGACCAGTAACTAATGCACCAAATAAATATTCAGTTATGTTACCATCTTCTAGGGTCTAGAGCGACGCAAAACTGGAGAATAAGATGCCATCTGTCCGGAAGTTTAATACCCATTTTAAACTTGTCGTAAAAGACAATGTCTTCTGGTTTATAAATCGTTTCACCTTTGCGATTTTTTTTCTTGTATCAATAATGTTTAGTGTATGACTCGTACTTATAAACCTAACAGACCTTTTGTCTTTCCAGTTACCAATTACCAATAATTTTACCTACACTTTATTTCCTTTTAATTTCACCTCTTTTTATTTTCTACTCGTCTAGGATTTCTTTTGGTACTCCTTTTACATATTTCCGTAGCGTACATTGTGAGTTTTTCTCTTCAGCAGTAAGTATATCTGCCATTTCAAGATCATTGTAGTAGTTGTCTGCAGTATTGCTGCTACGCACTTCTGTAGCTGTATTGCTTTTTTCTGCACAAAGTTAAAAAATTTTAACTCCATACTTTTACGCCTTATTCGGAATATGCTGATAACAGTACTACTAATAACAATAGCAAACAGATATAAAAGATCACCCATTTACCGTGTGAATCACCGGTGATCCAACAGTTAAAATGGCCGCAAAGTGTTAAAATAGTCTATTCGAGTCGCGTAGTGACATCTATTGATTTGCTAACGAATCTATGCTCTAGAATATGTTTGGTCCAGTACATAACTCCCTATACCTATCTACCCCAGCGGTTGATAAGAAATGATTAATGGCTTAGTTGAACATAGGAAATCCCATGTAAATTTTGAGATGGCTAAATATTGGCTCCCCTGTACATTTTAGACAAAAATTGTATTATTATTTTTTGAAGAAGCCGATATAATAAACGAATGTGTCAAACTTGAATAAATTTTAATAAGCCAACCCTAACTTATTCAATTAAATGTGATGGCAAATTTACGAAATTTTCATAGTTTAGGTAACACAGTATCACCACCAAATTTTCTATGACGCTATTATCAAAAATTGACGTAAACCTGGACATAACGAATTTCAAACATTACTGAGTTGATATTGAGAAATTCTGTGACATTCTAACGAAATCCAGTTTTTTAACTGGTCTAGATTTTCAAATTTTAAATAAATAAATAAATAAATAAATAAATAAATAAAAGTTTATTTACGGACTAGGCCATTTTTACAATGTTTTTACAATGTTATAAATATTACTACCTACTTTCTGATACAAAATTGAAAATTTGGAAAGCTTAAAAGAGCATCCAACCAAAAACTATAACACAATGATATTGCATTTTAAATTAATGGATTGTCCCATCAGACAGATATGTTTTTAATTTCTTTTTAAATTCCGATAGTGTCAAATTGAAAAAGTCAACACTATCGGGCAGTTCATCAGCTTTACGGCAGAATCTACTTATCGGACTATAATACGTATAGTTAACCCTGTGGAAGTCAACATTAAATAGTTGAAATCGTCTTGTTGCTCTTGTTGGTACATGAAAGTTCACAAGTTGCAGCAAGGCTGACGAATCTATAATTCCGTTAAGAATTTTAAACAACATACAAAGATCAAAATAAGTTCTACGCTTCTCTAAGGTATTAAGACCCAGCAGCAAATTTAATTCATCATAGTCAACCTGCTCATAAGGAATATTGAGCCTATAGGCTATGTGCCTAAGAAATTTTCTTTGTATTCTTTCTAGGGTATCCACATGTATTCGATAGTAGGGAGACCACACAGGACAAGCATATTCGACTGTTGATCTAACTACCGCACAATAAACATCCCTTAATGCATAAATGCTATTAAAATCATTTAGTGACCTTAGCACAAATCCCAACAGTTTCATGGCTTTATTTGATATAAATTCAATGTGATTAATAAACGACATCTTTCTGTCCATTATAATACCCAAATCCTTGATTCTATCCACTCGGTCCAGAAATTCATTGTTTAAATGATAATCAAAGATGAAAGGGTTTCTTATGTGATAGAAGCTCATTATTTTGCATTTCTTAATATTAAGATGTAAATTATTCAAAATACACCACTGGGAAAATGTGTCAAGGTCATGTTGTAGTTCTATACAATCATGATGAGATGTTACAACCTTATAGATTTACATTTACATCTTTATAAATAAAACTTTTTAAGTGACCCAACAGAAAAAAGTCGTTTGGCGAAAGGTCAGGAAACCTGGTTGGCCAAAGAATTAGATGCCATGGGCCAATAATATTTCCGTTAAAAAATCCCTAATCATGAGAGAATTATGGGCAGGACAACCATCCATTTCATACCAGATCTCCTGATTTTCGCGTACAACATTTAAAAGTCCAAATAGGTTACTGCTGTAAGGTTGCCTTCCATAAAAATGGTCCAATACTGTGATGTACTACAATTCCCGCCCAAACATTAATTTTTTGTGGATATTGCGTCGGAGTATGAACAAGACGATATTTATTATGTTGGCTCCAATACAGGCAATTCTGAACATTGAGTTCGTTGTTGAGGGTGAATGTACATTCATCGGTAAAACAAATATTTCTCAAAAAATCCCTATTATTATTTGCTCTTTTCATTACCTCAAAACCGAATACTATTCTCCGTTCTTCATCACCTTGCCGTAGCTCTTGATGTTTTTCATACTTGTAAGGAAAATATTTATGTTTTTTTTTAAAGTGCACAACACTGTGGTTTGATGTTTTCCTACGCCTTGCCCAAGAATCCTTGTGCTAATCGTTTCATTTTCCTCTACGTGCAGTAATATAACGAGTGATTTTTAATTATTTTGCTCAAGGGAGGCCATGCATTTTAAAAGCATCATGGCCGTACTGCGTAGATAAGATGACATGATTGTTTTATGACATTTACGTCTTATTTGAATTTGTGTATTTGTAAAGTTTAAAAATTGGAGAAATTTTGTAATTTTTGCAGTTATTTGAAGGTAGGTTACTATTGCTTTAACTAATATTTCTCCGGGAAGTCGTCTTTTGACTATTATAAAGTGCTATTTGCAGGATATGATTTAATTTTTTATTTTTTTTTTATTTTTCAGCGTATCAAGTTTTGGTGAAGCTTTGTTGCCGGATTGAAAGTTCTACAGTAAAAATGTTTAGTGAAGCACAAAAAATTTTTATTGTTGAAAGTTTTTTTAGAAATGGAAACAAAATAGGCGGTGTGTGGAATTACTCTATGCATGACTGCTTTGATGAATTTCGAACCGAGTTTCCTGATGTTGCGGTGACCTTTCATAATTTTCGTACTGGGCCACAATACCTAATTGATAAATTTCGTCAGACTGGTTCTGTTCAACATAAAAAAGGGGCTGGAAGACCAACGAAACGATCGAATGAGGTTATTGAAGAAGCGCGACAAATTATGGAAAATAATCCTTCAACTTCTATTAGGCATTTATCTCAACAAATTCAGCAAACGGATTTATGCTACAGTACATGTCAAACACTTTTAAAAAAGGATCTGCATCTATACCCTTATCGTGTTACGGCTATTCATGAACTCCTTCCCAATGACGTTCCCCAAAGACTTAATTTTTGTGAATGGTTTTTAAACAATTTTCAAGAAGAAAATAGTGGTGCTTTTGAAAAAATATTTTTTACCGATGAGGCTTATTTTTATTTATCATCATATTTATGTTAATTCACAAAATAAACAGAGTTATAAGCCGAAATACGCAACAAATATGGCCACCTCGTTCCTGCGATTTAACACCCTGCGATTTCTTCTTGTGGCCTTTTATAAAAAACTCCATTTATCGAACACCAATTGAGGATATAAATGATCTTAAACGAAGGATTTCAGAAAAAATTGCCGAAATTAATAATTCTCCAAACGTATTGGTTAATGTGTCTCTGAGGGTAAGAAGAAACATCAGAAGGTGTCTAGAAGTAGGAGGCGGCCATATAAAGTAGGCTTTCAAAGTAAGATAGCTCAGGATTTTATATTACATACCGTCAAAAAACATTATTTTAGGTTTTCAACGTGACAACGCTGCTTTCTTGCAAATTCGCCCTATGATTTAATCTACGCGCTACTGCTACACTATGTATACTGGGTCACAGCCGCCCTTGAGCAAAATAATTAATAATCACTCGTTATCAAGACATCTATTACCCCTTTCTTCAGCTCTATTGTCATTCTGAGTTGAGCTTTTACAGTTATTTATTACAGTGCCTTTGGACTCAAATTTACTGATGATAAGTTTAATTAATGAAATGGAAGGGATAGGCTTATCAGGGAATTGAACTGAAAACATTTCAGACACTGCTCTTTAACTGTTTCCTGTATAATACCACTTAATCATAGTTACTTTTTCCTTAATGAAATAGATCATATCTAGCTATAATTAAAGCGTCTTCAATGAAAATGTTGTCACATGCTACTTTTCGTCTTGTCAATGCCAAATAATAATTTGCTGGTGCTTGCTGTATTACCTAAACTATGAAAATTTCGTAATTTTGCCATCACATTTAATTGAATAATTTAGGATTGGTTTATTAAAATTTATTCCAACTTGGCACATGGGTTTATTATACGGCCTCTTCAAAAAATTATAATGCAATTTTTCTCGATAATGTACAGAGGAGCCAATATTTAGTCACCTCAAAATTTACATGGGATTTCCTATGTTCAATTAAGCCATGCATCACCCGGTATGGTAGCCATCGTGTTAAAAAAATTAGATTGATAATAACTATTGAAATTGAGAGATTAAGTAATTTCTAAAACCAAGAACTATTTATATTAAATCTTTTTTATATCATGATATATGGGAGAAGATATTTCGTGTAAGTTGGGGCAACCGGAATTCATTTTAATGAAATTAAAACTAAAAAAAACTGTACGTTGAAAATGAGGCTACATAATAAGACTGGGGGTAAAAATTAAAACCGTCTTTAATCCGGATTAGGGCAAAATGGGTATTTCATTTATTTACCCAGACATTTATGCAAATCCTTAAACGAAATTTTAATGAAAAACGCCGTCTAAAATTAGTGGCGTATATCTGTACAAATTATTGCAATTTATATAATTAATATTTACTGAAAGCTAGTAATTCTGGGTGCTAAAAAAGAATATTATAAGCAAATTCAATTTTTATTATTACTTTCCGCAATATGAATTGATATAATTATGAAATAAGATAATAAAATTGAAATGCTAGCATTTGAAGAAGGAGCCTATATTGTAATAGCTACAGAAACATAGGCACATAAATCAGAAGAACAATATATTAACCTAAACCATTACAAAATCCGTCTTTGCAACTGCAATTTTGATCAAGAATAACTTAAATTTCGAAATGATAGAAAAAATTGCAAATGAAATATCTTCCATTTCAATTAAGATAAAGTTGCCGAGCCTATATGGAACTTATAGATCACCTTCACTAAATAGTAAGTGTTTCTGAAACATTTGTTTGATGAGATATTGGAAAATTTAACAAAATTAAAAATGGAATACATTGATAAAACGTACCTAAAAATGAACTTCTTGGTATTTACATGGGAAATGATTTTAAAATATGCAACATAGATATTTCAACGAGGGAGGGATACAAACAATGGAGCATCTTTAATAGACCATGCACTTTACAATGATCACTTCGCAACTTATGATCATTAAGCTTCAAATCCAAACAAAGAACAAGAAAAAATATACAAAATATAAGTATATTCTACTAAAAATTTAACGTAGGAAAATTAAATAGTAAACTTTTAGACATTTAGAAATTTAATTTTTTAAACCCAAAAATGTTGTATGAAGACATTTTAAACATCTTTGATTCTTGTTCTTCCGATCAGTCAATTAGAATTTCACAAAAATCCAACCAGTTAAGAAAAATGCTAAAATTAACAGACAAATATTATCACAAACTCAAAAAGGATCCCGATCAATTAGAATAATATAAAGACGTACATGAAAAAAACTATTAGAAAAGTTAAGCAAAATTAATATGGTAAACAGTTTATTAATACTAATCAAAAAGTTATATGGTATAGCCTTAATCAAATAATGACAAATAAATCCTGTAGTAAGAAGCAAAACAACTGAAAAAAAAAATAGAAGTGAAATAGCAAATCTGTGAAAAGATAAATACCCATTTCGTGAATGTTGGTGAGACCTTAAATTCCAAATATACCAATTACTAGTTCTGACAAACAAAATGAACTATCGATGTTTTTGCATGTAGGAAAAATTAATAATAAAGATATTGACGATACCGTTGATGAAATTAACGTAAACAAAACTAGTGGTTTTGACAACATAAATATAAAAATTATAAAACTAGTTAAAAATAAAATCATTCCTATTTTACTTTACTTAACAAAACGTCCTTTTAACACGGGAATTTTTCCAGATAAATTAAAAATTGCAAAAATAACACGTAACTTAAAAAATGGTAAACAGTATTACTGTAATAATTACGGACCTATTTCTGTATTACCGGTCATCTCCACGGTAATAAAAAAAATGATAAATAACAAATTATCAGACTTCTTAGAAAAAAAAATTTGCTGACTGAAATTGAGTAGCAGTTGTTATAACAAAATCTCAATTCTACTGTAATATATTTTTCAGATAATACACTGCGTCCATTAATTATGGAATAGGTAAAAAAGTACTCAAATTTTAAACATCCATATCTCCATCAAAATTATATCAATCCACTCAATTTTTGATTTATTAGGTAGGCCGTCCCTTGGACTACTTAGCACAAAGTATTTAACCTTACTTTATGTCTTTTTTATACAGGATCATGGATAAGATACCAAGCCATGTAAAATGTGCTGATTTTAAAATTAATGTTTGGAAAATACGAAGCAATGGAAATTGAATTTTATTAGTGTACTGGTTACAGCTTTATGTTAGGTACTTACTGTACAAATTACAGCGCAGTGCCGTTCGTGTCAATTAAAAAAAAAATAAAAAAATAAAAAATGGAATAGGTAAAAAAGTACTCGAATTTTAAAATCAATATCTTCATCAATCCATTCAATTTTCAGTTTATTATGTAGGTTGTCCCTTGAACTACTTAGAACAATGTGTTTGACCTCACTTTATGTCTTTTTTATACAGGATCATGGATAAGATACCAAGCCGTGTAAAATGTGCTGATTTTAAAATTAATGTTTGGAAAATACGAAGCAATGAAAATGGAATTTTATTAGTGTACTGGTTATAACTTTATGTTAGGTACTTACTGTACAAATTACAGTGCAGTGCCGTTCGTGTAAATTAAAAAATCTGTATATTGCAAATTATATTGACTGAAAACGTTTTACTTCTATTTGGATTTACGTTGCTAGTCAACCAATTGCCCTTGTCAATTTATCAAGATTATAAATTCGTTGACAGTTCTTGACAAGGCCTTTTGTTTAGTTTCTTTTTTTAAATGAATGCCAATATCCGATTCATATCTCCAGAAGAATGTTCCTATGCAAGAGGACTGTTTGAGCAGGGCCGGTCTCAGTCTGATATTGCCAGAATCATGAATAAAACGCAAGGGGCTATATCAAAAATTTTAAAACGGTATCGAGAATATGGATCGAATCAAAGAAGAGCAGGGCAAGGCCGACCAAGGAAAACAACTGCTAATCAGGATCGGTTTTTAACAATGCAATGTGTTCGGGAGCGATTTACAACAAGTACCAAGCTACAAGCACGGTTGTCAAACGTTCACAATGTTCGACTATGTAAGCAAACAATACTTAATCGCTTAAAAGAGGTCCAACTGAAACCGTACGAAGCAGCGATAGGACCAAAGCTGGAACCGCACCATAGACGTGAACGATTGCAGTTTGCTCAAGAGCATTTGCCATGGGGTGAAGATGTATGGGCTAATGTTTTATTTAGTGACGAATCCCGTTTTTGTCTATACAGCAATGGCAGACGTTTAAAAGTGTTTCGAAGACATGGTGATCGCTATGCTCAGTGTAATTTTAAAGAGCGGGTTAGTTATGGCGGTGGATCAATTATGGTTTGGGGAAGTATATCTCTAGAGGCAAAAACGGAATTGGTATTTGTAGAGCGATTAACTAGTGACAGGTACATTACGGAAATTCTTCAGGAGCATGTTGTGCCTTTTGCTCCCTTTATTGGAGAAAACTTCATTTTTATGCAAGATAACGCACGTCCACATACGGCGAGAATAGTAACGGAGTATCTAGCAGAAACGGGAATTACCGTAATGAATTGGAAAGCTTGAAGCCCAGATCTTAACCCTATAGAGCACTTATGGGATCGAATGGGTAGAGAGGTTCGTGCAGAAGCTAACCCACCAGCAACTTTGGCTCCGCTGAGATTGACGCTACAAAGAATATGGGAAAATATGGATCAGGTTTTTATAAGAAATCTGATTCTCAGTATGCCAAATCGTTGTCAAGCTGTCATTAATGCCCGTGGAGGAAATACGCGTTATTAATTTTTATTCTTATAATTAAGTTGTTTCTTTAAATTGTTATTACTATTGCTAAGTTAGTGTTATATCAGGATTTTTTAATTTTTTTTTAATTAACACGAACGGCACTGCGCTGTAATTTGGACAGTAAGTACCTAACATAAAGCTGTAACCAGTACACTAATAAAATTTCATTTTCATTGCTTCGTATTTTCCAAACATTAATTTTAAAATCAGCACATTTTACATGGCTTGGTATCTTAGCCATGATCCTGTATAAAAAAGACATAAAGTAAGGTCAAATACTTTGTGCTAAGTAGTCCAAGGGACGGCCTACCTAATAAATCGAAAATTGAGTGGATTGATATAATTTTGATGGAGATATGGATGTTTAAAATTTGAGTACTTTTTTACCTATTCCATAATTAATGGACGCAGTGTATTTTCCAAAGGGAAAATGATATAAAATATGATTTTAATATTATTTTTAAACAACTTCAATCTTCAATCATATAAATTAACTCGAAATTTTAACAAATCCTTTTACACGCTGATAATTGAGAACAATTCAAACAACTTATTTCAAAATTAATTTTAGGTGAAATTCTTAGTTGGTACTTCCAACATTCAAAATCTAAAAACGAATATATCTCCATTAATAGGAGTGTTATATAAAATAGGACCTTTTGATCCCTTAAAATATTAAAAAATATGTATTTTTGTGTTATACAGTGTGTATCAACCAAATGGAATAAATTCGATAATAAATACATGAGGGCGTGTCCGAAAAAACGCACGCACACGTCGATTGGTATTTCTAGTTGCGCATTTTTTTCAATAAAAACTTTTTATACAGGGTGTGTCATGTAACAGTGGCCAATACTAACTTTCTTATTTTAAATGCAACACCCTGTATATTCTTCAATTTTTGGATTCTTCAGAAAATTTTAGACATAGTTCATGTACAATATCCTATACCTATCTTTAAACGTTTCGGAAATATTAAGTGTTTTCAGATTTATTGCAAAAATTAACAACACACTAAAAACCTAATAAGTAATACTGTGTATTTCTTGATAATGTAAAAACAAAAAAACATTGTAGGAGATGTTGAAAATGCTCGTCGCGAACGTCTTGGCAACATCCTAACCTTAAATAGAATTTTTTTCTAACGTTACTGAACATCTCAGGCGTGACCGATCTAATCGCAAGCGTTATTCGTCTTCTTAAGTCAGCTAAGTCAAGGGGTTTAGTTTTCTATACAATATTTTTGACATAACCCCATAAGAAGAAGTATAATGGCGTTAGATCAAGGGATCGTGCTGGCCATTCCATCGATCCACGCCTCCCTATCCACCGATTTGGAAATACTCGGTTGAGGTACTGCCGGACATTGATTTGGTAATGGGGCGTTGCTCCATCTTGCTGAAACCATATCATATTCGCTGGAAGTTGTGGGTTTGCTGGATCAGGATATAAGTTTGTCAAAGTTGTCAAGATATTATTTTGGAGCAGTGCTAAATAATTATCGCCATTTAAATTGCCATTAATGAAAAAGGGACCTATGATATGATCTCCAACATTAACCTTTTCAGGATATTGCGTATGTTCACCTCTCATCCAGTGAGGACTTACCCTAGACCAATAGAGGCAATTCTAACGATTAGCATGAGCGTGAAGTGTAAGAAGGTGCACTCATCAGAAAATAAAACATGTTCTAATTGGATCACATTGTTATCTAACATTGCCATTATTTGTTCACAAAAATACGTTCTCTTATCAAAATCGTCTTCCATGAGCTCATGAGTAGGTATCATTTTATAGGGATACATTTTATTTTCTTGTAATGTTCGAATAATCGAGGAATGGCAAACATCGAGCATTGGGGTTGTTTTTTGACTAGAAGTATGTGGATTTTCCTGAAACTCAAGCATAGTATCCAATTTGATATCATCACTTATTGCATTGGCAGCTACTTTTTTTATTTGCTTTACATGTCCAAGCTGGCAAAACTGCTTATCTAGTTTACTAATTGTCCCTTAAGTTATAGGCGGCAAATTTGAAAATTTTTTATGAAATAAGCGAGCAACTTCCATTTGTGTCAATTTTACATAGAGGAATTATTATTTATAATCAATTAACAACGTTTCTTAAAGAAAACTAACAAAAACAATTCTGGAAGAATGATTTTGTTAAAAGCTTGTGAAAGAGACACTTCTTTGAAAATTTGTCTTAAAATATTATTTTATCTATTGTTCTAGTTAATAGTATTCTAAGTTTGTATTATATTCCCTGTAATGAACTATAATAGTTAGTTGGTAATAAATAATTGAACTAATTAAATTTAATTTCAATTTTACAAAAATAGGTATTTTATGTATTAATCTGTATATTTTATGCAAATCCTAATAAGAAAGTTTAATGAAAACCCTCATCTTTAATAAATGGTGTATATCTTTATAAATGATTGCAATTTTTACGATGTTTGTTCCAGCCAGTAATCCTCGAGGGTGCACTAATGTCGGAAATATATCATTTTTCCTCTCACTTACTTTGTTTTTGTTACAATGCTATTTTATTTCTTTACATATTAAAGTATAAAAACTATAAGTAGCTAAAAATAGGTCGAATTTTTGCTACATTAAAAACTTTTAACGGAAAAATTATGCATCACAAAAGATTTTAATTTTTGTATGAGGTTTTGCATGGAGGAAACTATTTTCACTCAAGTTAAAATGGCTGTTTGTGCCCACACACAGAAGCAATTAATTTGTTATGCTTACTGTTTTTGTCATAATTTAGGATTAAAACAATACCTTATTCCTAATGAAAATATTTAACTGAATATACTGATATAACACAGACACCTCCTATGACGCTTCCAAGATTTATTGTAAATTTATCTTTGCTTGCCATTTATATGCATTTTCCATTAAATTAATTAAGTGCTTTGCTAACTAATTAAAAACAAACCCTTAGCATATCCATTTTATACTTGAGAGGTTTAATAAAAGCTCAGTACAATCGAAATTTGCTTTAATTACAAAATTTAATTAATTTGAATTTCTTGTCAATGGATAGAAATTAAATTTTTATTAGTGTTGGGTAGTTTATCGTTTACTAAAATCTTACGAGTTAAGACCGACATTAGAAGCACCAAATCAATATGCAATAAGTCGCTTTAAAAATCTTCGTAGCCTTCTTAAAATGTATTTTATAAACTCAACCACAAATTTTTGAGATTAAATTAGAACCAATATAGCACTGGCTGTTTATCTTTTGATGTATTCGTCTAAACTATTGGAACTTTGAAAAGCATAAGGAAAATGTTTCGTTTATATTTAAAAGTAAATATCTCAGAAAATATTTAAGATATTTGCGCGCGGTTTGAAGCATATGAAGGTTTATTGATTGTCTTAGGGTAGATTGATGAGTGCCGTTTTTCGATTAAACTCTATTTACTGTAAAACTACGAAGTTTATTTCAAGACCCCCAAAAGCTGTTTTTTACGATTGAACCAGTGATTCTAGACCTAGACCTAGAACTAAAAAAAAAATATTTTTGGAAAGAAATGGCATCTCCGTGAAGTTTTATTAAATTTGCCCTGTTTCACTAATGACACTGTATTGTGAAATTAAAATTCATATAGACCAAAACTAATCAAGCGACCCTAAGATAGCAATATAAGCTCTAATATGCTTTAAACCGCGTTCAAATATCTTTAATATTTTCTGAGATATTTAATCTCAAATATAGACTAAAAATATTCCTTCTGCGTTTCAAGGTACCAGCAGTTTATTTCAATTACTGCACCATTGTCTTTCCAATCTCCTAAATTGAATCGTTCAGTGTATAAAGATGTCATGCATCAGGGCTTTGAAGGGTTAATCCCTCAAATTCGCTTTATGAAGTTAATTCATTAAAATGTAATACCTTAATTCATTCATATGAATCGTATTTGCATTTAGGTTTAATTGTACCCAATTCTGTATTTACACATACGAATATAAGGCAGTTACTTTTGTCAACTTTTAGCGTAAACTATGAACAATATAACACAACGTATGCTTCAATGTTTTGAAAATAATATTCTATGTTGTGATAAAACTGTTCTTTTAAAAACTTTTTCTATCAATATACAAAAAAATATGTATCAATTCCTACTTTCAAAACTTACAGATGTTACAAAGAAAATATATTTTATAAAAGTTTATTTGGGAACCAAAATTTGAAATAAATTTTAAAAGTTTCACGCACTCAAATGATTTCCACATAAAGTGGGAAATTCTTTATATAGAGTATGTAACGGGGAATAGTGGGATTCGATGTAGGAAAATAAATCAATAGACTGTCAACTTTCTTGTAAAATTTATTTCTTTAACGCTAGGCTATTTCTAAAAAATAGGTCAAAAACAAGGACTAGCTGATATAAAACGATAAATTACAAGGGGACGCAAACTTCACATAAAAGATGGAATGCCACACATTTTACGTAATATGAGTTTAGGAACTGAAACTAATCATTAGAAAATTACAGCATTGTTATAAATTTAAAATCAAATAGTCTAAGTTTAATTAAAAATGTCTTGGTGGTTTAAAATATTATAAGCGCTATTATAACAATTTTATTTATTGAAAATTATACCAAAATTTTCTACTAAATGATCCCCATAAGAGTAAGATTAGGATTAAGGTATGGTTAATAATATTAATGCGCTTTTCTCGTCCTAATGTACAAACTCGATGTACCTGACTAATAACAACAATAAAATTAACAACGAGTGTAAGAACAACAACAATAATTATTAAAATTTAATATTTGGTCATTATATGACTTTGTATTTCGACTAATTGAGCCAATATGTCTGAAATTGAGTGAATTAAATTGACAATATAATTTGGATCGAGCCCTTTCTAGTACCCATGGACTACTTCCAATATTTCATTAGAATTGCGAGGTTTAATATTTCTGTTCTATAGTTCCTTTACAATTAAAACCCAGATATTCCCTATAGGATTAATATCGGGACTATAAGCAGGCCATGTCAAAACTTCCAGATAATTATATTCAACCCATCCTCTCACAGCATTTGCGGTATTCACTGAAATTGCTGAAAGACGAAAGAGCTATTTGAATATATTCAGATGGGAGGAAGATACCGAGTGTCCAAAAAGTCTGGAAAGGGTTAAATATCTCGAGAAATATACATTGGATCCAAAAAAAGAAAAAACACGTCCTTAACAATTTTAAAAGCGCTTGCCAATGATACTAAATGCAACCCCCCCCCCCCCCCCCCACCCACCGTGGGCGGTGGGCAACTTCAAAATCTTAAATGGGTACCTCTATTTTTTATTGCATGAGAGTATTTTTTTCACAAACTTCCCCCACCCATATTTTCGAAGATACAAAAAAGTCTTAGAAACAAGTTTTTGCAAAAATTAACGAACTTTTTATTTCCGTCATTAAAAGAGTACCTTAACACACCTTTGTCATTTTCCAACAATTTCTTTTGGTCGATTTAGTCAATACAAATTTTTCCTCGAAGCCGTTAGGTTTATGGCTTCCATGATATC
This sequence comes from Polydrusus tereticollis, assembly GCA_963920685.1. Classification (NCBI taxonomy): domain Eukaryota; kingdom Metazoa; phylum Arthropoda; class Insecta; order Coleoptera; family Curculionidae; genus Polydrusus; species Polydrusus tereticollis. The sequence goes on along the minus strand of OY987335.1, from coordinate 13,717,921 downwards.
GTACCTTGCCAACTTTAGTGGGACACCCTGTATAAGTGGGTAAGCAAGTAAACACAATAATGGCTACCCATTATTTCGAGGAGAAATAATTTCTTATTTACCCGCTTGAGTTAAATAAAACTTTTATATATGAGTTAATAATAGCTTAATCTTATTTTTTTTATTAAATGTAATCTACTAAAGTCGGTAAAATATAAGTTTCAATAAGACCTTCTGTGGCATTGTAGAAACTTAAAATCCTTTTATTTAATATTAGTTAGTGGTTTTTAATTACAAAGTTGTTAATCAGATTGAAACGAACAAACCAAATAAAATATTAAAACATGCTAAAATAATTTCCTAAATTTTAAAAGTTTTAAACGAATTTTAAAAGTTAATATTTGTTTAGCAAAAATGGAGCAGGTGAAAAGAGTAAAAACGAAGTTACAATATCTAGACAATAAGTGCGGAATTGGCACTAAGCTAAAATTAATATGTATTTATGTATATTGTGGCAGATTATCTATTGTAATCAAAATGCAAATTTAAATTGTTATATATGTTTCAAGAAGTTCTAACTAAACTAGAGGGTTTACTTAAACGTAGAAGTAACAGTTACGGGGAATTATATAGGGATTCTCCCGAATTAATCCCAGGGAACCTTCCAACTTTGTAATAATTATGGCAATATATTAGGTAATAAAATTGCCCTTAGCAAAGTGGCAGGTATGCAAAATATAGACTCTAAAAATCTATTATTTTACTAGTGTTGCCGCCAGACGAGAGAAGACGAGATTTTGTCTTTTCCATATATTGGGTCACGTACCCTGAAAAGTTCAGTAGGTATTTATTTTATTATTTTCGGATATATACAGGGTGTCTGTAAAAGGTCTTTACAAAAACCTACCACATACTTTTAGACCAAAATTAGCCGATTTAAGTTAACTTACCTTAGTACAACCTTAGTTTTGGCGCCAGACGGCGCTAAAGTGACAATTTTTAAATCGTTTTTCTGGATTAATCCAAAAACTGCTCATACTATGTTGCCGAAATTTGGTACGTTGGCATAGCTTTATGGGGCAAAAAAACACATGTCACAATGCTGATTAATATCAGTCCATGGGTGTAGAGCCTGGGTTTTTTACTAGTTGCTTGTTTCAGATTTCTATGCCAATGGAACAAGAGGGGTTTGGGCACAAAATTCAGTTGAACCAACTCATTTGCTACAAAAAAACGTACTCTTGATAAGACTCGATTCCTCTGACGGTTTTCGAGAAATTTGTATTTTATTACTCAATACGTAGTAGTTCTTACCACGTAGTACTTGGGTTTTATAGAACTTTTCTGTTTTTGATTTCTACGCCAATGGAACATAAGAGGCTTAAGTTTAAAATTTAGATTAAACCAACTTATTTACTACAAAAAACCTCTTGAACAATTTTCTCATCATCTGCTTTTTGTTCGCACGGTATTTTTCAGGTATGTACAACACGACCTTACACCTCACAAACGATTGTTATTGTTGGTTATTATTAGTTTCATTTGATAACATAAGATTATTGTCAAATTTGTAACATTTAATATTGTTGCTAACGTTCAATCATTTTATCTGCTTGCATTAATTATTAGAAAACTTTAATTGTCGTGAATTATCATGGAGGTGCAATACACTAATGCAGAATATACCGATATGATATTGGTATTTGGGTATTGCCAAGGAAATGGTCAAGAATGTGTCAGAGTCTACTCCGAAAGGTTTCCAAATCGTCGTATACCAAGCCACCCGACGTTTGCTGCTGTTGAAGGACGCCTGCGGGAAAACGGCCAATTTACTCCTAAAGCCATTAATAATGAAAGACAGCGTTTTGTAAGGGTTCCTGAAGTCGAGGAAGACATTTTAGAACGTGTTGCAGAAGATCCAGAAATAAACACCAGGAGTCTAGGTAGGGAAATAGGAGTGTCTAAAGATATTGTTCATGAAGTACTTCAAGAACAGTTGCTATATCCATATCATAAGATGCCAGTTCAAGATCTTTTACCTAATGATCCTGAAATGGGCCTGGTTTTTAGTCGGCTTGTTCATAGGCAGAGAGAAGAGAATCCCAACTTTGCCAACAATATTTTGTTTACCGATGAAGCATGTTTCACAACAAGAGGGATTACAAATTTTCATAATGAACATGTTTTTTGTGGCTTATTAAGCTGATAAGGCGATAATCTTTACACGAGGTTGCGCTGCTCGATTTTGGTAGGGTGATAAATGTGGAGCGGAGCCAATCTTTAGGGAAGTGTCCAGTGTCATAGATGTTATTGAAGAGTCTTACGATCGTTTTAAGATTTTGTTTGTTAATTAAGTGAAACGTTTCTGAGTACATATCATCAGGACCTGAAGCTTTGTTATTTCTCATTAAACTGATGACGTGTATGATTTCATTTTTAGTATGCTTGGTCCTGATAGAGTGGATACTTTCGTTGTGGGGTTCTCTGGTCTATCGTCGTTGAAAAGACTAATTGTATACTAATTTAAGATATCGCACCTTCAATCATAAAGTGGCACAACTCAAAATTTTGATAATTTGAGCTTCAATCAGAAAACGACCCAAAATGGTGCCATCCATTGATCTGACATCGACCTACGTCAAAATAGCGCAAATATGCAGTTGCAGATTTTTACTTGCGCCAATATAGTACCAACAGGTTTCGTGACGAGTTTTAGTGTTAAATTGACTCATTTAGTTATGTGACACATTGAGAAGAGTATGCGTTGTCATTGTCAATGCTTCCAAATTTATTACTAAAGTGACATTTCTTGATATGTTACTTATTTTTTTACTTTTTAAAGTAGGTATATTATTCTTCAAACAATAATTTACCTTATAATATATGGCATTATTTCGTAAGCTTCGTAGCCAATCTACAGGATAATTATAAGCAATACAGTAATTATAAAAGAGTTTTTTTGCAGATTCTAGAGAACTAGGTTTTTCTAGTTATGTCACTTTATGATTAGGGTACGATATATACGTAGTTGATTTTTTAAATATAAACGGTATTTCATCTGTATTTAGCGAGATAGGTACAAGTATTACTTCGTATTTTGATCATCAGGCAATGAGGTCTGCGAAGAACCGCTGAGCTGACGGCCCACAATGCATTTGCCTGGTCATTCCATACAACCCTGCTTAAACAATCCTGTTTAGGCAATTCTACTCGTTGAAATTTGTGCATGGTTATTCAAAGATTAAATCCCTGGAGCTTCGTTCTCGGGATCTAATCACAATAGACATTTTTTGTGACAGCTCAAAAACTTAACCGATAAGTAAATGAGGGAGCCCATTATCCTACTTTCTTATACAAATTTAACATATTGTTACCATGTAGCTTCAACGAAAATGTACTCTAAGCAAGTAAATTATTATTTAGTAATTTGCTTCATGGTCCTAACCTAGGGGTAACCAAAACGTAGTGGAAAGTATTTTAAATTTTCCAATAAACTTTAGATGAAAAAAGAAATCATCCTTCTAAACCAAACACTTTTCCTTGCGGCGTCCTTCTGCATATTTTTGTAATTTGCATAATTTTTTGGTTTGTTTCTCCCAGGCGTAATATAGGCTAAGGCAAAAGCATATTTCTTTGAATCATATTTCTTTCTTTATCCTTTAAAGTAAAACTATTTACAAAACAAAATAGCTTTTTTATCATTGCTTAGAGAGATAGAGAATATACTTCATATACAGGGCGTTTCATTATATCGCGAAAAAATTCAAGATTTTCCCTGCTTAAAAATATGAAAAAAGTTCCTACAAACTTATGTTCGGGAATGCTTCATCATCAAAGTTTCATTTTTGTTTTATATATATATATTTTTTAAATAATGTCGACATTTGAACTAAATTTGGTATCTAAGGATTTCCTGAAATGCATTCCCATTTGTAGAGGGCGCCACCTACATATCTTTATAGTATTTTGATTAGTCATAACCTTTTTATGAAAATATCCTAATCGTGTTATCCCGCATCATACGATGTTTACCAGTTTCCATTAACGTCTAAGTGAAACTAGAAGTCTTCAAAAACAAACCGCTGGAAACGACAACTGCCAGAAAGATTGCTTTAAACGTAAATGGAAGTCCTTCTACAGTTTGCAGAATTTTAAAGAACAACCTCTTACACCCTTATCACATCCAGCGGATACAGGCACCTTTACCGACTGATTTTCCATTAAGAGTAGATTTATGTCAATAAATGCAACAAAAAATTTCTGAAAATCCCCAGTTTCTCAAAGATGCCATAATGAACTTCCACAACGATCATGTATAGGCGGATAAGAACCCATATGCAATTTAAGAGGGTCTTCATCAACACCAGTTTTCACTTAATGTATGAGTCGCAATTGTTGTAGACCATTTGATAGGCCTATTATTTAACAACTGAGGTTAACTGGACAAGTTCATCGTCGTTTTCTTAAAGATGAATTGCCCATACTTTTGGAGGATATCTCATTGTCATTGAGGTTGCAAATGCACGTTCAGTGTATCCAATCGTTGAACAGGTCGAGGAGGAATATAACTCTGGCCTCCCAGGTCTCCAGATTTAAATTCATTGGTTCATTTCCTTTGGGGTCACCTCAAACATTTAGTACGACCCCAACAGAAACTGTGAAAGAATTAAGGAATCGCATTGTCGCCTCTTGTGAAACAATCACAACATACACCTCATGCCTCTACTACAGTTGGGGGTGCACATTTTCAACAACTGTTGTAACTTAATTGAAGTATTTTCCAATAGGATTGTCGTTTGTTAAAATTTTTTTCTTATGATAATTGTTAATGCTAATGAGTAAAAGAGGTAATATTATTTAGTGACTGACTGTTTCACAGTACCTATTACTGCTTAATATATTTCTTAATGTAATTATTAATGTTAATAAATAAAAAAAAATCTGTACCTATACAGAGTATTTTGTATATTTGTACAGTATTTTTATAAAGGTATATTTTTTTGATATCTTTAAATACTTCTAAAATAAAGAAAACCTCGGAGAATATATTTTTTGGCTTTTAGCATTAAAATCAGATTTAATTTATCAGTAAAACGGTTGAGTTAGTGGTGATCCATTTTATCGTCGAGAATAAATCGCGAAAACATCGAAAGCTCCTTTCAAGAAATGTCATTTTGTTTTCCGTTATTCTATTACAGATTTAGCTAAATTAATCCTATATATCAACGGAAACATTTTGCTAGCCTTGCTGGAATTTTATTCATTAAATGTCATTCGTTTATTTAAAGCTAAGCGTCGTTAAATATTCTGGGAACAAAATTTATGAGCTACTTTTCACTAAATACTATTGCCTTGTTAAACGATCTACGACAGTTTTAAGAAGATGCTTATAAATATTTTTACAATTTACTTATAAGTAATAATAATATCATATAAACACATTGTGCAGTTAAAAAGAGTTGTATACACGCTCAGCAGAATTTATTCTGATTAGTTTGTTATATGTGTATTATAAGCCTATAATAGTTACTTTCCTTTAGATTAATTTGTTACTAATTCAGTTCCTTGCATGGAACTGCCCAGCTGTAATCAAACATTGCTTCACTGACGACAGCACACTTGTTTTAACTCAAGCACCTGGAGAATATTCTGTCTTGGGGTGACAGTAGCCAAGTAGAATTGATAATAATGCCAGACGGTTTTTTAAAATACAGCAATGGTGGGACACTCGATTCTCGTGGACTGATCAAATCATTTATTTGGATGACACGGTCACGTTTTGACCATAGCTAAGGCAACCTCGCAAAATTTTAGAACGCCAATAGGGTGGTTGGAGGACTAATTTTAAAACAATTTTGATACTGACCCCCTTCCCCCTTCTCCAGACTTCATCATCATTGAAAATGTCAAATGGAAAGGTGATTATTTTCTTCGATAATTCGAATCTCCGTCAACAACTACGTAAGCAAGAAAATTGTTGCAGTTACTCTACTGGTTGCTTAGTTACGAATTTTTTAATAAACAAAATTAGAATACTAAAATCATTGACACGGATTGTTCGTGAAAATGACAATAATTCATAAGTTTCCGGAATGGTGTTTTGCAATAACAATTATACGTTATACCTAAATAAAATAATGCTTAATACTATTTTTCCCAATTTACAAAAATTAGCGGATCGGCCTCGCATTTCTAACCGGTTCTCAATGTTAAAAAATGATTTATAGCGTTAAGGAAAGTCTTTGGAAAACCCTTTAAACCTGCTTTTATGAAAAAATATCGAAAAAAATTAGTTTTCCAAAATAAGTAAAGCCTTTTCTAATTTGCATTCTAATTGTGTCAAGAATTTCATAACAAATTCTTATCACAATCATAAATCTTATAAATTATTGTTCTATCTAAACAACTTCGTAGTCATTGTTAAGTCATATAAAAATGTTTTGTTTACCAAATAAATAAAGTTCTTTTAAATTGTCGTACAGCTTCACCATGGATTTTAATTTTTCCCTTTTTGATTTGAAAATAAAATGCATATTATGGCCAACAAAACAGTTTTCCTTCCCGTAAGCCATGCAGATTTTTAATACCAATTGTCTAAAAATTACCCATCATTCCCCTTGGCTCCAGTGTTAAATAAATTCAACATTTTAGTGGTCGTCGGATACGACCATTGTTTTTTTGTAGTTTACTTGGTTCATCAAGTGAAAGAGAAGACGAAAATACACATTTTAGACTTAAAATACATTAAATAGGATGACTTTTTACCTCAGTTTCAACTTGATTTCTCATGTCATTGTGTGGTGCGTGCGTCCAAACAAGATATTCTTTTTAAATTTTAAGACATTTACGTCCTTATCCTAAACATACCTATAAACCAACGAACAACACTGCCAAATTTCACCAAAATCGGCAGAAGAATCTTTGAGATACTAATAGAAAACCAGACTTCGGTTCAGGAATGCGCCCTTGGAATTACATCCTATTACTAAGTAACACCATGCATATAAAGTTATTTTTGTATAGATAATAAATATGTTTCTATATGTCGCTTGGGGTAAGTTCAAACATTAAGGCAAGGGCCTAGCGACACCTAAAGCACCGGTTCCCGTCAGATCACCGAAGTTAAGCGGTGTCGAGCGCGGCTAGTACTTGGATGGGTGACCGCTTGGGAAACACCGCGTGCTGTTGTCTTAGGGAAGAGTGTAAAATGAATCGACATCAAAACCATCCTATTCACGCCGGACAGGCCGGATGAGATCGGATATCTCGTAGGATCAAGGTGCCGTTTCACACTCCCCAGTCGGTAGACCGCACGATTAAAAACCGTACGGTCGATGACCGGTTCTAGATGGCCTCAGATACGCCGACGAACCGTAAAAAAGTAAAATAAAAAAAAAAAAAAAAAGTTCAAACATATTGTGGCGTTTTTTAAAGATACTTTAAAAGCTAAAAAAAAATAAAGGTAAATGAAATGAAGCTTACATGTAGCTTCTTAAAAGGCGTAGTTTATCCTTTACTCTCATCTCACATAAAGGTTGATGTTACCTCTTAACCTTATCTTCACTAATCCATTACGACCTGAATTATTATCACCTGCTTTAAAGTGATTTTAAGTAACCACGAAGCATTTCCACCTATCCTTCCATGAAATGACATTTTTACTTTATACTGCTCTGTAAAACTCTTGATTTTTAATTCCGATCGGGCAGTCAAATTACCGAACCCTTTCCGAAGGCCACTGTAAGTGAGCAAAGCCTTTGTTTCCTTTTACACTTACATTAAAAAGGGTTTCACTTTTGTAAAAATTAGAGTTTACTAGGCAAACCCATCTCTTTTTCTGTACTGCTCTCTCTTACCCTTAATGTAGCGTCTATGTCGCATAATTATTAACAATTTAATGTGTTAAGTTTTAAAAGCTTTTGAACTTTTGTGGTAATTACTCCTATTTTAAAGTTTTAGCACCATGTTTCAACGTTCTCTTGAATCCTTTGTGCTAATAGCAGCATAAATTGAAGAGTTTAGCAAAATGTCTTCCTAAAAATAGGTTTTATGCTTAAATATTTATCGGAATGTCAAAATTACAACATAAACTTGTCCCCAAATCTGGGGAGCTTGGCTATGTTTAGATTTTAAACTGGAAAATCTATGTAGGATTGAGCGATCAAATTGTAAGTTTGGGCCAAAACTTTATAAATCAATATGTTTAGTCGTTTTCAATATTCAGAAAGTAGATAATTAGGTACGTATGTTTTAAAACTTTTCTCCAGTGCGAGTTGTTTTGATGTTTATAGAGCAAGGTGTCATATAATATAACATTTTTAAAGCTTTTAAGTCGGACTGGTAACAAAAATGAAAGATATATAGGATCAAATGCAAGAGCTAAATTAGGCAGACCCTTCGGACTGCGTATAATTTTTATTAACTGTTAGAGCTCATTTTGCCAAGGGTCTATTTTAAAAGAGGATTTGCTGAATATTTAACAACCTTTTTACAAAACGACATTTCGGAATTATGTAAGCAATTTTTTTTAGTATGATGACAAATATTTAATTTTTAAATGCTGAATTATATTTTATAACTGTACAGTTTACTGCTCCCTTGTATCTCTGAAATAATAATATTGTAAATTTTTACACAGCATGAACAATTTGTAGTTTTATTTAGGCTTTCATTTAATCCTGATACAACAACAGCACAAATAGTACATAAATACATCGGTCAAAATAAAGCGCCTGACAAGTAAATTGCATTTACATTCATTTTAGAACCACCTAAGCCCGTACTCTTTAGCGGTATAATACCTGTTGGGTGTCAGTAAATGCCAGCGTTATCAATTAATCAGTTACTACATCATCTCTAACAGTTGTTACAAGTGATTTTACAGAACAGCACAAAAATTGTATGTGGTTATTTTTGAAACGGGGCTAGAGTAAATAGTGAGTGGCAATACAACCAGCGTCGCTTTTACTGCTGGGGATTTTTATCATTCCCTGAAAAGAACCGTGGCTCTGTTTAGGGAAGCAGGTTCTATACAACATAGAAAAGGAGCTGGAAGACCATCTGTAAGAACAATATAACTTGTTGTAAACTTTCGTGAAATAATGCAAAATATGCCAACTAAATGTATCAGACGCCTGTCTCAAGAAGTGGGAAGATCTTATGGAATACGCAGGACTAATCTTAAAAAACAGTCAAATTTGTTTCCTAATAAGGTGTAAATATTTCAAGAACCGCGAGCTGCAGATTTTGAAAGACGCATTAATTACTGTTAGTGGTTTACCCAAAATGTATTGGAAATAAATGATTTATTAAAACTGACATATTTTTCTGATGAAGCCTGGCTTTAACTCACCGGTTATGGGAATTCTCAGAATACAGTCCACATCGACTTCACAAAGGAACGAAATGGCTTAATGACTTCATTTGATTAATACCAGAAATTAAAATAAATGTTTTTGTAGATATATATATCAATCTTTCTCTTCTCTTCTAAGGAACTGTTCATAATAATTATACCGGGTGACAATAAAATCGTTAGATAGATCCTCACTTCATTACCGTTCATTATAGAGGTATAAAATTTTAGTAGAAAATATGGCACAGGGAGATGCAAATTCTACATGAAAAACATCTTAAGTATCACTTTCGGTTTGACCGGAAGTGAGGTTATGTCTCGTATTTCAAATGATGAAATTTAATTTGAAAGCTTAGCATACAATACCCTGAAATTCAAAATGGCGACTTGTGAGTCGCATGACATAAGTTTTCATCCTACGACGTTGTAAAATCGTAAGATTAGGTTATTTTCTATTATTATATTTGATATGAGCAATTTTCAGGATGCTTTTTCTTGATAATTTTTAATGGAAAGTACCAAATTTCAGATATTATTGTAAAGAATTTACACATATATTTTAGTAAACCACATAATCATGTATCTAAAGAACATGTAAATACATATTACATTAAATCAAAGACCGGAACTTGAAAACTCTGTTATGCTACTAATTCTCTCTCACATCCTGATATACAGGGTGGTGCATCGATCCACGCAACATAGGAAATCCCATGCAAATTTTGAGATGGTAAAATATTGGCTCCCTTGTTTATTTAAGGCCGATAATTTATTTAACTTTATTAAAGGGAATACTTTGACGAACTAACTGACGAAATCTTAGCGCGATTTATTAAGTCATTAAGGGTTTATTTAAAAAAAACGTCAATCTATAATTGGTCAAAATACATACATAAAAACAAATACGGTTCTGAAGCTTTATAATAAAAACACCAGTAAATGTCAGTAACGGACAAGAAGGATGTATTATGACAATAGATATGTTTTCGGGTAAAATAGGTTTAAGATTTTTAATACAATTTGGTTAAACAAAAAGTACTTTATTTTTCGAGAATTTGACTTTCTAATGCATAATAAAACAACTAAATTACATACTTAACTAATTATTTAATTAAATGTTCAAACAACCCCCCATTTGCTGCTAGACAATACCCCAAACGATCATAAAATTCGTTTTGAACATTTCTTAATTGATACACGGACAGTCTTTCACACTCTGCAGTAATAGCATTTTTTAAATCGTCCAGCGTCTCGTATTTAAAATTTTTGTAGATGGTTGCTTTTAGGTGTCCCCATAAGAAAAAGTCATTCGGCGAAAGATCGGGAGACCTAGCTGGCCAATTAATTGTGTAATTTAGTCCAATAACGTTTCCTATACAAACATTTTCTAAATACTCCCTAACTACTGCGGAGTTATGAGCTGGGCAGCCATCCATCTGGAACCAAATTTCTTGATTTTCTCGAACAACTTCATGCAACGCAGGCGTAATTTCATTTTAAAGCAGTTCAAGAAAATATTGAGCGGTTAAATTTTGATTTAAAAAGAGTGGTCCGATGATATGATGTCCCAAAATGCCAGCCCACACGTTGACTTATTGGGGATACTGCGTCCTTGTTTCAATAAACCGAAATTCATTTTCTTAGCTCCAGTATCGAAAATTTTGTACATTACGCTAGTTATTTAAGGTAAAAGTACATTCGTCGGTGAAACAAATATTTTGCAAAAATTCCCTGTCATTGTTTACCCTCACCATCATATTAAAACAAAAATCAGCCCATCGAATCATGTCCCCATCTCTTAGTTCTTGAACTCTATGGTATTTATACGAATATTTATGTTTATGTAGTACTCGTAAAACGGTTGTATGATGTTTCCCCACTTCGTCTCCAATATGCCTAATACATATAATTCCCTTATATTCTTCCACACTTAACAAAATATTTAACTCTTTATCACTATCTGCAGGATTATTACCTTGGTCTTCGCATTTACATTTATTGAGAAGCCACTATTTTCAAATTGGGGAGCCAATATATGACCACCTTAAATTTTGCATGGGATTTCCTATGTTGCGTCAGCCAATGCACCACCCTGTATATATATTATTTTTTAGTTTACAAAGGAGTAAGTTGAGGTTAGAATTTTATGAAATGTATCATTTTCTAGTTACTAAAAAAGGCAACCCAAAACTCAAAAGAAACTGTTAAAATCAGAATCGTATTCGGGCGTACTTCATTTATTTCGATTGTTGATTGTCACCAAACTGTCACATTGATTGTTCCCACGTGGTAGCATTCCGCAGATTTTCAAAGCATTTTTCTTTGCTTTTGGTGGTAGTTTGAAACAATTTCTTTGTGTGATATGTGTTCCCAGTACCGCAGGAAGAAGAAATGAAGTAAACATGGGCATTTAACCAATTAATATTTTGGACTTATTTTCCATTATTTAAAGTTGATTTTGTTGTTTAGTTCAGGTTACAGACCTCGCGGAATTTTAAATGTAGTCCTAAAATAAAACTAAAAAGTAACACATGTCATAAATGTCTAACATCAACTTCTTTCTAATCTGAAAACTACTACATCAATAATTTGGGACTAACTTTAAAATTTCAGGTTACATTAGTTCAAGACATCCTACGCCGACATTTTAAAAACAAATAATGACAACTTGTGATATGTCATTGAAAAGGAAATTTAGAGCTCTATTCAAAAATCTAAAAAAATATACATATAGAGAGGCAGAGAGAAGGTTCGAACCAAAACATGCTTTCACTCAAAACACATACAAACTAACACACATACAGAGGGGCTGAAGTCCTTGACCTACACGTTCCATATCACGCGTTCTTAATTTGCGCCTCAGTTTGTGTTATTTAACACTGAAATTATCTTCTTTCAACAAAATACTAGCCTCTTGCGAACTCCAGGCCCCCTGGAAATAGGAACCGACCGCAAACTTATTTAAAAAATTATATTTATAGGAAATGGATATATCAAAGTCACTTTTATATAAATACGAACTTATTGTGCTGAATGAATATAAAAGCCAAAACTTCAAGAATAGTAAAATGGACAATGGGACTTCTATTCTGATTTCAATAGGGATTCCTGCTGAACGAAAAAATGATAATTAATTTTATCCTGCACTGGGACAAGATATGCATTAATCTTTTACACTACTATGCCCAATTACCATCCTAAAAAGAGTTTTGAACGTGCACCTCTTAAATTATAAAAGGCCGCCTGTTCAGCAGAAATATTATATGCTGAGAAGTGCAAAACTTACTTTTGAAAAAGATAGGAACTTAAATTTTGTTGGCTAATTAGGTATTTTATTGCTTTAAAACCCGAAATTATCTACAAAAATATACAGGCAGTTTCATCAATATTAAAAAAATTCGGAAAGAGTTTACTTGCTGCTATTTACTAATGAGGCCTCTTTCTCAAGAGAAGCCATTATGAATTTTCATAACGAACATTTTTAGGCGGACGGTAATTCTCATAAAATTAGAAAAGGTCGTTTTAAGCAACAATTCTCGGTGAATGTATGGGCATGGATTATTGGACCATACTTTTTACCACCTCGATTGAATGGAAACTCTTATACGCAGTTTCTTACTGAAGCACTTGACGTTCTGTCAGAAGACGTACCTCTGCGAATAAGAACTATTATGAGGTTCATGCACGACGGCGCCAGAGCTCATTTTAAGCTAGTTGCTCGTCAAAACCTCTACAATACTTTTCCTAATTGCTGGATTGGACGCGCAGGTTCCCAAGTTTGGCCAATACGCAGTCCCGACTTGAATCCTCCAGCTAGACTGTTATTTATGGGGTCACCTAAAGTCTCTTGTATACAAGACGCCTGTACTAGATGAAAATGACTTTTTTCCTCTCCTTTTGTCGTTGAGCATAGCTTATTTAGCCACAGCAGAAGATTCAAATTATTGAAAGTTGCAATGCGATACGAAATAATGGAGGCATTTTTGAACGTCTAAGAGAATCAATGGCGAAACGATTGCAATCGTGCGCTTTATCAGAAGGTGGTTATTTTCAACATTTGCTTTGATTAATTTTATTTTTAATCTAATGTTTTAACTTTGTATAAAATAGGTATTAACAAAGGTATTTATTTTGTACATGCAATAAAGTAGTTTTTATTTTGCCTCTCGAAAACTTTAGGGAACAAAGAAGTTGTATTATTAGTTAAAAAAAATATCAAAGTTAGAAAAATGTAAGTGGCGTACATTTTTTTGTCAATAATATTAGTTAAGGTGCTCCGCGAGACGCCACTGGACTTAATAAATTTAATTTAGTTAGGGCTAACTAAGCCCCTTATCATTATGAATAACGGTACCCGATTTTACAAAGATCGGGAAAAGAATTTTTCAAAAAATTATAAAAACCCGATTTTTTTTAAGAACTTTAACACCCTGTATATCAAAAACTGGGCAACTTCGGACACATGTTCATATGAAATTATTCTCTTAGAATATCATAAGGAATCACTCCCTTAAGTTACGTACCGTACTTCTGAAAGACCCTGTATAACAACTTTTTTACGGTAATAATTTTAATTAACGTTAGAGTCAAAAATAATTCTAGATTTTCTTTATTAATTCTGTTTTAAAATAAATATCGTCAATGACTTATTAACGCTCAGCCCAAACCTCCAGGCCTAAAAACATTAAATTTTAGAACCCCTTTCCTTACAAGCGAAGCACCTACTAAATGGGATTTTCTGAAATTTGACCCCTAATATGGAAGAATGAGGGTTAATCTTTTTTTTACACATCCACATAAATGCTTATATTACAAGCCAAATAGTCTTTTCACAAAAAGAAAATGTTTTGATTACAATAATGTCATATTAATAAAATATTTTCGAATAGTAAATAACACTTAGTAAAAACTGGCAGAGTTATACAATTTTTATTTTCATTAAACGCAGTCAATCTATTCCCAATAACAGCAACATATTTTTAATTTGAAGCAGCTTTGATTACAATTTTCGCCTTAGTTTGTAGTAATTATATTATGCGAGGAAAAAGTCATCAAAAGTCATTTATTATTAAAGGAAAATTTTATTTAAAAAAAATTAACATTGTGCTTCTATTTATAGCTCGTTATTCAGAATTTAAGTTTTGTCATTAAAACAAAAAGTAAAGAATGATGTTTTAAAAATTAATTTTTTGATTCTCAATTGGATACAATGATTATTAATTCACGATGTTATTAAATTAATTTATAAACTGCCTTAAAGAGGTTATTGGAAATCCTCTTTGTTGGAAACGTTCATCGCCTATTTTTATTTCATAGGTATTTATATCTTAAATGACTAAGGCTTTCGTCTAAGTTATTCGCGGAGCTGTTTTCATTTTATCTATCAACCCGTTTCTGTGTAAAGATTTTCAATTTGGTTTGGAATTGGCTGTTAATGAATTTTCTGTAACTTATTTACGATCAAGCTTGGGATTTCCTAGAGATTTATCTCTTATCTCCTTCTTTGCGTTTAACACTTTTATATCAGCTGTTAATATACTCAGACTAAAAGTTTTCTTTGCAAAGGTTTTTTAGGCTTTACAAATTTGATTAATGATTTAGATTTTAAATTATCAAATACATTTACAAATATTTATTGCAAATACTTGTATGACAAAGTTATTTGATTACATTTGGAGTGAGCATTTTCATATACAAAAATGAACAAGTAAGTAATGCATCAGTTGAAAGCTTTTTACGATTACTAAATGCATAAAAGCAACTGTAGTGTCAGTTTACAGAAAAGCATTCGTACTTACAAGTTGCATTCATGAGTGCGCGGTTTAAAAAATAACCCGTTGGGAAGAGTAGTCAATAATACAACATTAAAATGTGCCTAAGAATATCGTGAAAGACAATACAATGGCCAGCATTACAGGAAAAATCATAAGAATCATCTGCGTACAAATTTCTTTCTAACTAAGCAACGCTTTTCCTTGTCAATTTCATCAACTATTATTTCTAACAACTCACTATATGTTTTATAAAAGAACCTATTTGTGAATTGATACGCGAACAAGGGTGTCCCATTTTCGATACTTTTATGGGGTATTGGAGTTATTATCAAAGATAGAGAGGTGCGTTTTTCGCGTCAGTGTCTGGCGATTATTTTTGTTCATATTAGGTATCTGTTGTTAATGCTTTATCTTACGCAGAAGCAATGGCTTCATCATTCTATAGAAAAATAGAGATGCAGTTGGTGTAGCAAGTTCTGGCGCCCAGAAAATTTCAGGAAGATGTAAATAACATCCATATAAATTTAAAATAGTGCGGGAGATGCCGAGCGTCGAATAACTTTTTGCCAATGGTGTTTAGAACAAATCCGCTCCAACGCATCTTTTGGCAGACTTATCCTTTGGTCTAACGAATGTTATTTTTCTAATGCGGAAGTTTTTAATCGTCATAACACGAGGCATTGGTCTGTAGAAACTCAACATTTAATCTTTAAAAGGGCACAACAAGGGCGCTTCGGGGTTGGTGTATCATGTTTTATTTTGTAAATACCTAGAAATTCTGGAGGAAGGTATTCCCGAACTGTAAAATATTCCATTGACCAATTTCAATTCCGTTTATCTCCAACAAGACGGTGCTCCGGACCACAATTCTCTGCTTTTAGGGCCATTTCTGGGCAATAACTTCCCTCAAAAAATGTTAGATAGATACAAACGGGCTTGTGAGCGGCCACCTCATGGTCTCCCGATCTTTCCGTTTTGGATTTTTTTTTGTGGGGTTTTATGCAAAATTAAGTATATAAGACACGACATGAATCTCTAGCGGAACACTGTAAGGCAATTGGGTTGGCCTTTTAAAGCTCTTCATAATGGATCTATGATTATTTTTAATGCAATTGGAAGAATAACAAAAATGTGCCAATATTGCATTCAAGAATACGGCTGGCACTATGAGAACCTCTTTAAAAAACCCTGGACCGTTGGTTTTACTTTCAGTGTTTTTTTCTATTATTGATACTTCAGTCTTATGTACCTATCTATTAGTATTGTTATTCTTCTTGTGTTGTTTAAAGTATAAAATGTAATAATAATTAAGTACTCACATACAATTAAAAATAATGAAAAGTATTAAGATTAACTTTTATTGAACCTTTAGAGTAATTATTATTGGGCGTATTTTATTGAAAAAATGGTATTACTCTTGGATTGATTTAATTGATTGTGGGGATAGCTATTTGGCTACCCCCACTACAGATTAACTAATCTGGAATCGATTACTAACTTAAAAGATGTGTAGACCACACTAAACACAACAATGTGTTTTTAGCTGCTTGATTTAGTATCTTTCCTTACTAACATGTGAATTTGCTTTCGTAGAAAGCTTAGGCAGATATTAATAGTCAATACAATCCCTAGATAAGACTCTACCAGAATTGTATATGGATGTGTCTGATATTGTAATCTTTGTTTTGAAAATAATTCCTCCCCATTTAAGACGGCTTGGAGGCATAAAATATAGTCTTCAAGCTTTCAATATAAACCCAGATTTTAGGAAGTTTAAAAAGTTTAAGAGAGTAAGTGGAAGAATAATTTGTCTAATCAGAACATGATTAAGTATGGAAAGTAAGGTAACATTATATTAAAAATTCTAGGTGCAGAAACAAGTTAAATGGGATGAAAATAATAAAATGACAATAAAATAGTGGGTATATTTTATCACTGAAGAAAAGGTCAACTGATAAACTTTTAGAAGTAAAATGTAATTGTTCTGTAGCATTGAGGAAAGTTTTTAAATTAGATTAAAAATTATTAGCAAGTAAAACGCTTAAGTACCTAATTTGTGGTTAAGGTAAAGATAAAATGTGAATAGCTTTTTCGGGGATGTTAAAGTCTGTTCAAAGATATAAGAAAGTGACTAACTGATCTCTATTAGGAAAGACGCGGGCCAACTGTAAAATTGAAATATGGCCGAACAGGTCCGTATTTTGCTTAGAATTTAATCATTTTATTATTAAAAATGATATTTATGAATATAAAAATATACAAATTATTCGGTACTAATAATAATTATTCACTTAATATATCAATATTACTATCGCTATCATCATCTGTTCTAATTATTATTTGTGCTATATTGTTTATATGGATATAGGATTTTTCCACTTTTTCAACATGTGTAACAGAATTTGCCCAACTTTATGAAGGGATGTTAAAAACGTCAGTTTCTATAAGCTCAAGTACACTGGAGTTAATAATAGGGCAAATATTGTTACGACAAATGGCAGATATCAGTTGGTGCCAAACATGTTCGATGGGATTAAATATACGATAGTATGGTAAAAGCCTTAAAACTGTATGCCCTAGATTTTTTGCATAACTATCACAGAAGTATTCCTTTTGTAGTTTCAAACTTTGTAAAACCTCAATTAATTGTCTTTTGGTGTAATCTTCTTTGGAGTTTTTAAACCAATCTTCAAATAAATCAGCAGTGGTGTCCTCATGGTAATCCAGAGAAGAATCTTTAATGTT
This sequence comes from Polydrusus tereticollis, assembly GCA_963920685.1. Classification (NCBI taxonomy): domain Eukaryota; kingdom Metazoa; phylum Arthropoda; class Insecta; order Coleoptera; family Curculionidae; genus Polydrusus; species Polydrusus tereticollis. The sequence continues at coordinate 13,700,068 of OY987335.1, read as the reverse complement.
TTTTGCAGACAGAGAAAGTCCATTTGGAATCCATCCGTCTTTAGATCCAGCATGCAAAATCGTAATTTGTTTACCTCTTTTTGATGGCGCGCTTATTTTACACTTGCCGCTTGAGTCAACCCAACCCTTTCCGGGGTAAAGTCTGTGCGTTTTAAGAAGTCCGATATCGGATTAAATCACTTATCGCTTTTAAAACAGTAAGTCGGTTAAGTTACAATATCTTCGCACCTTCGCTATACTTGATCACACCGAACATCCCACTGGTTTACTGTATTCTATTACTGGGCGAAATCAGAGGTTTCAAAACAAAATTATCTTAGAATTACGCGTTGAGCATAAATAATAATTAAATAGATAATTAAATTATTTTGCTATTATTATAGTTAAATCTATATAATAATCGCTATTTTCCAAGAACCAATTAAAATTTGCTCAAGTGCGGGATGGTTAAATATGTTAAAGATTTTGTCAGGTATATACTTTTCCGATAATGACATTATTTTGGGATTATTATAATTAAATCTTCATAATAATTACTATTTTCCAAGAAATAATTAAAATTTGCTGAAGTGCGGGATGGTATGTTCTACTTTATTTTAAATAAGTAGTTGTGCTTTTCACTTTTAGTTTGTTTCTCATTGTGTGTGAATTAAAATCAGTTATTAAGCAAAGTTATGGAAAATGTTCAGCAAGGTGGCACATCGCCTAGAAGGCATTTATCTCCAGGTGAACGCCGTTTGGTATTACAAGTGGAACGTTATTTTACTTTAGAAAAAGATAACTCGGGCCCGTTAGAGTCTATTTTGGCAGTGCAAAAACGAACGTCTGATGCTTGCGGCATTTCAGAGAAGACCTTAAGAAGACTTCGAAAAAAGAGTGAAGAGGATTTGGACAGACCATATAAAAGGGTTCGACTCCATTCAAAAACCTTGGATTTATCCCAAGGGATAAAACTCTCTATTAGGAATATTGTTTATGATATGTATAAAGCCAAGGAATATGTTACCCTCAAAGCTATTCTTGAAAAGATAAAACAGAAAAAACTTTGCGATATTGGAACTAACAGTTTGTCCATCATCTTAAAACATATGGGTTTCAAATATAAAAAAACGAACAACAGAAAACTGCTTTGCGAGCTGTCCAATGTTGTTTCGAAAAGATGGCAATTTTTAAGGGATTATTTAAACAACAAAAAATCGGAATTGTCAAGACAAGTTGTTTTTCTTGACGAGACATGGGTATTTGCAAACGGAACTTCAACAAAAACGTCTTGGCAGGATGACTCAAAGCATTGTTATTCAAGTACCCGTGCAAGTAATTGAAAAAGGTATATTATATTACATGCTGGTAATGAAGAAGGTTTTGTTTTAAATGCCAGTTTGATATTTTCATCAACAAAAAAAACTGATGATTATCACGGCAATATGGATGCTGAAATGTTTGAGCATTGGTTCGAGGACAAACTTTTAAAAAGTTTAGAAATACCTTCCTTAATTGTTTTAGACAATGCCTCTTACCATACGAGACTCGAAGAGAAATTCCCTACAAGATTCTGATGAGTCTGAAAGCATGGGTGAAAGTTCAAATGCAGAGGAAGACTACTTTTAGTAGTACCTATCTACAAGTAGGTACGTTCTGTCGCAAGACTACAAAATCGGTTCTTTTTAGAACCAAAACTTTATAAAAAAGAATTCGTAAAACCTGAATACTACAAAAGCTAAAAAATTATTATTTTTCTTTACCTAAACTAATTTTTTATTTACTTTAAATTATTTTATTTAGAAAATGTAATTCATCAACATCCAAATTACCTTCAATATAATTTATTGTTTGAGAGCCACCGACATAATGCTCAAGAGGTTTTATGGCTTAGCGGACTTCTTAAAACGCATAGACTTTATCATAATATTATATCACTTCCATCTACCTTCGAGAAAATGCCAGTATCGGTTCTTTTTGTCCTCGCTAAAATGGGATTATTCACAATTTTCCATACAGTTGATGTTGGAATTTTTGTTAACATTAAAACATAATTTGTTTTATGGGATTAACCCTCTCATTTTGAATCAGGTAAAAATCGGTTTCAAATTACCAAACTATTACTTTAATAATGAAATTACGTCTTCCGGATTCGCAGTTTACTTTAAGACATTTTTAAGTACGGACCATATTTTACCTGCATTTATTCATTCATTTATTGTTTGTTTATGTTAACCCCTGGATAATCCCATTTAAAGGCAAAGTGTAACTTTCTTATATCTCTGGACAGGCTTTACCAAGAATAATGGTAACTAGAAATAGAATATTTACCCTTTCTATGTTTGCTGATGTTGACTTAAAACCACGAGTTAAGCGTTAAAATTACGCGAACCTTTTTCAATTTTAAAGTCAACTGCATACTTTCTTTACGAATAGACTTTCAGTAAATAAAATTTAGCTTGCAATTTCACCTAGCTATTTCACAAAATATCGTGGAGATTCGGCACTTGAAATACAGATAATGTTAGCTGTTTAAGACATAAACTACACTTTAAGGTGCTACTTGAGTAAGTACTTATACAAAGACCTCAGTCTACTGCGAATTGTATAGAGCATTCCTGCCTTTCGAAACATTATTCGAGATAAGGTTTTGCCTTTCTAGTCATAGTAATCAAGAACTATTGTTATTCACTAAAATTATGTTGTCTGTGGTTAAGCAAAGCTGGGAATCGTAAACTCGAGAGCCAAAATTATAATTTGTTGATTAAATCTTTAGACAAAATTGATTGAGGGGTTTTTCCTGATAATAGAAATTTCTTAAAATTAATTGTCAGCTTCTTGATTAAAATACAAGGGAATGTAAAGACAATTAAAAAAAGCTGACCATACTACAAAAGCAATAACTCGACAGGAACAAAATAGTTGGCAATCTCGCAAAAATTTAAAGCAAAATGGAGAAGAAAGAAATATTGATTTATCAAAATTCTGGCTACTATTGTCCGCAAAAGTAATGACAGTGGCGGAAAGATAAATATTTGTTAAAGATTCCATGAAGAAAATAACAAACTGACTGAACTAAAATGAACAATTTTATTATAAATAAAACCTACATTTCAGACTTATTATTAAAAATAAATATGGAGTGATATTTACTTTTGAGAAGATTGTGACAAACTCAATCGTATGACCTAATAGTTATTTACGTGACATCGTGACAAGTAGGATATGTATCCGAAGGCAAGAAGACTGTAAGCTGAAAGATTTCCAGCTCATACATCGTCAAGTCCAAAAACTTTTAAATCGTTGATCGGAGCTTAATTAATTTACAAAGTTATTAAAATACAAAAATTATGAAAACGTTTAAATGTTATCTTGGCAAAAAATGTTCAATATAGGATCCAAGTACTTTAACACATTTTCTTAGTCTTCGAATATTTTCCCGCTGCACTGCGAATAATTCTCCGAAATTATTACGGATTTCGTTAGAATGCTATGTTATTTTCGTTAGTCGTTCTTCTCTAGTACCTATTTACGGGTGTTGAATAATCTAGTTCTTTTAGATGTTCCCAGAAGTAAAAGTCTAAGGGATTTAGATCTGGATACCTTGGTGGCCATAAAAGAGGCCCACCTCGATCTATCCATCGAGGGCCAAAAGTGCTTGTTAAGTGTTGACGTAGTTTACGGTTATAATGAGGTGGCGCACCATCATGCATGTACCACATTTGCATTCTTCTATCGAGAGGGAACGTCTTCCAATAAATTATGCAAATTTTGCCGCAAGAATTGTAAATAAATCTCACCATTGAATCTTTCTTCCAAAACCTATAAGGTGATTGCCGTTAATGGCAGCCCACACATTTACCGTAAACCTTTGGTTGTGTTTGTTTTGAATTATGGCATGCGGATTTTCATCAGCCCAAAAATGTAAATTGTGTGAGTTTATTAAGCCATCTCTTGTAAAACCGGCTTTATCGGTAAACAAAATAAATTTAGGTTTACGTTTGTTATAGTATAAATCAGTTGGAGTATTGAAGTCTTGATGGATAATCATTCGGAGCCATAGCGAGTACTTTTTGAGCATGATTAGGGTAAAGCAACTGTTGTTTTATAGTTTCATGTATAACCCATTTTGTAACATTGTTTTGTGTCGCGATTTTTCTTACATTGTTTGAAGGGTTGTCAGCAATTTCTTGTTCCTCTACGTGCTCTCATGGGAGGTCCTTCACCGCCACATCGCGGCAAAAATTACCCTGAATAAAAAATTTCAAAAATTAATTCATTAACTCTAATAATTACTTTCTAATCATCTTTTACCTGATTCTTCTAGGCTTCGATCAACCCTTTAAAAAGTTTTTTGACTTGGCAATGTGCGGGCTGGAAATCTTTCAAGATAAAGTCTTCTCCTTCGAAAAGTTGGACAGGACTTCACCATAAATTAATAGCATATCAGCATATTCTGAGTAAGAATATTCTTCCATTTGTTGAAGGCGGTTTTGACAAGTTTCGTCAATAGAAATTCATTATGTATGTATTAACAATAACAACCCAATAGTAAGTTTTGAGTGTTTCGCATAAAAACCGATTATCTCCGCCAGTTCTAGCGAAATAATCTAAAAGTATAAGAGGAATTACCAGATTATTTAATAAATCAGTCCTCAGCTCTGTCAAATGACACCTGTCAAAATTTTGAACCAACCAATGTGGTGGCAAGTCCGGTCCTGACTTCCCTGAATGTGTAAATCATCTACTGTAGTATGGTTTAATGACCCTTTATGGTCTGTATGCTCCCGAGAAATTAGGAGGTACTTACCAGATACCCTGTATAGTATCCTACGTGTTGCTTACAATATTTTATATTTAACTATAACTATTATTATTATTATAATTATTATTTGAGCAAAAATAATTGATTCAAAAATTGAATACAGAATTGTTAAGCATGTCAGGATCCGGCATTAATTTATCTAACTGTAAAGACTAATATGTACAATAAATGAGTTTTCATATAATCGTATATGATATGTTTTTTAATTTAAAAATGTTTACCTTGAGCTTAATTTCATTTAAGATGCTATTAACACACTACAGTGGCAATAAATTCAAAAAAGCACTAGTGCCGTAATAAAGCTTATTAGGACATTTTAAAGATTGTCAAATCATAGTCGTTATGTGACAGTTGCATATTGATTACTCACTCTTTGATAAATCTCAGGGTAATCGAAATGCGACGACTGTCCCAAAAGGTAAAATTTTTAACAATCCTTATCTCAAAAATAAAGAGGGCTAGAAAATTTTTTATTGCGGCATTTTTTCGTTTACACAGTGTGGTGAAAACCGCATCCTACTGTGTTTACTAATATTTTAGTTACCCAGTAAAATCATTAAAAAGTGGAACCCTGAATAAGCACAGTGAAAAAAAGCCGTCAACCTGTACTGTAAAATCATTTTAATCCATCTGAAGATTCCATGCCCTTTAGTGAAATATGAAGTGTATAAAAAAGTCTTGTTGTGCCTTTCGAAACATGACCCTAGATAAAGCCTGGGTTTTTAGGTCGTGTAATCAAGACCTATTGTTATCTACTAAAATTAGCCTGCTTCTCTGCTAAGTAAGGTTCTTAAAGGCTTAATCCTAATCTGCTGATTAAATCTTTAATTGTCTAGAAAACGGCTTTTTTCTTTGAAATACGTTAGATTGGTTTAATTTTTAGCTTGTACAAACGTCCGTGGAGTCAATCAGGCAAATCTAGAATTATTAATCTTGAAAGGTAGAAGGTAAATGTGAATGAAAAATAGATATGCCAGGATAAAAAGAACTATTTATTTTAAAGAAACTTAATATATTGTCATGCAAACTATATGGGAGACGTATTTACCTTTTAAACATATTCTTATTCTTTACTTTACAGAATGAAAAACATTGGCGAGCATAGGCGGGAGGGGGGGGGGGATGTTGTTGTTGTTAATGTCCTAAAATTTATTTGTAATTCTAGTCCGTGGGCCTTCTAAATTCTCGCAAGGGGTTTTGAGAACCGAGTGGCATGGCGTGACATTGCAGTACAGTGGTGGCCAACTGGCATATTACGATATTGACTTTATGACAAGATTTATGAACGTGAATTGGTGCACGGTCCTGTGGAAGTAGTTTTGTCGGATTTCTTCATCGTCTACTAAATTTTATGACATTATCTCGCCGAATTGAAAGCCTCTTAAAAAAAGTCTGTCCAATTAAACTTCTTTTCGATATGACCGCCCACACTTTCTAAGAATACAGCGGCTTCTTTATGAAGAAATGTAGATTTTCAGAACTCAACATTTTCAGTTGCTGAGAATTTCTAAACCCAGAGAGGTAAGAGGTTTCAACGACGTTTTCATTAGTATATATATTTTTTTTTCATAAGCAGGCACAGCACTAAAGCATCAATCCTTTATGGCGCTCTGCGGCCGGTGAAATCAAGCGGACAACCTCAGTTGAGCACTTGCCATGAAAATATTTGTGAAATAGTCTCAAGTCGCCAACCTGTCTTCGATGTTCAAGGCTTTCCAGGTTGCTTGTCAGATCATAGTTACCGATCAAGCGAATGACTTTCTTTGAATGGAATCCAGTAATCTTAGAGTATGTTTGGGAGCCCCAAATATGTGAGCAGCATTCCAGCGATGGTCGAATTTAGGCTACTGGGGTTCTTAGTTCGGAGAAATATCCCAAGCTTCTGCGAGGTAAATTTAGCAATTACTGCAACGTGACTATGCCAAGACATATTACTGTCTAACCAATAATTAAATTGATGAAGCCAAGGGAATCGAGTGTCGCGCCATGAGTGTATCCGGTTCTTCAACATTAACTTTTTTTAGAAAGAACTGCCGCCTGGGTTCTTTTAGTGTTAAATTATACTTGAAAACTGTCACCCCAAGACAGAATTTCTTCCAGGTCCTTGTTGAGATGTGAGACTTCTTGCTGCCTATAGAGATGTGCATTGGCAGCCGATGCTCGAGCATCCAAAGATCGTTAATGTATAGTAAAAGAGGGTGGGCAACAATATGGAACTTTGAGGAAGTTCGGCATTGATGCTAAATGTGTCTGAGAGATATGCGTCCATCGCCATTCGCAGAGAACGGTCTTTAAGAGAACTTGTCAACCATTAACATTTGTTTGGTAACAAAAGGCCACTAACAAAGGCCTAATAAAAACGTATATACTTGACATTTTCATTTTTCATTCACCTTTACCTTTTACGTAGGTTATATACCTTTCAAGAGTAATAATTCAAGACATAAGTGATTGAGGATTTTTTTTTTAATCTCGATCACTTCTGGTAGTTTCCCTTAACTTGGGATAAGCGCTTAAACTCTTAAGGTACTCCAAATTATTATGGATTGTTGTATTAGTGATCAGAGTAGGCCATTTATTGCCGAACAGGGTTCCCATATAACGAGTGATTATTAATTATTTTGCTCAAGGGCGGCTGTGACCCAGTATACATAGTGTAGCAGTAGCGCGTAGATTAAATCATAGGGCGAATTTGCAAGAAAGCAGCGTTGTCACGTTGAAAACCTAAAATAATGTTTTTGACGGTATGTAATATAAAATCCTGAGCTATCTTACTTTGAAAGCCTACTTTATATGGCCGCCTCCTACTTCTAGACACCTTTTGATGTTTCTTCTTACCCTCAGAGACACATTAACCAATACGTTTGGAGAATTATTAATTTCGGCAATTTTTTCTGAAATCCTTCGTTTAAGATCATTTATATCCTCAATTGGTGTTCGATAAATGGAGTTTTTTATAAAAGGCCACAAGAAGAAGTCGCAAGGGTGTTAAATCGCAGGAACGAGGTGGCCATATTTGTTGCGTATTTCGGCTTTTAACTCTGTTTTCAAAAAATTCACTTAAAAAATTTAAATTTTCTCTGGTTACATGAGGTGTAGCGCCATCTTGTTGGAAGTAACCTTCCCGCAATTCATCATCGTGAAGCTCATTAATAAATGTTGTCAGAATTTCGATCCGATATCTCTCAGCTGTAATTGTGCCATCAAAGTAAATTGGGCCTACTATTCTTCTAGAACTGCTGCCCACACACCAACTTTTTGAGGATGAAGAGGTCTTTCTACAAAAACATGCGGATTTTGCGTATTCCACATTCGCATATTTTGTGAATTAACATAGCCTGATAAATAAAAATAAGCCTCATCGGTAAAAAATGTTTTTTCAAAAGCACCACTATTTTCTTCTTGAAAATTGTTTAAAAACCATTCACAAAAATTAAGTCTTTGGGGAACGTCATTGGAAAGGAGTTCATGAATAGCCGTAACACGATAAGGGTATAGATGCAGATCCTTTTTCAAAAGTGTTTGACATGTACTGTAGCATAAATCCGTTTGCTGAATTTGTTGAGATAAATGCCTAATAGAAGTTGAAGGATTATTTTTCATAATTTGTCGCGCTTCTTCAATAACCTCATTCGATCGTTTCGTTGGTCTTCCAGCCCCTTTTTTATGTTGAACAGAACCAGTCTGACGAAATTTATCAATTAGGTATTGTGACCCAGTACGAAAATTATGAAAGGTCACCGCAACATCAGGAAACTCGGTTCGAAATTCATCAAAGGAGTCATGCATAGAGTAATTCCACACACCGCCTATTTTGTTTTCATTTCTAAAAAAACTTTCAACAATAAAAATTTTTTGTGCTTCACTAAACATTTTTACTGTAGAACTTTCAATCCGGCAACAAAGCTTCACCAAAACTTAATACGCTGAAAAATAAAAAAAAAATAAAAAATAAAATCATATCCTGCAAATAGCACTTTATAATAGTCAAAAGACGACTCCCCGGAGAAATATTAGTTAAAGCAATAGTAACCTACCTACAAATAACTGCAAAAATTACAAAATTTTTCCAATTTTTAAACTTTACAAATACACAAATTCAAATAAGACGTAAATGTCATAAAACAATCATGTCATCTTATCTACGCAGTACGGCCATGATGCTTTTAAAATGCATGGCCTCCCTTGAGCAAAATAATAAAAAATCACTCGTATTACTGATTAGCAAACATCCAATAAAATATCCCCAAACTAAGACATATAATTTATTATAGTTAAGATACGGGTAAGCTGAAAGCTCAACTGTCAGCTAAACCCTAGGGTAGGGTAAATAGGGTATTTTTATCAGATTTACAATAAACAAAGTTATCTTTTAAAACACGACACTTACAAGCTTTACAACTCACTCGAATCAGCAAAAATGCCTGCTTAAAAAATACTAGATAACACAGGCCTGCATGAAATTTGGGATCACCGACAGAAACAAAGAAAAAATATAAAAGAAATCTTATAATATTTAATACATTTTAAAATGAATGTAGTACTTCAAATTCTAGGTATTAACCCAAAAATGATTTTCTGTGGTGCTTTTCAAGAAATTTATTAAGTAAGCGCTCATTACCTGAGGTAAATCTTTTATTACGGCTCTCATTACCTGAGTTAAATGTTTATTATATGTATTAATTGCTAAATTTATGGTAGTTTGGACAAGATTTCAGGGAATTTTGACCTGCTAAGTTATATTTATTATGCCTTAACTTTATTAGTACTGCGAAGAAGAGGGGTTTTAAGTTTATCACTCCAAACAAAATTTATATTTTAATGTCATTTGGTTCATTCGCGCTCTGAATTTTGATCAGTTAACAAGTAAAATTTATTTTTTGTTGAGTTTTGTGCTTGGTATTTGATAAACCTTGCTTAAAAACATGTCTAGCCGGTGTTGCAAAACCAAACCAGATGATTTTTGTTATATTTGTTCTAAAAGAAGATACTGAAAACTCCTCAACTTCCGGCTTCCTACAGACTATGGATAGTGATTTTGAACCATCAACCTCAGGTCAAAACCAACCTCAACTATTATCACAAGCCGAACTGAATGATTTAGTAAGAGATTTGGGACTTTCAAAAGACCTTTCTGAAGTACTGGGGTCTAGGTTGAAACAAAAAAATTTGCTTGCCCCAGAAAACTATCTTCTCTTGGTATAGAAATCGTGAGGCTGAATTTGTAAAATATTTTGCACAAAGCGGACTACTTGTGTACTGCCAAGCAATTGCTGATCTAGTTACTTGCCTCGGAGCTCCCGAGTACACACCTTCTGACTGGAGACTTTTCATCGACTCTTCAAAAAGGAGCCTTAAAGCTGTTCTGTTACAAAATGACAATGTTTTTGCTTCTGTTCCGGTCGGCCATTCAGTTCATTTAAAGGAAAACTATAAAAATTTAGAGGAGTTACTTTTAAGAATACAATATGAAAATCAAAACTGGGAAGTGTGTGAAGATCTAAAAGTTTTAGGCCTTCTCTTGGGTCAGCAGTCTGGATTTACTAAATTTCCATGTCTCCAGTGTGAGTGGAATAGCAGGAATCGAGAACATCATTGGATAAAAAGAGACTGGCCACAAAGAGAGACTTTAACACCTGCTAAAGAAATTATTTTGAGGTATTTCAGGTCATTTGATTTCAACCAGTGGCATACGTAAACACCTACACAATACATATATAATACAAGTTGAGGTTAGTTGCTAGTTGGGATTAGAAAGTTCCTTAAGTATTATACAATTGGCTAAGATAGTATAGCTTAAGTCTTCTTTTTTTAGCTTTAAGATATTTTAATTGGGTATAAAATGTGTTTCTTACTTGCAAAAATATGTAATTAATAATCTTTCATCCAAATCTCTTTAGTAAACTAATTGAATTTAACCAAATTTTCTCCTTTACGTCATTGCTTTGATGCAATTTAAAATTTACAGACTTCTAAGACTAAGCTAATTATGAAGTAAGTTATTTATTTTCGGATCAACAATATAACAAATTATCTGGTTCTTGGGGACGATTAGGATATAAAGACACAAAAGGCGTTTTTAAAACGAATTTAAAGGGACTTGTATAACAAAAAATACATTCGTTCAAAATAGACTATAAAAGGGAAAGAAAATACTGCATTTGAAGCTGTACCTACAGAAGACTAGTATATATATAATATATAATATATTCAAGACTATAAAATGAAAGTCAATAGAAATAAAAAGGATAATGATGAACTATACGGCTGTTTATTTAGCTCCTTAATCCAGTAAATCACGCAGTGTATTGGTCAACAAAACTGCTGCACATAATTATCGTTACAAGCGCATTTTTTAGTTATATTTGACACCTTGTGATTCCTGAAATACTGAACGCATTTCAAAAAGCAGGTCAGATTTCGAAAGATCTCTTTATCGTCTTTTGATTTATTGGTGACAACTTCTTAGATTTTGACCGGGGGCTATTATACAGGGTAAAACAAAATGTGATGCATTTTGGAAAAAATTTCACTGGCTCCCCATTTTGTAGGAATACCATGCCGCCATTTTTTGAATGTAACATTTCGTAGATATTGACCATGCCTCGGGACGTTCTTGGGATTTTTTTCAAAAAATTTTAATTTTCTGTTTCTACACCAATTGCTACCATTCCTCATGATTCCACCCCAAACAGTCACGCCGCCTCCTCCGAACGCCACTCTCGCTTCCATATGCTCTTCTCTGAATCGTTCCCCTCTTCCTCTCCACACGCCCATCAAAATTATACAGGTTAAATCTAGCCTCATCCACAAACATGCATCTAGCCCATTCTACTATTCCCAAATTGCTCATGTCCTTCTTGTAGCTCGATGTATCCTTTGGAGTTGGGGATACGCTGCTCGTGTTTGAGCATGTAAATTGCGCTCGTGGAGGCGACGCCGTGTCATGCAGGAGACATTTAAACCTGTAACATTCCTAATCTGCCTTGAATTAAGAGTTCTTTGGCGGTTTACAGCAAGCAGTATACGCTGGTCATCTCTACGAGTGGTCATTCTGGGTCGTCCTGTTCCACGACGATATGCGATCCTTTCAGATAATGCGACTCTGGAAATAGACATGCGGCTGGTGTCATAAAGAGTTGTTATTTCTTCGAGAGAATGTCTTAATCCTCTCAACCTATAAAAGAATGCTTCTGCAGATTCGGAAAAAATAAAAATTATATTAATTCTTACCTTACAGCATTTTCCATCTCGCTTTGGCTCAGTCGTGGCATTTTTGAATAAAGTTATTTAATCCTTGAAGCATAAGTATTGATAATGTTTTGGTTTATTGAGTGGTCAAGCTGATTTTTGTATTTTTTAAAGAAAACGGATTCTGAATTTGAATTTGTCACTAACAATCAATGAACCGTTGCTAGGTAATATGACGTTTATATCAAAGCTCTTTTTAATAGCACTTTTCATTTTAAAAGGATAAGATAGGTAATATGGAAACTTATACCGATATACGGAGTAACCCGAATTTACTGTTTTCAGGGCGATTTCTTTGTTTCAGGAGGAGAGAGATAGAAATTAGCAAAGATAAACTTGATTAATGCACTTTATAAAATAGAGTAAATTGGTGTAGAAGCTTAAAATTAAAATTCCTTGAAAAAAATTATTTTTTCGAAAACCATAGTAGATATTCGCAAAATCCCAAAAACGTCCCGACATGGCCAATATTTACGAAATGTTTCATTCAAAAATGTCAGCATGGTCTTTCTACAAAATGGGGAGCCAGTGAAGCTTTTTCCGTTTTGTTTTAGCCTGTATTATAGTCCCCGGTCGAAATCTAAGAAGTTGTTACCAATGATTCAAAAGACGATGAAAATACCTTTCGAAATCTGACCTGCTTTTTGAAATGCTTTCAGTATTTTAGAAATCACAAGGTATCAAATTTGACTAAAAAATGCGCTTGTAACGATAATTATGTGCAGCAGTTTACTTACCGATTAATGTGGATTGTATAGTCGATATGATCACATTATAAATAAAATATGAACTATGTCGGAGCATACATACATTAGACAAATGAAGTACGGACCTATGGATAAAACAATTACCCATTCAATTAGAGTTTACCCATATAAAGCAATCACGTAGACCGCAGCCAGTTTAACACGTCTCTTCAGTATTGAGCAGAGGCGTGAGTTTATCAGAAATCAGGGACAGAAATTAGTCTATAAATTCATGTTCCAATAAGCAGTGACGCTTGCCAGAGACACACATTGTCAGGACCAATATAATACATTTTTGGATTCGACAGGGGGCTGCTATTTTATTTCTACTGGGTAATGCAAGATGCCTTTTGTTATACAGTGTGTACATAAAGTAAGGAACAAATACATTATTTATTAATCTAAAAACATTTCGTAAAAACTCTCGAACACGCATATAATAATTTTAAATTGCGCATATTTTGGCATATAAATTTATTATACAGGGTAAGTCATGTAGTAGATATGACATTATCGACGATTTTTTTAAATGGAAATGTAATCTCCAAGTACAGCTGATTTCAAAAACATAACACACTTAGGGTCTAAAATTGATAGTTTCGTAGCTACAGGGTAGAACAAATAATTTTATTTAAGATACGTTTTTATAAAAGTAAGCTTATTTGCTGTTATGTTTTTTTTTTTAAGTAGGCTTATTTTCTGGTATGTAACTATGGTATTTAGATAATGACATTATGCTGTTATTATATTGAATTTTTCTAGTAAGTTTAGTAGAAGTAATAAAATTTATTTTAATATTTAGTTACTATGCGTTTATCTCCCACACAAAGAATAGAAATTCTTATGATGATTGGATGTGGTGATAGGGTTCGCACCCAACAAGAACTTTGCATTTTGTTCAACGCTAAGTACCCAGAAAGACCAATCACTAGATCAACTGTGAGTAAACTTGAAACAAAATTTCGAGAAACGGGTTCTGTGGAAGGTCTTCCAATAAAGGCTGTCCACTCCAGCTATTCCGGATTAAATATTTTATTGGCTATAGAAGAAGATCCTCATAACAGCGTCCGCTAGATTGGCATAGATCATGAGGCGGCTGCTATGACCGTTCATAACCTATTTACGGTAGAAAAATGGCACTTGTTTAAAATCCGACTGGTTCATGAGTTGAATGAAGATGATCCAGATCGTAGGATGGAGTTTTGTCAAATATTAATGGAAATATGTAACGCAGTTCTCTTGTTTGTTGAAAATATTCTATTTTCGGATGAACCTACTTTTAAATTAAATGGTGAAGTAATCCGAAAAAACTGTACATATTGGGCACAAGAAAATCCCAAGTGGATGCGTGAGCATCATACTCAATATCCTCAAAAAATTAATGTTTTGGCGGGTATAGTGAAAAACAAAATTATTGGGTCATATTTTTTTGACAACAATGTAAACGGGCTAAATTACCTTCAGTTTCTTCAAGACTTTCTTATCCCTACGCTAGTTATCTTATATCCGAGTAGAAATAATCCTGCAATTCTAGATAAAAATTTGTGGTACCAACAAGACGGCGCACCTCCACATTATGCAGCAGTAGTGCGTCATTATGTCAATCAATTTTTTCCGAACAGGTGGATTGGAAGACGTGGGCCTATTGAATGGCCGCCTAGGTCACCAGACATTACACCACTGAACTTCTTCTTGTGGGTTCACCTGAAAAATGTTGTTTATAAAATAAGACCTGCCAATATTGACGATTTAAAAAATCGAATAACAATAGAATGCAGGAATATTTCAGAAGAAACCATAATAAAAGTTCAACAAGAGTTTTATGATCGCTTGGGGTACTGCCAGGCGCAAGAAGGAGGACAATTTCAACGCTTAATTAAACAGCTTATTTAATTTTTTTTATTTTTTTAAATTAAAAATACTTTTAAAAAAATATTTTTTTTTACCCTGTAGCTACGAAACTATCAATTTTAGGCCCTAAGTGTGTTATGTTTTTGAAATCAGCTGTTCTTGGATATTATAGATCTGAACTAAAATATAGGGGTTTCTATTTAAAAAAATCGTCGATAATGTCATATCTACTACATGAGTTGCTCTGTATAATAAATTTATATGTCAAAACATGCGCAATTAAAAATTATTATATGCGTGTCCAAGGATTCTTACGAAATGTTTTTAGATTATTAAATAATGATATTGTTCCTTAATTTATGTACACACTGTAATAAAATCCTACAGGGTGCAAGATATACAGGGTGTCTCTAAAAGGTGCGGAAAAAATGCTACCACAAATTTCTGAGATTTAAATATGACGATCTAACCTAACTTACCTCAGTTCAAAAGTGAATTATTTCGGAGATACAGTGTGTCAAAAGTTCAATTTGGTTTAAGTTTTTCATAAATAATTTTTTTAATAATTGGTGTACTGTCACAATATTAGGCTAGGGGGTTTTGTGGGGTGAAAAATTAAAATTTGCTCTCATTTTTATTTTAAAGTTTAGAGGGCGCCACCTGCGGTACCTTGCACTCATTTAAAACGACTGCGTACTAAATAACTAACCTGAAATATCTCAAGTAGTTTCGAAAATATTAATTAATTTCCAATCTTTTCCTAAAACTGGACCATAGTTTATAACGCAAACTATCATTAATTTTTCATGTAGGTTCACACCTTTTAATATTCGCATATAATTAAGAAACACCTTATGTACTTAATTAACATTGTTTTATATTTCTAATTCTATGTACTTATTCGACCTTTACCCTTTAATTTTTAAACATAAATAAAGATTTACTCTCCATTGTGTCCGGCGTAACGCTAGTTTTTAAATCCACCGAAAAATATTTTCCCATTAACTTCCAATGCCTTTCCGGATTCCGAAACGACACGATAAAGATCTGTTCCAATTTTTATTCTTTCCTTTAATTCGCATTTAAAATAGGGTCAACTTAATACTACACTCTAGAGGTTTCTGTTGTTTGTCTAAGGCCTTTAAAACGTTAAATTCTTGATTAAATTGCAGGGCTTTAAAAAACGGTGCATTTTGCTCTTAGTTTTAAATAGTCGTGGGATTTAGGGAAATCATTACTTTTTATTTATGCCGTATAATTACATTAAGTTAAATAGACGCTAAAACCGATGAAGGATAAAACATTTAATTTGGTTTGGATTAAGATTTGTTTTTCTAATCCTGATCTTACAAATTTATAAAATTGTCTTAGTACTTATCTCCATAGTTTTAGTTTAGGTGAAAAGCCGTATACAGTGTAAACCTAATAAACTCCTTAGTTAATGGCTCGCTAAACTAAGACAAATTAGGACCTTTTAGATAAAAATGACAGCTGGGGGCAATTTTTGACACATCGTTTTGAACGCGCTTTTCCTCATAATTCATCAATCCCAGATTTTAAAAAAATTTCTTAGAGGTTGACGTAATACATTAACATATGACATAAATACTGCCTTGCTGTCACCTAAGTAATACCAAAGTACCATAGATTCCTTTACTATTGCTTAGAAATCAAATTAACGCACATTGACAAAATTGGCCGCCATTTTAAAATAATTCGATAAAACCTTATCATTCCTGTATATCGGTTGTAGATTGAAAAAACTCCCACGAGGTATTGAAAACTGAGTCAGTATTTTCACTTAACAAGTCGTATATCAGTTTAAGTTAAGTTAAAAAGTACAAAAATTTTCATTTTCATTCATCTTGCTGCCAAATTAAATTCCGATATTTTTTGTGGGTAATTCATTAAAAAAACCATTACCGTATCCGTTATACAATATTGGATCCAAAATTCTCTAATTCATGACACCACACCAAATATTAAACAAGCTCCTTCCTTAATATATAATGGTTTAAAATTTTTCGATGTTCGACAGCGCAGTGATGATTGTTGTATCGCTTAAATAAGCATGATGTGGTTTCACTACACTAAAACTAGTGAGAAAAAGAATATTTAGCTAAATCTATTTTTTGCCAGGAAGAACGGGTTTTACATGTCGTTTTCTGCTTCATCTGTTGTCAGCCTTTTCACTAAATTGTTCAACGTTGGTACACTTTGCTCTTCATACATTTTATAAATTTTTCGTCGTATAAGTTCATCATCCCCTTGGTCCAACGTTCTTGATTTTCCAATATCACTTCTTTTTCTGCGTTCCAAAATTGGTCCTTGTGTAATTTTCCAAACTGTGAAAAAGGATTTTTTTGTAAGTAAAGCTGTTTCCTTTACAACTTCTTTAGGGCGCAAATTTCCGCGCGACATTAATGTCAAAAACACATTCTTTATAATATGTTTGGCATCTGTTGATAAATGCACTCTGGTATTTACTTCAGTTTCATTGCTTTCACAAATCTCACTAGAACACCAAGTTCGAAACATTTTCAAAAAACAAACTAAACTCAACAGTGTACGTTGACAGACTAAAATTAAAAACCTGGTTTATCCGCATTTTTATTCACCTAAGTAAGGTACTTAAAATTTATTAACCCCATATCATTTCACAGAACTGGTTTATTGTTGTTTATTATATTTTGAATACCCTAATAATAGCAGTCATTTTTGTGAACACACTTTACCAGAATAACATATATTAATAATGCATGATAGGCGTGTTTTGGGCTTGGTTTAATTTTGGATTTCTCGTAGCCGCGAAACATACCACTTATACCGGGCCCATATCCAGTGTTTAGTGTTTGTTTGAAGGTTAGAGGCATTATAATTATTATAACTTATACATTTTCCTTTAGTAATTGTCCTCATAATCTTGCAGTATATGATAGGCCTTTCCATTAGAGGCAAAACAATTATTAAAACATTTGAAACAAATATAGAATGTAATTTGAACTAGATATTCTCTAGTGCTTAAATTAATACAGTTGATGCTTTCAAATTAATTAAATGAAATTTCACAATATTCCACTCATAGCTCTGTTACATTTTACTTAAAACTCATGTGTTGTCTTTATGATTAATTAGATACAAACTAAACTATTTAACGTAACATAACAATACTACAACGAAAAGTTGATAATAAGCCTGGCGTTTTGTCTGCAGTCACGAGTGCGTAAAATTTTCGTCCAAATACAACAGCGCATTGTTGATGTTCCTAAATATTTATTATCTCTAACTACATTTCACATGTTAGAATTTATCGTTGAATCTTTTAAAACTTTTAGCCACCTATATAGGAACTTTGTAAATAAATTGTTTAGGTTTACATTTGATCAACATAATTGTGGGATATTTGATCCCCATTTTTTCCTGATTTCGTAATGTTTAAATAGTAATAATCTTAGTCACCTGAAAAATATCATGCGTTTCTATCAAATTTATTCAACAATATAATTGATAGAATCAAATAATTTTATCCATATAATTTACAAGGCCGAATTTTACGTCTAAAATATCTTCTATGCTTGCAAAAATCTAAAAGTGTGAAGCTACCAGGTTACCTTATAATTTAATTTCGTCGTGCTCTCTTGCTGTAAGACTTAGTATTTCTTTTTTCCAATATGCAGCGAAAATAGAGTAAAACCTTTAGAATCTGCTTATTCAATTTTAGCCTATTTTATTATTTTCCTGTTTCCTATTTTACCTTCGTTGAGTTTGATTTTGTGTAGGTGTTTTAAATTTGATATATAGTTCTTTTTATTAAAATAAATATCCGATTCAAAAATCCTAAATTGAGTTACTTTAGACATAAATAGCTAGAACAGCTTTTAATATAAAATCAACTAAAACGGTTTATTTACCCCAATAATTTGAGGTTCACGTTTTTCACCATTGTTTGTTAAAAGCAAAAACTAATTTGACGGGCGTACCTTAACGCCCAATGTAAAGCAAGTTATCAAAAACACATCTTTTCAATTAAATGACGCGTGGAACTGGTTCACCCCTTTTTATATCTGTAGGTCGGATTCAGCAAAACCCACTGGAAAACAATAAAAATTTCAAACAGTAAACATGTTCGGTAAAAACATTATACCTAATTTATTAAATAAAACAGCAAAGCCGAGATTTTTGTCCATTAGCCCTTCAACTTCAGCCTTAATGATTGTAAAATATTTACGCTTTTTGGCATATAAAAGCTATTAATTTTAAAATGTTAACCATTCATTTTATTACTAAATTTATTTTAATATATTCAAAAATCTTAGCACCATCTGATGGTAATAGAAACAGGAGTTTCAGCTTATTTAAATCAAACTCCTTCGGAGTGTAATTATTATACCAATTATTTACCGTAAAAAATATAAAAATAATATTAGTATTATTTATCAATGTTTAATTGCATCAAGTAATAGTCGACCAAGGCAGCATGACAGGCATGTGCGCACATTATAGATACCATGACTTAGTATAGTTAGAAATTTAATTATTTCTAAACTATTAACAAAAGAACCTCATCCCCATAACAACATGGTGGCATTCATGAAGGTGTAGACTGTGCGCTATTTTCAAATCTGGCAGAACTGCAGGTGTAAAATGTGTCTCTGATTAAAATTTAGTTTTAAATTAACAAAAGCTTTCTTACCACCGTCCAAAAAAAAGAACTTGACACTTTTTTGGATTTAATTCAAGAAGGTGGCTTGTAGAGGACTTTAAGGTCCCTTGACAATTTATCATTTGCCTGAAGGATAATTTCAGGGCGATATTATGCCGTATACAGCTGAGTGTTATCTGCATAAAGATGCACATAACCCGTTATATGTAAAAGTGCTGTTTCGCAATTGTAATCTTTACGAAATGCTCACTAAACCGATAGCATTAATTCATAGAGCCCAGGATATTTATAAATTTGACCGTCCAACACCCTGTTCAAGACCTTTGATAGAATAGGCGGTATACTTAAAGGCCTAAGGTCTTTTAACTTACGAAGAACTGGGACTGTTGGTATCGGAATTATGAAAGAACTTTTACAAACTTTAGGGAATGTAGTTTATAGCTTAAACTTTGTCTGGTTTGGTCGTGATACAAAAAGTCAAGTCAAAACAGTTAATATTCGTTTAGATTAAACTTAAAATCTCACATTTAAAAAACAAATCCTATTATCTACAGTGTCCTTGGTTGTCGATTCTATGCCAGTCGTACCAAAGTTAAAGTAATTACAGTGTGGTACAAAGTTATTGCAGTGTGTGATCCTGGCAGGGTCGCCATATAATGTTCTTGGTTCGTTGTGTAACAATGTAGTCAGGATACGATAAGAAAACGACAGTATCTAGTTCTACATAATAAATACTATATTTAATCAGTCTTCAATTCTCATATATATGCAATGTTACAATGTACGAGGAACAACCTTTCAAGTAGTTGTCCTCGGTCAATTACCGTTCATGTTATCAATAATATAATACTATACATTAAACAACACATTCCTAATCTAAACATAAATGGATCAATGGCACCTCTGGCATTGACTCACTGATGGTCAATTGCCTAGTGAACTTGGTGGCGCCATGTAGCCATTACAAAGCGACCACATCTTTTAAATATTAACAACACCTAATCATACTTTAAAGTTGTTTATTTCTTTATTAATACATTCACATTTTCATATCACTATGCCGATAAATATTGGAGAAAAAGCATAAACTCAATTCACTTAAAAACATGCATTAGTATCGAAATAAATTCAGCATTTATGGACAAAGCAAACAATATTATAAAAAACCCTAATCCTAGATCTCAAATTTTTAAAGGCCAGAATGTATATATTTAAATTAGGAATCCCAGTCATACTTTTATATAAAATAACTAATCAATCAGCGTAAGAGAAAGTATTCTTATAAAGGCTTAAGCCTTATCGAATAATAATATTTTTAATTTTACAAGTTCCCTAAATTTTTCCAACGATATGTAATACCTAAGTGATTATACTTATTTTTCACTATAAAATATGGAGTTTTTAATTAAAGTTGAGTGTGTTTTTTTTTTCTAAATATTTGTTAAAATGACATACTACAAAGAATTTATTACCGACATAAAATTTATGTGCACAATGTGAGAATCTTAATTTTTTTTGCTGAATTGCTTATTCCCCCAGTAACCCAAAGCTTTTCATGTTTCCTCTTTTTATTGGAAAACATGTATTAAAAACTTTGGCTATTATACTAGAGAGAGTTTAACGTTCGTGAAAAAATTTTAAAAGAGAGGTGGATCGGACGAAAATTATTACTATAAACGTAGTCTCTTGAATTACAGCATACGAGAAGTACAAAAATAATGGAAAGTCTCTTAGCCCGATAGACAATGAGAGCTGTTTCGTGGTTATTACCACTCGTCAGATTTTAATTGTCCCCAGAAAAAGTAATCTAGACAATTTAAATCGGGGGACATGGGGGGCCATGGTTGAGGTCTACCTCGACCTTATCCAATTGTTATAGTGTTGATTTAAAACTCCCTTCCAACCAAACTGAAACGTGGCAGTGCACCATCATGCATAAACCACAATTGCTTTCTTAGTTCAAGTGGTACTTCTTCTAATAGCACCAGGAGTTACTCTTTTAAAAAATTGACCATAATATTGCCCGTTTAATCTTCTTGACAGGAAAAATGGCCTCAACAAATAGTCTCCAATAATGCCAGCCCACACATTTACTGTAAACTGATACTGGAAATGACTTTCCATATAATGCTAATTTATATGTAATTTAAATATATTACTTAAAACAATTAGAAGTGTGCATTCTGTGCATATCCTTGTATATTGTATACCCTGTAACACAGATCCTGTTGATTTTCCCCTTCACATTGCAAATTATAATCGCTTAATATGATTTATTATATTCTTAAAGCGGGGACAATAAAATGTTTTGGTAAATTTGGCAACCCACGCCGAAATCGAGCAGTCAGCGGGAATTTCTGTCTCTTACTTATGGTTATCTCTCTTTTTATCGTATACGATATTGAATTAGTGTTGATACAAAGCTCATCTTCACACCTTCAGAAATTGTACAGGTTGTGCCGGAGTTTAAAATTGTTATATTTAATTTATAATTATTCATATTTAAACGCTGATATTAGTAAAAACAAATAAATATATAAAAGGTAAAGTAATTAATGGTCAAGCTAGTGATGTTATTTTTTGGTTTTTAATTAGAACACCGTATATAATATTAGATATTGTAACTTCTCGATAAATAACGTAAAGTAAAACACACAATCTGCTCCACTAGTTTAATGTAAAATTTTTTAAGCCATACATGTTTCGGATTTATACTTAGGTCAAACAGTGTCAAAAATCAGTCTCTCACTTAAGTATTCTCCTTTTTATCTATCATCTTTCCGAGCTCTCTGATGAGCCTATTGTCGTTTAAGTTTTTCTTGTTTCACTAATACTTCTTTTCTATCTATAATTTGCAGTTCTCACAATGTCCTTTTCTCTTCTACTAACTTAATTTTATCCCACTGATGATGGAGGTTTATGCCTCCGAAACATGTATGGCTTAAAAAATTTTACATTAAACTAGTGGAGCAGATTGTGTGTTTTACTTTACGTTAAAATATCACTCCACTGAGAGATGGACTTCTTCCATAAAATTCTCAATAAATGTAAAACATTTTTCCTAAATTGAACTGTTTCGGAAATACGGGTAAATGAATGAAGTACATTCTATTTAAAAAAAGATGAGTAACTATTTTTAAATGAACAATAGTTTAAAATAAAAACTGGTTAATTAAATGATCAAAATGTCGTTCTTCAGCCACCTGACAGTGTCCAAGCCTGTCTGAAAATTAGGAGAGCACGTTTTGCATATATTCACAAGAACTAGCATGCACAGCATCTAAAATTCTGTTTTTAAGATCCTCCAGAGAGTTAGATTTCATGCGATTGTCTTTAAATAACCCCAGAGATAGAAAAATAAAGGTGTTAGATCCGGAGATCTAGGAGGTCATTCAATGGGCCACCCTCCTAGAAACGTGTGATCCAAATAGTTTCTGACATGTATGTACACAACAATGTAGAGTAATTTGCATAATAATTAAAACGTATTTAAGAAAACGCTTTTTTTTTATATCTGTATTATGCAATGATAGTAACAATAATGTAATTTTCTTACAAATAAAAACTTGACAGCTCTAGCATACTTTATATTAACAAACAATTAGTACATAATGATAAACCTAATTAGCGGAAATATGATACCATATCCTAACAAACAAACTTATTTAAAATACAAAGTAGCTACCCATACTGATAAATGATTTTGTAACCGAATTAATTTGTAATAATGCTTATTCGGTTTTAACAGATCATAATATATATTGGCTGTTGAGAGTCGGTATTAAACAATATTACCAATTTCCGGCCATCAGGAAATTCAGACCAAAAGGTGAAATAGATAGCTAAAGCTGCAGTTAGTGCATTTATCGAGTACATCATAATGAACGCTATATCTTGCCTCGATGGCTTGTTGAAGTTAGGGTTATACAGAGCCACAATATTGCAGATAATGGTGCAGTGGATGGTATAATGTTACTCCCACAGCTAACCCTGCGCCATTGCTAATAAACAGTGGTGTATCTAAAAATGACTAAGTAAGACTAGTAGATATATAATTATATGTTTGGAATATATTATCTAAGCTGAATCTGAAGTATAACTCTTTTCTACCCAAAGTTAAATTACGCATTTAATATAATTGAATTGGTGATTATTGAAAGGATCTAACCCCATTTTCTAAAATATTCGCTCTCATAGGGAAACTAACCTGAACTAACTTTGGAGCATAATTCCTTTCATCGTTCAACCGTATTTACTTACTTACTTACATATGCTTTATCGTCTGAAATTACATGAATTTATCGACAAAGCGATTTTATTACAGGTAATGAATACATATAATAAATAATTCAGATATCAATTACAACAATAATTATAATTATCCTAGGCATGACAATACATGAACATGTAATCAAAAACGTGTATTGCTAAAAACACTATAAACCAATAGAGGTAAACAGTAAATAAAGCAAAAGTACTTGACAACAAATAAATAAAATAGACAAGGTAATAAAAATATAAAATAACAGGACGAACAAGTTAAAAACGCAGCTATCAAATTAAAGAACACAATAAAGTACAAACAGCATAAAATTAAAATAAAGGAATTAATCAAAATAATATTGTAAAGAATAACAAACAGAAACAAATATGCAAGTCAGAAATATTCGATTAAAAAACATTGGATTTTAAAAGTAGTCTTCATTGTAAAATTCGTCCAAGCTGTAATATGCCCTCCGAAATAAAACACTTAATAATAGTTATTAATGATATAAGTGTTAAAAGTACATGTTTAAGGCACGCATGTGGAAACCACAAGAGTGCCTTAAAAATACTTTTCACAAATATCATACAATATTTTTTCTACAAACGGCAATAAAAAGCATACAATAATTGAAAATTAAATGTTTAGAATCTCTTACATTCAGGTAGTTTCTAATAGCATCGTATATTTATATTAAATTAGTTCACATTTGTCAATAAAACCTAGCAACCATCATTGTTGGCTGATTGTTTACAGAAAAATTAAACAATTTGAAAGGTTCTGTCAGTTTTATTAAAACGCTAGCGCTGGCTGTTGTGATTTGCCAAAAATGCATGAAATACAAGAAATCGATCCACTTAAAGACATAGAAGAAGCTGCTAACAGAGCTACCTTGGATTTACTGCCACGAAAATCAAGAATTCAATATGAGATTGCTCATAATAAATTTATAAAATGGTGTGAAAACAAAGGTGTTTCTGGAAAGTATTCCGAAAACATATTCCTTGCCTATTTTGAGGAAAAGGCAAAGGTATGGTAGTCATCTTCTCTTTGGTCCCATTATTCAATGATCAAAGCTATGCTACGTGTAAATAACCACGTAGATATCAGCAAAAATTTTAAATTGATTGCCTAATGCCTACTTGAAGCGTCAAGGAGAGGGTTACCAGGCCAAAAAATCAAAAATTCTTACTAGAGACCAAATTAAACAGTTTTTGAAGTGCACACCGGATAATGAGTACCCTCTGATGAAAGTAGCTACGATTGTAGGAGTATTTGGTGCCTGCCGCAGGGAGGAGCATTGTCAGTTGACTATTGACAACGTGGAAGATATGGAGACTTCATTAGTTATTAAAATATCAGATACCAAAACCAAGTACCACGAAATTTCACTATCGTTGAAAAGTTTTATTTGGATTTTTATAAATATACTGATCTTCGTCCAGCAGATGTCGTACATCGCCGGCTCTTCTTAAAATATGTAAATGTACCAGAAATCCGGCGGAATTAATACGTTCGGAAAATTTCCTGCTGCTATAGCAAGATTTCTGCAACTTCCAAATTCAACACTCTATACGGGGCATTGGTTTCACCGTTCCTCCGCGAGCTTACTTGCCGATGCTGGAGCAAATTTGACGACAATTAAGCGGCACAGGGGATGGAAATCCTCAACCGTTGCGGAAGGGTACATCGTGGATTCCTTGGAAAATAAAAATTATATTGCTCGAAAATTGCTTACAGTACAAACGACATCAGCCGATGATGCTTCAACATCAACTGGACATGCTGCTGTTTCTGTTTAATCCTCCTTAACCGCGAAGAACAGCAGAACTGAGGAAGGAATTCATTTTTCAAATTTTTCAAATTGTACTATTAACATAAGTGTAATTAAATAAAATAGAAATGTTTTTTGACGTTTTTTTGAAAAAATTGACACTTTACTTTTAACACTAGTGCCTTAAAGTAACATTTTAAAGGCTAGTAGACAGCATTAAAAGTTCCATTTTTAACACGTTTGTAGGAAAAATAATTTATTAAAACTAAATAAATTAGTTGCATTACTATTACATTTTTACAACTCGGTTGCAACGATGCATGGTGAGGTTGGCTGGAAGTATGGAGGTCAATAGTGAAATTCTATCACATGCCTAATTAATCTTCTCTCTTAATAGTGCAATTGACGTGTTTTTTTCTCAAATCTTATTTACCTCAAAAACAAGAGATATTTAGGGTGGTTCGTTGTGAAATGAAAGCCCTATATAAAAGCTTCTGAGAATAAGCTTCTCTGAAACCCACCCGCAATAAATAACTTAATATTTGGCCGCACCATAGAGTCATCCTAATACAGTGGTTCATGGGCCACTGCCCTTAATCAGACTGCCGAAGTAAATCTAGGATAAAACATAATTTGCTTCGACAGACTTCTTGAGTCCAGTTTACCCGATGAATGAATATCGGTCTAGAAACTACTATTAAGTAAATTGATATAACAAGCAGCTTTTCCATAGTATTTGAGCCATAGATTTATTTTTTTATTGCTTGCGTTTGGAAAATTATTTTACATACAGGTTTGGTAATATGTACATGTAAGTGATGAACTAAATTAGAATGGAAGAGGGATAAAAATGCAGCCAAGAAGAAAACACGTAAATTAATAGCCACGCCACTGTGCCAACAGTAATAATTTCATTACTCCCCCTATACTTCAGATAAACACGTTATTAGGTACTTGTATTTAACCCTTCAAATTTTAAAGTAATATCATAACTTCCAAGTATTCTAGGAGAGCAGTTTGTAGGAGGTTTTCCTGTAATAGCATATTACAAAACCTACCTAATAGTTCTAGCAATACAGCAATATCCGATGGCACATAAAGTTAATGATACTATGACCAGGATTTAAATTCAATATCCATTTTCAAGTTTGTGGATTCCTGGAAGGCCAGTATTCTCTTTATTCTTTTTCATTTATAACTACAAAGTCTTAGGTTATTACAATTTAGTTTGGTCTATGTTCCAGTTTAATTAACTAATTCCAATGACCTTATGGTGTTGTTGATAGGTTCTATTAGCAGGTCCCGGAGAACGCCACTATTTTCAGAATATGAAAAAGGTCAACAACAAATGTCTTTAAACATATTATTTTGAAATCATATATCCATAGTGGCAACCACGTAAGTCTTGTAAAATTTTACTTTATGTGGACGATATGAAGATTTTCTTCTCCACAGGAAGTATTGGTGGTTTTAACTATACTCCAAAGAATAATAAACATGTACTAATCTTTGATGAACTTAAATTAATCAAAGACATTGATATTCTGGCAATACAATTGAAAATATCTGGCCAAGCCAGTCGTGCGGGATCCCCTGGTTCCAAACTATGGATTAATTTATTTTTTTATGGATGAAACTTATTGTTAAATCTAATTTTTTATGCCTGAACATGTTTAAATTTTTAAATGAACTTTTGGGAATATAATAAATCTATAAGAACATTGTTGGCAGAAATTCTAGACTTCAATTTATTTTTATGCGGAAGCCAAGTATAAATCTTGAGACCTATATTCATAATATTACTATATATTACTGTTTCCGTGTAACGCCTTTACTTATGTTCGATATTATTCTTGTACTGGTTTAAGTGTTTATAATTTACAATAAATCTAACTACTACTTTGGTTTTTAACAATTGCAAAGATAAAAGCCCAGGTTCGCGACCCAAAACTTCCGAAGAATATCTTATATCTTTGAATAACATTATTTTAATAATGTTTTTTTTGTATAACCTTTAGGGGTTTCAAAATATTTTCCAACGTTAGGCCCGAAACAGCCAACAAATAACCAAGAATGAGCTCAACAAGGGAATAATAAACACACTATTTTTATTATTTCCCAGTCTTAGTCGGAGGAATTTATGAATTAGTTTCCTAAGTTTTGCGGTTACATAATCAATATGTTTGTCGCAATGTAGATACTGATCAAGATATACTCCTAAATATATACCGAACGTTACCCCTGTAGAATCGAGAATGCCCGAGATTGTTTTTCGCCACCGCCATGTTAAACGAATCTTGAGGAGTCTCGACACTAAAAAGGCTTCTGGCCCTGACGATATTCCAGTCATTATAATTAAGAAATGCGCTGACGAACTGACACCGGTATTTTGTAGGCTTTTTAACTTATCCTAAAAAAGGAATATTTCCTTCTTGCTGGAAAACTGCGAGAGTCCAGCCCATACCCAAAAAAGGCAAGAAGACTTTGCCAAACAACTATCGTCCAGTCGCATTGCTCTCGGTTATATCAAAAGTCATGGAGAAGGCTATCAACGAAAAATTACTAAAATACCTGGAAGGCTTCAACATTATTAGTGACCGCCAGTATGGATTCCGTAAGTCTAGATCAACAGGAGACCTTCTCGCTTATGTTACTCATGTTTGGAACAACGCAATAGAACACCATGGGGAGTCCCGGGCGGTAGCACTGGACATTTCCAAGGCTTTTGACCGAGTATGGCATGAGGGGCTCCTAACTAAAGTGAGAGCATACGGAATGCCGGTTCAATTTTGTTCATGGCTGTCGAGCTTTCTTAAAGACCGTTCTCTGCGAGTGGCGATGGACGGATTTCTTTCAGACGCATTTAACATCAACGCCGGAGTCCCTCAGGGTTCTATTTTGTCGCCCACCCTTTTCTTACTATACATTAACGATCTTTTGGAAAAAACTAAAAATCCTATATATAGCTTCGCTGATGACAGCACACTTGTTTCATCTTTTACTTTGGATGCTCGGACATCGGCTGCTAATGCACATCTCTATAGGCAGCAAGAGGTCTCACATCTTAACAAAGACCTGGAAGAAATTCTGTCTTGGGGTGAAAGTAACCAAGTAGAATTTAACGCTAAAAAGACCCAGGTGGCAGTTTTTTCTAAAAAAGTTAATGTTGAAGAACCGGATATAGTTATGGCGGGACACTCAATTCCTTTGGCTTCATCAATTCATTTATTGGGCGTTAATTTGGATAGTCATATGTCTTGGCATAATCACGTTGCGGCCATTGCTAGGGCAGCCTCGCAGAAGCTTGGAATACTTTTCCGAACAAAGAACCTCTATACACCCCAACAACTTTTGTTGCTCTATAAAGCCCAAATTCGACCATCACTGGAGTACTGTTCGCATATTTGGGGCTCTGCTCCTAAACATACCCTGAGATTGCTAGATTCCATTCAAAGAAGGGCCATTCGCTTGATCGGTGACCATAGTCTGACAAACAATCTGGAAAGCCTTGAACATCGAAGGCAGGTTGGCGACTTGAGTCTATTTTACAAATATTTTCATGGCAAGTGTTCAACTGAGGTTGCCCGCTTGATACCACCCAGAGCGGTGCATGGTAGAAATACACGACGAGCCACTGCAGCCCACCAGTACGTGGTTCAGCTTAGTGTCCCTCGAACGACACTGTTTCAAAATTCTTTTATCTGGAGAACGTCATCACTCTGGAACGACCTCCCTGAGATCGTGTTCCCCAACGAGTATAATCTCCAAAGATTCAAGACCAACGTGAATCGTTTCCTGCGCACACGCACCGCTCCTAGAGCGCCATAAAGGATTTATCCTGCAGTGCTGTGCCTTATCATAAAAAAAAAAAAAAAATTTCAAAGCATATTTTTTTTTTAAATTTTCATTATACATCTGCAATTTCCTGCAAAATCGCATCCTTTGTCATGTACATTTAAATATGATAAAAAATTAATTAAAATAATTAAACCGGATTTCCTCTCTAGTTTAAGAATGATTATAGGTCGACTTTGTATAATGCTATTGTATATCTAATAAGCGTCGGTGTTGAATTCCCTAGACTGGGGAATATTTGAAAAATTAATAAAGCACGCCCGCATGGGGTAATTCCTTTAAAACTGTATGCTTTCATTAAAAGTAATTTAGTGCAGCTCCGAAAAATTAATTTAGACATTTTTGGATGATGGTATCTCTTTAAAACAGAGTTAATTAGAGTACATTATAAGGTTAACATCTAAATGCATCATATAATGAATTTAATTAAAATTATTACTGGAATTCGTCACAAAAATACTTTTAAAACTTTAATAATATTCTACACTTAATAAAAGTTAGCAACCACATTTTCTAGATAACGTGGAAAAGAAAACTTCAAAAGTTAATAAAGCACATCCGGCATGTGGTTATTTTATTTTAAACGGCAAGCTTCCGACATTAAAATTAATTTAGTGCAGCAAGGAAAAACTTAGAGATTCAACTTGTCTACATCAAAGTACTCTAAAAATTATGTTTCTTTTTCTTAACAAAACATCTGATGTTGTTTTACCTATTAAAACTAGTCTATTAGGCTAACCATTAATTTTTCTCTAATAAACTTTAAAACTAAGTACTTATCAACTAAAGTCTATCTAAGTCCGCATGCCAGGTGTCAATTTGTGGCCCCAGGATGAACAAACATTTTAAAGTTATTTTAACCCCCAAAAGAACCATCGTTTGTATCATATCCTACTACTATTCCGAACATACCAAGGCAAGAAATCAGAATTTATTGTCTGACTTTAATAATATGTTGAAAGGTTCTTTCCTAATTTTTTCTTCCCTGTTTTTGAATGCATAAATGTAGCCTTCGAACAAAATCTTGCTGGCCTCTCGTATACGATCTTTCATATCGTCTCGGCTTGTAGGAGGTATGGCATATACTTATTCTTTAACGTATCCCCATGCAGAGGAAGAAATCAAGGGGTGTTAAATCAGGGGACCTAGGTGGTCAAGCGATTGGTCCACCACGTCCAATTCACTGATTACCTCGCCAATCATTTTAAAACCGGCTCATAATAATGAGGGGGGGCGCCGTCCTGTTAAAACCAGAAGTTTTGGAGAGTGTCAGCATCTATATTTTGAAGCAAAATGGGAAGATCATGATTAAGAAAATTTAAATAAACTTGTCTCGTCAAATGCTCTTCAAACATACCTGGCACTTCTCTAATATTAATATGCATCCAATTAGGGAATGCAATTCTTCTTAAGAAATCATCTTCATAAAGTTCTTGGCGTACTTAACTCTACAGTGTGTATCAGCCAAATGGAATAAATTCGATAATAAATACATGGGGGCGTGTCCGAAAAACGCTCGGACACGTCGATTGGTATTTCTGGTTGCGCATTTTTTTCAATAAAAACTTTTTATACAGGGTGTGTCATGTAACAGTGGCCAATACTAACTTTCTTATTTTAATTGCAACACCCTGTATATTATTCAATTTTATAATAAATCAATAATAATTGATAAGGAAATTAAAACTTATTTGAAAAAATTTTAAAAACACAAAATCTTTAATTTATATACCTTCAAAGTTGGAAACAGGGAGACAATAGTATATTATTAACCAAGGTTTAGACAGCCATCATTATTGCCCGAGCGGCAAGTTTAAATCACGAGGAGCGAAGCGACGAGGGATTTAAGACGCGAGGGCTATAAGCTGTCTAAACCGTGGTTAATATAATATTTTTTCCACTACTACAAACTTTTATAAGACATTTATCTTTATAGTATTATTAATTATAAAAAATTATAGGTAGGTATAAGTATATTTTTTAATCAAGTTACCTGCGCTTTGGAATTGGCAAAATATTTTGTTACTTTGTCAGGTGGCTTTGTGAATGTCAATTTTTGTTCATTTATGTCATCAGATTTCACGATTTTTCCGTTTTTTAAAAAATGAGCCAAAAAATGTTAGTGATATTATTATGTGTACACCTCCAGAATTAAGGATGGAAGCAGAAAAAATGTTGATTGTATCGATATTTTACATATCAAGAATCTCTAATAATCTAATAGGTATGTATTGATAATTATCTGGTTGCCTAACTGTTTAAAATGTTTATGAATTCATGTTGTCAAATCAAAAAATCAAGTTACCTGCGTTCAAATAGATTCTTGAAGATCGGTCAATAATGGATTTCAATGCCTTATTATTGACCGTGGTCAATAATAACTTATAAGGTAGAGAAAAACGATTTCTAACGTTAAAAATCGGTCAATAATGGCGATGTTATAGGTTAGTAGTGGAAAAAATATTATTTTTGAGTATACTATGTCATTCAGTTGCTTTTGGTAAATTTTTTAGATAAAATCGTAATTATGTCTTAAACTACTAAAAATAAATCCACATAACCCTATATTAAAATGATCAGTAGCTCTATGCCCATCCTTTGGGCTAATAATATACAGGGTGTTCCATTTAAAAAAATAGAAGTTTAGTTCGCCTCACTTTTTTGAGCCACCCCATATAATGTAAAATATTTTTAAAATATGCCACTTCGAATTCCAAATCTCATGCTGTTTCCCGGTATATTTCATAACCTTGTAAAATTTCATCTATGTCAAGGGTTCATGAAAAAATCTTCGTGCTGTTTTTAAATAATTCATCTCTATTCGTTAGTTCGATTTACCGCCTAGAAAAATAGAATCGTTAAAATTTTAAAAAAGAAAACAAAGGATCGCGTGATAAAGGCATTAGGAAAAAAGCGTAAATGTGGGATACCCGATATATGCCGGCAGGTTTACTTAATGATGGTAAAACATCCCCTCAGGGAACACAGTATTTTCGCTCCACATTTAAGCCCGTGGGGATGTTAAAATTTACAATGAAATCAAGATCTTGTGTATTTATAACATTATAAAACCGGGCACAGATAAAGTTAGGACTTTTGTGTTTTAACTGACCATGCAAAATAGAGCAAAACTGAATACATTTTTTAATGAATATAAATGCAATTATTTTAGAAGAGATTTCAGGAGGATTTGGGTAATATTCCCATTTCTGTGATCTTTTGCAATTAAACAAGCAGTCCCCTACATTACCCATGGTTTCATTTAAACTAACCTGAACTGACAACTGAACAGCTTTATGTAACCACATCTAATCTCATTGCAAATTTGTTTTTCTTTCTTTGTTATATTTAATTTCTCGTTTTGGGATATATGTGACACTGTGACATATGGATAGAAGGGTTTCGGTGGGCTGTTGCCTATTAATCGTTTCTTAACAGGCTTCCTCGTCATCGAACATTACAATATGCACTAAATACTAATAATAGGCATATTGTCAGACAGGCTAACCCAAATATTATGACCACTTAACTAAAGGACAGGCATAGAATAGAATAGAATAGAATAGAATTTTATTTAACTATGGTTGTACAAAAAATATACATTATAGCAGGTCAAAAAAAAAACAATGTTTAAAATACATAGTAAATAATATGACAATGAAAAAAAGTAACATACAAAAGAAAATATTACAAACTAAAATAAAATAATATAACTAGACATAAACATAGTACAAAGTCGATACATGGCTAAAATAAAATATTACGTGGTCAACGAATGGTACGCACTGCCTCACAGAAAAAGATTTGAGGCAAGGAATTCCTGAACAGAATAAAAACAGTGTTTTAAAAGATAATTTTTTATTTCCATCTTAAACCTTTTCTCGCCCAAACTCTGCATTTCGCTGGGCAATTTATTATAAAGTTGGAGGTTTAATAAGTTTTTAACAGACTTTGCCAATCTTAATCTTGGTATCAGGAGAGTATCCTTTCTTAACTTATACTTATGAATCGTACTGGATGACTGGTAACTTGATTTTTTCTGGTGAATTTCCACCAACGAATAAAATATAAAAATGCATGGCAACGGCATTATTTCGAGTCTTTGAAATATGGGTCGACAATGTGCTCGATAATGAGAGCCAGTAATAGTTCGAATGGCTTTTTTTTTGAGTTCTAAATACAATTTGGGCTGCGGAACTATTTCCCCACAAAGCTACTCCATAACAAAGTTGAGAATGAAACAAGGCAAAATAGCTCATCCTCAACACATCAAAATGTACGAGCGCTCTGAGTCTGCGCAACAAAAAGTTAATACCGGAAAGCTTGCCACGGATCATTTCCACATGGCACGACCAATTCAATTTATCATCTATTTTAATACCCAACAAATTCACACACCTGCCCTGACCTACACCGTTACTTGTTGAAATTTTTAATGACTGTGTTTTTTCGGTATTAAGTTTAAACTTATTAACCTGAAACCACTCCTGGGCTTTTTCGATGCAATTGATTGAGATTGTATCTAACGCGTCTGCGTTACTATCAAAAGAGACAATGGTAGTATCATCAGCATATAGCATACATGTGGTTGGTCGCATAAAATGACATAGATCGTTTATATAAATGATAAATAATAATGGGCCAAGGATGGATCCCTGGGGCACCCCAAAACCGTTATTTTTCTTCTGTGACATTTCACCACAAAACAAGACATGTTGGGATCTGTCCGAAAGGTAAGATTTAAAAAGACTAAGAGCAGTACCCCGAATGCCGTAAAATTGAAGTTTGTTTAAAAGTATCTCGTGGGAGACACAGTCGAAGGCCTTAGAAAGATCACACAGCGTAACAACACAGTGTTCTGAACGCTCCAGACCCTCAACTATGCTTTCTTCAACCGTTATAACCGACATTCTTTAATTGATGCACATTTGATAAAATAAATTTGCATATAACTCTGCATCCTCGAGTGAAAAGATTTTAGTACTTGTCTATTAGAGGAGAAACAATAACATTTATCTGAAATTAAATATTGTCTTTTCCCTTCAGAGAATAATAAATTCGATTTTACTCTCGTTATAAAAATTAAAATAGATAGCTTTATAAAATATCAGTAAAGTTATACAGCAGCTTTAAAAGCGCTTTATATTAAACGAAATTTCTAATAAATGAAATAATGGACAAATAAAAAAGAAATTAAAGTGTTATATTTATGGATAACAACTTCTATATAAGGATACATAGCACTTTTGGAGTACTTAAGTGATACTTTCATAAAGAACGTCAAGATTGAAAATAAAAGGTTTTATGAAAATAACAATTTGTTGACGGTGATATTGTAATGCTTTTTATAGGCTAAAAAGATACTAATTGATATTTGTTCTTCTGTTATAATTTCTCTTTTACTTCCCTAAGCACAATATATCATATACAAAGTGTTAGGAAATAGTGGACACGCAAATGCATCCTTAGAATTTTTTAATATTAGAGATAGAAGAAAATGGTATAAACAAAAATATTAAGGTATTCTCTTCATTATCTTTTGTAGCGATCAGAAAAGAAAGTCGCATCAGAAAATGGAGAACTGATCGAATAATTTTTTTCAATGGAATGTTAAGAGCTATTAATGAAAGATCTTTTCCTTCTTTGATTACAATTATATATACGTTCATTATATTTGGCCGACCTTATCAGAGAAACCTTTCTCAATACCAGTAATTAAAAACATAGGGTCAAGTTGCTGGGTATCTTTAAGTTGCACATTCCCCTTGTAGGATTCCACCACTATTGCACCGTTTTTTAGATGCCTTATACTCTTAAACCCTCCATCTATGTCTTTCGGATTAATTGTCTTTTTTAACTGTTGTGTCACCTCTTTTGAATGTGATATGTTTTCTAGTCTAATTGTAGTCTCGAGTTTTCTATTGGTTGGTGGCGTAGTCCATTTTTTAGCGTTGTGTGATGAAATTTGTTTTGTGGGAGTAACTGCAGTAGTATATTTTATTGCTGTTGAAGTAGCATAAGTTCTTGGTTAGTCACTGATAGTTCTGTAATTTTCTCATGCTGTTTTAATGATGCCAATTGTTACGGCAGAGATGTATTTACCTTTTCTAAGTTGCCAAGCTTGTGAACTAATGATATAGGGCATTTGTGTGTAAATATTAACATGCCTTTTTGATTTTTTTCGAAAAAACAAGACACTCTTTATCTTTATTTGTTAGTTCTTGTGTTTTTTCTTACGATGTGAAAATTTTAATAATCATAGAATGCTGGTGTTCATTGTTTAAAATTAATATTTCGTCTTCTGTTGTGTGCCTTAGAATGTTTATGTGTAAAGGCCTATTATAAAAGCACTTGTTTTTTAAAAATCCCCTCACAAAAATATCTAGGGATTTAGGTCAGGGCTGTCGGCTGTCCATCTAAGAGTACCATATCTACCGATTCAAATGTCATAACGGTTGTTAAAATAAAGCGCCGTCTTGTTGCCAAATGATGCGGTTATATTGGTCAATGGATAAATCCTTCAAAAGATTTTCAATATCGTTTTGTAGAAGATACCGGTGTGGAAATCCGCTTGCCGCTCATATCCTAGTAATAAGTTAGAAGAGGAAAAATATGAAGTAAAGTATTGCAAAGTGAACAGAAATGGATAGATTAAGTTTCCCCCACTCTATCGTATCGCATCTCGCTCATTGTTTTGCTGGTGTCACGCCTCCCGCTTCGATTCAATTAATATAAAATAAATATTCTTTCTCATTGATAGGTTCGTTAATATCCATAGTTTACTCAATTAAAAGCTGTTAACAACGTTAAATAAAGTTTAATAACTTGTATATATTCACACAAAACAATATCTATGTGAATGACCCATATAGTACGAAAGTAAAAAAATCTATTGATTAATTAATAATAAAAACACAATTTAATCAAGCAGTGCGAAAACCCTGCTGTCACGCTTATTTTCAAATTATTGAATTGTGAAATCGGTATCTGTGTGTTGCCATATTTATTTACTTCGAGATGAAAATTCCAGTATCACATTGCGGCTTATATGACAACGTCGCCTTTTAAGGTCAGTGTAATTGTAGCGGCAACGTTCCTTATCTGGATAAAAACATTTACTTGCACAATATTTTTATTCTGTCGCTTCCTAGATTTAGTAATTGGTATTAAATGAGTGTATTTATGGATTTGCGTGATAGTAACATTTGACGTTTTGTTAACTGTTTGTTACTGGTGGTTTCATTGAAGTATGTATCAGAGCCGTATTAAATTTTTAAGAATTTTAAATTTAAATTCAAAATAACCTTGAATTGAGTTATTAGAAAATAGTAAAACATGACATTATGCCAAAACACCATTCAAATATTGCGCTAACTTAATCAATCAGTAAGGGCATAATAAACTTCAAGTTCAAGTGTCGTGTCGTGAGAACTTAAAACAATTACCAAAATCCTACTAACTAACCTGAACTAACCTAAACCAAAAGCAAGCCTTAAAATGAACTAAATTAAAAGTATTTGTAGGCACTTTGCGTTCTCCTTAACCTTTATTTACATTTCTAAAACTGCTCTGTTGATTGGTCTAAGTAATAAAACCTAATTTAGCTACAAAATATATGTGAAATTCTAAACATAACCTAAATACCTCATAATACCAGCTGCCAGTTAAAGAAAAACAATAATATTAAAAATAACAAAGTTGAATAGCTATATCTTATTTAGAAGAAACCCCTTAAATTAAGTTGTTATTTACGTAACACACGGAAAATATTTGGAAAGTAAACGTACCTGTTTACTACTTTTCATAAACATTTATTCATCATATTACCTAACAAGGATAGATCCAGAAATCCAATACAATAAGAAAAAAATAGAACGAGTATAACAAAATATACAAATTCTTAAGTTACGTCGGAAAAGCAGTTAAATATTAGTTTATTTAATTAATAAATTATATTAATAAGCCTCCTTGCCAGATAATGTTTCCGTATCTAGTGTGACTATACAAAAAATAAGGAGCAAATACTAATAAGCATTTTAAGAAGTAAGAATATATTATTTTTACTGAGGGAATGGGGACAGACAAATATTTCTTTTGTATGACTATGGATCGTGCAGCCATCTTGGAAATAACTAATCACCTCATTTCATAAGGACGAAAGTATTTCTTATTGTATACTTCTTTGCCTCTAAAACAGTCGAATATTTAATGATTAATGATGAAAAAACAATTAATATTGTTGTGCTATGCAGAAATAAGTAAATTTATCTTTTAAAATGGATTAGGTTTCTTTTATTCAAACACAACCATCAGAATCTGGCACACAAATCGTATTCTCATTCAGCGATGACTCCATCGCTTAAAGCGAGACACATAAGGGCTTTTACCAAAGTATACTTTAATTAATAACTTGCATGGAAATAGCTGTTCTACAAACTAATAAACGCAAATATTAAATTTAATTTATCTAGTTTATTATTGTTCTCTAGCTAGATTTTCTGCAAAATTACAAAATTGTCAATTCCTTTGTGTTCAATGGAGTGTTCGTATTTCTTGATCCCTCCTCTCTTTTTACTTGACACATAAGCCTGTCAAGACGTTTATTATACCCGCTGATTTATTAAGCTAGAGCAATGTATCTAAATGGTATTTTCGGGTAAACCTAAGTGGAGTTTCATATGCGAATAAAGAACTTTTCAATATTCATTAAATGATCATGGATTAACTACCTTTATTTCTAAAATTATTTATATTAAAACAGCTTTAAATGGAACTCGAGTAACTTCAATTATTTTGAAAGGGATTCAATGCGTTTTTGAAATTACCCTTGCTACGCAAAAATAGCTCAAGTTATTGATGAATTAATGATTCTAATGATCATGAGGAAATTACGATATAAATATTTACAAGACACTGATATTTAAATGAACACCTTGTCAAAATTTAGAAGAATAGAACAAAAAAAATACTGAATAGCATCGTGGTTCCGCAACGTTAACATCTTAAAAATAAAATAAAATACAGGGTGTAATAAATTCGTTTATATTTCAAGTACTCCATTCTTTCAGAGAAGTAGATAAGATGAAATAAAGTAGACACAGTCCTCCACAAATTTTTTTTTGTTACAGTCATTTCCAGGGGTTAGTAACTAAAAGTAATATAAAACAAACTGCTAGAGTTGAGTCTAAAAAGCAAATTGATAAATGGCTTACCAATCTTACCATAGATCGAATTAAGCACCGATGTTTGGTTGAAAATTGTGCCTGAATTCTCACCAACACTTTCCGACAATGCTGCAATATTTTCAACAGATCGAGCAGTACGCGGCCGCCCTGTTGATTTTATGTTTCCAACTGAACCACTTTGCTCAAGTTTCTTGATCAATCTTTGCACTGTCGTATGTTTTGGTACATTATTTCTTCCAAAAACAGCTCGCACTCTACGAACTGTTTCCTCATAACATTCTCCACATTTATAATACGTTTTCACGATAACAACGCGCTGTTCAACCGTGTAACGTTCCATGGCTATTAGTTGTAATAAATTACAAGACAGCTATCAAATTTTCAGAAGCCTACTATGACAAAAACGAAAATGCCACGATATTTAAAATGTACGTACATTTTGGGACACCCTTTAGAACTATTTTCCTCTTTCAATGATTCTAATTCAATGATTCTAGATAGTTCTACAGCAAAAACCGCCAATCTAAAATTAAACAAATTTTCTCTCCTACAGTGTTCATGATTATACCCAATATTACCAAGAATTTTAACAAATTGTCCCTCCACTTGTAACCCTTGTAACCATTAAATTGAGCCTCCACCCTTGGTTAGGTCTGTCAATCTTCAACCAGACATCACTGTTTAATTCGATCTATGGTAATCCACTGATCAATTACCTTTGTAAACTTAAACTCTAGCAATTTGTTCTATATTTATTTTAGTTACTAACCCTGAAAATGCCTGTTTATATAGTTGAAATATGTAGAGATAAAACCTAGTTTTATTTTACTCAGTAAACCATATAGGCCATAAACCACCAGACACATAAAAATCAAATGGTGACAGTTCCGGATATATTTCTGATCACTCTACAAAACCTCTATTTATTAATATTGTGGACCCCCATATGGGCCACATGGGAAAAATTTAATAAAATACAGATTTCTTTAGATAAGTGGAAAACAAAATTGTAATAAGTGATACTGATTGTAACAAACTTGTTAATACAACTCTAGGTATGCACGCCATTTAAACCCCTTTTGCAACTACCTGTCTGTTGTGTGTCCAATTCATGTTTAGGCTACCCGAAACTTTGAACAATTTAAATAATTTTTTATTTAATTTGGACTTGTTTTTCCTGTTTAAATAAAATATGTATATAAATAAAAACATGATATGGTAGGTAAAAAACAAAAAAATACCTTAATAACTTTAGCTCGAAAACAAGACAGCTCTCCAGGGCCTTTTATATCTCTAAGCACGCAAAAGGTAAAAAAAAACAAAACAAACTGAAGAGATTTGCTTGAAATATATTTATATTAAACTAATATCATTTTAGAGGTAGATACATAATATACAAATATTTAGATTATAAGGTTAAATATTGTTATACTTTTTATTGCGTATTCTTTTTTAAATGCTTTTTGTATCCAAACCAAATTTCACTTAGTTTTATTATAACCTAAAATAAAAACCAAATAACGTCCTCAAAGTATCCAGTGAAATCAATAACGCATGTTTTGAATCATAGCTATCGAGAGGTAACCTAGGTAAAGGGTATGGGTGAATGAAAACTAGACCAGTCAAGTTCTGAGGTTTTTATTTTTAAGTAAATTAAATAAGTACGATAATCACGGCAGAACAATAAGCTTTTATGATCGAGAGTACTTTAGAAATGGTAGAAGGGTTGATGGTCAGTTTGTTTATTCAACAAGGGACGCCATTAAGACGGTTCAAATGGATTGGGGTAAGACAATGCCCACTTCGTATTCTGCATAGTGCCGATATGTGTTTTCATTCCAGTTCCTGGATCTGACTGGACCACGTTGTTCGGCATGGCCCTTTGGTCACGCATGCGTACATTACACCTTTGACGCTCTCTTCCATCTTTCCATCCAGTACGTCTAGATAGAAACTTTTATTGCTTGGTATGAAATTCTTGAAGTTCAAAAGAAAGTTGATTATGGGCTGGTGTCTTCCTTCATTAGGTAGTTTGTCAGGTTTGACGTTGCCATGGATGCCCGGAATATACGCCAGCTGGAGAGATTTTCCGGCTGTGTTGTTTATATTCAGTATGTGCTTTTTTATATGCAATGATAGCCATACCCAGTCGTCTCTGATCTCTGTGCTTGCAATTTTCTATATTGCACTTTTCGAGCTCTATTGATTTCCAGTTCTTTAATTACTTCAATGCCCTTTTTTATAGCGATTGTCTCTGCAGTGCAAATATTTGTTTCCTCTCGCAAGCCGAATGAAATCTCTACTTTCCCTTCATTACATTAGACTCCAATTCCCGTTTTTCCAGTTTTATCTTTGGAAGCATCTGTGCATATGAACTCGAAATCCCTGTTCCACAATTGGTTTGTGACGTTCTTAAATTCATTGTTGGAGATAAGTTTCTTGCCTATTTTTAGGTCTATAACTGGAATTGTGGAAAACTGGACCCTTAAAAATAAAAACTTTAGTTTACAATTCTATGTTTTATTCATCTTTACGTTTTACCTTTCAGGAGTTATAATTTAAGACGGCATCATTTGAGGACTTTTGTTTATTTCACGTTATAAAGAAGATAAACACCACATATTATATAGCTAATAATTGCTAATACCGTGTTACAGAAATTCCCCCAGTATGCGGCGTCTTGCGGAAGCTTTGCGTTTGCGCAGTTCGCGTGTACGTTAGGTCCGGGTTTAAACTCATTTAACTTGATTTGTTTGAATATGTATTGATTCATAAAAAGAAAGGAATTGTAGTAAATCTTGATATAATATGAAATACAAGAAGAAATTATGAACATTTCAGGACTTGCGTATTTTGGGGTATAGATATGGAAAGCAAGTTTCCGGCATAGTCCGTAAGTCATAATGGTTGTTCTTAACTTAGCGTAACAGGTGCCCTTTATTGCCTGGTTTCCTTCTATCATTTCCTATACAGCATACGACGAGATTTGCAGAAAAATTACTGTTTTTTTTTTTAACAGATTAATAGCAAATCGGAACAGAGGTTTTGAATGTTTATAGTAGACTTGAGAAACATGTGCATTTGTTTTGCCTTTGCACTTTGTAGGAAAGAAGCCTCAATGCAGTACAATATAAAATCTGTAAAACAGTGAAACAAACATTTATGCTATTAATATGTCAACAAAAATGTCATTGTTCAGCACACTGAAAAAAACAAACAAAACGGCCGCAACAATTTATATTGAAATATGGAGGCAACAGTAAAATAGCAGCCGTATTGACGAAACATATAATATTGATGCACAATTGGATATACTGTGAATTATTTTGTTAGGGTAGCCAGAAAGAATGGCATTTTTAAAGATCCTTACAAATGGATGACTTGCTTTAAGTTTGTACAAACAAACCATTATGTTAATAATAATAAAATAGCTTTTAAACAATATACTTCCTTCAGATCGGTTGGAGTAGGTTAGCATTTATGGGTTAGATAGGTTTTATAAATTGTTATTATATTTTATGTTGACAGTTTTATGCACATAAAAAAAAACAAGTAAGGATGTAAGTACCTTTTTTCAGACTAAAAATATCTCTGAAATTATTTTATAACAAGAACTCCAACAACATGTTTTACACCTAAAGCTTCTACTAAGTGTCATTGAACGTAAATTGTGAAGTACAGCTAGAGGGCTAAGAGTGCTTGTTTGGAATGGCACCTGGTTTTAAGTATGCCCTATCATTTTTAAATATGATATCATCCTGGGCAAGATGCAAGCTGAAATCGATGACTTTCATCACTGAGAGGTTCTATATTAGGGTTTCTTCTTGAAGTTCTTAATCATGCATCATGTCGTACTGCAGTCAATCTACAAATATGCCTTTATATGGAAGCAATAGGTATATAGGAACATATTATTTAAGTTTTTACATTGCATTTTAAGCGAGAGAAAAATTAAAATGATCTAGTTTTAACAAGCAATAATGTTTAGAAAAGCA
The DNA here is from genome assembly GCA_963920685.1 of Polydrusus tereticollis. NCBI lineage: Eukaryota > Metazoa > Arthropoda > Insecta > Coleoptera > Curculionidae > Polydrusus > Polydrusus tereticollis. The sequence continues at coordinate 13,657,680 of OY987335.1, read as the reverse complement.
GGTACCTATTTTATTTTTGGGCAATAAAGCACGAATAATCCCAAGTAGCATTAATAGTGACGAAAACTGATACCGCAACTTCGACCAAGTGGTTATTACGTAATGGTCACTAAATCTAAGATTTTACAGTAATAATATGTTTATTTTATATTAGCGTAGTCGCAAATACGCAATTCTCACCTCTGAAAGTCACTTCATAGTTTCATAACTTTTTGGTGGTCTGTATATGGTGCCTGAAACGTTATGAACACTAAGCGGAATGACCTTAAAATTTTCCAAACTATAGAGTGAAAACTAAAAGTGACGGCCACTACCAAATATTACTTGTAAGTAGTAATAACCTATACAGTGGGTTTAACAGTTTTAGCGACGTTTTGAAAACCTTTCACAAACCTTAAATGTGACGCCACTTGATTATATAATTGTGGAAACTATCACCACGGTATTGCTACGTCAATAAGTGATTTCCACATTTGGTATGGAATCAAACTCACTACAAAGTTTTTATTACCGTCAAAATCCACTATGAAGTAACTGGTACCCTATAGTGATCTGATTCGTACATGGACCCTCTTTCATGTTAAAAAGAAAATCCTCCGCCTCCATAGTAGTAAAGTCATGTGGTAAATAAGTGTATTAACTTTATTCAGTGCGCGTAAAATGGTTAACAATAAAAAGCCTCGGAAAAAGAAGACTTTTCGACATTCGACAACGTTTTATAGAAAACTAAAACAACAAACCGAAAGTGCCACACTTAAATATTATTATCCTGTCAATAAGCAGCCATTACTGTCAGTACAGAAAAATTATACAAAACTTCAAGCTTCGCTTTCAACTTCACTACAAGAGAATAGTAAATCCATTGTCTTTGACGACTCTGAAGATGTTCATGATACGTCTTGTGACGAAATTGGAACTAGAAGAAATTGTGTTTATGATACTATTATTGACGGTTTGTTTGTTCCTGATGAAGATTTTGCTGACGTCTGCGATGAAGAACAACATATTGTATCTCAGATTTCACGATTTCAACAGAAATAAAAATAAAAAATGCCTTAAATTGACATGAAATATCTATGAATTCTATGATGCAATTTGGAGGTTAATGTTATATCCATCCCGCCAAGAACTCTTCTAGGTTATAACTTTGAAGTGGCGGAACGGTGTTTGCAACGTGGCCATGGTCTTGCAAGAACTTTAACGTGACGAATCAAGGTGGCCGCAGCGTTGTTGCCACTTTCTAGTGGCCGGAAAGTTATCAGATTAGTTCCATTGGCCACTTCTTTGACGAATGTAACTACAGAGTGGAATATTTTTAGTTCCTGCAACTTTAAAGTTTTCGCCTTCAAAAGCAGACATGTTTAGAAATATATTTGGGTCGCCATTATGAAAAAAATAAACATGGCAAAAAAAATATTATTTCTCATCTATGCTGCATTAAATTTCGTTTATTAATACATAATTATTAGTTTAAGGTAACCAAGATTGATATAAAACTATGTAAGGAACCCATTTATGCATAGTATTTGGGTTTTCGAAATTTACGGAATTTTAACTTTTCTTTAAATACATAATTTTCCAACGGCGCAAGCTTATATTTCAAATTATAACACCCATATTTGACAGTAAACTTTTAATTGTTCTGATTTTATGCCCAGGCAACTTTCTTTCTACAGGTAGGTATATGTTTGAATGTTATTTAATTATATTATAATAATTATCCAGTAAGAGTTATAGAAAATAGAAAAAGTATGGATAAATACAGAAATAATATGCAGGAAAGAGACCAACATACATAAAAATATTTAACCAATAGACAAGCGCAGTAAAGTTTCTTTTTAGTGTCGGTCACCACACCCCCCCGTTTTCGCCACGTAATCACAACGTGGCTTAAACGTCATTGTATAAAATCCGAAAACGTCGTTGGAACGTGGCTGCCACAAAAAAAGTGTTCCCCATTTTGGTGACATCCACGTAATAGAACCGTTTTTACCACGTGGTGGTGACTTTGGCAATACACATTAAAGTTACTACTTTCGTGGCCGCTACGTTCCATCCACTAAAAATGCTACTTGGGATTGATCCTCCTAACGGATCCTCTTGCCTCATAATCTGAACTAACATAACTAAATAAATACATGATTGTGTTGAAAGTTCGGTTGAAAGGGATGACAGAAAAAACAGTCAGGTTAGAGCAGCAAGGTAAATACTATGCGGGGCACAATTTTAAAATTTTTTAAAGTCACTAGGTACTTACCTGAAGAACTGAGTTTTGGTCGTTTGCCACAATTATTGCAAAGCAACACCATGCACTTGTTTTCCATCATGAACTTATACTAAAATGCACTGCACTATAACTTAAATAAACCTAAACTATAATATTCTAATCTAGTAACCAGTTTTTAGCGATAATATCATAAAATGCACTATAGAACTGAAAATAACGCCCACAAATCTCACAATACACACGCCGAACACTGTGTAAATAAAGAAAACCGGCCATGAACAAGATAAATAGATAGATTTTAGGGGATCATGTGCATACCGGGGACATTGTTAGATTGCTCGGCCATTAGCTTTGTTTTTCTACTGGTGGGAGTCAGTGACACAAACGCAAACTTCATAAAAATAATTTTTAATCATTATTTCTTTTTGATTTTTTGTTTTTAATTTTGGAACGGGATTTTATTTCTGCCACGTGGCTTCTTTAGATCCCTCGAGTTTACTGATAAAGCAAAAATAAAAAATAAAGTTTAACAATATGTTAAGGGGAGCCTAGTTTTTGGAACAATATCGGTTGCAAAAAACATAAAAAACTTTTTTATGGCTGTATTTTAGTGTTAAGCAGGGGCTTATTTGTGCGCTGATAGCAAGGTGTGAACTACCGGAACTGTTTTGCAATTTGATAAGCTAGTTGCGAAAAGTCCATTAAATTTTGTTTCAACATAAATTTCCAGGTTTTACGGTGACTATGTTAAATTTATTGCCAAAAACGGCAATGCCGTAAAAACTAATGCTAAAATGACGTTAAAATCTGTTGTTTATGTCTTCCATTGCAGCTGTGTTTATTGACATTCGACTACCAGCCAATTTTTCCAGAAAAATACATTTTTTACTGTAACATTGTGATGCAGTTCAGGGTTTTATTTTAACAGTATTCCTTAGCATCCATTAACTGACGACATTATTTCCTATCGTAACCCTAGGTTGCTTTACTATTGACACTTAAATTTACTAAAGGTTTCATGGGGCTCGAAAAAGGCACGAATTGAGAAATCATACAGTACAATCGTAAAATTGGTGGTATGAATTTTCATGTATCTACTCCTGTTTGATATTCAACATCCGTTATAAGAAGTATCACTGTCAAACATGACTAAATCCTATTCTTTACCGCAAAACCACAGAATCTTGCCACATGAAATACAGAATGGATTAATTCATACCTTCTGTGAATTTCAATGTGTTAATCCGTACATGCGGTTAGATTCCAAGACCCAAACTGATTTCGAATTAGGTTCTTAGACTGATTTTGTTATAGTTTATTGATATTTAATTTAATTATTTTGAATTATGTTACCGACCTAATAAATGTATTTTTCCTGGCTTTTATCTATATTAGGGTGGCCTAGCAAAATTTAACTTATTTCATTAAAAGAAAAATATATATATAATTTATTTAAAGCATGCAGTTTAACGACAATTTTATCGTTGTTGTTTATTAATTATAATATATTAAAACTAATATAAAATTTGGTAAAATAAGATCACAATGGTCTGATAAGAAATGCTCAAACTGACGACTATTTTGGGTTTGACATCTCTCGTACTTTTTAAAGAGTTCCGTTCATAAGTCTGCAGGAATAGCTCCAAAGGCACGTGCAATTTAATTTTTTAAATCGTCAACATTGATTGGAGGATTGACCGATAATATTTTCACTCCTGATCTTCTGGAAAATATATAACACTATCAGAGATGTCAAATCTTATATTACAATATTACCATAGTTGCAAGTTGCAAATACCTAATTCTTCTTAAAAAATCAAGTTTATGTTAAAGATTGTAGTCGGTACGAGATAATTCATATATAATACAAAAAAATCCCTCCATGTAGAGGCTCTTTTGTTCGGTGGCCCCGTATAGTTTTCACCGAAATGTTTGCAAATCGTATACGGAATAAAAAAGTTCATATTATGCAATATTGGCCTAAAATTGAAAAAACATCAACACAGCCATGGAAATAAAAAATAGTTTGCCTTTGACGTCTTCATCGAGCCTGCCATGAAAACAAAAACGACATTATTTATTTATTTCATAAATTAAAACTCGATTTTATTTCTGGAGGAAGAACTAAAAAGAAACAATATTAAATGTTCAAACACATCACCGTTTTGTTCAATACATTTGCGGGCATTCTTTAATACACGTTTTGTAGCTTTTAAAACTGTTCTGCCATCGATGAATGCTATAATGCATCTAATGTTGTCTTAAAGTTCGACCAGATTCGCATATCTCGTTTTAAAGGCTTCGTCCTTGACATACCCCCAGAAGTAAAAATCTAATGGAGTCACGTCAGGAGACCTTGGAGGCCAACGTATCGGACCAATTGTTGCCATCCACCTATCTCTGAAAAGCCTTTCTAACAATATTCTCACTTCGTGAAACTGATGAGGAGGAGCTCCATCTTGTTGAAAATAAATTTGGTTACGGTCCTCTAAGTTCACCTCATCTAAATATTCTTCTAGTAATTCTGACAACATATTAACGTATCCCCTGCCGGTCAGAGTACCTTCATAAAAAATTGGCCCAATAATTTGGCTGCCTATGAGACCACACCAAACATTAATGCTAAATCTTACTTGCGGATTTCTGGGAACAGCAATAAATAATGTTGTTCTAGACCAATAGCGCATGTTTTTAGAATTAACCATACCCCTTTTTAAAAAATTCGCTTCATCGCTCTATAAAATTTTCTTTAAAAAGTTAGGATTTTTGTAATCATTGCCAAAAAATGAGTGTTCTTTCAGTGTCACCAGGTAATAATGTTTGCACTGGTCGGTACTTATAAGGTACAAACTTATATTTTTTTTTAAATCCTCCAAATTGTAAATAAACTGAAACCACTGTCTCTTACCAAATCTCTAGTTGAATTATTTTTGTGCGCATCAAACTATGCCAATACATCTACTTCTACTTGTTCACTTATTATAAACCGTTTCTTAGTCCTTGTCTTTATAAAAACTCTTTCGTTACTTCTAAATTTTCTATACAGCTTTAGAAAATTATTTATTATGCAGGTAATTGTAAATATTTTTTTTCTGGCAAAACAGCTCATCTAACGAAAAATATTGAAGAGGTAAAATAGCCTCCAAATACATCCAGTCACTCGACAAAAATATCCGGGTTGTCATAACGCCGTTGATATAAAAAATCAGGAGAAATGTTGACGTATTATATCACTTTTATAACACTTCCACTTATTTACAGCTGGTGACTATACTACTAGAAAACGTTATTTTATAGTATTAGTCTACATACTAAAAATCATTAAAATCGATTAGCAGGTTTTCACGTAATTTAGGAAAAAGCAATATTTTTACAAAATTTTGACACTCTTTACCGGCTAAACGAGACAATTTTGGATATAACTAAGTCGGCTTAGATCGACCTATTTTCAACCGTTGTACACTATTTTCCGGACACCCTGTATAATAAGTTCTATAATATAAAAACCGACACCCTATTTAAACTTTATAATTTTATTACTTTTGTAAAGTGAAATGAAATAGGACACCGATAAAACGTTCACCGAAATTTACCATTCAACTTTCCCCAACTTTTCTCTTGTCCTTTCTTTTCGTGTTTCGAAAATAATTGCGCGGTCTGCCCTTCGTGTTTTGGCAATGACATGCCTTTATAGCACCTGAATTATTTATCTTTTGTGCTGTGGGATGCTATTTTATAGATTGGGGCCGAAATAAACATTGCAAACAGTTTTACATTTCAACCACAACAATGTATTGCCAATGGTATTTTTAATTTTGATAAACAAACATTTTTAAACAAAAGAAAAATGGAATTGATAAAGAACCCCAGTGCTTGGTTCTGACAAAAGTAAATACCGATGCATCGCGCAACGACAGGCGAAAAGCATTTCAACTTTTTGTAGTTTTAACGTGATCGTAGTCCTTGCAAAGGAGATCTTTAAATGAACAAAGACGATCCAATGTAAAGTGTATTCAGAAATATAAGAAACTGACCAAATTACTCTTATTTATTTCTACCTAAATAGGGGTATTGACACAATGCCGACTGAGCTAGGACCGTCTTAGAAAATACATATTATTAAAATATTTAATTTACCAGCAAATAAATATGAAACTGATGTTTATTTAAGTTTATTAAATTCAAAATATAAAAATATAATTATGGTCTTACACTTACACTTATAATGCTAAATTATTATACTAATTAATAAATTACCCAACTAAATCTACTTCACTATCGCTATCATCATTTAAAGTAATAATAAACCTTTCTGTTGCATTCCTAACACAAATGTAACTTTCTTCTACTTTCTTTACATGATGTACGCAGTTTTTCCAGTTCACCTCCGAATTTTTTTTAGTTTCATTATGAATTAGAGTTAAAACACTAGAATTAAGTGTGGGTGAAATATTATTGCGACGAATTGCAGCTTTAAGTTGGTGCCATATTTGTTCAATAGGGTTAAATATACAGTGGTAAGGCGGTATCCGCAATACTATGTGCTATACTATATATATATACTATATTCTTGAATTTTGGCTTTAGTGTCTTTTGAAGAAGGAGCTTTGTTTAATTGTCTACTATGATAACTAGCGTTATTCATAACAATGACATTATTTGGTGGAATGTTCTGCAATAATTTAGTTTCAAACCAATTTTCAAATAACTCCGCTATTGTGTCTTCATGATAGTCAACACATGATTCACTAATATTTTTTGCCGAGAAAGATAGACCATTCGGCACCCAACTATCTATAAGAACCAGCATGTAAGATTGTTATTCTTTTTCCACGGTTTGACGGGGCACGTATCACACATTTGCCGCTAATCGACCCAACCACTTGACGGGGTGTCAAACCACGTTTCATCTAAATAAATGATCGGCCTATCTTCAGTTCTGTAATCATTTACTTTTGTCGGATATTCCCACGGCCATTCTTGAAGACGCTTGGACTCCATCAAAACCTGCTTCTTATTAATCCTTTTGAGTTTAAAGCCCATGTGTTGAAGGCGCTTCCACAATGTCGTTCTTGAGCATTTAATTCCTGTTTCATCTGTTGTCAGCCTTTTCATTAAATTGTTCAACGTTGGTACACTTTGCTCTTCATACATTTTATAAATTTTTCGTCGTATAAGTTCCTCGTCCCCTTGGTCCAACGTTCTTGATTGTCCAATATTACTTCTTTTTCTGCGTCCCAGAATTGGCCCTTGGGTAATTTTCCAAACTGTGGAAAAGGATTTTTTTGTAAGTAAAGCCGTTTCCTTTACAACTTCTTTAGGGCACAAATTTCCGCGCGACATTAATGTCAAAAACACATTCTTTATAATTATAATCCGTTTGACATCTGTTGATAAATGCACTCTGTTATTTACTTCAGTTTCATTGCTTTCACAAATCTCACCAGAACACCAAGGACGAAACATTTTCAAAAAACAAACTAAACTCAACAGTATACGTTGACAGACTAAAATCAAAAAGGACCCTGGTTTATCCGCATTTTTATTTACCTGAGTACGGTACTTAAAAATTATTACGCCGATATCATTTCACAAAACTGGTTTATTGTTGTTTATTATATTTTGATTACCCTAATAATAGCAGTCATTTAGGTCGGCTTCTTATATTTGTGAACACACTTTACCATACGGACCCACTTTACTCTTCCGTTTCCAATACGGTCCAGAAATTTTATTAAGGGTTACCCATCATTTTTATGCATGCCCTCGGGCATATACATTTAGTCCCTTATGATATGTTCTTACTGAAATAACAATTTGTATTATTTATATCCCATCAGGTTTCAGGAGCCGTTTTAAAAATTTTTGGAAATTTGTAGACTTTGGAACCTAGTATTGTTGTTGTTTACGTATTAAAATACATAATCATTATAGATATTTACCTAAAAAGGTTTTTAAGTTACCTTAAAGTCAAATAAAATCCAGTTAATCGACCTCGAAAGGCAATAATGAAATAATATTAAATTAAAAATTCCAAAGAGACTTTTCTTGGAAAAGTTTTGTTTTTCCAACGAAGATTTATTGAATTCTAAAGTTTCCTGAACCTGAAATGGTTGCGGAATATTAAAAACTTTTAATAGACAGATATCGCAGTTTTTGAAATACCAACTTTCTTCTTTCCGGAAAATTCTGTAGTTTTATGGTAAAATATTATCTGTAGATAATAATCAATGAAAAATAATTTTTTCTTCTTGTCGTAACCAAAATATAAAAGTGTTGTTCTCTTGTGAAAATGTAGGTAGGTACGCATGTCTGTCAATGTGTGTAGGTATGTATGATTAAATGTCGACTTAATATAACACTAGTGATAAAATGAACCACAAATGACAACGAAAATCAATATCAATATAAAGACTCTTTATATAATTTAAACTGACATGTATTATTTGATGAGATTTTAATATTTTATGTAGGATACAAAGACTCATAAAACCATACTACATACAGTAGATGTTTCACATCGTCAGGTATTCGTTTCGGAAACCACTTAAACGCAAGGATGTTAAAAATGTGAATAATTTGCTTCTTCTTGTTTACTTCAGCAGATTTTTGAAACGAACGCCCTGTAACCCTATACATTCTCGTATTTGAAACAACATTTCAGAATTGTCTCGAATTTCGTTGAAATGGCGTGTTATTCAGATCTTCCCTGGTGTGAAGTGGCGTCGAATGTACCAAATAAAAAGAAATTCAATGGAGTCATGTCGGACTACATCGGTGGCCATAAAATAGACCCACCTTGACCACCATCGATTACCAAAATTATTTGATAACTGCTGCGGAACTAAATTGCTAAAATAGGTGCACGGTCGTGTATATATCACATCTGATTTCTAGTTTCTAAGGGTACATTTTCCAATCAACCGTTTAAGACTTGTTGCAAGAATTGCAAATGCATGGCACCATTTAATCTGCCTTCTATGAAGAACGGTCCAATAAGATGATTCTCAATAATCCCCACCCACATGTTAACCATGAATCTTTGTTGGTGCTTTGTTTGTACTATGGCATGAAGACTTTCTTCCTACAAGATAAACAAATTATGGCAACTTGTTACTTCTTCTCGGGTAAAACCGGCTTCGTCCGTGAACAAACTAATACTAGTAAAATTATGATTTTGTCTAAGTCGTTGCAAAAACCAATTTTCGTAGTTGCCTCTTGCAGGATGATCAGCGGTAGACATGGCATGTACTTTTTTGACGTGATAAGGAAGTAGCAGTTGTTCTCGAAGGGTCTCATGAACTACCCACTTTGTCGCATGAACTTGGACCGACAGTTTTCTTACACTATTAGAGGGATTTTCAGCAATCTCATCCAAAATTTCCTCCTCTAACTGAGGGTCCCTTGCTCTTCTTGGAGGCCCTTTTCCATCACAATGCGGCAAAAAACTTCCTAAAATGGATTAACAAAAAATAAGCTACTTTCAGTATTATTTTTCATTTCACTTGATTTTTTAACGATTCTTCGGTGCGCTAAACATCGATTTGGAAATGTATCAGAATAAATTCTTCTCGCCTCCACATAATTGCCGAGTGCTTGCCCATAAATTAGATGTATGTCAGCATATTCACTACAGGAACAATCCTCTATTACTTAAATCGTGATCATAGTCAATCAGACAATTTAGAAAAGTATTGTCAATAAGACATTGTTAACGAAGTAAAAACGATTTGTGTTTTATTGTAGTATTCTGATTTATTATTTCAATAACGTATTTTATACAAAAAAATGTATTTTCTGTGAAAACGGCTAATTTACTCAAAACAAATGTAGTGCACCTTTTTAAAAGTGGAGGGACCAGAGTATTTAAAAAATCACTTTTTAGTTCATCATATTCTTAGTTATTTAATTGCATACAAAAATGTTTTTATAATTTGAATATTTAGCGAGACCATATCGATCACCGGGACAATATACCTTATCAAGAGTTTATTAATAAATATTTTTTAGATACATCCGAAGTTTTCCAAGTAACTTTGAAACCCATGGCACTTAAAAACATACTTTTTAATATCTTCTCTCCCCGGTTATTCGCTGAAAGCTTGCATGGAGCTTTTATATATTTTCAAGTTCTAACGTTATTTAAACTTATTTTTATTGTGTAAGGTACAAAATTAAGCGCACAATTTTCTTCACAAATACGCTTTTATACATCATATTTATGAAAGAAACCATCAATGTATTGTTAAATTTGAAGGGACTAACTTTACTGCGAGATGTTTAATATCATTTTTTTAAAACTTATTTCTAAAGTTAGCAGGATTTTTCATCAAGTGCTCTCTGAACGGACAAAGTTCCCTAGCTTGCCGTCATTATTATCTATTCGACATAATACAGGACTGGTTCGTTAATATCTGCAAAGATTCAATTAAGCTCAGTATTATAAAGAAATATCATCTATTAGCTGCACTTTAACAAACAAGTGTAAGAGTTATATTAACGTGAAAACCGATCTGTGGGATATCTATACATCCTAATGAAAAACACATAATATCTGTGTTAGAACGAAAGATACCATGAACTGGCAGAAAAAGAAGTCACTTCTGTGATTAAAAGATTGTGAGAGATTAATATGATTTTACTGGAGAAAAACGCATTTTTGTGTTTCAATATGACTTTTCGGTCGAAACGGCAGAAAAACCGTACTTTGCCTCTCGGGAGGTGATGAGAGAAATCTCGTATCTGAAATCGTTTTACATAGAATGTTGTTAGCTTGTTTATATTTTATAACAGTAAGTTACCCGATAAAAAGCCCAATGCAGTTTTAAGGGGTGTGCAGAGCCTGGGTTTTAAAATCCCACTCTCAGTAACAAAAAATACTATTTTTCCATAGGGTGATTCACTGATGCCTTTTTCTACTTTCACTCTCAAGGAAACACTTTTCTTCACAAAAGCATTCCTTTATTTTACCAAACTATGCCATTGGAACAGATAATGTCCGGTGTTTACATAAATTGTGAAATCATACTACTACTTCACATGACTTATTATCGATCAACTAATCAATGGCCACATTGACTAATCACACTTAAGGGGGTTCGTGTAACCCGCAACAAACTATTATACTTTTACTTCAACAATTTTTGCAAAAGGTTGACAGCTCACGACTACTTAGGCGCTGATAGCCCGAGAAAATCCGTGGGGAGAAGACGTTTTCTCCACGGAAAGAATCTGTAACTCGACTCACTCTTTAAAAACACTAAGCGCTGCTGGCCCGAAAATACGTGGCGATTTAAATTACGGCAGATCACGAAGATAATTCTAAACTCTACTGACTAACTAAAGTGGAACCGTTCGATTCGTTCACTACCCTTCCCACGCGAACCAATTAGCAACACAGCATCCCGTTACTCACCCTTCATCCCGCGGCCCAGAACAACTCACTTTTCTAGCACGTACGCAACGCCTTTAACAGTCGCCGGTCGCTGTTTGTGATAATTAGAATAGCCTTGCCGAAAACTGATCCTCACCGCGTCTTCAATCGAACCGCGTAGTCATATATCTACTGCTTATCACCTAAACGCAAGTTAAAGGTCTATAAAAACGTAAACAAGCTGTTTTGTTAATAAGATTTTATATTGTATTATTTTACCGAAAGGATTATTGAAATTCGCAGTTAAGTTGTGATAATATTTTGAAAGATGAGTTTTATTTATTTCTTTAGAACAGTAAAACATGACCTAAATGCGGCGTTGCCGATCATTATTAACTGTTCACTGAAATGCGATTATGCATGGTTTTGGTCTAATTATTAAGCAATATTAGGAGTTTCAATTATATTAATTAGTCTTGAAATGCATATGCAAATGCATGGTTCCCCAACAAGGGGGATAAGTCTGATCTCATTTTGCTATTGCCTAATGCTGTGTAATATTCGTGATATTGTCAGAAATATTCAAATACATATGTCTGAGAGTAATGAAGCTAAAACTCAAAAACAAAGAGGTTAGTACAAGAGATGCTACTACAGAACGTCCAGGGCGCGAGTTCTTCCCACACTTGCCAAATAATTTTTTAGGATGCATCCTTATCATATCGTTCTCCACTAGGCTTTAATAGCTGAAGATTTTGATCGTTGACTAGATCATTGTAGATGGCTGTTAAATATGGTACCTAGCGGAAACCCCAGAAACACTTTCTTATATTCTATGGACGGAATAGGCAACATTTAAAAGCGATGGTAGTGTAAACTTACACAATATGCGTTATTGGTGCAGGAAGTGCAGCATCAAGGTCGCTGGTCGTGTGGTGCGGCATTCTGGGGTGTAAAATTATTGAAACCAAACTCTTACTGGACAGGTTTATTTGAATTCTTTCGTAAATGAGCTGCCACTTCTTTTAACAAATGTTGCTTTGGACGTTTGCCGTGATATGTTATTTCAGGACGATGGGTGCCCGGTGCATTTTGGTGTAAACGTCCGCGAGTTCTTAGATCGGGTATAATCCTGGCAGGTGGATTGGACGGGGAAGTTTATTTCTCTGACCGGCTAGGTCACCAGACCTCACCGTCCTAGATTATTATTTGTGGGGAGGAAAGAAAATATAATGGAGAGAATTACAGCGCCGTTAAGAAACATATCAGTTGCGAAAATTGAAACTGCTGTTTTAAACGCGCGGGAGAGGTTGCAGGCTTGATGGACGTCATTTTGAATACTTGGGCCGTCGTTAATATATTTTTCACCAAATCTTTAGTGTGCAATTTTAAATAAGTCAATCGTAGTATAAATAAGTAACATATTATAAAAAGAAAAATGTCAGTAGGAGTTTTAGAAAACATTTTTTATCGTCCCTTTATAATTAGTGCGTGCTAAGCGTATCCAATTAAATAAACTAAAAACGCCCTTTATACGGAATATGTAGTTTATTTTGGTCAATAATTCCGGTTCCATAAAAGATACGGATATTTAATAATAATTTAATTCTCTATTAAATTTTGTTAAAACAGACCTATCTTTTTATTTAACTTTGTTGCGAAAAAGCCTAATATTCGCTTATATTTCAGTTGATGCCATCATCTAGCGGTAAAGGCAGTATTAAAGGATAAAATAACAAAAGCACAATTTGTAGATAAAATATTGCTCTCTTAAATGAGATCAAGTTTGCTAAAATCGGTTATGCCGAATTGGAGTAATCGTAGTTCATGTAAAAACACATTTGAATTCCCCCCCCCCCCCCACTGCTTTATTTCACTATAGGAAAATTAGTTCATAACAAGAATTGTAACGAAAGATGTAGAGATTAAAACAAAGATGTTTTTGGTACTTCTTACTTAGTCAAAACACGAAGAAAATCTTAATATTTGCGGCCACTCTTAGTTGTTCATCCGGTACAACCACAGCATAAAGAGACCGGCAGGCATACTTAGCGTAAACATGTAAGTGTGTCGACAGCATCCTAAAAAAGCGATTCGCCATTTTTGCCGGATGCATAACGTCAGTCTCGCTAAACGGATTGCTGCGTGCTCACGCTTCCGTTTGCAATATCGGTGCCTATACACCCAGAAATATGATCAAAGTGGACAAGAACCATAGTTACTAACTTCACAGGACATCTTATCAAGTACGCCTGCTGGTCTCTTTATGCTGTGATACAACAAAGACTGTTAGGCAATAAATAGGCATGTTTTCGAATCCTGTATACTTTTTGTCGTAATTCAAAAGGTAAATAATTTTTAAAACAGAAATTACAATAAGTGGTTTCTTTATGTATATTTTAGGAGAACAATATTTTTAAAATAGCAGCTATAAAGGTAAATTTCTTTGTTAGTGTTGCCGGTTTTAAACTGCGCATACTAGTTGAAGTTTTATTCAAATTAGCATAAAGTTGTATGTCGTAGAAAAATAGGCCTTAATTTATATTAAAGAATGTTTCACATTAATGAATCAACTAAAGCCTAGTCTATATTTGAGGTCAGTGGTAAAATGTCTTGCACTGTATGGAGGTGTAATATATCCATTTACTGTCAAACGCATTAATACAATAAATTAATGATGTTCGGATTTTTTCCTTATATCTTCTTGGGTGACAAATTTTTAAGTTTTTTTTTTTTTTATGGAAGTAGTCCATCTCACAGTGGAGTGATATTTTATTTATGGAATAAAACACAAAGTCAGCTCCACTAATTTAATAAAATAAAATTATATGCCCATACATGTTTCGAAGGCATAAACCTTCATTCTCAGTGGGTTTATATTAAGATGTAAGAATATTATGAAGAGACCAATGACATTGTTAAATTATTAAAACTTATGTTGCAGAATTTTTTTTTTTTTTTTTAATTTTTATAAGAATTCATATTATGTATACGTGAACTACATTATGACTAATAAAAAGGGTTTTTGTTAGTCATAATGTAGTTCACGTATACATAATATGAATTCTTATAAAATTAATATAAAAAAAAAATTTTCTGCAACATAAGTTTTAATAATTTAACAATGTCATTGGTCTCTTCATAATATTCTTACATCTTAATATTAACCCACTGAGGATGAAGGTTTATGCCTTCGAAACATGTATGGGCATATAATTTAATTTTATTAAATTAGTGGAGCAGACTTTGTGTTTTATTCCATAAATATTTTTAAGATTTTATGTCAACGGGAAGTAGACTAGAAGTTTTGTATTGTCTGAAGAAGTCAGTTTCAAAATACTTAAGTTTTGGCCGTATCTTTCTATTGCACCGAAAAGCTTGCAATTTTTACAGGACTATGGGATTATAGACCTTAGACTTTGGTGTTAATTTCAACTTAATACCTTTAGTTGTTGAGAAAAAGCGGCAAGGGTTCTGTTCTGTCTGCGGTACCCTAAAAATATGTTTATTATTATAAACTGATTTAAAACTATTATTTGGCAACAAGAACGTCGTTTATAATATATTATCATCGGCAAGTAGTTAAGTTTTAATTATGTTGGTTTAAAGCCGTGATTGATTAACGTGATAATCGAATAAATAGTTTAATGGTGTCACCAGCGCGTCAATGCAAGCGGTAAACAAATAAATTATCGTGGACCTAATTGCCCACATCAAAATAGAAGCTAATGAAAATAAAATTAATTTTATACTAAATTTTATTTTAATGATTAAGTAAAATTAATACAGGTACTATTGTGCCGATAAAAAACTGGGACAAGAGATTTACAAAAACTAGGTAAGAAATACATATCTCCTAGACTATAAAAGGTGTCTAGAGCTGAAAAGGTAAAAACATCCAAAATTTAAAAAGTCACCTCGGTTACATAATGGAACGTTTTGTATTTTGCGATACGGGGTGGTTAAATTTTCGAGACATTCTATAATATGCATAAAGTAAATTTATTAGATTTTTTTTTCAAGTCAAATATTTAATAAATTATTATATTTACCATTACCACAAAATAATAAATAAAGCTAATACAGGTAATAAAATACATTTATTAAAAAGAAAAAAATTGCAAACACAAAGTTTGTCAAAACAACACAAAATTAATATTTGGTCATAGAACCATTTCTGTTTATTACTTCTTGAAGCCTTTGTGGCATACTTAAAACTAGGGGTCTGCATAATTCGCCAGTTATTTCATCCCAAGCTTGATTTATCCTGTGGCGTAATTCATCCCTGTTCCTAGGTCGAAAATCATGTTTATACATAGATTTGACCATGGCACCCCAAATGTTTTCTATCGGATTCAAATCGGGACTCTTCGAAGCCCAGGGAAGAACTGCTATGTTATTTTCTTGGAGAAAATTTTGTACAATGCGTGCTGTGTGTATTGGAGAATTATCATGCTGAAATGTGTAATTTTGACCGTATATAGCGTTTACCGATGGTATCATCACTTCGTTTAGTATATTAACGTATACTGCTGCAGTTAGTCTTCCTTCGACGATTTGGCAAAGTCCTGGTCCTCTAGCGCTAATCCAGCCCCAAACATTTATGGAGAAACGCCCACTTTGGTTGGTTTTGTGGGTGTATCTCTCATCATAGCGCATGCCGGAAGGCCTATACACCCGAATTCTCCCATTATTGCATGACTGAAAAGTTTTCTCGTCAGAAAATATAACTGTTTCCCATAAGTTTATTTGATTAATATATTCATGTGCAAATTCTAACCTGCCCTGTTTATTTATTTCCGTTAAAAAAATTTTATTGGCAGCACAACGGCTTCGTATATCGGAATTTCGAACCCTGTCTCTAGCGGTATTTACAGAACCTGGAAAATTCGTCTCTTCTTTTGCCTTGATTGCAGTTTCGAAGGGATGATCCCTTAGGTAGTTAACCAGTCTTCTATCATGATCATCAGTAGAAATTTTAGGGGGACCAGAACCTGCATTCCTAATAATAGCCCCATGTCTTGCTATTTTTTGTTTTGCCAATAGCACGGTATTCTTGCTAACTCCCAGTTCGTCTGCAATATCCCTAATATTAACACTATCTCGCAACCGACTATAAATAATTGCCTTTTGCTGGGGGGTTAATTGTGGCATATTTACAAATAATATATGATGTTTGACGAGTCAATCATAAAGTGACAATCTTTATTGAAATGCAAATTTTCATGACATTTTACTGGTACCAGGATTGATGTAAAATTATTCCTAATAGTCTAGGAGAAAATAGAAAAATTTCCTGTCCCAGTTTTTTATCGGCACGATGGTACACACGTGTACGGTAAAATTGCACTAAAACTGTGTAAATTATATTATGTTAATACGGGAGTCAATATCAATAACTCAAACTTTTTGGCTGTTTGACTCGAAATCCTAACTTGAAATGAAGAAGATACGCTTATGTAAAGAACCCCTAAACAAAGTTTGGTAAAATAAATACGTAATTAAATTTTCAAACCGTTAAAGGAATTTTAATGACGCACATATTTAAAGACTTAAAATAAAAGTAAAATTATTTAAATATTGATAAAGTTTATTCGCTGGTAAATCGACAAACTTCCAAATTAAGACCAGTAATAATTGATGTAGAAAGGAGCCTTCTACGTGAGTTTAACTATACTATAAACTTTTCCCCCAAAGTATAACTTTGCAATAATAAAGATATCAAAAAGGTAAAGGAAGCGGCCAAATAATTTTGTGGATTGCTTTTTATTATTATTTTTTTATACCCGAAAACTCTAATACCTTTTAATAAATACCATGTCTTGTACCTTGCGTACTGAAATTGATATAGAAAACATACTCATGCAATAAAAAGCTCGCTGTCGCTGTATTTTAGGAACTAAGAGGTTTTATTAATGTCATTGAAACTTCACCATCATACCGCGTGATCAGTGGCGCAACCAGAAAATAAGTTCGGAGGGGGCTGGGAAAAAAAATAGCGCCGCAGGCGAAAAATTTTTGGTTGCC
Organism: Polydrusus tereticollis; assembly: GCA_963920685.1. NCBI lineage: Eukaryota > Metazoa > Arthropoda > Insecta > Coleoptera > Curculionidae > Polydrusus > Polydrusus tereticollis. The sequence goes on along the minus strand of OY987335.1, from coordinate 13,640,053 downwards.
ACGCCCTTTTTTCAATGATGATGCTTGGTTTTCAAGTGAGAAGATTAAAAAACACAACAGAAAATCACAAAAACAGCCAGACTCGTTTCAATTTTTGCGTAATTTTACCTATCTTAGGTAGTGATGAGATATTTTTCTTGTAAACAGTAAACAGGTAGTTAGACGACACGAGCTACGCTCGCTCGAGGGGGGCTGCAGCCTGGTAGCCCCCCACTGCGGGTGATGCATGACTTAGTTGAACATTAGAAATTCCATATAAATTTTGAGGTGGCTCAATATTGCCTCCCCTGTACATTATAGAGAAATATTCAATTATAATTTTTTGAAGAGGCCGATATAATAAACCCATGTGCCAAGTTTGAATAAATTTTAAGGAGCCAATCCTAGCTTATTCAATTAAATGTTATGGCAAAATCACGAAATTTTCATTGTTTATGTAATACAGCAAACAGCAGCAAAGAATTTCTATGACGCCAATGTCAAAAATTGATGTTAAGCTGGACATAACGAATAAAGATTATTTCACATTAAAAACATATTTTCGTTTCACCAATCCGGCAATCACACACCCAAAACACAAGGCACCATTATGTTTTTCTTACTTAGCCTTTAATTTAACACAACATACCTAAGACTACAGATTACAGATACAAAACATTAATTAATTAAATGTTCAAACAACCCTCCATTAACAGCTAAGCAATATCCTAACCGATCATAAAATTCATTTCTAACATTACTTGTTGATATTGGGAAATTCTGTCACATTCTAACGAAATACAGTTTTTTAGCTGGTCTAGATTTTCAAATTTTACATCTTTATAAATAAAATTTTTTTAAGTGACCCCCACAGAAAGAAGTCGTTTGGCGAAAGGTCGGGAGACCTGGCTGGCCAAAGGATTAGTTATATTTTGCAAGTATTCCCTAATAACAAAGTAGTAGAGCGACAACCCGCAATAATTTGGTTAAATTATTGTTAGCGCCAGTGATGGATGGAATGAGAAGTAAATTCTTGATTATAGCAAGTTAGATCAGGAACACACGAGTATAAAATTAACATGCGTTTCATAACCGGCAAAAACTGATTTTAGAGACCATGCAACACACGTTAATTTAACACTGATGTACCTGGACCAAAATAAAACAAATAATAGTATATTATTAACCAAGGTTTAGACAGCCATCATTATTGCCCGAGCGGCAAGTTTAAATCACGAGGAGCGGAGCGACGATGGATATAAGACGCGGGGCTATAAGCTGTCTAAACCGTGGTTAATATAATATTTTTTCCACTACTACAAACTTTTATAAGACATTTATCTTTATAGTATTAATAATTATGAAAAATTATAGGTAAGTATAAGCATATTTTTTAATCAAGCTACCTGCGCTTTGGAATTGGCAAAATATTTTGTTGTTTTGTCAGTTTTTGTGTCATCGGATTTCACGAGTTTTCCGTTTTTTTAAAAAATGAGCCAAGAAAATGTTAGTGATATTATTATGTGTACACTCATAACACCTTAATTATTAATATTAATATTTGTTATTGATTGTATCGATATTTTACAATATCAAGCATCTCTAATAATTTAATATGTATTGATCATTATCTGGTTGCCTAACCACAAGAAATCACCTTTCAGGTTATTCATGTTTATGAATTCATGTTGTAGAATCAAAAAATCAAGTTACCTGCGTTCAAATAGATTCTTGAAGATCGGTCAATTTATTATAAGTTGACCATGGTCAATAGTAACTTATAAGGTAGAGAAAAACGATTTTTAACGTTAATAATCGGTCAATAATGGCGATGTTATCGGTTAGTAGTGGAAAAAAAAATGCATAGGTGTGAATAATTAGTTTATTTGCCTGTTCAACAACTAAAAAGAGCTGAAACAAATAAGCTAAATAATGACTGTATTAGGAATAACAACAACAATATATAAGAAACTTAAATCGATACGAAATGCAATGTAATAAATTAAACTTGAAAGTTACCAATACAATTATTAATTCCTAAAGGGCGAAGTCAAATTTGATAAATAATAAAATGACCCACAGAGCTCTGTCCACTTTAATACGTGCACTATGTTGCCGATAAAAAAGAGAAAAATCAAAATATATGACAAGAATACAACTCTAAAATTATTAATGAAGATATTATAAATTTAAATACATACTATAGCAAAACAGTAAGAAAACAAAAAACATAATTCTATTATAGAAAACAGACCAAATCAGATTTGTGATGAATGACTTCCCTTATATTGTTAAATTAGAGCATATAATTAACTTACTAACATATAAATACAATCATGTACACAAGAATATATAGAATAATAATATATAAACCTTTTTCATTTCATTCAATTTGCAGTAGCTGGGGTAGTCACCTGAATATATAGTCATATATTTCCAATCCCTGATTAAGTGTCCACGTTCTTATTAATTTTTTATATATTTTTATGCAAGTTACTTTTTCAATTTCCCTGGGTAATATATTGCAGTTTTGGTGGGTCTTTGTACTATCGATTTATTTTTAAAGCTAGTCTTGAATAGTCCTATTTGCTTATTTCTAGTTCTATAATAATGGTGGTTGATTTTAAGTCTTTTACCACGGGACTTTTGTTGGTGAATTAGTAAGCTCTGACAATATAGTTGTGTAATGAAAAATATATAAGATTCTTTAAATAAACTAGTAGTAGGAAAAGTTTTTCTTTGTTAAAAGTTATTTTTTAAATTCTTCTCTGTAAATTTTCGAGTGATTTTAGGTACGATGTTCCTACCTCATCCCAGCCTATAATAACATAGTTTAATATTGATTCTACTAATTCATTATACTTCATCTTTAAATTGTTCAGAATCGGTCTTAGCTGCCTAAATTTGTAAACTCTTAATTTTCGAACAGTTAGTTGAATATGATAATTACATCGAAGTTGACAGTCTATATGTATTCCCAAATATTTAGTTTTTTTGGTTGAATGAATATATATTAGTTGTCGTGGCTTTTGATAGTTTGGCAAGTTATTTTTGCAATATATTTCTCTACTTTATTGCCTTAAACTGACCACGAGCGAGCTCTATAACATATACCGGTATCGTCTGCAAAACAACTCATATCTTCTTTTGATTCGTGTCTAAGAATATCATCAATATACAAAGAGAACGTAAATGTTGGAACAAATTCATTTTAAATTCATGTGTTTTTTTTTCGGAAAACGCTAGGACCCGTAATTTTTTTATTTTTGTGGATATCCCTATTTTATAATATTTTTTTTGGATTCTGCATAAAATTGCAAACATATTCCACAGTCGGTTTGCAAAAAGTTTGTAGTCGCAAAACTAGTTTTGGCAATATGTCTACGAAAGCGATGAGCAGTACGAAGGTAATATTGGTGAAAGACAATGGCGGGAGTACCTATCAACATGCCAAGACCACCTATAATACATGACCGTTCTTCGGCGGTTACTACGAGGAATAATTTGAGAATATTTTATTTCGCCTCGTGCATCTCTTCCCTGGTAGTTGAAATACATAGTAGCAGGAATAGAAAATACCACATCTTTCCTTGAGTACCCAGGAAGTTTATAATTGTAAAGTACTTCATGTTTTTACAGCCCTCTAACAAATATTATATTAATTTCCTGGTCACTCATTTCGACAATATGTGTAATTGCGTAAAGCTTGTGTAAAGCTGTCACTGAACTGTTTCGCGACCGGCAAGAACAATTGGAAACTGTTCGGTTAGCCCGTGTGCGAATCTCTACTTCCGTACATGGGTAACGTCATCAAACAGTTGCTTGTTGAACCGATTTGCAACTCTGATTGCTCCGTGTACGGATGGCCTAAGTTGAAACTATTTTATCTTGATTCAAAAGCAACGTGAAATCGGATGGTGTGGAGTGGTAACGTATTAGAACAGTGTGTCCCCTCTTTTAACAATTTTACCTGGTTTTCGATTAAAAAAAATTATATGCGTGTTATTATACTGATAAAAATTAATTATACTTTATATTCCTAAAATTTTAATTACCCTGTACCCTGTAAGTGCAGCAATAATATTGTCAGCAAAATGGCGGGCTCCACATTATAATTATCTTTTTTACACCTCTAGACCACTGTGCGTTAAGGTCGCGGATCACTGTGCCACCCAATGTCAAGATGAACTAAACAATAGTCAGCACTTTCGGTGTATAAATACCCGAACATTGGGTGGACACGGTACTTTCGTCTATCCGACTGGTCACCTTCTCTACGATCAGGAGCGCCCATGTGTCTTATAGACTCCAGGCCTCTCTCCTGTAGTGATGAAAAATAAATATCTACCCGTTACTAAGTAACGGGTATGTTCCCAATACCCAAAGTAACCATTCCCTGATATTTAAAATACCCGTTACTTTTGTAAATATTTATATTAATGCTATAGAAATACTGCCGCGTATCGCGTTCGCGGTATTGAGATGGTCGGCAGTCAGCATCGGCTCGCAGTGTCGGTCGTCGGCGTCGGTACAAATTTGTTTTGGTTGGTAGTTATTAATTATAAACATAATACTATAGACACATAATATACTTAGGTAGTTATTAATTTTGTTTGTTGTGTTATGTGTTACGTTTACCCTCTTATCGTGTTAAGTAATAAATGAAGAGAGAAAAAAATGTATTAGCATTATTACCATCTAATACTTATCAGAATTACATATCGAGCGAATATACAAAACAACTCTTCTGGGTCCTTTAATCGTTTACCTATCCGAAGACGTAGCCCGGGTAAAACCCTTCAGGTGCATCCCCTTACGAGCCCCCAAGCCGATAGTGTCGGCCAGGTCGACACCCCTACGGAGACATGCTGGGTTTCCTCCAGGCTACCTGGTAAACAAATAACGTAACATAAATAAAAGGGTCTGTGTTTTTTCTAGCCAGTGTTTTCATTCATTTGTCAGGGAAACTACCCCCAAGTTGTGACAATATTGTCACAATCCAGGGGTTATATGGTTCTAACAAGGTTTCGGACGATATACTCCTTGAGGTTGGAAGTGAATTCAGGGAGTACCGATACCACGACAGTTGAAGCACTTCTGAATGTTAGAGGAGGTAGTGCCTGTAACTTTTGAATTACTTCGTATACGAAAAAGTGACCTTTATGAAAGTTGTTTAGTAAATTATTCCCCACATTTCTACCTAGATGAATTTTTTCTGTCATTCCTGGTTTGGTTGCCATAGAGACGAACATACTGATATTAATTTCTTACCGTATAATTGCTGTGCTCATATGTATACAAATCTGATCCATTGCCCGAACTAATAGTGTGCTTTTGTTTCAGATTCTTGGGCAGGGTATTACGAAAAAAAGCTTCTACATAGACTACTAGATACTTACAATGTTCTAGAACGCCCGGTCGCTAACGAGTCAGATCCGCTCCAGCTAAGTTTTGGGATAACTCTGATGCAAATAATAGATGTGGTAAGTTCTCAGTTTTTCTTTTGTCCCGGCGAGACATTTCAGCCATTTAAGATAGTCAAACCGAATAAAGTTCTGATCTCCAACTAATTAAGATAAAAGATTAAACTTCCGAAAATTATTAAGTTTTATTAAAATATGCGGTTAGCTCTTGTTAAAGTTTTACTTGGAAATTTTGGATATTATCTTCATCCTTTCTTATCTAGTTAATAATTCCTTTTAACCCAGCCAACGGGATAAAGTGCTAGGATATCATATTTCGTAATAAAAGGTTTTCATAACTATTAAGTTTATATTATACCGGTAGCTAATAGTTTAAAAATTTTAGTTATCTTCAAAACACGACAAGTAAATAAACTAAAACTCATTGTTTACTACAATTTAGAAATCGGTTCAAAAAACAAATAAATGGACTTATCCACCATGATGCTAACTAAATAATAATAACTTCAGTGATTCGGGGATTGTTGGCCGCTGCCTTTACATGCTTTGACCAAACATTTACTGTATTTCCATAAGTTCCGTGGTTCAAAATATGTCAGTTGAAATAAAAGGCTTTTTCTCACACAAAATATATCTATTTACTTCTGTCATTCAGTTACTCATTTTCACATTTGGGCTGCGTAGCAGCAAATACGGTTTTACTGTTACAACTTAGCATGGTAACTACTTACTTTTTTAAATCTGTTACACATTCTTACATCACTATCTACAAACTATAATATCGGGATACAATACTACTTTGTTATACCTTCGAGAATTTATCGCACAACTTCACAACTTTTCGACTGCTTTTTACAATAGATAAACGGGAATTGTATCGTGATATAACGATTACATTATTATATCTCTGGGATGTACCTCCGCGGATTGACCGAACTTACTTCAACAGATAAACGGGACTCGAGTTGGGATGTAGTTATCACATTATTACACCTTCAGGATAGAACTCAACGAACCTCGGTCTAAACACCGTGTGCTTCCCATAAGGCTTGATACGGAACTCTACTTACTGCTTTCAGTCACGTAGGCTTAAAAAACTATTCTGTCTAAAACAACGGAAATATAGCCCGAATTCAATAATCTCGAACCCCTATAGGTTTTCCGATCTAGAGCCTTTGAGAACGTCGGCAGGGGACGCTGTTTCAATTAACACGTAAGTATATCTAGTTGCCTACCAACAAAACTCCTGTTCTTACCGCGGTTGCACTACTCATCCAATATATCTGATTCACACTCTGCTTTTGGTCATGTGCGCTTGTTTTACTTCGGCGGATATTCTAGGAAATTAGTCTTGGCGATGTAGACGGCGTCTATTCTCGGAAAGATTGCAGTCAGCAACGTTGCCGTTCTTTCTATATTGATACTTGTTATGCTGTTAGATTATACAACCAGATAACTTAACCTTTCCCCAACAGCGATACCTGGTGAAAGTTCACTCTAAATTAGCTGAATGATATTAAAAACAAAAATTCTAACTCACTTCAAATAGACCGCGAACTCAACGAAGCTGCTATATAGCAAAACAAAATATATCTAGTGAAAAGTGCACTAAAATATTTTGTTTTAACTTTCATTTAACTAATTGGAGTAAAAACATACAGAGTGTTCGTAAAAAGTCTATAAAAAATGCTTGCACAAATTCTTTAGACCTATTTACCTTAGTACAAAAGTTAATGTGTGTGTCTGATATAATGGCACTGGTTGTTGAAACCAGTTGGCTAGCATCCTTCTATGTATCGTTTCATTCATTAATTTTTATTATTATTATTTAATTCCACCAGGTAGTCATTTTACGCTACGCAAAGTTTACCTGCTGTGCTCTTTCACAATAAATGCATTTTTTTAAACTTAACTAACCTAAACTACCCTAAACAATTTCTCTTTCTTTTGCTTAATCTAGGTAATATTTATACTTGTAAAATTCTTAACATCGTAAGCTAATAAATTATAATACAGCTTTAATGTGGGTCATTCTGCACTTGGTCTACATCTGTATAGACATGCTTCGCTGCTTGTAGCGATGATTAAAAACAAACGTTTAAATATAATACCAACAATAATCGAATACGTATTTCTTGTTTACTAATGGGGCCACGAATACCTTGATTTATAGATGCATTTATTTATTATATTGTGTTAGGTTCGAAATTATGAAGAATATATAAAATAGTTCTTAGAGATGGTCTTAAGAACTAAAAATAAAATTTGATGTCAATCAATGAAGCATATCATATACATTACAAACTGTTGTATTTGTACAAAAGAATTTAACACATTTTTCTTGAAGGTTTGGTATTTTTATTTGCTATATTTTTAAGAAGTACAGATCACGAACATCAAAAACAAAAGTTCGCTAAAAGCTTTTTAAGTACGGATCAATAAGATGAGTCGTGGTATGAAATTGGGGCAGTCATTGTCTGTCTATATTTAGTTTACATTTTTAAAATGAATAAACAAGATAAACAAACTATGTCATAGTGTAGAGAGGCCGTAAATAGCAAATTAAAAATTAAAATTTACGAGTTAAAAAAGATGTATTATTAAAATGCATATACATTTTATGTTTAGTGAATTTTCTGTATTCGAAATAAACTATTTATTCTTTTTCGTATACGGTAATTCAAAACTTTTTTGCCACTCTGTATATAGGAACAACTGCAGGTACTTTTAATTTATCTGGATTCACACTTACACACATATTGGGGGTAACTAAAACGGAACCATCATAGGATTACTGGGCAGGCCAAGCTAGTTCAGGTTAGTTCAGATAAAGACAAACCTTAGGAAATGTAAACTCTTTACATTCCCAAACTGTTTCTTAACGTGTATTTGCTAATTTTTTGACCTTCATAATAAATTATTTCGGGGACTGATGCACCAAAGTTAAAAGGTAAGGGTATTGCTGTAAAGGGCATTAGAATATATTTAAAATGAAGTGACACTTGACTCCCCTTGTCAATTAAAATTTTAAGGTTTGTTCTACCCTTGTTCAGGGGATTAAAGAGAAACGGTATCCAATTGCTAGTAGCAGTGTCCGCCTCAATAGTTTAGTTTCACGTTCTCGAGCGTTTTTTAAATAATGCGCTTAAGTGTCCAAAAACAATGTTGGTTTGTTTTCGTTTCGTTTGGCCACCCATAATATAATCAAAATAAATATTTCATATGATAGTATTATTTAATAACTTGAATTCAAAATAGTACAAAGTCCCCTTTAAATGAAAATATAATTATAATTGAATAACATACCTTTCTTCTTCTTGAGGTGCCGTGCAGATTCCTGCGTAGGCGTCCTCCCAACATCCTCTTATCAAATTTCTCTATTTAAGGCCGCAGTTTGAAGAGTTTGAAAGTCCTGTATGCCCGTCCAATGTCGGATATTTCTTAGCCATGATAGTCTCTTGCGTCCTATCCCCCTTTTTCCTTCGATTTTGCCTTGCAGAATTAGGCGTTGAAACGAATAGCGTTCACCACGTATCAGGTGCCCCAGATAAGAAATTTTTCTCTTCTTGACATGCTCAAATAACTCACGCTCTTCAAGGTTTGCCCGACGAATAACATCTTCGTTAGACACTCTATCCACCCACGGGATTCTCAGCATTCTTCGAAGTACCCACATTTCAAACGCTTCGAGCTTGTTTATTGACGATGCCTTAAGAGTCCACGTCTCCACACCATACAAAAGAACTGACCACACATAACATTTCACCATTCTGTATCTGAGTTGAAAATTCAGATCGTTGTTTATAAGAAATTTCTGAAGCTTTTGAAAGGTCCTTTTGGCCTGTCCAATCCTGCTCTTAATTTCTGTCTCTGGATCCCATTTATTATTTATAAGACATCCCAAGTATTTGAAACTATTAACCTGTTCTATGTGTTTTTCGTTAATACGTATTTGTATCGGTGGGATATCGTTTCTGCTTACGACCATAACTTTTGTTTTATTTATGTTTATTTTAAGGCCTAATTGTTCACTTGAGTTGTTAACAGCGTTTAGGAGAGTCCGGAGATCGTTCACATTGTCGGCCAGGATCACAGTGTCATCAGCATATCTTATGTTATTAATGGGAATGCCGTTTACCTTAATACCCAGCTCACTCCCCGAAACCGCTTCAACAAATGCCCTCTCCACGTATAGGTTAAAGAGCATGGGAGAAAGAATACACCCCTGTCTTACACCCTTCTTTATTGCAAATTCCTCTGTGGTGTCGTTGTTTTGAAGTCGGATTTCTGCTGTTTGGTTCCATTATAGATTTGCAATAATTCGAATGTCTTTGTCATCAAGACCCATTTCTTGCAAGTATTTTACGAGTATATCATGCTTAACATTATCGAAGGCTTTCTCGTAGACTATAAAGCACATTAAAACGTCTTTTCTTTGGTCGTAGCAGTTCTGAACCAGTGTTTGTAGGCTGAAGATGGCTTCTGTCGTTCCAAAACCATTTTTGAAACCAAACTGACTTGATCCACTAGCTTCTTCGCATTTTTTGTATAATCTGGTATGGATAACACGAAGGAAAAGTTTAAGGAAATGGCTCATCAGACTAATGAGACGGTAATCCCGGCACGTTCCCGCATTTGGTGACTTTGGAATGGTAATAAATGTAGAACGCAACCAGTCTTTGGGGATAACTCCGGTGTCATAAATTTGGTTGAATAGGTCCACCACTATTGCTAGGCTATTCTCGTTTAGTGTGTGGAAGGTTTCGGAGTACATATTATCTGGTCCAGGAGCTTTGTTGTTTCTCATTGATGTTATTGCATGGGTGACTTCGCTCTTAAGAATACTTGGTCCAGATGATAAATCTGTTGTTAACCCGCTGCAGTTGAGCGGTCTGTTGTCATCAAAAAGTCTGGATGTATAGTTTTTCCAGGTATCAAGCAATTCTTGGCGGTCTACAATTGGTTTATTTTCCTCATTTCTGATATTGCTTATGGGTTTCTTGTTGTGTAGTCCCACTATTTCCTTTACTTTTTTATGTAAATGAAAACTATCGCCCAAACGATAGGGATTCTCATGCCTTTCTTGTTTAAATAAGTATTAATTTCTCTCTTTTTTTTCTTATTACTGTACTAAATTACTACTACAACAAAAACACTACACAATGTGCTGAGAATCTGGTTAATATAACCACTTTCTTTATTTTAACAAAAAGAGTAGCATTTTTCTTACTAAATTACCATAAAAACGACACAAATTGTGCGAAATCTTCCTGTATAAAACAAGAAAAAAAAATTTAACGTCGCTGGGTGTTTCTGACAGGGGTAAAAAATTTTAGTATGCACCTATAAGGCAATAAAACAAGACCGTAGCAGAAACCCAAGTTTACGAAACGGTTTTTTAGCAAAAATCAATAGTGTGCGAATACTTCAGAGCGTTATAGGTGATTCTACGAGAGCGGGAAAAACAATAATTATATTTTCTGTTTTATTTTTACCTTAAATAAATTTAAATTTATAATTACCTACTGCTTATTTTATGATGAATCATCATGATATTAAAAATCAGCTGAAAATAAGAAGAAATAACGTGTACGCCATTGTTAACGTATGAATAATGTTAGTATAATAATTTTATGTAGGCACTTAAAAACTCATTTGGTACTTTGATTTAAAGAAATCAGTGAGAAGGAAAAGATTTATTTTCTTTACGGTTAAAACAAGAAGTCTATTTTGTAATTGTATTTTAAATAAGTCAATAAAGTGGTGGGAGATGTTAGACATATAATTACTTATTAGGCTAAATTTCGATTTGAAAAGAAAAACTAGGTATTAGGTTATTTGCAGTTAGTGTTGTCTCTTAAAAAATTTAGCCCTGGTCCTTAGTCAGACCTGGTTCATCTGAAACCAAATTGTTGGGTATACTTTCTTAAAGAAGATGTGTCACTAACATTGAGAAATCAAGGTTTTTTTACGAAAAAAACTAAATCTTGGTTATTTTTGCTAGTTTCAATGCGATATTGTCTAGACATAATATCCTTAAAATTGTGTACTGTAAATGGATGCAATAAAAAATCAATTTTTTTAAACACATCAGCGGGAATACATCCCCCCCCCCCCCCTTAAGCGAATTAAAGTAAAATGATGCATTAAAAAAATTCATAATTATTCAAGGCATGATTCACCTTTAGTTAACCCAAACAACCAGAATTTAATTTCTTGATTTTCTCAAATCAGACAATCTCACAGTTAAAATGTTCGCTTATGTAGAATTACCCGTGCTTACCCTGGCGTACACAATAAATACATAAATAAATCAGAATATTTGTGACTTCTAAAATGGTAACCGGAACAGTTGTCTTTAATTATTGTTTCTGAGATTGCGAAATTATTCTTATTTTAATGTTTTGTTGTAGTTTAAATGCTGTGTTTACGTTCAGTTTAGTATGCTCTAAAGTTACAGTGTTTACTTAAACATTAATTTACAAGCAGATTCACAAACGAGTTTTAAAATTTGTGGTGTAAAGTACAAAATAACTAATAAAGCGTTCACACGTACTATTCGAGTGCAAGTTGTTTGAAAAGAAACTTTTATTATTAAAAACAAGCCAAAAACACAATAAGTACCTACATTTCTGATTTGCCAGCAAGTTAAAATTATTTTTTCTTTCAAGAATAGTCTGGGTCGTTGACTTTAACGTGGTTTTTGCAAGAAAAAAATCTTTAAAAAAACAAAAAGCACACATTCTGTGCTTTTATGCAATCTTTATGGAAAAAACTGCGCTAACCGCATCTAATTTTATTGTATTTTAGTTTTGCTTAAATGAAGTCTAAATCGGATTAAAATCATTGACTTGCATCCCATTATCATTTAAATAACTTAAAAGTTTGAGTGAGACCTTTATTATCTTTACCTAAAACGTAATTGATGTGAAAACACGATATTTAAGGATCCCTAAGCGCGTAAAGCTTGTTTTAAGTTTTGACGGTCAAAACCTAAGTTTAAGTAAAATATTAAAGTTGCATGCATATTAAACAGAGGACAAATTTAATTGGGTAAAATATTTAGTTCACTGGGTTTGCCGAAACTAATATAAAGTTACCTAATATATTTCGTTTCACTCTAGGCGAATTGGGGTAAAACTTGAATTTGCATTTAGGTATACAAAAATATTAATGAAATTAGTTATCTGTGAGTTCTTGTATGATAAGTGTTAAAATATTTAGGTAGAAATTTTCAAAAATAACGTTATTCTCTTTTTCTTTCTAGGATGAAAAGAATCAGCTCCTAATAACAAACATATGGTTAAAATTGGTGAGTATTTTTTACAATAATCATGTTTCATGCATACACATTTGTGCGATATATTTAAATGAGATTTAAGTAGAAGTTTAAATACAGGGTGAGTCGGAAGGAATGGGCCTAACTCTAAGGGTGTAATATATGCATCAAAATAATCAGAAAAAACTCAAATGTTGCTATCCAATATTCATTTGTTTTCCAGTTATAAGGCAAAAACAAAATATGGCATTAATTTAGCTTTCCTGTAATCAATGTTATTATTGTTTGCTTTTGATTGTTGTGTTGTCACTATCCTATTAGTGTCAGTATAAAATGTTACATTAATTCACCGTTAACTTTCGGATTTGTTCACATCTCGAATACGCCAATATGGTTTTTAGTTATGGTTTGTGTAATGGGAATGCTACAGCGGCTGCTGAAGAATATCGTAAACGATTTCCACATGAAAGAACACCGAACAGAAAGGCCTTTATCTGAGTCTTCAACAAACTCTGCGAGACCGGAACGCTTCCAAGTGCCAATGTAACATCCGAACGAGCCATTCAACAGGATTTAGAAGAAATAGAAAATATTCTAGCTTTAGTAGAAGAAGGTGCGACGACAAGCTCACGAAGAATTGGAATTCAGTTGGGGATTTCCCCAAAAAAGAGTGATCAATACGTTTCACGAGCACGGCTTATACCCGTACCATGTACAGTGTGTACAGAATCTTCAACTTTTTTGTGAGTGGATAATTAATAATCGTCATCTTTTACCGCACATACTTTTTACTGACAAAGCTACATTCACCCTTGACGGCATCAATAATAATCGAAACTCCCATGTATGGTCGGACAAAAATCCTCACGCAATAGTCGAAAGCAATTTTCAACACAGGTTTTTAGTAAACGTGTGGTGCGGCATGATCGATAATAATTTAATTGGCCCTTTTCTTTTGGAAAATCGCCTTACAGGGGATCACTACTTAAGTTTTTTACAAAATGAATTGCAAGGACTACTGGAGGAGATTCCTTTAAACATCAGGATTGAAATGTATTATCAACACGACGGAGCGCCTGCCTATTTCGATCGTCGGGTCAAGCAATATTTAGACCAAAGGTTTCCAGGGGTTTGGATTGGTCGCGGTGATCGTATTAGTTGGCCTCCTATGTCGCCAGACCTCACGCCGTTGAACTACAGTTTATGGGGTTCGTTAAAAACTGAGGCTTACAAAGTAAAAGTAGATACTAGGGATGCATTAATTAGACGCATTAGAAATGCTGTACTCAATATTAAAGAAAGGCACGAATGAATGAGATTCCCCCCGACTCACCCTGTATAGGGAAAAAGAATAAAAAGAAAAATATAAAGGTAAATATCGACAGAATAATCCCCAGGCGCGTTTCGCCGTGTCGTTGCTCAACAGTGAGCCTAGGATCTCACGAAAGGACGCGTATATAGCCGCAAACACACTGAGCTCACGTCATGTGAGGTCACGTGCTATTATGTTGTCATGATTTAGCCGTGAGAGCATACTAGAAACACACTACCATCACGTTTTATGATGTGGTATACAAATTGATATATGAATTCGGGTCTTTCTTTGATTTCACTGTGTTTGTGTTGTTTGTTTATTTTGCGTAAATTTTAAATTATAGAAAGCGCCAGCTCAATCAGCTCTTCGGACTGGGAAGAGGAAATAGAAACTGTGGCTGCCTTTATCGTTCTTCTGTAAACTTTGCCTTCACTCAGTGAAACAACAGCAAAAACCAAGAAAATAATGTGCTTACCTGGTATTTCTAACTTCTTTCCAATTTCCTCCCAAGCGGCTTGGCGAATATGTTAATCACGATATTCAGGCAATCCGTGATTATATAAACCAGCATGTTCTCTTACTTTTTCTATCAAAACCTCCTCCATTTTTAAACATAAATTCACCAACAACACACCAGCTCTCTACAAAACCGCCTAAACGAGTGCTCACGTGAGACGAAAAGTGTGGATTTGCAGAAAATAAGCACATGCTAGCACGCGTGCCGCTGGGGATGTAACGTAATTCGCATGAGATGACTTCAGTGTGGTTCTGATGTATTAACATACTATGTAAAACAACGCTTCACACTTTTTGTCTGTAACGTAATAGCACGTGAGCTTACGTAATGTGACGTGACGTGAGCTCAGTGTGTTTGCGGCTTAAGGATTGCCTACAATAGCTTAAAATCTGTGACTTTTGGTCATTACGCTTAGCGGCTATGTCTGAGCTATATCCTCAGTCTCTAATGTGTTTTATCTGTCTATAACCGTAATTTATATTCTTCAGTAGTTCATACTCTCCGTTATAATAAATTATCATATGCGGTAATATAAATTTTCCCCATACGCCCTAGTATTCTAACCATCACTCGTAAATAGGTTAAACTTTGTGGTAGGTCATTGATCCTCTTTTTAGACGAAGGCAAAAAGAGGAGTAAATAAGTGATGCGGGTTTACTCTATATATTAAGTATTTATGTTGATACATTGAGACGGTTGATCGATGTTCTTTGTAATTAAGCACACAATACGGACTGTCAACACAGCATGACTTTAATGGGTGTTATTTGACGGATTATTCAATATAACTGTCAGTAATTAGTCTTGAGGAAACAGTATAAAAAATATCTGCCTTAATATTATTTCTTGATGTAGTGAAAAATTGATCCAAATGTATGAGGGTTGATTGAAATTAAGAAAGACTGATTAGAAAATAATATTTATTGATCTAATATGAAACGAAGGCTCTTCAAAAATATAAATATAAAATTATTTTTGGCATCCAAAGACGCTTCTCACAATCATATTGTAAATGACTAGATTTTCTATAATACGACACAATTTATTAATTCACGATTAACATTACTTACCACAAACACCGCATTTCTTCATTTTATTATATTGATTTCTGAAATTATCGTTTCCTGCTTCTGAAGAAGGTTATCAGACAAATGTAAACTATTAAAAAACTGTTAATAGCAAGTCTTTATCATGTGGTATTATTGAAAAGCTTGTTAAAAGAGCTGTTGATATGTATAATTATACAGGGTGACGCGGATCTAAATGAACATACTTCAACACAAGACAAAGAATACCTTGGGGGTTCTTAATCACCCATCTTTGATAGTTCAATTGTCGATAGTTAATAAGATACAGGGTCTTTTATGAACTTCAGCAATTTTTTGTTCTTGTCATATTTTTTAATGCACTCCGTATAAAATTTTCATATTGGGTCAACATCTGTAACCTATCTGTCGCTTAAAATTGCAGTATCAGAAAATTTTAAATTCCAGGCCCGTATTAGAAAAAGTTGACATTTTCAATTTTTACATTTTTAACACCCTGTAGATCAATTTTTTCAAAATATTATTTTTTTATTGGAAAGAGCATAAAGAATTGACCCTAACGGCATAATTTTCAAAGTTCCCGCACCCATCACTTGATTAGAATAAATGGTTGTTTTGTAAAAAATTTCAAAATGGTGCATATTTGGAAATTAGAAATTAAGAAAATAACAATAAAAAAGCAAAAACTGCTTCCGAAGTAAAAAAATAAATGTAATGAACGTTTAATAGTTTTAACGAGACTAAATTTAAGGGAACAACACAACAACAAATAACAAAGTAATAATAATAATAACAAAACTGCAAGTTAAAATCGACTGCTTAAAATCTAATACATAGAAAAAGTTTTAGCAAGAATTAATTTTAAGAGCACTTTAGCAGAACACTGTTATTTAAGAAGCTGTTCAAAATGCCCTCCATTGGCTTGTTCACATCTTCGTCTTCTGATGTTTAAATTTGACACTGCTTTTCTAATTGCGTCTGGGTTATTTTTTATTTCCTGAAGAGCATTAATAATTCGTTGCAAAAGCTGCTCCCGCGTATTGATTTCTTCTGAGTAAACCAAATTTTTCATATTCCCCCAGAAAAAAAAATCCAAAGGATTAAAGTCCGGCGACCTGGCTGGCCATAAATGGGGCCCTCCACGGCCTATCCATCTGTTAGGAAACGTAATATTTAAAAATTCAGATACAACCCTTGCAAAATGTGGTGGGGCCCCATCATGTTGAAAAAAGAGCCCTCTCACGTTAGCATTTTCATTCTGCATAAGTCCTGGCAAAATGTTTTGTAAAAAATTTAAATATTGATTTCCATCTAATCTTTCAGCAAAAAAGTGCGGCCCAATTAATTTATTATTTATTATACCTGCCCAAACGTTTATGGAAAATTTGTGCTGCGAATGCGATTGTCTGATGGCATGTGGATTTTCTAACGACCATACATGGGAATTCCTTGAATTATTTACACCATCTCTGGTAAATTGTGCTTTATCGGTCCAGAGGATTCGATAAAGACTCCTTTGGTGTCTACTGAGCCACTGGCAAAAGAGTAACCGGTTTGCATAATCGCCAGGTTCCAATCTTTGAACTTCTTGAACATGAAACGGATGCAAGCCTTCCTTTTGCAGTGTTACATTAACTCTTTTTTGCGGGATTCCTAGACGTGTCGCAATTTTTCGAGTAGATGTTTTGGGATTATCTTCAACAAGATTTAAGATATCTTCTTCCTCCTGAACTGGATGTCGTATTGGTTGATCAATATTATTGTCGGTGGGAAAATGTCCATGTTCTCCAGCAAATAAAAATACATTTGCAAATGTTTTGTGATATGGACATCTTCTACCCGGAAATCGCCTACGATATTCCCGAACAGCAGCTCTTCCATTACCGTTACAAAAACCGTATACAAAAATAATGTCGGCATATTCGGCATTTGAAAATTGGTAAGGCATCTTCAACAGAAAATTGCAATAATTGTTAACCGAATACTAACAAAGGTCAGACAACTGTCACATATCTGATAGTGACTTGAATTGTTGCTATGGAACAGTAACTCGATAGTCTTTGGTTTGTTTTTAAATGAGGCAAAGCCTACTTTACAAAGTTTGAAATTTCTGACTGTAATTTACGATTTTTTGTCGATGTCTAAAAAGCAATCATTATCTTGCAGTTTTGTTATTATTATTATTACTTTGTTATTTGTTGTTGTGTTGTTCCCTAAAATTTAGTCTCGTTAAAACTATTAAACGTTTAGTACATTTATTTTTTTACTTCGGAAGCAGTTTTTGCTTTTTTATTGTTATTTTCTTAATTTCTAATTTCCAAATATGCACCATTTTGAAATTTTTTACAAAACAACCATTTATTCTAATCAAGTGATGGGTGCGGGAACTTTGAAAATTATGCCGTTAGGGTCAATTCTTTATGCTCTTTCCAATAAAAAAATAATATTTTGAAAAAATTGATCTACAGGGTGTTAAAAATGTAAAAATTGAAAATGTCAACTTTTTTTAATACGGGCCTGGAATTTAAAATTTTCTGATACTGCAATTTTAAGCGACAGATAGGTTACAGATGTTGACCCAATATGAAAATTTTATACGGAGTGCATTAAAAAATATGACAAGAACAAAAAATTGCTGAAGTTCATAAAATACCCTGTATCTTATTAACTATCGACAATTTAACTATCAAAGATGGGTGATTAAGAACCCACAAGGTATTCTTTGTCTTGTGTTGAAGTATGTTCATTTAGATCCGCGTCACCCTGTATATAGGGTGTTATATTAAAATTTTTCAAGGTAAGAGACATTTTACAAAATGTTACCATCCTGTATAAGTTTAGCATAAAAGTAAACCGCCTTAAATAAAGATTGGGTGATTTAAATTTATTTATTTCATAATGAACAACCCACACATTTATCCTTTTTCAATTTAGTACTATTTTATTTAAATGCCCTCTTCGTATTTACACAAGGCACACTTACTCTAACCATGTCAAGATTCTGTAATCTGTAATTATAAGTATTTCATATGAACTTAAATGAAATATTTCTACAAATAGATACGGTATTATAAATTAATTTTATTCTGATGCAAAAATCAAGGACCCATTTTAAAATATATTTCCTCTAAAAAAGCCTTATACAAAAATACACAAGGAAATCAGTATAAATACGTAAAAAATATATAAATAGATATTGATTTTCTAAAAGGCACAGTTACTTCATTCTAAATAAAACCGTGCCAAATAGTACGCA
Source organism: Polydrusus tereticollis (assembly GCA_963920685.1). Taxonomy (NCBI): domain Eukaryota; kingdom Metazoa; phylum Arthropoda; class Insecta; order Coleoptera; family Curculionidae; genus Polydrusus; species Polydrusus tereticollis. The sequence goes on along the minus strand of OY987335.1, from coordinate 13,621,238 downwards.
AGCTGTATTTGCTTTTAATTCAGGCTTCATGCGATAGCAGAAATCTGCATAGATTTTTAGAATAATTATTTTTAAATTATTGCAATTGAAATATATGAAAATTTCGTAATCATCGCAGATATTGGTGCATGGTTGTTTTTTAGCTAATATGTAAAATTCATTTCATTTAACTAAAAGTTATAGACAGAGACGAAGATAATACACAACTTTTTCCAATAAAACAATCGGTATAAAGAATTTTCAGAAATGTGATTTGAATTAATAAAACATATTATTTATTTAAACATTACATTCCCATCTACATCACACAATTTAAATTTATTTTATCTCAGTTTACTCCACAAAATTCTGTAGGAAGCGATAACAATATACAACAAAATATCCGTTACAAAGGAAAAGGGATCGTAGAGGCATCAGGGCCCAACTTATTTTGAATTGCTAGTACTGTTTACAGACAGCATATAGATTAGTTAGTTCAGGTTAGAGGGGTGGAGAGATATAGAGAGACATACATTACATACACAATTACAACCGCTTTTCAAACGATAAGCTATTCAAAATTGGTATATTTGTTTGCTTACTTCGACGTATATGTGATGGCTCATATATTCTAGTGTATAAAATTCAGATCTTTTAGGCTTTCACTTTTGTGGCTCGATATATGGATCAAAAATCTACTTTAATGCGTATTTACGTTATAGTGGCCGTCTAAAGTGGGTAACTTTTAATTAACATAATTTTTAACATTGCCATATGGCATTTTTCGAAAAACTCGCTTTATCACTAAATAAAATTTTATTTTCGAACAATGGATTTTGTGCCAACATTTAAATGAACCACTGACAAAAATTGAATCGGGGTAAAAGTCGGAGAAGAGCTTGGACTGTGTGGATATGGTCATCAAATTATCCATCAAAATTTTCCAAACCAGCACAGATGAAGTGTTTAAAGTTATCGCAATGATTCTGGTACTTGTACCTGGTTCGTTTTCTACATGATTCAGGACTGTTTCCTCAATTTTGACATTAATTTGCCATTACACTTATACTTAAAGAAGAATTAAGAGCTAGTTAGCACTTATTCTCTAATTTAAGTGTAACTTAGGCAGTTTTTTAAATCTTTAGATTTAAACAATGCATTTTTCAATATTTCGGTGACCGTCCAAAAAGTCGATGAATTCAGATAATTACACAGTATTATCCAATATCAGTTTTTAGACTGGTAGCCCGATATCAAACCTCCGATAACCATTGTGTCTTGTAAATAAGACTAAAAGGCAAAAGATACATCTGAATTCGAAATATCAAAAATATTCCGCATATAAAATCGCCAGTTTATTTCTCCATGTATAAAAATAAACTAAGCTCATTTTTTATTCCCTTTCAGGAATGGAACGATGTAAATCTGAGGTGGAATTCCTCCGAATACGGTGGTGTCAAAGACCTACGAATACCGCCTCATCGTCTCTGGAAGCCAGATGTTCTCATGTACAACAGGTAAGTAAGTCGTAAATTAAATCACTTTCATGTCACATTTGCCACCATTCCTGTAACAACGGTGTAAAGCCATAAAATTCAAGATAAAGGAAAAAAGGTGAAAACAAGCTAAATTCTTTATTTTGCTCTGTATTTATTTGAAAATATGGCTACGGATATACGCACTAGGAATACAAATGAGAATTAAAAGAAGAGGACAATTATATTTAGCAGTTTTCGCTATACCTACACTAACGAGAAAAAGGAGAGAAAATTTAAAAATTAAATAACTTACAATTTTAAACCAACAAAAAATACATTTATTAGAAACCAGGAGTTGTGTTAAGACTAACAAAGAAAAATGTGTATATGGAATAGGAAGATGTTCTTATTGGGGAGCAGGGGGTAGATGTGAACGGCCTTTGGAAAAATTTTTTTTTTATTAAAAAGTTTTGTTAAGATAAGGATTTATTTGGCCTTAATCTTAAGTACCATAGTTAAGGAATTACCAATAAAACTAATTAGATCCCATTTTGAAATATAAAAAATATTAGAAAACATTGAAATTGGGTAATTAAACTACTTAAATATTAAGTAATTATAACATTCCAAATAAAAATCCCAGTTTCCAACAAATATTGTAGCTATAGCATTAAACGGTAAAACACTCATTGTTCTTGAAGTGCCTCCAGATTATTGTTGGTTTCGATAAGTTTAAAACTGTATCTTGGTTAAAAACGTTCCTAGTCTCAGGATCATCTGGTAAATAGAATTTAAAAGAATCTTCGTTTTTAATCTGCGTTTCAAATATTGATCTGTATATTTAACCTCATTTGCGAACATTCTATTTTCAATTTGTGCAACAAAATGTGTAATTGACCTTTTTGATGCAATTATTACTATGACAAAGTCCACTTTAGTCAGATTCACAGGATTTCTTCTACTTCTTCGTACACTTCATTAAGATCAAGATTGTCAGAATCGTCATAAATAGAAAAATGATCTTCACTTAATTCGCTACCAACGCTACGTTCCCTTACCTTCTTTTGCTTCTTTAAGTTAACTTTATGGTTTCCTTCTTTTCGTATTCCTTCTCAATCTAAAGTAACTTTCCTTTTTTTGGCAAGACGTTGTAATGTCTCTTCCTTAGTCTTGTTTTTTTCTGGTTTTTGAAGACTGTTTGGTAACTTCAGATCATTTGAAGTTGATGGATCAGTTATCTCACTATTAGTTGCTGAATTGACTTCATGTAACTTTTCTATGTTTTGGTGGTTTACGATCAGTTACTGCTTCAATGCTGCGTTTAATTTTACAAATTTTTGGACCAAACAATTTTTTCAACGGTAATTGATATCGCTTAATAAAAAAAAAATAAACACAGGGGGACTTTTGAACATTGTTCAAATGTTGATGTTAAAAACTGCCCCTGCAAACATCCATAAATTAATTAATTAATAAAAAGTTCGATATTATATTATTTTAATCTATTTATTGGGGCATATGGAATGCTATGGTAAAACATAAGAAATGTTGAGGTGGAGATATGTTCTTGATCATATCCGTTTGCTTAAAATTAAAATAAATATTATAAATAAACTAATAAATAGAAAAGATGTAGTTAATTGAATGATGTAATAAGTCGATAGTTGCAAAGATTTTTACCTTCATGCTTTACTTGTAACCACGTCAGAGGGCAATAAAACTGAAGAAAACGGAAAAAGGTAAAATTAAGTTAAATTTTTTATTTGGCACTGTATTTATTTCAAAATACGGATGTAATGAAACGAAATAGAAATATAAAGGAGAGTTCGAGGTTGGATGCAATACACACTGACTAAAAACCGTTTGGGAATAACTTTTTCAAATAAATGCTTATAAGTCAAAAACTTGGCTAGTTAGGTATAAGCATAGGCAAGGGCCTAGCGACACTTAAAGCACCGGTTCCCGTCAGATCACCGAAGTTAAGCGGTGTCGAGCGCGGTTAGTACTTGGATAGGTGACCGCTTGGGAAACACCGCGTGCTCTTGTCTTAGGGAAGAGTGTAAAATGAATCGACATCAAAACCATCCTATTCACGCCGGACAGGCCGGATGAGATCGGATATCTCGTAGGATGAAGGTGCCGTTTCACACTCCCCAGTCGGTAGACCGCACGATTAAAAACCGTACGGTCGATGACCGGTTCAAGATGACCTCTGATACGCCGACGACCCGTAAAAAATAGTAAATAAAAAAAAAATAGGTATAAGCATGGTGTAGGTACATAAAATGTAGAACAAGTTTCAGCAGCGTTGCAAATCAGTAATGATTACTCATTGAGGAAAATTTCTAATAACCGCTAGCTAAAAATCTTTATACCATAGGGGACACATTATGTCTGTTGTTGTGGTTGCTAAAATGAAAGTGCTGGATCAAGTGACTTACCACGAGTCAGATTCACATATATACATTAAAATTTTGTACTGTTATTCATAATGATAAGGGGTTTATTTCGTTCTAACTAAATAAATTCATTAAGTTCAGTGGCGTCACGGGGAACACCTTAACGAATATTATTACTTTTTCTAATTTTGATATTTTTTTTCGGATTTACCAACTAATAATACAACTTTTTTGTTCGCTGAATTTTTAGGACCATGCTTTGGTTAGAATTTGCGTAGCTAGGTAAAAGACTTAAGTAAATATCCAAAAATACGAGAAACTTACGTTGACCACTACAAAGTCACAAACATGGTGGAAAAATGCACCTGCTGACCTAGACTCTTCAATCTTCTGGAACAAAATGAGTTGGCGTTGAGCGTTGGTAAGCCAACCAACCAGTGGCAGCGTCGTGTAATCTGTCGTCTCTCAAAAGAAATTTTAATATAATTTATTTATATTAAATTAATAAATATTCTCCTGTATTAAACATATTTAGATTACATTTAGCATACACTTCTATACGCATATTTTAACCGAAAATTTATTGAGGTTGCACATTCCAAACAATCGAAATTTAGTACTTATTTGTGTTTAAACACTCATGAGTTTACCGATTAAATATCAAGTCCTATTCAATTTCGAGACAAAGGATTTTCAATTTACAGTTTCATTTTGGTCAATCTCTAGGAAGTTAAGGGACCAGAACATTTGTAAATGTTAAATTTTTTGGTAGAGTTAAAGCAATTTTCACTTATATTAAATATATTAAAGTTTCTCTTTAAATCAAATTATGACATTTAATATGCATTTCTTATTAAATTTTAATCTTATAATATCAAATAGTTGCACGTTAATATAATTAAAATTAAATAAATTTAATGTTTGTGGCTAAAACACTCAGAACCTGCCCATTAAATATTCAGCGGAATTTAATTTTGCGTTGACAAAGGACTTTTCAATTTACAGTTTCATTTAGGTAAATACCCAGAAAGTTAAGGGGCCAACGCTTTGTATATGTTTTATCTTGCCTCGTAATGTAAAAACATTGGCGTAATTTAAAACTAAAGAATAGAAAACCTAATCAGAAAGAAATTGTCATCGTAATTTAATTTAAAGAATATGCATAAGGGAGCGGTAGAGAAAGTGGTCAGTTCGAGGTACACTAAACACCATCCTGTTATCTGTATAATGGTGCAACTTTCCAGATGTTAACACTTAAACTATTTGAACTAGTGGCTGACAGTAACTACTGTATTTAGGCTAAACAGCATTCGGATTTTACTGCTAGAAACTTAGTTTTGTTAGTTTAACACAAGTTTAACGCTTTGCACGTTATTTTTCTGTTAAATATATTATTTTCATTTAATATTAACAACAAAAAGATCGGCAAAAGCAATTTATAGCACCACTTTCAATTAGCTGTTACTAAGTTAAAAAGTTCATATTATACTGGGTGTAAAATAAAGCCATGCAAAAATTGTAGAAGTTTCGATGTGAGCAGGCATTAATATTTTAGGACGTTTCCGCCAGTTTTTTGATTAGAACCCTTTGGCATTTTATACAGGGCGAAAGAAGGAAATCCCTTACCAAGTTCGCAATAAAATGGATTGGGGGAATAGGTTTCCACTCTGCCCTAAATAACCGAACTAAGTCCGTTTTATCACTTAACATAACACCACCCCATGCCCACCTAAAAATGGGGTACTCTAGCATCCACATGTTCCTCGAGATAACCGTTCATTCTTTTCTCTCAAACTAAACTTACGTTCATCCGTGAACAGCTAAAAAAGAAGGAATAATACAAAATATAATCAGTGAATATACTTAAAAGAAAACATCAATCACATTCACAAGATTGAAAGCACACCATATGAATTTAACAATAAGAAGGAAAAATAAAAATAATCACCTAGTTGCAAAACAACAAACTTAACAAGTTGGGCAAGGGCCTAGCGACACCTAAAGCACCGGTTCCCGTGGCTAGTATATATTTAATGGATAAGTTGGATTTATAACCAAATAGGTAATAAAGAATTTTAAAATGGAATGGTTCCCGTCAGATCACCGAAGTTAAGCGGTGTCGAGCGCGTCTAGTACTTGGATGGGTGACCGCTTGGGAAACACCGCGTGCTGTTGTCTTAGGGAAGAGTGTAAAATGAATCGACATCAAAACCATCCTATTCACGCCGGACAGGCCGGATGAGATCGGATATCTCGTAGGATGAAGGTGCCGTTTCACACTCCCCAGTCGGTAGACCGCACGATTAAAAACCGTACGGTCGATGACCGGTTCTAGATAGCCTCAGATACGCCGACGAACCGTAAAAAAGTAAAATAAAAAAACTTAACAAGTTTTAACACAACAAGATGTAGGCATGTATTTTACAGATTGTCAGCATAAAATTCACCTAAACTATAGTAAGCCTTACCAATCACAACCTTTTTTAGTCTTCGCTTGAAAACTCTTAATGTTAGGGAAGTTTCTATGCTAGACGTATGTAATTATACTGGGTCTCCCAAAAGTCCCGCATAAAATTAATATCAATTAAAGGAAAACGATCTAGGAAAAATGCTCGGACCCGTAAATTATTATTTTTAATTGTGCATTTTTTGACATAAGAAAATATTATACAGGGTGTCTCATAGAACAGTTGTCACGTCTTTGACAATTTTTTTAAATGAAATGCCTAATTTTTTATTAGGTTTTCAAATTCTACGAAAAATTGTATATATTTTTTATGTAGGACTTGCTATCCCGATTTTAAGCTGTTTCCAAGATATTGACATTTAATTTGAAAATTGAAACAAAAAGGTTATCCATAAAAATTTGTTATGTATTACTAAAATGAAAATTCTAAAAGCGCAACAAGAGCTGGAAATGTCCACCGCCTTCTATCTGACACGCCCCTAGGCGATGGTAAAATCCGTTTACTGCATTCCTTATAAAATCAGGAGGTATTCTATTTGTTTCTGTCCTTATTCCTTCTTTGAGATCTTCAATGTTGTTAGGTCTGTTTCGGTACACTCTTTACTTTAAATAACCCCAAAGAAAATAGTCCAGCGGTGTTAAATCCGGCGACCTAGGTGGCCACTCAAAGTACCCCTACGACCAATCCAACGGTTTGTAAAGGTTTCATCTAGGTACCTTCGGACCTCCACGCCAAAGTTTGGAGGGGCACCATCTTGTTGAAACCATACCATCTTATTTGGAATGTCTGGATCCATCTGGTTAGGAAAAAGAACTGCTTATGCCGGAATTAAATCAAATGTTAAAAACTCCAAAAAACATTCAGCGGCAAAATTCTTTTGAACAAAATAAGGTCCCAAAATTCTATTATTTATTATGCCTGCCCAGACATTAACCTTACCAGCATATTGAGTGTGCGTCTCAAGTAACCACCGCGGATTATCATGAGACCAGAATCGATAATTTTGTATATTAACTTGCCCGTTCAGGCAAAATGTAGCTTCATCAGAAAATAAAGTATTACTTGAGAAGGCATTATTAGTATCAATCCTTATCACCATTTCTTCGCAAAATTCAAGCCGTCTACCAGTCATCTACTAGTAGTTTCTGTACAAGAAGAGGTTTATAAGGATGTAATTTTTCGCTCTTAAAAAATCGATGTACTGTACTACAAGTAGCTTCATTATCTAACGCCAAAGTAACAACTGAAGAGTGGGGGTTTTCAGTAAGCGATAACATTAAATCGATTTTTTTATCCTCGGTTAGAACGAGTGGTCGACCGCTTCTAGGTAAATCTCTAACTGTACCATGCTCCTCAAATTTATGGAATACCCTACTTACAGTCGACTGAGTAATTTGGTTTTCTGGAAACTTTTAGTTAAACAAAGTACACACCTCAGCTTGACTTCTTATTTTGTCCCCACACCCCAACATAATTAAAATTTCGATGCGCTGCTTTTCTGTTAACATTTTTAGGTAATTGACAAATTACTTAAGTCAAAGTCAGTATTGACATAATTAAGGACAGTTGATGACAGTAAGATACCTTATTTATTTAACATGTTCTAATATGAAATACAATATGTACTAAGAGTATTATCTTTAATAAAAAAAATTAAATGTCAATATCTTGGAAACAGCTGAAAATCGGGATAGCAAGTCCTACATAAAAAATATTTAGAATTTTTCGTAGAATTTGAAAACCTAATAAAAAATTAGGCATTTTATTTAAAAAAATTGTCAAAGACGTGACAACTGTTCTATGAGACACTCTGTATAATAGATTCAAGAAGTAGTCCATTTTCTGTGGCGAGATTATGAAATTTTGTATGTGGTAAAATAATCAAGTACTCACCAAATTGTCCATATTCAAGGCTTATTATTTAGAATTATGTAAATGTAATGAAGCCTACGTTGCAAATTTTCTTTTTTTCTTTTTGGTAAAAGAGGCACAAATTAGGAACATGACCCAAGAATTGATGCTGTTTAAAGCGAATGTTGAAATAAAATGGAGGGTATTTCTGATATCAGCACTATAACTTTTTTGAATTATTTAAAATTCGTATTTCCTGGTATCAACTGTCAAGTCCACAGGCGGCAAAATTTTGCTCTATCTATTATAATACTCATATGTACACACCCCGAATAAGGGATGTTAATATAATCTAACACTTATTGATAGTATATCATAAAATCCACGTCAACCTCCCTCTACCCCCCCCCCCCTAGGTTATGACGATTCCTGTTTAAATTTGCCGCCTGTGGACTTGACAGTTGATACCCGGAAATACGAATTTTAAATAATACAAAAAAGTTATAGAACTGATATCAGAGATACCCTCCATTTTATTTCAACATTCGCTTTGAACAGCATCAATTCTTGAGTCATGTTCTATTATTACTATTACAATTTTTACATCTGATATCCTTCATTGCTAAAAGTAGCATCATGTTAGTGATTATCTTCTGTCGAGTCCATTGGCTGCATAAGGTTCACGTTATGTTGACCATGTATTGTTGAACCACTTCGTTCCCTCTTTTAATTTGTTTTAGTTTGTTTATGTAGATACATCCTAAAAAACATAATTCTTAATTACTTGGTTGCTGAAGTTGACTTTGACTAAAGTCGAAACTAGTACAACCTAATGTCAAATTAAATTATGTACACTCTTTAACCCTTATTTCACCCTAAAAGAACAAATACATTTTTTTTGGTGGTATAGACAGACCTTGTTTTCTCTCTGTATAATATTTTTTTATGTCAAAAAATGCACAATTAAAAATAATAATTTACGGGTCCGAGCATTTTTCCTAGATTGTTTTCCTTTAATTGATATTAATTTTATGCGGGACTTTCGGGAGACCCAGTATATCTTAATGCTTTCATAAATACCAGAGTTTGGTTAGCGTCAATGAAGGAATAGGAAGAGGTAGATTTAAGCATTGCCTTGTATTGTAGGTAAGGGTTTGAGACATAAAATGGTGGCGATACTTGTTTACCAGACATACAGTCTCCACGATAAAGAGACAATGTTAATAATTGTAATTATAAAAAGGGACTTGCACGGCTCGGACCCGCGAAGACAGATATCTGAATGCTTGATTTTGTAGGACGAACAAAGTGTTAAGCAGGACCAGGTTGGACATTCCCCAGAAAGCAATACCATATCTTAGCCGGGATTCAATGAGGGAATAATCAACTGTCCTACCAATACCCTTGTCGTTATCTTTACCGCATAATAACCTGATGCTATTTTTTTACCCACAGCTACAATATGAGATTGAAATTTGAGGTCTCGATCAATGAGCAGTCCAAGGAAGGCCACCTCCGGAGAGTCTTCTACATGAGTTTCACCGATGATCATCCCTTCTAAATTACACTTGAAACTAAGAATTTTTGTCTTCTGAGAATTTAATGCTAGAGGTTGAAATCACACCATTCCTTCATCTTAACTGTATCAGAGTTGACTACCCTTTTCAGAGCTTCAGTGTTATCACTGTGCTACAAGATTGTAGTGTTGCTAGCCTTCTATATTCAATGCCGCAAGGTTGTTGATAAACAAGAGGAACAGTAGGGGGCCCAGGACTGAGCATTGAGGTACGCCCCAGTTAATTAACTCATCCGCCAAACAGACAGACCCGATACAGACTCTCTGACGATTTTCGGTCAAATATGACTTCAGCCAAGACAGTGCTACCCCTCTAAAGCCATAGTAATGGAGCTTCTCCGGTAGAATTCAATGGATGACGCAGTCAAATGCCTTGGATAGGTCGCAGAAAGCAGCCGCGGCCACATCACCCCCATAATTCAGTAAATATAGATCCTCTAACAGTCGGAACATTGCGTAAACCGTTCCCTTGTTAGCTTGGAAACCGAACTGACTTTTACTAAGAATATTGCTTCTCACCACAAAAGACGACATACGTGACTTAACCAGTTTTTCAATAATTTTTGACAGAGTTGACAGTAGTGATATTGGTCTAAAGCTTGAGAAATTATTTAATTTAGGTACCTCTTTTGTCTATTGGAATTACTTTGTCCAGTTTTAAGGAAGACGGGAAGACATCCAATTTAAAAGAACGATTAGCTGCTTTCTATTATATTAACATCCGGAAGATTGAGGAATATATTCGTTGACAGGCCATCACCTTCAGAAGCATTCTTTTTTTAAATCCCTAATAATGTTTTTTTTAGTTCGTCTGAATTGGTGAGTAGAATGTAAAATGAGTTGGTCAGTGATTTACCAGGTAGTACCAAGTACTTTAAATGATTGGCAGAAGAAGAAACAGGGGGCTTTAGTAAGTTTATTTGCAAAGGTGCAGTAAGAATAATTCATGTAGCCAAGAGACCTCTGAAGCTCATCATACGTATGACGTGGGCATTACTCTGGCGAATCTCGTTTACCATTGACCAACTTTCCTTCTGTTTATTATGAGCTGTCTCCATATGCATGCTGTAGTACTCTTTTTTTGGAATTTTCAATTAATATTCTATAGAGGGAGCGATACTTAACAAAATATTCATATTATGTTGAGTTATTAGTGTATTTTCTTATTAAGTGAAGTGATCTCAGGTTGATAGATGAGAACCTGAATCCTTTGGTTAAACATGGTTTTCTACATTCTTTCCTAATTTCTATAATTGGAAATACACTGCTAAACAATAAGTTTCAAGGTTGGATCAAATTTTATTGATATTCGAACTTACCTTACTAGGTTTTTTAATTCGTTTTCACGTATTCTAGTCATTTTTAACTGGATGATATCGTTCTTTTATAGTCATTTAAGTTAACAACACTTCAAGCCACTGGTGCCCATCAGGGCGACTTTTTAAATAGACAAGACAGTGAAGACTATAAGGGGATGCACATATAGGGAAAAAGGGGATAACATTTACCCGGGGCTTGCACACTTTTTTAAGCAAGTTATAAAAATGTTTTCAATATTCGGCCTTGTAGAAACAAGGGATAAAAGAGATGACGCGTTTATGGGAATAAGCTCCTGCTTTTTACTTAATTCAGTCCAAAGACATGTTATGGTCTGTATGTTCAGGCTGCAGGTAAATAATTTATTATTGAGGTCGCCTATAGACTGGTTGTCACAGAAACAGTGTATTGACTCACTTATTTTAAGTTTAAAAAGGTGCTTGTCCAAATATGTGTCTTACATACGAGACGGCCAGGTGACGTGGCAATTGGATTCCAAATATAGCTGTTTTTTTTTTTGTAATATAGAGTGGATTAAGGTATAATCTTCTTCTTAGAGTACCGTCTTCATTTCATTGAAGGTTGGCAACAATCGCGGAGAACGTCTGACGATCTTGGGCAGTTCAAAACAGGGAGTGAGCATCCATACCTGTCCAGTCTCTGATGTTTTTCAACCAGGAATGTTTCTTTCTACCTATGCCTCTCTTGCCCTCGATTTTACCTTCCATTATCAATCTTAAGAGGTCATATTTACTTCCACGCATTACATGACCCAGATAGGCCGTCTTTCGTTTTTTGATCACGTGTAGCAATTCTCTCTCGCACTGCGCTCGCCCCAACACCTCCTCGTTTGTGACATGAGCCGTCCAAGGTATCTTGAGAAGCCTGCGAATTGCCCACATCTCAAAGGCCTCTATCTTGTTAATGGTGTTGACCTTTAAAGTCCATGCCTCGCAACCATACAACAAGGCTGAGTGTACATAGCACTTCACAAATCGACATCTAAGACTCATATTTAGGGTGGGATTACACAGGAGTGACCGCATCAGGTTGAATGTGGCTCTTGCTTGCTCGATCCTGGATCTAATTTCTACATCTGGGTCCAGGTTGTTGTTGATCCAAGTGCCCAGATATTTGAATTTGTCTACCACTTCTATTCGTTTCCCATAAATACTAATATCTATTGGCGGTTCTGGGTTTCTTGATATTATAAGTATTTTTGTTTTGGTGGCATTAATTTTAAGGCCATAGCGATCTCCGACTGCAGTGAGTTGACTTAGCAAGCGTTGTAGGGCTTCTGGACTATCCGCCATTATCGCAGTGTCGTCGGCATATCTAAGGTTATTAAGCACTCTACCGTTGATCTTAATCCCATCAGTTGTGTCTTTTATTGCCTCTTCAAAAATATGTTCGGAGTATAGGTTAAATAACATTGGAGATAAAATACAACCCTGTCGGACACCTTTCTGTATAGCTGCTGGTTCAGTTGTTATGTTGTTATACTTTACTACTGCTGTTTGATCCCAATACAAGTTTTTGATAATTGAAATATCGTTTTTATCTAGGCCCCTTGATTCTAATATTTTTAAAAGTTCGACATGATCCACTCGATCGAACGCCTTCTCATAATCTATAAAACATGTATATACCTTCTTTTGCTGGTCCCTACATTTCTGAAACAAAACGTTCAAGCCAAACAGCGCCTCCCGAGTTCCCATTCCCGCACGAAATCCAAACTGTGACTGGCTGATATCCCTCTCGCACTTTCTAAATATTCTTGCATGTATGATTTTGAGGAACAGTTTGAGAAGATGGCTCATTAAGCTTATAAGTCTATATTCATCGCATTTTCTTGCGCTTGCTTTTTTCGGAATCGGAATGAATTCGGACCTTAGCCACTCCCGGGGAATCACACCGGTGCGATAAATCTTGTTAAAAAGTCCAACCAGTGTATCTATGTTTTTTTCTTCCAAAAGTTTTATTATCTCTATGTGAACTTGATCTGGGCCAGGAGATTTTAAGGTATAATGGTTAGGTGTATTATAAACATAATATCTACAGTTATTTTGCCATTTATCAAAACCCGATTTCTTAATGATTACATAAAGGTCTGTTGTTGGTGTGACGCCATCGATCGAGCGCTTTTGCCGTTAGATCCACTAACTCATATCCCAAAAAGCAGTTTCGAGAGCAATGATGTCATATTAATGCTTCAACGATATCATACTTAATTCTAATTGTCATATATATAAATAAATATTAGCCAACTTACCTTGACAAGTTTCCAGAACAACGTTATGGACCATACTCGGTCAAGGGACTTGGAAATGTCCAGGCATAATCTAGATCAAATGAGCTTTTGTGCCATGCAAACCGCATCAAAAAAAGTTAAAAACGTTTCAGCTAACTAAACATCGTTTTGCCGATCTTTTTGTTGACCAGCTTAATTAAAACATTGTAATGCCTATAGTTCAATTAATATTAACAATTGTGTTCCTCCTATTGTACCCATCAAAAAGTTTAAAGTACACTGTTGGTCTAAAATAAACAAGGGAGCAAATATTTAACCACTTTAAAATTTGCATGGGATTTCTCATGTTCCATTTGGCGGCACACAACCCGGTATAAAACGTGACATGGCAACGTCACTTGTGTCTTGATTGATGTTAGAGCGCTTGCTGAAGTCTATATTTAAATATCTATACAACGAGGGTACATGTCGAGGGACACATTTTAGGTTTTTTTTATTAACAATTTGTCCTGCAAGAAGATATTTCCATGTATTGCTAATTACACGCAACATTTTGTGAATGCTTTGCATTTAAAGCTTAAATATTAGCTGACGTAACTCTGTCTGTGCATCTCAATCCAACCAATGTGTAGCAATAATTAATACTGCAAATCCTGGTTTCAGTGCTTGACCACGAGATGAATATTGAAACGAAACCAATCCAATATTAGCTTTTGACTGCACCTCAAAAGGTCGTAAAAATAGAGCAAGGCCGTATTTGCCCTCGAACATGGCGGCGGTATAAAGGATTATTAATTTTTGTTAAAGTTTAGACGTCCAATAATTGTCCTACTACAAGTCAGGTTGGGGGCGTTTGTAAATTACAAAGGGAATAAATTTCACTTCAAAGCCCGACCTATTTTTATAGCAATTTCAATTTTTTTATAAATTGTTATATTTATCGTAATGATCAGGAATAACCAGTAGGGTAGATCGAGAAGAGATGGACCAGTAGGAATACTAACCTGAACTAACACGCGATTTTTCACAAGCTGTGGCAATAATAGTTTTGTTTTGGTTCTTAATTAAGGATTGGTTCTAAACAGTTTGAGAATTGCGCAGAACTAGGTTTTAAAATTGAAAAAACCAAAACGTTATTCTGTGCTTTCAAGGTGTGTTAAGATACCATGGCTAACCTCAAAACATATGCACCACGTTGCTAACTTTTTTATTATTGGAGATACAAAGTCGGTTAAATTAGCAAAGTAGTAGCATTTTTCTGTTAATTAAAATGGTGAAAGCAGAAAAACAATTGGACATAACGTTTCTGAATAAATGAGGAAAATGTATTTTTTTTAAATGGCACACCCTGTATATTATTTACCGAAACGTTTGCAAATCGTATACGAAATAAAAAAGTTCATATGCAATATTGACCTAAAATTAAAAAAACATCAACACAGCCATAGAAATATAAAATGGTTTGCCTTTGGCGTTTTCATCGAGACTGCCATGAAAACAAAACCGAATTTATTTATTTATTTCAGAAATTAAAGCTCGATTTTATTTTTAGAGGAAGAAATAAAAAAAAAACTATATTAAATGTTCCAACACATCACCGTTTTGTTCAATACATTTGCGGGCATTCTTTAATACACGTTTTGTAGCTTTTAAAACTGTTTTGCCAACGATGGATGCTATAATGCGTCTAATGTTGTCTTGAAGTTTGACTAGATTCGCATATGTCGTTTTAAAGACTTGTCCTTGGCATACCCCCCGAAGTAAAAGTCTAATGGAGTTACGTCAGGAGGCTATTTTTGTTTGTTTGAGACAATTTGTTCTAGACCAATAGTGCATATTTTTACGATTAACCATACCCCTATTTGAAAAGTTCGCTTCATCGCTCCATTAAATTTTCTTTAAAAAGTTAGGATTTTGCCTACACATATCTTGCATCCATTGGCAAAAAATGAGTCTTCTTTCAGTGTCACCAGGTAATAATGTTTGCACTGGTCGGTACTTATAAGGTACAAACTTATATTTTTTTAAAATCCTCCAAATTGTAAATAAACTGAAACCACTGTCTCTTACCAAATCTCTTTGGATTATTTTTGTGCGCTTCAAAATATGCCAATACATTTACTTCTACTTGTCCACTTATTATAAACTGTTTTTTAGTCCTTGTCTTTATAAAAACTCTTTCGTTACTTCTAAATTTTCTATACAGCCTTAGAAAATACCTTCTGTCTGGTTGCTCACGTTCAGGATACATTTGACCGTATTGATCGAGTGCTAGTACACTATTTTTTCTGCAAGCAAGATACGCTACTAACATATCGCAATGTTCTAAATACGTGAACGTCATTTTGTAATATTTAAAAGCAAAAACTAGGCGACTTAACGCAAAGCTACGAAAATTTTGGCTTCGTTAACAATAATGGCTACCCAAAACGAGGACACTTTAGTCAATTCATTTTTGTTTTCATGGCAGTCTCGATGAAAACGTCAAAGGCAAATCATTTTTGATTTCCATGGCTGTGTTGATGTTTTTTCAATTTTAGGCCAATATTGCATATGAACTTTTTTATTCCGTATACGATTTGCAAACGTTTCTGTAAAAAATATACAGGGCGTGCCATTTAAAAAAAATTAAATTTCCTCATTTATTCAGAAACGTTATGTCCAATTGTTTTTCTGCTTTCGCCATTTTAATTAACAGAAAAATGCTACTACTTTGCTAATTTAACTGATTTTGCATCTCCAATAATAAAAAAGTTAGAAATGGTGCGCACTTAATTTGGTGCAGCCTGTATAATAACAAGCATAGTAGTCGGTTCAGCGCGTTGCACACTGCGCACTGGGTCGAAAGCAATGAATAGTTGCATTGCCGCTATACAAGTCGACACACCGGTCGGTGACTACGGGGAATCGGTAAGGGAAACAGAATCATGAACGTGCTTGTTTTAAATGCAATAAAAATAAGAAATTATATTTCGGCATAAGAAAAACAACCTGTTTTGGTTATATTAATATCAAAGACACGGCGCCGACTTATTTATGAAAACTGAATAGCTGTCACACAAATATCGATCGGTTGTGGCGCGCGGTGCGAGTGAACCAATCAAAATAACTAGCACGTGCTTCCTTTGATTGTGTACTATGTTGCCATTTCAATATCAACATTAACAGAATAAGAAAATATTTTGAATAAGGTTGAAATTATAATAAAAAACTTTTAGTTTCTTAAATATATTATTATTTATTTTCAATGATAGATTAATATACACGGTTTTCTTGCTAACAAATGTTAAGTTATAATTAAGTAATGGTATGTGGCAGCATTGTAAATCTAGGAAGGTTTTTAGGCTCGCAATCTTTTGGTAGCCACAGACTCGTGTGTCGAGCTATACTAGAAATATTTGAAAAATGTGCAGGGGGCTGGATAAATGAACTGAAGAGAATAACCAATATACACAAAAAAAATAAGTATCAATGGGTACGCAGCCAGTATTACGATGAATTTTACTGACTTGCACAATGATATCAGTATTCGCCATAGTGTAGTCATGTCTAAAAGCTTTCAGTTATTTGCGCTGTAGTAAGCCAGAGTCTTCCACTTTATGTTTTGTATGCAATTTAAAAAGGCTACATGTACGCAATATTATTATATTAAGTTCTAAAATTATATAAACATCTTTAAATGTCTATCGCGCAACATAATCCAAAATGAGTTGCGCTTTTACATGAGAAGAACGACAACATGTTTCATAATTTATTGTTTAAAATATTGCCAACAGTATTCCAAATCTATGTTGTTTATGGTTAATAAATTTGAAAATATTGTTTCAGTGCTGACGAGGGTTTCGACGGGACGTACCCGACTAACGTCGTAGTCCGCAATAACGGCAGTTGTGTCTACTTGCCTCCAGGAATATTTAAAAGCACGTGTAAGATCGATATCACCTGGTTTCCCTTTGACGACCAAAGATGCGAAATGAAATTCGGAAGTTGGACTTATGATGGCTTGCAAGTAAGTTAAGCTTATTTTGATTAACACTTCGAAATAAAAAGTACAAAGGAAAGAGATCACGGTCAATTTCTGAAAGAATTTAATAAAAAACAAATTTCTACTTCTTAATCAAATTTGTCTCCTTGTGGACAATAAATTGAAAATATGTATTACTCAAAAACGACCAGCTTTCAAGATTTGTTCAGAGTTCATCCTGTAAATGCATGAAACTTAAATACATTTGAGCCTAAACAGTCGCATTCCCTAAAGAAGATGAGATCTGTATCTGAATGGTACTGTTTTTATCAACATTTCCAGGTTTTTCCATAATTTTTAGAAGAAATATATATGTATAAAAAGCCTTTGCAAATTTGTTTCTGTTATGCTGTAACAACTACTAATCTTTTTCTTCTATACTGATAAAATATTTTAAATTCCCTACGCTTTCCATGAAGTCAAAAAATTTGGATCACACTGAATTATATATTTAAGATAAGTTTCCTGAATTTATAGTTTTTTTTAAATTTATTTATAACCTACATTTTGACGTCAATTTTTTAAATTAAGAAAAAAGAAGATTGAAAACTGAAAAGAGAAAAAGGAAGAATACTAAACTTTGTTAGCCAGATTGAAGAAACTAAACGTTTTTCAATTTTTCTCTTCAAATTGAAGCTGAATTTATTATTAGCTATATTGTCTATTTGTTACCTGTTTATTATTAATAAAACAACAAAACTTTTACCCGCGAAGCCATAATTCAAAGAGCGCCTTATTTCCATTTGTCTATTAAAAGTTTTTAATATTCTGTAGCCATGTCACGCTTAGAGAAGTTTGAGACTATAAACTTTCTCTGAAGAAACCAGGTCTTATGAATTTTCTTTAAATTCAGTATTATTGTTGTTCCAAAGATTTCTTTCCATGGTTTAAATTATATACTAACTGCAATCAAAATGTAACCAAAGAGATATTTAAATAAATTGTCATCAATATTTCAAGAGAAATTTTTTACGTAGATTACGCCCTGAAAGTATAACGCCTTAATTTTTGGGCACCCTGTGTGAAAAGGGATCAATAACGGATATCGCGTTATTAATTACAATTTTATGAGCTATATTTTCTGTTACAGTTAGATCTTCAACTTCAAGACGACAGTGGTGGTGACATTAGTAACTTTATCACCAACGGCGAGTGGGATTTACTGGGTAAGATCAATACAAAGTTAAGAGTGTCAAATAGCGTATTTACAGTAGTTATTTGTCATTGCTAAAGAAAACATGGATCTCCAAACAATTCTATATAACCAGACAAACTATGATATGCATTTTTTAGCTGAAATCTAGATATTATTATAATGTAATATGCAATCATATTTTTCAAGATTTCCAATAATTTTTGACAGAACAAATAGTTAGGTACTACTTCACCACTGCTGAAATTTTATTAATACCTTTCTTAATAAAGTTTGTTAGGTTAGGTAAGTAAAAAATGTTTAGTAGCGACAGTATCTGACTCGCTGGATTTAAAATAAATTTTCATTTCATTTGTTTTCCGTACAATTCGTTCCCACGGGGGAAAAAGTAAAGTTTTATGTACTTTAGATTTGTGTGCAACATCCCATTGTAAACTTATATTGAGTTTACATCTCACAGCTGCATTATTTGTCTTTTTCAATTTGCGACGAGAAGAGTTTTATCAAAAAAGACAGTAATAAATGTGCAGAATACAAAATACGTGTCTCTTAAGCTTAACCCTTTTTCGGGTTTATTACCTGTCTTAGAACGAAATTTAGACGGATGCAACGAATTCCAAACGGAAATTTCGTAATAAATTTCTTAAGGAAGCCCATTCCTATTTTTTATTCAAGAATTTGTGCCCAAACTTAGCTTTTACAATGGATATTTGCATTTAGCACTGAAAATAAATTTAAAATAAATTTTTAATATACCGGGTTATGCATGGCTTAGTTAAAGATAGGAAATCCCATGTAAACTTTAAAGTGGCTAAATACTGGCTCCCCTGTACATTTTAGAAAAAAATTGTATTGCAATTTTTTGAAGAAGCCGATATATTAAGCCCATGTGCAATGTTTGAATAAATTTTAATAAACCAATCCTAACTTATTCAATTAAATGTGACAGCAAGATTACGAAATTCTTATAGTTTAGGTAATATACTGCAAACACCAGCAAATAATTTCTATGACGCTGTTGTAAAAATTGACGCAAAGCTGGACATAACGAATTAAGATTATTTCACATTAAAAACACATTTTCGTTTCACCAATCCAAGATAAAAGACACCATTATGTTTTTCTTACTAAGCCATTAATTTAATATAACATATCTAGGACTACAGACTTTCACAAAAACATTAATTAATTAAATGTTCAAACAACTCTCCATTAACAGCTAAACAATATCCTAACCGATCATAAAATTCATTTCTAACTGAGTTGATAGTGTGAAGTTCTGTCTCATTCTAACGAAATACAGTTTTTTAGCTGGTCTAGATTTTCAAATTTTACATCTTTATAAATAAAATTTTTTAAGTGACCCCAGGGAAAGAAATCATTTGGCGAAAGGGCAGGAGACCTGGCTGGCCAAAGGATTAGATGCCGTGGGCCAATAATATTTCCGTTAAAAATATTTTGCAAGTATTCCCTATCCATAAGAGAATTATGGGCAGGAAAACCATCCATTTGATACCAGATCTCCTGATTGTCGCGTACAACTTCTTCTAGTGCGGGTTCAATTCGATTTTGTTCAAATAGGTTACTGCTGTAATTCATCGGTTAAACAAATATTTCTCAAAAAAATCCCTATTATTATTTGCTCTTTCTATTGCCTCAAAACAGAATACCATTCTCCGTTCTTCATCAACTTGCCGTAGGTCTTGATGTTTTCCATACTTTAAAGAAAATATTTATGTTTTTTTAAATCGCGCAACACCGTGGTTTCATGTTTTCCTACGGCTTGCCCAAGAACCCTCGTTTTAATCAGTTTATTTTCCTTCACGTGCAGTAAAATATCAAGATCTCTATCTCTATTATCCCTTTCTTCAGCTCTATTGACATCCTGAGTTAAGCATTTACAGTTATTTATTACAGTACGTTTAGACTTAAATTTACTAATTTCAACTAAGTTCAATTAATGAAATGGAAGGGATAGGCTTATCAGGGAATTGAACTGAAAACATTTCGGACACTGCTCTTAAACTGTTTCCTGTATAATACCACTTAATCATAGTTACTTTTTCCTTAATGAAATAGCTCATATCTAGCTATAATTAAAGCGTCTTCAATGAAAATGTTGTCACTGACGCTACTTTTCATTTTGTCAATGCCAAAATAATTTGCTGGTGTTTGCCGTATAACCTATGTTTAGACTTTTATTTTTCACTGTAACTATCTGATATTTTGCAACAATATCCGTCGCCGGGGAAACACGACGGACAGTGAGGGTCGTGAAAAAATTGTATTTTTTGATTTTAACTTGTGTGTCATGTTATACTTACAGTTCTCATTTTAATGTTCCTAAATAAAAATTATTAACATTACTTTGTGTACATTTGTACTCGATTCATCAATCCCTCAAAGCCATTGATCTGGAAAAGCCCAGGCCAAACAACCTAAACTATGAAAATTTCGTAATTTTGCCATCACATTTAATTGAATAAGTTAGGATTGGCTTATTAAAATTTACTCAAACTTGTCACATGGGTTTATTATATCGGCCTCTTCAAAAAATTACCATATAATTTTGCTCTAAAATGTACAGGGGAGCCAACATTTAGTCATTTAAAAATTCACATGGGATTTCCTATGTTCAACTAAGCCATACGTCACCCGGTATAATGATCATATTAACGACAAGTAAATTTAAACTACCTGCAGAAAACATCAAAGCAAATTATATTTTTCCGAATATTTATTATGAAAAACTACGTATTTTATCAAAATTTTTTTACATATGTCCCCCTATATTCCTATTACCTCGCTAGAATTTTATGATAATATTTAAAACCGTTCTCGAGATACTGCCTTGTAACACTTTAAAACCCCCACCCTGTATAAAGGTTTGATTGTTATTAAGAATTTATAGCTGCAGAATTCATTAAGGCAAGGGCCTAGCGACACCTAAAGCACCGGTTCCCGTCAGATCACCGAAGTTAAGCGGTTTCGAGCGCGGTTAGTACTTGGATGGGTGACCGCTTGGGAAACACCGCGTGCTCTTGTCTTAGGGAAGAGTGCAAAATAAATCGACATCAAAACCATCCTATTCACGCCGGACAGGCCGGATGAGATCGGATATCTCGTAGGATGAAGGCACGATTCAAACCCGTACGGTCGATGACCTGTTCAAGATGGCCTCAGATACGCCGACGAACCGTAAAATAGTAAAATAAAAAAAAAAAAAAAATTCATTAAAACATTTAAAACCCTAAAGGATATATCAGCTATAAGTATTTAGAGCTGCTTCCACCAATTTGACACTTTTGGTTTAAAGGTGCGTTTTCTATTTTCAAATCATATGCTCTTAAGGGCACAGTTGAGCCTCTTCAGTTTGGTATACAATATTCCATGCTACTGTGAAAAAAGCGCCCCGATTAAATCTGCGAATTCCATTGCGATATTGGTATGTCACTGAAACCAATACAGTCTACAAACAAAATTGCACCAGTTTACTACCAGTGGTTTACAGATTTGACCTTAAGTACATTTTTCTAACTAACCAGGGTTTGAGTAATTATACGCCTCATAGCTATCAGCTAGCTACTGGTTAAAATTGTATTTAAAACTTGTATAGTAGTCAGATATTATTCAAAACTTTGTATTTTTTGACATATTCATCAAAATGCACGCCCTAAACGTAAATCTACTATACGTAAATAATGTTTCTTTTAATATTTTGCACTGATCCCAATCTGTACACTCGGAAAGAGCGCAAAGACTTTTCTACCAGAAAAATAATATGAATTGAGGGACATAAAGAAATCCAGGAAAAATAAGAAATGTTTTGGCAAAGAAAGACCTAAGATTACCTTTCATTGGCTCGTGGCCAATTTTACCCTTCTGCAACTAAAATATTAAGCTACCAAATAAAAGTATTTACTTATGTGCAGGGTGTCCCATTTTCAATACTTTTAGGGGGTAGAGAGTTGCGGTTTCGCGTCAGTTTGATACTTTTTAACGAAACGAAAGATTTCGGCTGTTCCTGTATTTAATCTACAGGGTAATTTTGAAAAACCTCGCTTTTAAAGCACCCCTCATATTTTCGTTATGCGCTAATTTATTAAAAACTTAAAAATTGATATTGACAAAACTGTTTACTTAGAAAATATCCAAAGCTTGACAGATTGGTCAGATTATTATCATTTATGAAATATTTTTTTACGTAGGTACTTTTATTTTACTTTTTATTTCAATGGCCGATTATGATAAGTATTAAAAGTAAGTTTTATTATCTGAATTAAATTTCAATAGGTAATGTTTTAAAGCGGAGAGTAAATAAATAAATGGTTTATCTTACGCAAAAGCAACGGCTTCATCTGCAGAAAAATAGAGGAAAAATTTGTGTAGCAAGCTCTGATGCCCAGAGAATTAAAAAAAAATATAAATACCATTTATATAAATTTAAACTAGTGCAACATTTACACTCCGGAGATGCCGAGCGTCAAACAACTTTTTGCCAATGTTATTTAGAAGAAATCCGCACTAACGCATCTTTTGGTAGACTTGTCATCTGGTCTGACGAATGTTATTCTTCAAGTGCAGGAGTTTTTAGTTCTTATAACACCAGGCATTGTTCTGCAGAAAATTTTATTCCCGAATTGTTGGAAGATATTCCAGTGGCGAATTTCAATTTCGTCGATCTCCAACAAGTCGGTGCTCCGAAATTTCTGCTATTAATGCCATTTCTGGATAAATTACTGCCCTCAAAGATGGATAGGTTCAAACGGGCTTGTGAGGTGACTCGCACGAGTTCCCGATCTTTCCGTTTTGAATTTTTATGTGCGGCTTTATGCAAAATCAAGTATATAAGACACGACATGAATCTCTAGCGAAACTGAGTGAAGCAACTGGGTTGGCTTTCCAAACTCTTCATAATAGATCTATGATTATTTTCAATGCAATTTGAAGAAAAATAAAAATGTACCAATATTGCATTCAAGAAAAAGGCCGGCATTTTGAAAACCATCTTTAAAACACCCTGGATCGTTGTTTTTACTTTCAGTGTTTTATTTATTATTGATACTTTAGATTCATGTGGGTGGATTGCTCGATTGCCGCGAGATGTCGCCACGTGCAACATCTCGCACACGAACCGTAACATTTGATTTAATCGTTAGAGTAATTATCATTGAGCGTATTTTATAGAAAAAATGTTTTTACTCTTGGATCGATTCTGAAGCAGTTAATTGTTAGTCTGGGTAGCGATTTGGCTACTCCTCCTACCGATTAACTGATCTGGAATCGATACAACAGTTTTAATGAAACACGTCATTATTGTAAACATTTTGCGCTCTGCCATGGCCTACTGTTAACAAATAAAGTAAAGAAGCAAGTATCGAATTTTGAGCTTGTTTTTCAAAATAAATATAAACATCTATATATTTTTAAAAAGCCGAAATAATACCTAATCAATATTTACAATAATATAGAGGGTATGGGGTATCCCATTAAAGAAAACATAGGTTTGGTTAATATCTGAAAAACTAACATTTATAGAAAAAAAACTGATTGCGCCACAAGTTCTATCAATATCAGTTTTTACCTTTTATTGTGCCTAAAAAGCGAAGTTTTTCAAAATTGCCCTGTAAGGCTTGAGTAACCATAATCTATCAGAACTTATCCTTCTAAAATAATGCATGTAATCCCCTCCCTACGTTCGTCAAAGAGCATTTGAATTACCCCGTATATCTGTGGGTATCACGTTTTACGGGCCAGACACGACACTGTTTTTAAAGCGGTAATATTTTCGCTGATCTTCGACTCCCACAACTTTTTCAAAAAGACCGTCAGGCGGTCAGAACCAGTCTCACGGGAGTGCTTGGGTGAACTCTATAGAAAATGTTACTTTAGAAGTCTCGGAGGAGTACGCAACTTTTAAGTAATTTTAAAGCTATTCAATAATAAAATATAAGAGGTTTTAGAAGTTTTATCTTATAGAGAGGCTAAAAGATGTTAAAAGTATAGTCAAAAAATGCCAACTTTCGTTTTAACCGAAAGTAACCTAATGGAATTTTGCGTGGAGTCACAACAATGTGTTAAAAAAGGTTTCTAGGTTCTTCAAGAATAAAGAAACTAAATTTTACAAGAATGTTGATACAAAATAAATAGATGGTGTTTTTCAATGTTTTATGATTCAGTGGCGACAGGGTTGGCAGTGCCGACCCAGTGTCGAACAGATATCAGACAGTATATTATATTATTTATCTCCCTCAATTTGAACTTGAGTGACTTTAGTGGATTTACCCGCAAACTACAGCCGCCATGAAAAATATGTTTTACTTTTCAAGTAACCCGGGCTGGGGTAGGCATGTCGTAACAGTGGCAGTAACAAAGACTACGAATTTCAGGCCTGAAGATAGGCAACCAAACATTCAAAATGTATCCAACTTAAAACCCCGAGACGGCAACTTCGTACCTGCCGCTAAATTTAAAGTGAGGTTATGGTTATGTCTTATGAAGGTTTTGTGATTATTACTGAAAGAAAAGAATTAAGTTAGTACAAAATGGCGAGAGCAAGAGCATTTACACACGACCCAATTTGCAGGGTTCAATATGCAGGAACCCTGCAAATTGGGTGTGTGCCGGACCGACAAAATTCAGATCGGGCGGTTGGTTGAGATGACCATACGGTCTCCCGATTCTCCACTCCAACGCCTTGCAAGTCTGATCGTGTGGAGTACAGTTAGGTCGATTTTCATCGATATTTGACGGGGTACGTCATGTTTTAATTCTGACAGAGAGTTGCCGCGAATTTTGATTATTTTGAATCGAAAATGTCTGAAAGGGAGATTTTTGAGCCATATAGGGATAGGCCCTGTCTGTGGGAAGTTTCCAACACCAATTATCTAAATAGAGAGTCAAGGAATGGAAGCATTTTCTTCTCTTTCTTTACTAATTATTTTCCAGTAGCAAGTCAGCGCAGTTTCGATTTTTTGACATTAACGACTCAAGACTCAAAACAGTTCTGTGCTACATGAATGCCAGATTGGGTGGAGTGCAGCACTCGATTTTCCCTTTCCTGCACCCTGCAGATTGGGTATCTAGTGTTAACTGGTGTTAAATAAACTGGTACTTTTAGATGTCCTCAGAAGTAAAAGTCTAAGGGATTTAGGTCTGGAGACCTTGGTGGTCATAAAACAGGCCCACCTCGACCTATCCATCGAGGGCCAAAAACGCTTGCTAAGTGTTGACGTACTATACGGTTGTAATGAGGCGAAGCACCATCATGTATGTACCACATTTGCATTCTTATATCAAGAGGCACGTCTTCCAATAAATTATTCGAATTTTGCTGCAAAAATTGTAAATAAATCTCACCATTGCGTCTTTCTTCCAAAACAAATGAACCCATAAGGTTATTTCCGATAATGCCAGCCCACACATTTATCATAAACCTTTGTTCGTATTTGTTTTGAATTATGGGGTGCGTATTTTCATCACCCAAAAATCTAAATTGTGTGAGTTTATTATGCCATCTTTTGTATAACCGGTTTCAACGGAAAACAATATAAGGTTAGAAAAATGTAGATTTACGTTATGTTGCCGTGTAAACCAGTCTTGCTGGATAATCATCCGGAGACATAGCGTGTTCTTTTTGAATATGGTACCGGTGAAGTAACTGTTCTTTTAGAGTTTCATGTAAAACCTATTTTGTAACATTGTTTTTTGTCACGATCTTTCTGATGCTGTTTGAAGGGTTACCAGCAATATGTTGCAAAATTTATTCCTCTACGTGAGGGTCTCGTGCTCTCCTGGAAGTTCCCTCACCGCCACGTCAAAGTTGTAGAAACAAATGTAGAGTACCTTTTGTAAAGAAGAATGACCAGAGTAAGCAAGTCCGCTCCTGACGTCCCTGGGGATGTAAAACATCTAATTTAGTATGGCTAAATGACAATATATGGCATCTATAAAATATTAAGATTTGATTAAATTATACAAGTCGGTTCAAGAGCTAGAGCCAAAAAAGTAAATCGCTGGGTACCCACCCGTCTGGGGCTCCGTATCTCCGCTAAGGGGCACTTTGACCTCCTCTGTATGCTCCCCAGAAATTAGTAGGTACTTAATGGACACCATGTATGTAAAAAATTGAAAATAAATGATATAATATGAACTGATTCAACAAAAGTAAATATATTTACGACAATTTTCCCCTTTTAAATTTTTAATAAAAATTTTATTAAACAAAATGTCAAGAAATGGCTCGGGGGGCTACAAAGAAACGTATTTAGAAGAATAGAGAAAATAAACTAAACATATTGAAAACTTTTCGCATCATCGTGCTGACCGTGGGAAGAGCGAAGTTAGCGGAAACTCGTGTTTAAAAATTGAAACGTACAAATCTTCTTTAAGTCACCTTAGAATGTCTTTTGACTGCACTTTTCTAAAGACATCCAGTACCTAAAAGTTAGAAACACTTGTTCATTCATTATTTTTACCAAAGAACTTAATGATTTCTATTATTCTCTTTATTTATTTTAACCAAATGAAAATGCCAAAACCAAACCCCCTTAAAGCTATTGTATACACCTGTCAAACTTCGAAATAGAACTAATTTTGTGTATAAATTGGGGTGAAAATTTACTTCCTTAATTAAAGAAAAAACTTGTCAGAGAAAATGTGTTCGTCGAATTTCGCACCCTCTAGGGTTAAATCATTCAAGGTTTGGAATTTTTCTTCTGCAAGGGGCACTTTTTAATTATATTTTTAATTTTTCAAGTTTGTAAATTAGCTGAGTAAAAGCAAATTTGAACATCGAAGTTTTTTAATATAAATATTTTATTGGAATTTATGGCTATTTTGCCTATTAGAGTTTTAGGTAAGAAATTGCTTTTAAGTTTAAAAATAAATTTAAGTCGTAGTTGTTTTAACCTAATTGGGACGATTTCGAATATTATATCTTCCCTCCTGATCTTCTTTAATTAAAGCGAAGAACACATATACGCGATCGCGACCACGAACGCAATTGCAGTCCATTTGTGGTATAGTATGTCAATGCAGAGTCATGATGAGACATACTAATGTGTTGGATTTAAAAATACATTTTAGGAATTTTAAAGTTTTAAAGATGGTCAATATAACGATTAATTAAGATTATGTTTTACGTGCAAAACAAACAGCTTTAATTAGGAAGATTTTTTTTCAAGAAAATGAACGATGTCGACATCTTCGACGGTGATTTTCCCAAAATTTCTCATTTGCGGTGATATTTGCTTTTGTCTTTTTACTAACATTAACTAAAAAGCCTATTTAAATTATTGTTCAGCAGGTCCAATATACATAGCGTTATACAGGGTGTTTCATTAATTTTGCGAAAAATTCAGGATGTTTCTCTGCTTAAAAATATGAAAAAAAAATTCCCTAAACCCATGTCAGGAAATGCTTCGTTTCGGAGGTAGAGTGTGCTACAATTTTTAAGCGGAACAAAAAATGTGTACGCCACTGCCGTTTTCTCTTTCATAACACTGTTATGTAGGTAGTTTAATGGCTAATGCAAAGTACCTTTTGAAAATTTTTTTATTTCGGCTTTGTTTGCTTTTATCAAGTATGCCTTGCTCACATGGAAATAATAGAAAAATCTAGTTTTTTACCTAAACATGTAATACCAGCACGTGTAAAAAAGTTATGGCTCCTCAAAAGAGTAAAAGGACTTGTATGTGGCGACCTCTACATGTGGGAGCCATAATAACTTCAAATTTAAGTTTGGCATTTTAAAAAATCCCTATATATCAATTTTAGTTCAATTATCGACAGTATTTCCAAAAGTATTTAAAAGAAAACAAAACACCCTGTATAGCAACTAAACATATGCATATCCCTGTATAGTGTATACACCCTGTAACATATAGCCCGTTTAGTTTTCCCTTTACATTGCAAATTCTAATCGTTAAAGCGGTGAAGATAGTATTTAAGAAATATTAATTAATCATTTATTTTGGTTCGGCAACCCACGTCTAGTAGAGCGCGGATTCCTGTGCCAGAAATCATCACCTGTGCCTTAAAACTAGTTTCGTCTCTTTCCATCGTATATAGTATTCAACTTGTGGGAAGGTGCTTGTCATCATGACTTCTTCAGAAATTTTACAGGCATTGGCATTGGCAGAGCTTAGAATTATATTATTTATATTTAAAATTAATAATTGTATCAAAATAATATAAATTTAGATACACAAAGAACAATTGACAGTTTTCCCAAAAAATTCGCCTGTACCGCTTATTCATCATCTAGATGCAATACAACTTTTTTTCACATTTGGTAAGCCCCTCCCCACCCCAACCTGAATAAATCCTGCTTGCACCACAACTCGTGCAACAGACAATTATTGTAGAACTTAGTATAATAAATCGGAGTTGTTAGATATTTCCTACTTGTAAACTCGAAGTGATGTTCTGATTTGGTTGTAACTATCTTTTTGCAACATGTTTGCAGATAATTTTATATTAAATAGTTTTTATTTTACTCGCTAGTATAAATACTAACAATTTAATTTTTTTGCAGGGGTCCCAGGAAAAAGAAACGAACTATACTACAACTGTTGCCCAGAGCCCTACATCGATATTACATTCGTCATTATAATCCGGAGGCGGACCCTCTATTATTTTTTCAATCTTATAGTGCCATGTGTCTTGATAGCCTCAATGGCAGTATTGGGGTTCACTTTACCACCGGATTCCGGGGAAAAACTTTCGTTGGGCGTAACGATTTTACTCTCACTCACTGTGTTCTTGAATATGGTAGCAGAAACAATGCCTGCAACTTCCGAAGCCGTGCCATTACTGGGAACCTATTTCAATTGCATTATGTTTATGGTTGCCTCATCCGTGGTATCTACTATTCTTATTTTAAATTATCATCATCGAAATGCAGATACTCATGTTATGTCGCCGTGGGTAAGTAATATTTTAATTAATGACTCTGTTATGTGTTATGCATGACGTTACTTTAATTAGGGTTATTTTGACCTCCTCTGTATGCTCCCGAGAAATTAAAAGGTAAACTCTGTTCAGAGATATAAGAAAGTGGCTAACTGATCCCTATTAGGAAAGACCCCGGCCAGCTGTAAAATTGAAATATGGCCGAACATGTCTGTATTTTGCTTAGAATTTAATCATGGTTTGTAATAAAAATAAGTAAGACAATAAATAATATTTTATTTATGTTTAAATGTGAAATTACAAGTTATTTTTTCCACTACTAACCTATAACATCGCCATTATTGACCGAT
This sequence comes from Polydrusus tereticollis, assembly GCA_963920685.1. NCBI lineage: Eukaryota > Metazoa > Arthropoda > Insecta > Coleoptera > Curculionidae > Polydrusus > Polydrusus tereticollis. The sequence goes on along the minus strand of OY987335.1, from coordinate 13,591,478 downwards.
TATTAACGCTAGAAATCGTTTTTCTCTACCTTATAAGTCATTATTGACCATGGTCAATAATAAGCCATTGAAATCCATTATTGACCGATCTTTGACCTTAACCGAATTTTGTTTGAACGCAGGTAACTTGATTTTTTAATTCTACAACATCAATTCATTGTGGTTAGGCAACCAGATAATTATCAATACATATTAGATTACTTGATATTGTAAAATATCGATACAATCAACATTTTTTCTGCTTCCATCCTTAATTCGGGAGGTGTACACATAATATTATAACTAACATTTTCTTCGCTCATTTAAAAAAAAACGCAAAACTCGTGAAATCTGATGACACAAATGAACACAAATTGACATTGACAAAGCCACCTGACAAAACAACAAAATATTTTGCCAATTCCAAAGCGCAGGTAACTTGATTAAAAATATACTTATACCTACCTATAATTTTTTATAATTATTAATACTATAAAGATAAATGTCATATAAAAGTTTGTAGTAGTGGAAAAAATAATATATTAACCACGGTTTAGACAGCTTATTATAGCCCTCGCGTCTTAAATCCCTCGTCGCTTCGCTCCTCGTGATTTAAACTCGCCGCTCGGGCAATAATGATGGCTGTCTAAACCTTGGTTAATAATATACTATTATTATTAAAAATTATACAAATTATTCGGTACTTATATATAATATATATATATTAATATATCAATATCACTTTCGCTATCATCATCTGTTCTAATTACTATTTATTTGTGCTATATTTTTTATATGGATATAGGATGTTTCCACTTTTTCAACATGTGTAACAGAATTTGCCCAACTTTGTGATGGGATGTTAAAAACTTCAGTTTCTATAAGCTCAAGTACATTGGAATTAATAGTAGGGCAAATATTGTTACGACGAATGGCAGATTTCAGGTGGTGCCAAACATGTTCGATGGGATTAAATATAGAATGGTATGGTGGAAGCCTTAAAACTGTATGCCCTAGATTTTTTGCATAATTATCACAGAAGTATTCCTTTTGTAGTTTTAAGCTTTGCAAAATCTCTGTTAATTGCCTTTTGGTGTAATCTTCCTGAAAATAAACGTCATTATCATAGATGTAATTTTAGATTGTTGCTTTTGTGTCATTTGAGGAGGGAGTCTTGATCAACTGCCTACTATGGTAGCTTGCATTGTCTATTACAATTACGTTATTCGGAGGTATATTCGGAATTAGCTTGTTTTTAAACCAATCTTCAAATAAATCAGCAGTGGTGTCCTCATGGTAATCCAGAGAATAATCTTTAATGTTTTTTTGCAGACAGAGAAAGTCTATTTGGAATTCATTCGTCTTTAGATCCAGCATACATCATATCATATGTGTCGAACCAGGTTTCATCCAAGTAAATAATCGGCCTTTACTCTCTATAAATCCTAATTTTTTGTAGATATTCGGATCGCCATTCCCGAATTTTACTGGATTCCATTAAAACTTGTCTTTTGTTAATTTCTATAAATCTTTCATCATCTTTTTCAAGCCTCTTCATTAAATTATCTAATGTAGGCACGCTTCGTTCCTAGTATAACTTGTAAACTTTACGCCGTATTATATCTTGATCACTTCCATCTACCTTCGAGAAAATGCCAGTATCGGTTCTTTTTTACCTCGCTAAAATGGGATTATTCACAATTTTCCATACAGTTAGTGTTGGAATTTTTGTTAATGTGGCCGTTTCTTCTAACGCTGCTTGCTTGCTGACCGCACGTTTAATGATAGTTGAATAAACATTGTTTATAACTTCCTTAGTTTCCACAGAAAAGTGTTTTCTGCTTTTCTCCTGAGATACATTGGGCTCGCACATATTTTCCATGACTCACACACGATTAAACAAACGCTGTATTACACACGAAGTAAGAATAATTACTAAGCCTAAAACTAACTGGAGTGGCTATTATACAGCCTTTAGAACATAATTTAATTTATGGGATTAACTTTCTCATTTTGAATCAGATAAAAATCGGTTTAAAATCACCAAACTATTACTTTAATAATGAAATTACGTCTTCCGGATTTGCAGTGTACTTTAAGACGTTTTTAAGTACGGACCATAATTTACCTGCATTTATTTATTCATTCATTGTTTGTTTATGGCCACTCTTGGATAATCCCATTCAAAGGCAAAGTGTAAATCTTATATCTCTGTACAGGCTTTACTTATCGGCCGTATATTATATTGAAATAACCTGTATCATGTACTTTCATTGTCTATGTTGGCATAAATGACAAGATTTGAACTGGTGACTATTCAGTGGTTTTCAAAGATGCACTCCAGACACTGCCATCACAATAACAATGAAAATGGTGGTTATAAGATACCAAGACGATGATTCATTGCAAGTAGAGCCTGTTGACTAGTTCCGCGCCATAGGCTCCACCAATGCTAACTCTCGGTGGGCTTGCTTATCGTCAAATTTCAGGACCCCATAGACCTACGCGGCTTCTCCAAACAGGTTTTGATACTGTTGTGTTGACATTGTGATGCTCTTTTATTTGTATATATGTTTCTTAAACCAGGGTCAATTTCTTACATTAGGCCTGTCTCGACCGGATTCAACCTGTTTGAAAAAGTCTCCCTGAAAACTGGACCTACATCACTTAACGGTTTTGACGAAGACGTTGGTATATTGGTTCCCGAGATATTGCCAGAAGTAATCCCACCAAAAATTAAGAGTGGTGGTCCTATGGCCTCTACTATCGCTTCATCATCAAGACGTTCCCTGACTATCCTGAAATCTGAAAAACACAACAGAAAATCACAAAAACAGTCAGAGTCGTTTCAATTTTTATGTAATTTTACCTATCCTAGGTAGTGATGAGTTAATTTTTCTTGTAAACAGGTAGTTAGACGATCCGAGCTACGCTCGCTCGGGGGGAGGGGCGTAGCTCGGATCGTCTAACTACCTGTTTACAAGAAAAATTAACTCATCACTACCTAGGATAGGTAGTTGTTGGCGCCACTGGTGAGAAGAAGCAGGTCAAATCCACATTGCTTTAAAAAGATTTTTCATTAACGTCATATTGGCTGATTCTGGTTTTACGAACAAAGGCACAAAAGTAAATATACATTCCTAAAAATGAAATGCCAAATATATAAATTGTTGAGAACTTTAAAGGAATTTTATCCAAACTTTGCCAACGCTATTTTCTAGACAAAAGCAGGTATATAGGAATTAATAATTCGGTGAGATGTAAACCGATCTTCATAAATATGTAAAAATATGCAAAGTATTCAATTTGAAGCAGGAAGTTTGCAATAATTTTCATTAAATTGAAAGCACTTGAACACAATACGAATAGCTCAATCTTAAATAAGGAATGTTTAGATTTTTAATTGGATTAAATTTATTTTCTGCATGAACAAACAGTTTTTAGAAAGTTTAAGGATATTATATTTTCTATAAAATACCCTTTTAAGAGTTTAGGCTACAATAAAAATCTGTATTAACAAATTAAAATACAAAAAAGATTTTATATTTTTCTCATACAATATCTCTGGTCAGTTAGCTGTGGTTTTTATTTCATAACTAACAAATTGAAACTTGATTAAAAGTAAAGGGAACATATTATCTGGACTAGCAAACCCTTTCTTTGACTAAGAAAGTACACGTTGCTTTGGTCGATTTTATTTCAGCTTTAGGAAATTGCTTATTTTTTAAATGCCGCTTCGCTGATTACAAGTCCGATACGTCAGAACCGTGGACAGCTATACCAAACTAATTTCGTTTTCTTATTTTATAATTTCCTAGCCTTTCTAACTTTTTTTAGTTTAATCGAGAACTTGTTCAAAAAAGTATTTTTATTTTTAAATTACGAGTTTTCGATCTCAGAAGACGGTTTTGTGCAAATTTAGTTGTTGGGAACCACACACGTTCCCTGCCACTTTTAATCAGAAACATTCCTCGCGTTTAAATTTGCACAGAACTATGCTTTAGAATTCAAAAATCCGGGTGTAAACGATATCATTGTACAGAGCACCAGGGCCGTTCCAACGATTTATTATTGTTTCGTACACCGACCATTGTGATGACCTGGTTACCTGGTAACATAGGTAATATCAAAATATATACACTTTGTTACTTTGTTTTCAATCACTTTATTATACCGGGTGTTGCATCGTCGAGCGGGACATAGGAAATCCCATGTAATTTTAAATGGGGTCAATTATTGGCTTCCCTAATTATTTTAGAGAAAAATTCTATTTAGGTTTATTAAAGAGCACTAAAACCCACATTCAAAAGAATAACTTTAGATATTTTTGATGAGCCCGTTTACGGGTTATCGCCGATTTCTTTTTAACTATTTCTCCTTTTTATGGCCCCGTATTTGCGGGCACCAGTCAAGGTAAAAGATGACTGTCAAATAAAGTTGTCATTTTGAAATGTGTGCTTTATTGTTATAAAAACTGGTACATCGAAAATATTAGCCACGAATTACACTTCTGAAGAAAAAATATTGATGATTAAATGGTATTATCAAGGAAATATTTATCAAAATGTGTCAGACATGTTTGCTGCTCTGTATCCGAATAGACCGATACCTGCAAAATCTACAGTCGAAAGGACTATCAAGAAATTTGAGACAAAAGGCACTGTAATAAATAACTGCAGATGTGAAGAAAGGCAGGAACAAAGAAGAGATGCAAGAAATGATAGGGACTTGCAAGTTTTATTGTGCGTGGAAGAAAATGATGGGAAGATCAGCACAAGGAAACTTGAGGATGACATAGGATTAGATTACACCACAGCGTTACGAGCTTTGAAACGACATAAATATTATTCATACAAATATGAAAAGCACCAAGAGCTAAGAGATAGGGACGAAATACGACGACAGGAGTTTTGTTTTGGTATGATGGAAAGAGCAAACATGGATAGGGAATTTTTAAAAAAATTTGTTTCACTGACGAATGCACATTTACCTTAAACAATGAACCCAATGTTCAAAATTATCGATATTGGAGCAAAGAAAACCAACACAGGTTTGTGGAAACAAGGACGCAATATCCACAAAAAGTTAATGTATGGGCTAGGATTTTCGGAGAAAATATTATCGGGCCATTATTTCTTACACGAAATTTAAATGCAGAATATTTTTTGGAACTACTTGAAGATCATATTTTACCTACTTTACCAAATGGATGGCTGCCCGGCACATAGTACCCTGGCTGTCCGGGAATATTTAAACCGTGCTTTTAATGGAAATGTTATTGGCTTAAATCATACAGTAAATTGGTCAGCCAGGTCTCCTGATTTATCGCCAAATGATTTCTTTCTCTGGGGCCATTTAAAAAACAGGATATACAAAGATAGAAAATACCCAAATCTAGACGAGTTAAAAAATGCTATTTCTGTCGAATGCAATAGAATTTCAGTTTACCAACTAGCGAATGTAAGAAGAAAATTTTATGATCGCCTCGGTTATTGTCTAGCAGTCAATGGAGGAATATTTGAACATCTTCTTAAATCCTAAAGTTCTAACAATTTAATAGTACCTACCTATTAATTAGTAAAATATTAAAACATGTAAAATGTCATAATTAACCTTGTAATTGGATACTTTATTTTAGTTTTATTCAGATTAATTTGTACTCATAAATACACCTTTAATATTTTCGATGTACGAGTTTTTATAACAATAAAGCACACATTTCAAAATGACAACTTTATTTGACAGTCATCTTTTACCTTGACTGGTGCCCGCAAATACGGGGCCATAAAAAGGAGAAATAGTTAAAAAGGAATCGGCGATAACCCGTAAACGGGCTCATCAAAAATATCTAAAGTTATTCTCTTGAATGTAGGTTTTAGTGCTCTTTAATAAACCTAAACAGAATTTTTCTCTAAAATAATTAGGGAAGCCAATAATTGACCCCATTTAAAATTACATGGGATTTCCTATGTCCCGCTCGACGATGAAACACCCGGTATTAAATTAATCCTATGGACAAATCATCTCTAAATGCGCTTATTGCGGCACGCTCAAAGTCAATGCGTACCTTTTGTGGAATAAAATTAGGTACCTTATCTGGCAGTAACTTAAAAAGCCTCTTATAGGTAGTTTCTCTGCGGTTTGGCAATAGCGAGTAAACAGCAGGAATGATACGTGTTGCATCTGGAGTACTTCCCAAGTCTACGTGTATGGTGTAGAGTTGATCGAAAAGGGGGCAACAACTTTTAAATGTCCCGTCCATGAAGAATTCTGACGAGTGTGTAAGCAAGTGTCCTCCATTGCTCGCAAAAATTAGAGTTCTGTCTTCTTGGCCATCGTCTACTAATAAATAATTATATCAAAAGTTATGGAGAAGGCTATCAACGAAAAATTACTAAATTACCTGGAAGGCTTCAACATTATTAGTGACCGCCAGTATGGATTCCGTAAGTCTAGATCAACAGGAGACCTTCTCGCTTATGTCACTCATGTTTGGAACAACGCAATAGAACACCATGGGGAGTCCCGGGCGGTAGCACTGGACATTTCCAAGGCTTTTGACCGAGTATGGCATGAGGGGCTCCTAACTAAAGTGAGAGCATACGGAATGCCGGTTCAATTTTGTTCATGGCTGTCGAGCTTTCTTAAAGACCGTTCTCTGCGAGTGGCAATGGACGGATTTCTTTCAGACACATTTAATATCAACGCCGGAGTCCCTCAAGGTTCTATATTGTCGCCCACCCTTTTCTTACTATACATTAACGATCTTTTGGAAAAAACTAAAAATCCTATATATAGCTTCGCTGATGACAGCACACTTGTTTCATCTTTTACTTTGGATGCTCGGACATCGGCTGCTAATGCACATCTCTATAGGCAGCAAGAGGTCTCACATCTCAACAAAGACCTGGAAGAAATTCTGTGTTGGGGTGACAGTAACCAAGTAGAATTTAACGCTAAAAAGACCCAGGCGGCAGGTTTTTCTAAAAAAGTTAATGTTGAAGAACCGGATATAGTTATGGCGGGACACTCAATTCCCTTGACTTCATCAATTCATTTATTGGGCGTTAATTTGGATAGTCATATGTCTTGGCATAGTCACGTTGCGGCCATTGCTAAGGCAGCCTCGCAGAAGCTTGGAGTACTTTTCCGGACAAAGAACCTCTATACACCCCAACAACTTTTGATGCTTTATAAAGCCCAAATTCGACCATCACTGGAGTACTGTTCGCATATTTGGGGCTCTGCTCCTAAACATACCCTGAGATTGCTAGATTCCATTCAAAGAAGAGCCATTCGCTTGATCGGTGACCATAGTCTGACAAACAACCTGGAAAGCCTTGAACATCGAAGGCAGGTTGGCGACTTGAGTCTATTTTACAAATATTTTCATGGCAAGTGTTCAACCGAGGTTGCCCGCTTAATACCACCCAGAGCGGTGCATGGTAGAAATACGCGACGAGCCACTGCAGCCCACCAGTACGTGGTTCAGCTTAGTGTCCCTCGAACGACACTGTTTCAAAATTCTTTCATCTGAAGAACGTCATCACTCTGGAACGGCCTCCCTGAGATCGTGTTCCCCAACGAGTATAATCTCCAAAGATTCAAGACCAACGTGAATCGTTTCCTGCGCACACGCACCACTTTTAGAGCGCCATAAAGGATTTATCCTGTAGTGCTGTGCCGTATCATAAAAAAAAAAAAAAAAAAAAAAAAAAGATTTCATTGTTTCAGTCAAGGTAACGTCTTTTCGCTATTTTGGCAGAACATCTATGCCTACAGCCCTCTGCCGTTCTCAGTAGAATCGATTTTTAACACAGGAAAATTCAGGAATATTAACTACAAAATCGAGCCCAACGTCTTTTGCAACCGTCATTTCTTGCCTGTAGATCTGTGGTATTGAAAGCAGTTCTTTTCGAGCACGTTTCTTGACCTGTTGCAAGCATAAGTCAACTTCATTTTTCGCTATGTCAGGAACACATGTGTGGCTTGATATTGTTTGGATGTACTTGTAGTCCTTGCAAGTTGTAAACGTCCCAGGGCATGGACTCTTGGTGCACATCCACAGTATGTTGTTGATATATGTACGCTTCATTGTATAACGATGTCCAGAATGCAAAATGGCTGGTTTCCCTCTTTTCGTTTCAATTACTTGAATATTCATGATGAAAAATATTGGTGTCGCAGTAATACTTGATATGATCAGATGAGAGTAAATTTAACACCCTTTATATATATACACCATACCGATTATTGCATCCTTTGATGAAATTATTATAGGAAGTTTTTGTTCCCTAATTACTAAAGTTAGCACCTGTAAATTCCAGTAACCCTCGATAAATAATAATTATATTTTGTGGCCATAATCTGTTAATGACAACAAAATTTACGTTAGTAAGAACATCTAATATTTTTAAATTCTTTTAATACCATTATTAAATAAATGAAAGTGCCTACCTATAATTACCTACGTTACCTGGTACCAACACCCTTATGGCCATTACAATGGTCGGTGTACAAAACGAGAAGCCGAAAATGGATTAATTTATTCGGTGTACCTAACGAGAATACTTCAGGTACATTTTTGAAGTGCACGAAACGCGAGTGTATACTTGGACACACGGTAAATGGTCATGACTAACTAATCCCCGAGCTAATCCCTTTATATTTATACCTGCTTATGCTTCTATTTTGGCAAATAAATCATTCCGGTCCAGGGTGGTAGTAGGAAGATTGAAACAATGCTTGTATATGTACAACAATTTATTGTGTATTGCTGACTTTGACGTAAATTATTAACATGCGTAAAAGTAGTAAGCCGTAATATATAATTTTTATTATACAGGGTGTCATACGTAGAAGTTTCACCACCCTTTATTTTCTTTAGTTTTTGAGATATCGGAATACATTTTTTCTTGTTTGAAAACGAATGGCAAAGGCTTTTTTGACATCTGTGTAATTACCGGGTTGAAAATGCGGAACTTAAAAATTAGAGGTTTTATGTTTTCCCAAAATTTTTATAATTATTTTCGACTTCAAGTACATGATTAACGCATGCTCTCCAACTGCTCACTGGTATTAATTCACACTGAGTTTTAATTACTTCAATTACATTAGCGGACATTTTTGGGTTTACATTATTGCGTCTAACTTTGTTTTTTAATTCGGACCATATCATTTCTGTATCACTCTGTGTGGCTACAAGGTCGGCCCAATGAAAGAATATGCTTATTTCGACTTCCACAATAACATACTAGAATTTTAAAAAAATCTGTCTGGAATCCATAAGAAGTGTAATATGTTCTTTCATATCAAAACTAAAAAAAAATATAAATTTTACCTTGATATACTCGCAAAACAATCCTCTTGCAGCACATCTGCAAATGGCGCTTTGTTTTTTACTCGTTTGTGTCTTCAATTCCGTCGTCGGATTCACAGTTTTCAACCCATGGTCTGAACATTTTATAAATTACTAATTATAATAACACCACTGAACACCGTTGAATGACACAGTTCAAATTATTTAATAATAATTCGACAATTTCTAATGTGTCGACAGGTATAATTAATTATACCTTAAATACGTACATTATCAAAATAAAAATAAAATACCTCCCTGTTACTTAGAAACGGTTACAAACCAGCCCTTAATTGGTTTATGGTGGGTAAAGTCGCCCGATCGTTATAAAGCAGGTGAAGTCTCGTAAAGTTATGACCATTAACCGTGTGTCCAAGTACACGAAATAAGATTTCACCGTTCCAACTCGGGGGTGCTAAGGGTGCGGGGCTATCGCCGCCCGGTTTAAAAAAAATAAGTTTTAAAGTAATTTATTAGTATAATAATCAATATAAAAATATTATCATTATACTAGGTAACAACTTAGAGTTAAAAATGCATTTCACAAGTATAACTGGAAATACACAAAAGAACAGTGGTTTTAAAAACGATACTCCACGTCGCAATCAGTTGGGAAATACATTGTTTGTTTTTGTTTTAACACGTTTTAACCCATCATCCTATCAAATCGCGTCTTTGTCAGGTTGCAGGAAAATACTCGTTTGTGCCCTGAGGATCTAAATACACGAACCGGAATAATTTGCACAATATTAATTTTGGACGTGTCAATTTCAACAACTGAAAACTACGAATGTCAAGATTCCCCTCGCATAATATTATTTCCATTCGCCTTTTCGTTGATGCGCAGTTTATTTTTAAAGAACCTAAGAAACGATAAAGTCATTCCACATCTAGCCGGTATTTTAGGCAAATTTTTTTCATTTTGGAGCCTCGAAGACCCGCTATTTTATGTAGAAAATCCCCTGTCTCTACAAAGTTTACAAAGAAAGCGACAGAGCGCTTTTTTGTTGGATTTAGAGGCGACCAGTTAATTTTTCTCACTTTTACAATTCAAATAGTCGAGCACCCTAAACGATTCATTTAGCATAAATCACTTCGTGCGGGAGACAACTTCAAAGTACATTAAGTGTCGAATTGAATGCCTTAAAACCTGATCTAATTTTTTAGTTAACTGGTTTCCTATTTTTTATTCGAAGTATGTTTCATGTACCTAAACTCAATAGTTATCGAGACTTTTAAATGAATTTACACATTATTTCTGGAACTCACTGTATAATGAAAAATGCAATCGTAACAGAAATGTGTTTGGGTTTTACAGGAACCTACTCTCGTTTTAATTTTTATTTCGACTTTTCAAGCATTTTGTCTGGTTTAGGTTTATTTTTATCCGGTGCTTTTTAGGCTTGTTAACGAGTTTACTTGATTTTAATGATGCGTTAGTTTGCATTTAAATTAGAATTGTTTGGATAACAACCTGCGGCCTAAAATAAATTCAATAGCATAGTCATTTAAACAAAAAACAAATAAACGCCCTTTACGTAAAAAAGAACATCCCGATTATAAGTGAGCTATCAGCAATTAAAAAAAAAAACAAAAATAACTTCGTTATATTTCAATAACTTTTATTCTATCACCAACAAAATGGCTTCAGCAAGTGATTTGATTGGCACAAAAGGCGCGAACGGACCAAAGGGCACAAAGAGGCTTATATGGCGAGGGTCGAGCGAAGCTTAAAAAAGAGCTCAGCAATGGTCGAAATGTTCGAAACTGAAAAATCATCGGTATAAAATGAAAATGGGAAAATCTTCGAAAAATGGTAGATTAAGAGTAAAGGGCACATTTTTTTCATGGCCTATCTCTAGTTAATAGGCAACTGTTATTTTATTTTATAAAGAGTGTCCAAAAATTACGACGACAAATTTTAAGATATGATTCGACATAAGAAATATAAAAAGAAGTTCATATTAATATAAGTCCGTAAATACTCCCATAAGGAGCTACAGCAACAACACCGACAATACAAGAACGTGGTGCTCTCGCGTGACGTCACCACAGAGTCTTTCGTTGTTTTAACATTAAATAATGGGTATTTTTAAAACATTTAAAGGGCTTTTGGTTGGAAGAGGGTGCCAGTCGTCAACTGAGCCCTTCTTCGCACCCCATACGATTTCATCATGGAAAAACGAAGTTTCGAAGCAATAACTAAAACAAATCTTTAACAAGGCGGTCTATTTAGTAACAGTATTTAATTTACGGCTTTTAAATGACTTAACTAATCGATCGTTAGATTTGCCACAAGAATATTTCAGCATGTTATTACAATCGTTGCTATACGAACAATCGTAATTGCTCAGATATAAAAGCTAAAGCAGAATTATTTTGAAAACTAGCTTCCCTCTCATCTGACATAATTGGAACCAAAAGATCTAATGAGTTAAAAATTAAGTTTAAATTTTTTTATTTTCATCGCGTTGTTAATGCTCATTTTTTTATTATTTCTTAAATAACCAATTTATAGCTTCATTCATAATATTAGAGATTAAGCGGTGTCTTTAATTCAGTTTTGAATCAATAAGAGTGACAGTTGGGGAATTGAGTTGGTACTGCATCGCGTTTTAGTTTGGGAATTTTTAGAGTTACAGTTATACTTTCGCTGGTTTCTGAACCCGTTGCCGTAGAACAATTTAATATGTTCTATTTAGCAAAATGTAACTCAGAAACCCTACTAAACTTAGATGGAGTAAAAGTTTCCCTGTGAATAGCCCTTATCGATTTATCAGACATGGTTGTATCTGTTGAAAAAGGAAATGCGTGTACTTTCAGTCCATTACTATAATTTCCCCGACATTCCAGCACACAACAGGAATACGGCATTCTAAGTATACCGGTACTACCGGTAAAATACATTACAACACAAGAATATCACACAATGTATTACTTTTTAATTAAAACTCAAGCAAAAAGGGAAGGAGTTAACCGCTTCATTCAATCGTGCGCACTGGAAAATAATGGCGGGTGACTAAAGCGATCAGCAGGCGTCAGGCGACACGTACACCTCGCTGTGTCTACGTCATGCGGCTCTGACGTTAGAGCACCAAGTCCTTGTATTCTCGGTGTTATTGGCTATGGAAATGAACTTTTTGGTATAAGTTAGCGATATTGGAGGTGACTTTTTAAAATATCAGGTGACCTATATTGCAACCAGTGGCGTGGTATCAAAAGCTTTTTAGCATTAAACTTACGTAAAAATGTTCAACAAACCATAATTTATTTAAAAAATAGTCCACCACCCTATTGTTACCACACTACTGGTTGCTAGAATCTGGCCACAGAAAGTATAGGAAAATATAGCTTGTTTTCTGTCTTCTGACGAAGAAAAATTACATTGAAATGCCTTTCTAGCACGGAATGTAGGGAGACACCTGTTGGTTATTATTAATATTTATTTGATTCTTCCATTAGTTTTTTTATCATCTACTCCATGTCATCTTTATTTTTTCTGGTTGAATATAAACAACAAAATATCTGCTTAAATGGAATTATATTTTCAATTTCCCCTTTTGGTAGAATAACCCAAATATTTTTTGGTTTCGAACAAATAATCGTTTGTTGAAGAGTTTCAAATAAAGTCTCGATACCTTGTTTTTTTTGTTAAAAACACAATATTGTTATTAAACTATATTGATTCGTATTTTTTAGTGGTTAAATAAATTCTGTCAATTATTGCTAAAGAAAGCTAGATATTCTTTATGATTTACTGAAATTCTTCAATAATTGAATTATTTGAAACAAAAATTGTATTTCTGTAATATTATTTACATTTTATAGCAAGCTCAACCAAGCCTATCGTTGTTTTTTAAACATGGTTTATTCCAAATAATTTAAATGCACATTAAAACTGCCTTATTAATTGGTTTTTGTATTTGCATGACCTAATGAGCTTGATTTATATGCACCCGCTGATAAAAATTTATTACGGTCGTTGCCGTAGATTGCTTTTTGAACGATGGGGGCTAAAAATTCTATATAGATCAGCTAAAGTAATTTTTCTTTTTTCGTGTGCCTATATGAATATCTGGAAAGTTTAAAATAAAAAAATATATTTATAATTTTCGGACTATGATATTATACGAAAGAATACGTAGAGTACTGCAGGAAGATGCAGTATCCGTTATAACTTTATTAGGTCAATATATTGTTAACGCTAAGTTAGATTAGCCAACCAAGGAAAACCACTAGACAGTCCCTCGGCATACCGCCTTATCCGCCTGATAGACTCTGCCGCTAAACTCTATGAGCAGCTTATCAAGAGACGGCTGCAGATAGAGATAGTAGCGAAAGCAATATAAAAGAAAATGGTGCGCTCTTATTACCCTGAACGTCCAAAATGTGTTTAACTCGGCGCCGTGGGGGAGAATCATGGAGGAACTGGATGGACATTGGGTATCCAACTGCATCAGGAAGACCATTGGGGACTACTTTACCAGCAGAAGAATCAAATTGACATGAATGAAGGAAATCGAGTTATCCTGCGGAATTCCCCAAAGATCCGTTCTTGGGCAGCCGCTGTAAAACATCTTCTATGGCCCAGTACTCAACCTTGTAAAACCAGAAGAAGTGGAACTGATTGGCATTGCAGTGGTACTCTCAGAAGTGGAAAAAAACAACCTCATCCAGAAAGTCAACGAAACGCTGGACATGATCGACAAGTGGATACAGGCAAACCGCAGAAAACTAGCGCCTGAGAAAACAGATGCCGTCATCTTAGCAGTTCCTAGAGACAGAAGAGCCGTGACGTTTAAATTAATTGAAGTAGATATATCACCTAGCAGATCAATGAAATACCTAGGAATAAAAGTGAATGATTAAGGCTCTTTTGGGCCGCATCTGATGGAGGCAGCAAGAAGATGCCAGCATTCTCCAGATTAATGTCAAACATCGGAGACCCATGCTGGGGAAATAAAGCAGTTCTAAACAGAGTAGTACAGTCAGTTCTTCAATATGGAGCACCCGTATGCCACCAAGCACTAAGAATGGAAAAATACAGTAGTGGTGGCAACAGTCCAAAGGAAATCGATCCTTGTAGATTTCAGTAGATTCCGCACCGTATTAACTGAAGCAATACAGGTTGTTGCAGGAGTACTACCTATTAACCTTCTAGTTCTGGAGAGAAGCTGACTGTATAAGGCAGGCGGTGGCCTAGAAGGAAAAGACAGGGAGAGAAGGAAAATAACAAGATTGTCGCAACACGATGGGACGAAAACACAAGTAAGGAACAATGGACACTTATCCTAAACATAACAGCGTTGATGCAGTGTAAATACAATTACATAGAATATTACCTTACGCAAGTACTTACAGGATATGATTCTTATTAGAATAGGTAAGACTCCAGACGAGCGTTGCAGTTACTGCAATCATGACGCGGACACCGCCGACCACACGATCTTCTACTGTGATAGGTTATACCGATAAAGGCAAGAAGTAAATATAGCCCTAGGCAGAACCATTAGTAGCGGAGATGAGGTTCCAGCTATGATTGAGAGCCGACAAATCTGGAACGTAGTCCACAAATTTGTAAGGAAAATACAAAGTCAAAAGAAACAGGACGAATACAACAAACAGACGAGACGAAAACCACAAAAACAAGCAGGTGTGGAACTCCCGAACCCCTAATCGCTTTAACAGTAACCGCCTGGTAATGCAATAACGGTGGATGGCGAAAGTTATCGTGTTATGATAACACAGCTTTTTTGCCTCAATTGGAGGATATTACTCTCGATGACATGTGGTGTCAGCAGGACGGTTCCACTTGCCATACCGCCCGTGAAACATTGACGGGTTTGCACAAGTCTTTTCCTGATCGTGTCGTCTCCCGGTTTGGTGACCTGAATTGGCCGCCACGCTGGTGCGATTTAACACCTTTGGACATTTGACTGTGGGGTTATCTGAAGTCACAGGTTTATTCGGACAAGCCCGTAACTACCGAAGCATTGAAGGCCGAAATTAGATGCTGTATCAATGAAATACCGTCAAATCTATGCAACACCGTTATTGAAATGTTCGCCAAAAGAGCACGCATTGGCCAGTAAGTAAAGCCTTGGTGGCCATTCACCCGATGTATTGTTCCATACATAATTCCCGAATGTCTACATAATAACATAATAAATGTTTCAATGCTTTGCTACAGAACACCATGTTTTATTGATCCTACAGTCCCCTACAGTCTACAGACTTATAATATTTGACTTGTTTCACTGATTCTCTCTCAGAAGCCTGTAGGTAATGGGAGTGAATACAGGTGTAGTTCGCAAAATAATACAATCATTTTTCTCTTTTGTTACAGGTCAGATTAGTATTCCTAAAGTGGCTTCCAAAATTTCTGTTGATGCACAGGCCAGGAGGAAACAATGGTGGTGTTTCGTATTCTCCTCCACCCCGGCCGTCGTCTGTGCAAGCAGACAGAAAGACAATAAACTTTCCAGACGTCGAGTTAAAGGAGAGATCATCAAAAAGTCTTTTGGCGAACGTCCTAGACATCGATGACGATTTTCGACACAATTATCGTGGTGGTGGTACCCCCACACCGCTACCAGCGACGTTCTACAGAACTGTTTTCAGGTAACAAACTAGTATACTATCTTCCTAATTATATCGCTGACCTAAAAACTCCTATTGTATAGGCGGGTGTCCCACTAATGTTGGCAAGGTACGATATTATGGAAATCATAAACCTTACGGCTTCGGGAAAAAAATTTTATTGACTAAATCGACCAAAATAAATTGCTGGAAAATATTGGTATCTCACGATTGGGGTATCGTTGCCTGTATAGATTCTGAGCCCGTCTTCCATTATTTATCTCCGTATATCAAGAGCATGTTGACCAGTGGCGACGCCAGGGTTTTGTGTTAGAGGGGGCCAGACTGGGCCAGAAAAATTTAGGGGGGCACTTGTTTTTACTTTATTGCTTTGCTTTGGTACCCTATTTAAATCAATTTATATCAAAAAAGGTATGGAGGGTAATATTGAGATTCATTGATTAAGGTAATAAGAAGCAGAGAAGTAGGTAGATATAGGTTAAGGTAATAATAAACATTTAAATTATATTGAAACATTACAAAAAAACATTAACGTATATAATAATATAAGACATTTCCAAATAAAAAAAATATTTTACCGAAACCTAAAGCAGTAAGATTCTTCTGTTATTATGATTCTTAGCAAAAATATCAACAATTTTGTCGAGATTAATATTTTTAATGCGTTCTTTTTCAATACTTAAAATAGATACCGCAGAAAGTCTTTCATTAAGCATTGTAGTTCTTGTATAAGTCTTAACTCTACTGCTATTCGTAATTATTGCAGTACGCTGTAGGCTTTTTTCATGCGACTTTTGACATTACAGGGGGGGCCGGCTAAATTTCAGGAGGGGCCCGGGCCCTCTCTGCCCCCCCTGGCGTCGCCACTGATGTTGACATATTCGTCATATGTAAAAAGAAAAATAATTTTTTAATACTGTAAACAGTTTGCAATAATTACACTACTTGAGAGTCTTGTAACTCGTACCGTGACAGCCCCTGTCATACCCTTTATAATTTGGTTGGTTGTTTGTGTTATTATTGGATACGTGTTCAGGCTTACATAAATGATAATTTTTAATGACTTATATTTAAGTAATTTTTCATTGGATACCTAACTAGTGTAAGTTTAACAACATGCAGGGTATCCCATTTAAAACATGAAAGTTGGAATGAAGTGACCGAAAATTAAGTGCCTTAATAAGAATCTGATTATGCCCAGAAAGTCTTCATTATTAATCGTATAAATGCCCCACATTTTGTTTGTCTATCTTTTTCCGTTTTCGAGATATGGTCTGGGAAAATCGTTGTGGGACACCTGGTATAACGGTTTGAAATATTTTAATGAAATTTTGGTTAGTAATAGAAAGATGTGGGGACATATTTTTGGTATTCACCTCTCCTCTCCCTGCTTTGCCGAGTGGGGGAGGGGTTAAAATTGGAATTTTAAATGGGATGATGTACTTTTGTTTCTAGAATCCACATTTACGTAAAGAAACTACGTCTGCATGTGTACAAATAATTTTTTGATTTGCTCTCCTGATTACGGATTTATGATATAAAAACAAATTTGTTACCATTTAATTTCAACTTATTTATCATTTGTGGTGCTTCTTCAAAATATCCTTCTCCAAATTCAAACACTTTCTCACTCTTTTTCTGTATGAATTCGGTACCCGTTTTCAGGTTAGTTAACTAATAACTTGATGTCCTGCAGAATCCAGGGGCTCAGTATTCCGCTGGCGCTATAGTTGTTCCGTCCCTGTAAATAAACTTTGATGATTTGCCAAAAACGAATTATCGTCAATTTTTTTATTGTCTCAAAAAAAAAATGCCATAAAATACCAAACATCAAAAACAGCTGGACAACCAAAACATCTTTCATAATCCTTTTATAGCAATAAAAACTTTAACACTTATTGCTAATGGCTAAATCGATGATATATATTGGCTCCGACATAGATCTAGTTAATATGAAATTCCGCAAAACCCAAGTTTTTGCGCCATCTCTTCCTGATCTTATTTCTTTTGAAAATCGACGTCATTTTTTGTTACCATAATGTTTGTGTTAGATATATGAGACCAAAATTTATTAACTGGAGAAAAAATGTACAAATTACTTTGGCAGGATAAAATTTCTGTTCATTAGTGTATTATTAGCATAAA
Source organism: Polydrusus tereticollis (assembly GCA_963920685.1). Taxonomy (NCBI): domain Eukaryota; kingdom Metazoa; phylum Arthropoda; class Insecta; order Coleoptera; family Curculionidae; genus Polydrusus; species Polydrusus tereticollis. Next base: position 13,573,396 of record OY987335.1, on the reverse strand, counting down.
GATACTTTAAAAGCAGTGGACGTTTTCCTAAAATTTGTAAGTTATGCAAATACCATTTTAATTGATTAGTCAAGTAATTCTTATTAAACTTCAGTATTTTTATTTTATTAATTTGAGTCCATAACTTATAATCACTACCATAATATACAAACGGTTGTACGTTGTTGCTAACTCACCTGAACCGAAGGAAATTATTTGCATAGCTAAAATTGTTTCTGCGTAAATTAACCGAATAATAACCCCCGATAAATTGACCGTAAGAAAACATAGACAGCGCCAATTAAATCGGACTAGTTTAGTTGTCACTTTTAATTTTTTTCAAGCTATTGAGCTATTTAATATTTAAACGTTCTTAAATGTTAATGATAATTTTATATATAATAATATATAATAATACACTTTATTCATATTCATAATACACACAATTATTCATTACATTACACTGATATAATATATAAAATGTATTCAGTTCTATAGTTTCTTGAATGTTTTACAAAAGTGTAGTGTAAAGGTACCTAGATGTATAAAAACATCTGTATGTACCGAATCCCTAATATATTATAATACATATCAGATTTAAGTTTTTTTTTTTGTCAGTCAATTGTATGAAATGACAATCCTAAATTAACATAAAACAAAATATTTACATAAATAGCATTTATATGAAAAACCGTTTAAATGTTTGTTGATTTTGAAAAATAGCATTGAGTCTTTTATACATAATCATTATTAAAAATTACTTCTTTTTTAATCGAGCGGAAAGCAAGCACATTCTAGATCATTTTTTAACTGGAGAATATCACTTTCCCGGCCTAGACCGAAACGCAAAAGGGACACCGGTAATTTATTATCAATTCTTTATTATTTTTTTTTTTATTTAGTCTAAATATTTCAGTTTATTAAATATTTTCCTGACTATACAGGGTGTTAATGTATGTCACGTAGATATAATATAAGGAAGTGCTTGTTAAAATAGAAAAAAAGATACTGATAAACATGCAGTCAAAAAGGCTTCATTTTTTATACAGTGTGTATCAGCCAAATGGAATAAATTCGATAATAAATACATGGGGGTGTGTCCGAAAAAACGCTCGGACACGTCGATTGGTATTTCTTGTTGCGCACTTTTTTCAATAAAAACTTTTTATACAGGGTGTGTCATGTAACAGTGGCCAATACTAACTTTCTTATTTTAAATGCAACACCCTGTATATTATTCAATTTTTGGATTCTTCAGAAAATTTTAGACATATTTCATGCACAATATGCTATACCTATCTTCAACTGTTTAGGAAATATTAAGTGTTTTCAGATGTATTGCAAAAATTAACAACACACTAAAAAACTAATAAGTAATACTGTTTATTTCTTGATAATGTAAAAAACAAAAAAAAAACATTAATGTACAAGATGTTGAAAATTGATGTTAAAATGTTTTTACTGATATGAAATAAAAAAAAGGTATAATAAGTTTTGTTTACTTTTGTTTAAAACGCCCGACCTTAGAATATCAGAAAAATGGTTTATTTAACACAAATGTACAAAATAACAATTCTACAGATGATTGGTTATGGAGATAAAACACGGACACAAATGGAAGTTGCTCGCTTATTTCATGAAAAATTTCCAAATTTGCCGCCTATAACTCAAGGGACAATTAGTAAAATAGAAAAGCAGTTTCGCCAGCTTGGACATGTAAAGCAGATAAAAAAAGTAGCTGCCAATGCAATAAGTGATAATACCAAATTAGATATTATGCTTGAGTTTCAGGAAAACCCACATACTTCTAGTCGAAAAACAGCCCCAATGTTCGATGTTTGCCATTCACCGATTATTCGAACATTACAAGAAAATAAAATGTATCCCTATAAAATGATACCTACTCATGAGCTCATGGAAGACGATTTTGATAGGAGAACGTATTTTTGTGAACAAATGATGGCAATGTTAGATAACAATGTGATCCAATAAGAACATGTTTTGTTTTCTGATGAGTGCACCTTTACACTTCACGGTCATGCTAATCGTGAGAATTGCCGCTATTGGTCTAGGGAAAATCCTCACTGGATGAGAGAAGAACATACGCAATATCCTGAAAAGGTTAATGTTTGGGCAGGAATTGTTGGAGGTCATATCATAGGTCCCTTTTTTATTAATGGCAATTTAAATGGCGATAATTATTTAGCACTGCTCCAAAATAATATCTTGCCAACTTTGACAAACTTATATCCTGATCCAGCAAACCCACAACTTCCAGCGAATATGATATAGTTTCAGCAAGATGGAGTACCGCTCCATTACCAAATCAATGTCCGGCAGTACCTCAACCGAGTATTTCCAAATCGGTGGATAAGAAGACGTGGATCGATGGAATGGCCAGCACGATCCCCTGATCTGACGCCATTAGACTTCTTCTTAGGGGGTTATGTCAAAAATATTGTATACAAAACTAAACCCCTCGACGTAGATGACTTAAGAAGACGAATAACGCTTGCGATTAGATCGGTCACGCCTGAGATGTTCAGTAACGTTAGAAGAAATTTATATTTAAGATTAGGATGCTGCCAAGACGTTAGCGGCGAGCATTTTCAACATTAATGTTTTTTTTTGTTTTTTACATTATCAAGAAATAAACAGTATTACTTATTAGTTTTTTAGTGTGTTGTTAATTTTTGCAATAAATTTGAAAATACTTAATATTCCCGAAACAGTTGAAAATAGGTATAGGATATTGTACATGAAATATGTCTAAAATATTGTGAGAAATCCAAAAATTGAATAATATATAGGGTGTTGTATTTAAAATAAAAGAAATAGTATTGGCCACTGTTACATGACCCACCCTGTATAAAAAGTTTTTATTGACAAAAAAGCGCAACTAGAAATACCAATCGACGTGTCCGAGCGTTTTTTCGGACACGCCCCCATGTATTTATTATCGAATTTATTCCATTTGGCTGATACACATTGTATACAGTTTCATTAGTTCAGGTTAGTTGTTGGTGTATTCTTTGCAAAATTATTCCTAGACAAACTATTTTTCTATGGTACGATTCTCAAGAAATTATGGCACTCTGATTGGCCAACTTAAGGCCAAATTTTCATAACAATGGCGACGCCGAGTTTTATTAGAGATTACGTTGAAGTTTCGGCTGGAAACGATCTGATGACGTGCATATGACCGTGCATTTTAACAGCGACAACGGGGTATGCGAATTAGCAGTACTTGCAGAAGTAATTAAAATGCATATGCATATGCATAACCGTGTAGGAAGATGTAAATGTGGGAAGGGGCGGCCGCACGCCTATGGGGTTGTGTAGCGGGTAGCCCATTAACCAACTACTCATATTATTGTAAAATGTTAATGTAAAAAATAGAATAATAATTGTTTTAGGCAGTGATGCAGCTCCCATTAAAAAGCCGCCACTGAAAAGGCCTATTTTTGATAGAAGAAAGGGATGATTTAAATATTTGACTGTTATTTACGGTAGAATCAAATCTCCTTGCTAAAGTATCTTATAAAAAAACCCATAGAAATCAGTTTAGCATGAAAAGTTTCCAGGACAAACTTAGGATTTTTTGCTCAAAATTTGTAGGGGTATAATCTTGATAACAAAATCAATATACCCTAACAGCCAGTAACGCAGCTAAACTTTACCAAAGAATTTACTGACGATTTTGTAACACCTTCTTGTCTAAAATTTCTTTCATATTAGTAGAGCTCGTTGTGCCAACTTGGCTTGTTTGATATTACAAATTCAAATTTGTTTAAAACTTTTGACACTTAGTATGCAGTTAGGAAACCATAAATTTTCACTTTAAGGCTATAGTCACGTACATTTAACATTGCCCTATATTGAACAAGCAAATGACGCAAAAATTCCTATTATCTTTGTCATTATCGCTGTTTTATATCGGAAAGTCAATTTTCGGAAATAGTGGAAATACACCGTGGAATACATTCCAATTTATAATTGAAAACAAACTTGTCATATTTTATTGCAATTTAAATTGGAAATGCAAATTCCACTAATATGAAAACCTATATACGTGTTTGTGTTTGAAATACTGTTAAATCTACTTCCCGATGAGTTTTAGCTACAAACATATTTTAGATTTAATAACATGAACTTATTGCTAAGCGAGGTGGTATTTGTGATGTTTAACATCGTGGGCTTCATTTTACTAGAGGGAACTAACCTTGATCAAGGTTAGTTCCCTCTAGTAAAATGGACGCTTTTAAAGATTTTAAAATCATCATGTAATTTACATCGGCCTTTAGGCCCCAAATTTTTAATGTTTTAAGTTTTATACATATACTTGTATGTTGTGTTTTGTGGTTGGTTATATTTTGACAAAGTAGTACTGATGATGGCGTAACTGCCGAAAGCACTCTACGGATTTTATTCAATAAACTTGCACTAAGTACAAAATTAAAGAAATTCTTTCTTAATCTTTGATGGTGCACTCAGCCCCTTTCCTAATTTATATTATATTTAAATGTCTTGTCACTGTTCATAAACAAAAAAGAAAATATCCTTCCATATCTACAAGTACCGCCTACCCACTTCGCAATGACCTCATCCGTCCGGTTCTTCCAAACACTGCAAAATATTTTAATAGTTCTTTCTATAAAAGTATAAAGTTGTATAATCTGCTACCTGTATCTATGAAGACCCTAAGCATTAATTTGTTTAAAAAAAGAATCAAAAGGATATTGTTGGGTGAAGCCTTTTATGATGTGCAGGAGTTTATAAATTATCTGGGCCATCTCTGATATTTATATTATACTAACCAGTGTTTTTATTGTTTTATGTTTTATGCTTGAATACTGTACTATTTTTTCGTATGTAAATTTTATGCTGCGCCCCCATAATGTGCGAATTTGGCGTTTCAATGTAAAACATTTTTTGTTGTACTTATTATATGTCTCATTTATTTATTTATTTATTTTTTTTTTTTTCTTTTTATATATTTATATACAATATTCATATCGCGACGAGTTTTAATTGTTTTCTTAGTTTTTGCTAGACTATCTAAAGCAATGTTAACCAAACACAAAAATTCCTGTTTTATTGGTTTATTAGATATTAATAATTGACATACTATGTATACGGTTTTATATTTTTTATATTTTTATATTTTAAATTATTTGTAAGATTTTGTGTCTAATGCAATTGCAAAAGTGACAATAAATGATTTTGATTTGATTTGATTTGATTTGATTTGAATTCATATTGACGGCTCCTTGTAAAACAGTTCACGTGGACTTGATGAGTCTGGAACGAAATTTGTGGGCGGGATTGGAAGCCTAGTGCATTTGATTGGTCACTGCCGTAAGTTAACATGTAAAAAGGGTTTCATACCACCTAGAGATCTAAAGTGATATATTCTTTACGCCACTGACAGTGCGGCACTGCGTGTTTTCTTCTTTAACTTGCGATTCAAATATTAAATAATTAATCTTCAACTCTCGTTCTTCATATTCTTCTCATACGTGGTTTATTTTTTACTTTGTTGTTGTTGCTTATAACTTTGCCTTTAATATTTAACTTTGTTGCTGCTGAAGGTGCGCTCATGTCTTATAAATAAGATTCTGCTTACTAATTAGCCAAGTTAGATAATTTAATTGACTTCGTATACACTATACACACATCAAACGCTTGGCTGTATTGAATAAACCAATGCAATGACGCAAACATTTCTATTATCTTGCTCACAACAGCGTTTAATATCAAAAAGTTAATTAACGAAGTAGTGGAAATAAACGATCAATTCATAATTGAAAATAAACAAACTTCTATTTAATTATGCTGAAATTGGAAAACGCAAAATATTCCACACTGTCGTTTAAAAGAGTATTTCATAATAAATATAAAACTATTAAATGTTTGTAACATTGAACATCGCTCGCTGTTTTTCAAATATTTGGGGCTTTAAAATACAAGCAGTGACATTTTATCAGTGGCAGGGCACCACTTCCAGCGCATTTAATTATTCAAATGATATTAAAAATCTTAGTCCTAACCTGAATTTCTCTTGAAGTTAACAATTATTTGTTTTGCCATTTTGTCAATGAAAGTCACAAGAGTTTATCTTCCAACACAAATTTATTGTACTTTACTTTCACTTCTGGATAATCGATTTGAACCAAGTTCCAAGAATCTCTCTGGCTTTCTTTTAACAGTTAAGTTTCAAAAACTGTAGGTTTAAATAAATTTTCTGTAGGCAATGAGCCATGACTGATTTTGGCAGTAATGTGATTTAAAACACGTGCTCGGCTGGTGGAAAACATAGGAACAACCAAGAAGTTTTGGAAAAAGTTACGAGTTAAGTCTAAGAGGGTGTTTGCTAAAAGATAAAAATTTAGTCAGCCATGTGATAAAATTATATTCGTGTTAGTATTGAAAGGTTGCTGGGAAATATTTTAACAGTTTATTGTAAGAAAGAAACCAGAAAATCAACAATTTAGGTCAAAACTGGCTTTGCGTTATTTATTTATTGGTTTTTAAAGCCACTATTTTCTTCTTAGAGGACAAAAGACATTGCATTTGTATAACAACTGTTAAATACTAAACTATAACTGATGACAACCCTCCGGCTTATTCGTATCCTAGGCTCTCTGCTGGTCTGAAGATTATTTCACGAATGATCCATTGTTTTATTATAGCAATATTACGCATTTAGAAAATTTAAATAAAAAAAAATAGGTAAAATAATATTCAAACACTTGTCTTCAATGTTTATAAAATAAAAACTATTTGTAGGTTGGGTACTAATTCATCCTAAAATTATGAATGCTTTACTAGATATTTTAAGAAGTCTCGTAAATTGTTAAAATAATATTGTTTTATAGTTTTTGGAATTACCCCCCAGCTTCTTGGACTGCCCTTGTTTTAGAGGGGTAGAAAGGGGGACATATTTCTGTTGGGTTACCTTCATTTTCACTTAGGGGATCAACGCGTTGCCTCTGCTGACACTGCCAGAAACTTGGGAGTAATGTTTGATTCACGATTGAGATATATCCATCATATCTCCAATTTGAATAAAAAATCCCATATATTCTGAATTTTAAAGTCCGTAAAAAATTATGTGAGGCTTACATCATGTCAACGCTATCGTATTGCATTACACTTTATTACCCGTGTCTTACATATGAAGATAAGCAACGGATACAAATAATTCAGAATGGTTGTTGCCGTTTCGTCTTTGGCCTAAGGAAATATAATCGCGTATCTGAGAAATTAAACGAGTTGAAGTGGCTTAGAATAAAATTTTTATTTCAATATATCTTGCTTGTTAATGTTTATAGATTATTAAAAATGTCAGCTGCCACCTACCTAAGATCTGAACTAGTATTTAGTAATGTTCCCCTTAGAAGAAATATACTTGTTATGCCCCAACATTCCACAACGCTTTTTCAGCGATGTTTTACATATAATGTCGTAGTTATAATGAATTGTTAAATATCTACGATACCAATTTAATTTCAGGTATTTAGAAAAAATGTTAAAGCCACTCTGCTGTACCAACAATTTGATGTTAGTACAGTCTGACGTGTATTTATTTCTGCTCTTTCATTCTTTTCGTATTGTATAACGGTGCTTGCAGATGTTTATATGTTATTGTTATGTACTATATATTTGATCTGATTTAATTTATGTTATTACTAAGCCCAGAAGTAAGTGCTAAATTATTGTAAAAGTGCTGCTGATGTGTCTAAAAAACTATAGATAACCGCTATTGGTTTGTATCATGCGTGTTGATAATTCACGCTGACGGTAAATCCATGGTAAAAAGGGTTAATGTTGAGTAGCTGCTTATCAGCTAGAATTCACCGTTTAAGAATTTGTAGACAGGGTTTAAATTTAATTTAATTTAATTTAATCTGATTTGATTTAGTATGATGGAATTTGGTTTGATTAGTCTAATTATTTAATTACTTATGTGGCTGTTTTTCGTTTACTCTTTATACATTCCTAATAGAGACTATTTATTATTATTATTATTATATTATTTTGACTCCTTGTTCTCTTCTCATCCTTTTTGATCTTCAACATTTTTATCGTATTTGTTATCGTTTTCTAGTTTGTAGTTTTTTTATCTCAATTCTTAAAAGAACGGATTTTTGGATACTGTCAGATCAAAGTTTCCCTAAAAATAGGGATTCTGAATTCTGACGTTATACGAAAAACTAAAAAAATTGTCAGAACTGCTAAAAATGACCTCCTCTTGCTAATATGCAAGAATCAACTCTTCGTCATGAAATCTATAATTCTGTTTCTCAAATCTTCCTCTGCTTCCTGAATAGGAGTCTGATACACCGATGATTTTAAATGTCCCCAGAAAAAATATTCTAAACAGTTTAAATCGGTAGACCTATAGACCTAAACTAACCATGAGCAAAAATTTATTCGGAGTGGAAAATCGCGTGGTAGAAGAGCTTAGACTATCTGGATATGGTAAGGATACATCAAATTATCCATCAACATTTTCCAAACTAGCACAGATGGAATTATACTTGTACCTGGTTCATTCTGGCGTATTCTCGGTTTGTGACCTCAACCGTCATTACATAACTCTAACTAACTTTACAAACATTAACTAACAAAACACTAAATGTCAAAAAAGTTAAGAAATGGAAAATAAAATATGAGCTGTCCCAGCTAACTACTTTTTTTTTATTGAAAATAATGGGAACAGAACGAGGAGGCAAAATATGATATCAGCATTTACACCGGGTGTCCCAAAAGAAAAAGTTCAGGAGAGTGAAATTGTTGGTACCGCAACAAATATGACACCCTGTATACTTCCTCAGGCAATTAAGACATTTTATTGTAGAAATTCCAAAAACTAATAAGTGTACTAAATTTAAAATAGTTACCTCGGGGAAAGTATGAAAAAAAGAAAAAAAAAATTTTTCTACGAATTTTCAAAATAACGAGTCACCACTGTTACTTTCAACTTATAAAAGTCTTAAGAAAACAAAAATGTTTTATAGAATTGGTTTCCACGAACTCCCAAAGAGAGAATTATTACATTTAAAAGTCGGAGAATAGTCTTCGTAAGAGACAGGCTTTTGTCTTTGAAAACCGACCGAAATTTTAACGAACATAAATCCCATTCAAGAGTATTTATAATTTGTAATTGTTAAGTTTCTACAATAAAGTTCTGATTAATAGTTGCTTCTAATATAAATAACGAGCTGCATCAGATAATTACATTACGGATTTCAGAAATCTTCGTTAAGAAGTTTCATAAAATGCTACTTCTTGGAAAATGCTGTAGTATAAACTGTCGCGTTTTGTTTTAAGCGAGTTCTTTATTTATTTTGGATAGTTTTTTACTTACACAAAGTTCATGTATACAGGGTGGCCCACGTGTGTGACAAAGTAATACAGTGTCTGGCAGAAAGTGCGCAGCATGAGAAAAATTTTTTATCTATGAATTTAACAAATTTATTTTAGTTCAGAAAAGTTCTGCATGTCCTCAAACCAAGGTAATACCCATTAAGTCCGGTAAAAGTCTTATGGTAAAAATTGGAAATTCCCCCAAGAGTATAGTACCTTCATTTTTCATTTTAGATTTAGATTTTATTATTAGTTTATTTGGTAATTGTCTGGATTAGTGGCAGGTTTAAGCGGGCAAGCAAAACTGCTGTAAAACAACAAAATATATAGGGTAGAGGAAATTAAAGTATTACTTGTTATATTTCACAATTATAATTCAGTTGCCTGGCACGTGTTTTGACCCTTGCGGATCATTATCGAAGGAGTACAAGACAATACTAAATTCTACCATGTAGTTACAAATTAATATCTAAGTAATAGTAATGGTAAACATGTCAACATGTCATTAAAATAAAATTTGGGAAATGAAGTGAATTGACAGACAGACTATGGGTTATTTTGGTCCTTAATTTTCAGGTATTGGCCAAAGGTACAACTAAATAACAGGTGTGATTATAGAGGTATTTACATCTAAGTAATAAAATTAAGAGAATGATATTGTGTATATAATTATGGGTTTTTTCGTTCATAATTATTGACAGTGTTTATTGTATATTTATCCTAAGTTATTAGACTATTAAGTATTAGATTGGCACCTGAAGGTATTTCAATTTGATTATTAACAACATTACATCTATTTTTTAAGGCTTTTTGATTGCTAATGTTTCTAATAGGTTGAGTTTTCTACCCTTGTGTTGAGTATATATATCTGTTTTATTTTGTTGGATATTGACTGGTTACTTATTATACAGTGGTTCGCTATTCCTGATTTATTTTGTTTTTTTAAAATGGATGTTTTATCTTTTTTAAGCCTAATGTAATCTTGTTAATAATCAAATTGAAATACCTTCAGGTGCCAATCTAATACTTAATAGTCTAATAACTTAGAATAAATATACAATAAACACTGTTAATTATTATTAACGAAAAAAACCATAATTATATACACAATACCATTCTCCTAATTTTATTACTTAGATGTAAATACCTCTATAATCACACCTGTAATTTAGTTGTACCTTTGGCCAATACCTGAAAATTAAGAACCAAACTAACCCATAATCTGTCTTTCAATTCACTTCATTTCCCTAATTTTATTTTAATGACACGTTGACATGTTTACCATTACTATTACTTAGATATTAACATTAAAACTTCACGTAGAATTTATTTGTGAAATCTAACAAGTAAGACTTTAATTTCCTATACCATGGAATATCCATTTCACCAAGCATGTAGCCCATCACAAATCAAATATATAGGGGCCTTTAAAACAAGTTTGCAGGATGTTAATATTTTTAAAAAATCGAGCTTTTCTTAATATGTTTGAGGCAGTGTTATAGGTATTATTTTGAATTTTAGTAGGTTTAGTTGATAGTTTGATGAAATGTTCTCCTAAACGAAGTCGAAATCACAAAAATATTAAACGATACTTTGCATTTGACATTGAAGTCTCTACATAACTGTGCCATTAAAAATGAAAAAGGCAGAGGCGTACATATTTTTTGTTCCGCTTAAAAATTGTAACACACTGTATCTCCAAATAAAGCCACTTTGTACATTTATTGAGAAGCGCTGTTTTTCTTAAAGTCATCCAAGGATTACAAACCTCAAATATTGGTCTTCAACCATAAAATACCCTCCTGTAAAATGCTCTTACGTTTCAAAGAAATCGGTGCTGCACTACCATCGTTACCCGGTTTCCATAATTAATAATTAAAAGACAATACAACATAATGGTATAATCCGTTTGTGGTTACAAATTAATATACATAAAGGGTTTATCCCAACACAAAGTTAAATCTAATTCAAAACTATGGTCTTTAACAGTGGAGTTTTGTTATATACTATTTGTTCGAAACTAACTTTCTGACTGTTCCATTTGTGGTCAAAACAACGCCTCAAACAGTTTGGAAATTACCATGTTTTGCCATACTGTGTCTGATTTTTTATTTGACTAGTATGCCAAAACTAAAAAAGGATCGGCATTTACGTACACAGGGGAAGATAATACAGAATAACGTAAAGTGTTTGCAAAATTTATTGCTGGGCATCGACGTTGCTAACCCATAACGGTGTCACACCGTAAAGTTGAACACAGAGTGAAATTTAGGCCGAACATTAACAAATACAGATTCCTTTTCTCAAATTTATTTTATTTATTTAAAGAGATTTCGCTTCCGAAAATGTACTTTTGTTATTGTAAAATACGATCGATATTAGCGGTAAGTCAGGTCAAAGAAGCCGAAAGGCTTCGGCGGTACGTTGGCTATAAGATCAACATAGGCGGAATAGGCTTAAATATATTTAACGAAAGACGACCCCCTATAATAATTAACAGTTTATCTATTTAGTAGGTTGGCAAGATATAAATATACTTTTATATACTAACCTATCACTTAACAGTTAACAAAGCTTGTTTGAGAAACGTGCTTTAATATAATTTAAATCCATAAATTAATCTTATTTCTGTACGAAGTAAAATATTATGCTAATTTAAATAAAACTATACGCAGTTTAAAACCGGCATGCTAACAAAGAAATTCAACTCTTATAGTTTATTTAAAAATATTCTTCTCCTAAAACGCCGGGAAAACGGTCTAAAAGTCTCAACACACAGTTTAAAGCGATATTATAGCTGACAAAGGAAACCACTTACTATAATTGCTGTTTCAAAAAGTATTTATTTCTTGAATAACGACAAAAAGTATACAGGATTCGAAAACATGTCTATTTATAGCTTAACACTCTTTGTTGTAAGTTACAATATGTAAATTAAGTTTCTTTGAAAGTAAAAACTGTAGTATATCTAATATTTTTAATAATCTGTGATTGGAAGTAAAGATAATGGCCACTATTGGTATGACAACGGATCATAAGATTGAAAGCAAATTGGTTCCCCACCGGGAGATTCGAGGTGGGAAGGTAATCCGACTTGTCTATCAAATGATTCTCTCATTGCTTCTGAAGGAAGAAGGTCGATTTCATCATGCTGGTTCACTGCAAAATTTCCGACTCTCTTAGAACTACTCATCGAAGATGGTAGACATCTTTATTTGTAAGTTTGCGACAAATTTTTATCACTTACCGTAAACATGTGGTTTTTACCGTGATGTATATGCAGGATGATAATATATAAATAATATGAATATAAGAACAAAAGATCCTATATGCCTTATGTCCTTACTGCCTTATTTTTGAGATACAGGGTGTTACAATTTCTAAGCGGAACAAAAAATATGTAGTTCACTGCAATTTTTGGATTACACAGTCAAGTATGCAGTTTAATGTCTGATGCGAAATATTTTTTTAGATGATTGTTTGATTTCGGATTTGTTTAGCAAATAAATGCAACTTTATCAAACAGTGAAATGAAAATATTATTATATAATATAAAATGAAAGATGTCAGATATTATTGGCAAAATTTACGCTAAAAATTTGAGATTTTTACAAAATACTGTTCGATATTATACGGTTTAATGTGCTTTAGTAGTAGCTTATGTTTAGGAAAGGTGTAGTTCATCGTTGTTGTTAAACATTTATTTTGTGATTCATTATTTCTCAACAAGGTTCTATTTTTAACAAAGAATAAAACACATTCCTGTATGTAAACTGCAGGGACAGTAAGAAAATGGTTCTCTTGAAATTTACTTTGGCAACTTTCACTGAAACTGAGACCAAATATTCTTACTGCTCTCTTTTAGCATATAAACAATCGTTCAACGTCCCTACATTCCCCATACAGCATAATTATGTACCTGATATGTGATTCGAAATTTACGTAGTCGTAGTAGACCATTTTCCATGTTTGCCTATCCAGATAAATAGCTAAAATGCGTAAAGTGTAACATAGCCTATTTAGTTTATCAAGAACATATTATACATGATGGTCCCATGATATAGTACTATTCAAGACCATTCTCAAAAATGTTGTTGTTTTTGACAGTTTTAGTTGACCCCTGTTTAAAACGATATGTTCCATTTCTTTCAATGTAGACCTAGTGGTTTTAAATAGTATAGCATTTGTTTTTGATGTATTTAAGACTAGCTTATTTTTGGCAAATCACTCATCTGCTCCCATCATTATTCGTTCAGTTCTTATGTTAAGACTTCGCAGACTTGGAGCCACTATAAGAAAATTGGAATCATCTGCATAATTTGTTGATGTATATTTGTTGTCAATTGACAGGTGTTTTGTTATATTATTTACATAGATGATGAATAGGAGAGGTCCCAATACACAATGACACAAATTCACCGTCCCAATACACCCTGTGGTATTAGTTTTATTTCCTTTCTGTTAGATCTTACGCGATCCTTTCCCTTACCTATTGTTACGTTTTCCGATAGGTACGATCTGATCCATCTCAAGACTACTACTCGAATCCCATACAGTTTCAACTTGTCAAGCAAGATTTCATGGTCCAATGTATCATATGCCTGCGACAGGTCGAGAAATACTCCCAAGGGGATTATTCCGTCATCCAAAATCCGCTCAACAAACCGAAACAATGCTGCCTTAGTCTAGTTGCCCTTTAGAAATCCGTGTTAAACCCTGTTAAAGAGATCATGCGCTGACATGAACTTTATAATACGGTTACCCATTATCCGTTAAAAAAATTTTCAAAATCGTTGGAGAAAACTAATGGGACGGTAATTTTCAGCCTCTGTTTCATCGCCTTTTTAAATACAGGGACTAATATGGCTAGGTTAGTTGACCAGGAAATAATCCGTACTTTACTGTAATATTTACTATGTAAACGAGGGGCTCCACAATTGACTCAATCATTTACTTAATTAAAGAAGTTGATCTTAGAACAAAGCCTTTAGGTTCCCTTGGCCTGGTGCACCGTATTTTACAAGAACAAAAAAACAACCATTTTTATTTTATTTCACAAGCACAAATAGATAAAATCAAATTTGCGAAAACAAATATCTGTTTAGGGTTCTAGGACTAAATATCTCTCTCCCTTCAAGCTAAAGGTGTTGACTCCGCTAATGTAATGGATTACCAACGACGAAAAAAGTGCCGCCTTTCTTCTGACTAGATGTTGATCATTAAATTAAATTTTTATTTGACCGCGGTATCCCTTGAAACTTTTTTAGGGTAATAAAGTAGACTCCGCCCAGTAAATAAAACTTGCAAGCATTTTTTTACACTTCTTAGCTAATAGCTTTTCAACAAATAATTAGCTTTTGTTTTTTAACAATCAATTTTTCGGTGCTTTTTGATTGTTTCAATGTGTTTCGCCGATTTGTTTTGTTAATCTAATGGGGTTTGTTAAACAACAATAATTCAAGGTGTGTTTTCTCAAGCTCAAGACCCTTTACTTTACTTTAAACAGGTATTTTCCATTTAAGAGCATATGTGTAATTTTACATGTAATTAACAGACTCTCACCTTGACACATGTTCTAGGCATTCATTTATAACACTGACTCTACTCGTAATACACACATTGATAATTTCAGCTGATTGTGGTTGCAAAGTAATTACTCCCTTAAATTATCTTTACAGGTGTTTTGTAACTACATGTTAACGCTCATATACACATTCCTTATGTCAACAGAATTTAACTTCATTTAAATTAGAAAGTAATCAAAACCTAAATAATTAACTCTGCTGGTTTCTCACTGTTAGATTATTAAAAAGAGGGGATGAATCTAAAAGTGTGTTAGGCCCAGTCAATCCTCTGTTCTTTAAAAGTATTTTCCTGACTTAAAAACCAAACGTAAGTATTTACATTCAATTTAAAAATCGTAAAACTTTTAAAGTCGAAACAGAACGCTATTACTGCTATGTACCTTCGGGTAAGTGTGGAAATAAAAATAGGAAAATCCATTTGATTTCTGTCAGGATAAAATCGTGAGCAAATAAAATTGCCTATAAATAAACTCCTTGACCTTTGACTGTAAAGTTGAACTTCCATTTGCACTAACGACTCTAAAAATAGAAATAACAATAAAAGAATTTCACGGCTCAAAAAATATATTATACGCAAAAGGGATTTGTAAAATGGAAACAAAGAGCTTCATATGAGCTCATCAGATATTTTTATTGTAAAAAACTTTATTCCACTATTATTAATTAATCGCTTAATTACTTATCTGTTTTCTGATGCGTATTCATATCCATTGCAGCATTGGTATAGTACGTCACGCCTTTGCAACGAAAAAACTCAAAACAGCCGGACTGACACGGTTGTTGACCAATTTAAACGCCATAATATACCAGGTGCCAAGCCGCCATATTTTATTGATACACATATCAATTCCAATTTTTTGAAAGTTTAACTGTTGAGTCTGATGCGCACTGTGAATATTAAGCCAGTTGACTTCCCCTTCCGGTTTAAACAGAAGTCACATAAACTTTTTTTATTTTTAATAGAACACCCTGTATATTTGCAAAAATCTGGCTATTGCGTTCTATAGGTACTTACCTTTGGTAGATTCTGAGCAAATTTCGTTTGAAAATGTCGAATTGATCATAAATTATACCATTTTGCCAAAAGGCAAATGACTGTAGGACCAATAAGCTATGGTAGTTTAGGTTTATTTACCGAGTACTACTTGTCACTATTACAACAATTTTACTTCCGGTTAAATCATGCTACTAAGGTCAAATTACTCCGAAAATTTGATTGGAACGCCCACCCACATAAAACATTACGTTTAAGTTCTGCTAAGGCAAAGAATTAAGTAACCACACTCGATAAACCTCTTTAACTATGCCAAAATCATGGCGTCGCAAAACAAATGAAAATGATCAAAAACATCATTTAACAGGCATAGCATCCTTAGATTAGGGTATTTTTAGATTTGAATGGGTTATTATTATTTTGTTTTTTTACTCTTATAATGCTCAAGGCTAGCACCACGACGTTTAAAGAGAAACGGGAAATAAAAGCCATAAATATGGAGTTTTAAGCTGCGTGTAATGGACGTGCGCACAACTTTTCTGAATATGATTTTTTATTATATATTTAGGTTTAAAGAAAATACAGAACTACATAAAAATAAAATAAACTGAACGCAACAGCTCACTTGAGACGTCTCTAAAAAAGAATTACAACGCATTTACAATGCTACGCAAATGCCGAACAATCAGCACACGCCTGACGTTTCACATCAAATTTTTGTTGGTTATGCGGAACCTGAGTCAATTATCTTACTTTTCTGGTCCACTGCCTTAAGCTCGACGTGTTGACCTTTAGCAGATTTGGATAATTAGATTAAATTATAATTTATTAAGATATTCCGTGACAAAAATCAGACCTTTTTAAATAATTTTGTAATATACCTACATTTTAATGCTCTTACAGAGTCTAATAATAGTTATATACCTAGTGCAATATAAATAAATATTTAAATGTTCTTTACTGACATGTGTGCTAGTCAAATCGGCAACATTGCACTTTTTTTATTCGCATTCTTTTTATAGGGCAAGCCTATAATGGCTTATAAAAGGTGTACGCACACTTTAAATATCGTGGCATTTTGGTTTTTGTCATAGTATGCTTCTGAAAATTTGATAGCTGTCATGTAGTTTATTGCAATTAATAGTCATGGAACGCCACACAGTAGAACAGCACGTTGTTATCGTGAAAACGTATTATAAATGTGGAGAATGTTATGCGGAAACAGTTCGTAGAGTGCGAGCTGTTTTTGGAAGAAATAATGTACCAAAACATACGACAGTGCAAAGATTGATCAAGAAACTTGAGCAAAGTGGTTCAGTTGGAAACATAAAATCAACAGGGCGGCCGCGTACTGCTCGATCTATTGAAAATATTGCAGTAGTGTCGGAAAGTGTTGGTGAGAATCCAGGCACGTCGATTCGCTGTCGGTCACAGCAAGTGAACATTACCAAAAGCAGTATGCAGCGAATTCTTACAAAAGATTTGCATTCGCATGCCTATAAAATCCAATTGACCCAAGAATTGAAGCCAGCAGATCATGGGTAGCGCCGTGAATTTTTTAATTGGATTCTGGAAAACGAGGCCAACGACGGAGATTTTTCGAAGAAAATCCTGTTTAGTGATGAGGCACATTTTCAATTAAATGGATACGTCAATAAGCAGAATTGTCGAATTTGGGGGAAGAGAATCCTCGTGTTATTCACGAAAAACCAAAGCATCCTCTACGAGTCACCGTTTGGTGCGGATTTTGGTTCGGCGGAATAATTGGGCCATACTTCTTTGAAGACGAGGCTGGTACTGTACTAACAGTGAATGGCGAATGTTATCCTGCAATGTTAGAAGAGTTTCTTCAACAGAACGGAGCGACCTGTCACACTGGGCGTGAAACAATGGACTGGTTACGACTGAAATTTCCTGGTCGTGTCATATCTCGCAATGGTGATCAGAATTGGCCACCACGATCCTGCGATATAATACCGTGCAACTTCTTTCTCTGGGGCTCTCTTAAATCTCGTGTTTATGCCAATAAACCACCGCAATTCCTGACTTTAAGAACGAAATTCGACGCGTCATTGATGAAACTCGTCCACAAATATATGAAAATGTTATCAATAATTTCGTCAAAAGGGCAAGGGCCTGCCAGCAAAGCAGTGGTAGACATTTGTCGGATATTATGTTTCACACGTAAACGTGATATGTATTCTTTGTAATCCCAGTAAAGTTTTGACATATTTTAAGAAATAAATGTGTTTTGTTAACAAATATAAATGTGCGTTGATTTTGGGACACTCTTTATGTTTAATTGCCGATATTTCATGAACTATTGGGTTTTGACATAAAACGGTATGACCAAAAAAATCAAATGCTATTTTTGCGATACTTATAAAGACATTGTTTGCATTTTTATAGAGTAATACTTTTTGTATCAACAAACTTTGGGTAAAAACCAAAGTATTATATTACAACACCATTTACATAATTACTTTAAACCCCTTTCTTCACTTCGGTGTGGTCTATGTGTATACTTCTAAAATGGTTTTTTGTTCATTTGCATTTACAACGTTGACGTCCACTTTGTCTCGTTTAATTTCAGCCTTTATTAAATTGTCAAATTGCAGTGTTAAGGACTTGTGCATTATAAATGACTTTTTTTTAATGAATATTTATTCTTTTGTGTTTTCTTAGAGCTAGTTGCAGCTTGCGCTTTACTAATGAGTATGGATCGGGTATTTTTGTATGCTTTAACATTTTCACAGAGACTTACATTTTTTCGAGTGAAACATCTAAAATATTTTATGGTATGAATTTGGGGCAATTATACCTTGCTTCTTGTCTTAGTTGGCATACGAGGCGCAGTTATCTTGTAATCAATTGCCGGACTTCCGAGCAACAACTAAATCCTATTACATTACAGCTTCATACAATGAATAATTTTCCTCAATAGCCAATTTATGTGTAACACAATTGAACCAATTATCAATTGTTTCAATTGTGTTACACATAAATTGGCTATTGAGGAAAATTATTCATTGTATGAAGCTGTAATGTAATAGGATTTAGTTGTTGCTCGGAAGTCCGGCAATTGATTACAAGATAACTGCGCCTAGGGGCGAACTAATCGTTTTAGGAATAAATCAACACCTAGTTTACAACATGTTAGACCCATTGTAACGAGTCAATGCCAATTGAGTAAAGCAAGTCATTATTTATGCTCTGTTAAGCAGTTACTTTAAAGCTACAGAAGCGGGAATTCTTAGCTGTGTCTTAAGCACTACTAATGGACTAGTGTAAGTGTGTCTTCCTGGGAGACCAATATTATACATGCAATAAGGCCCCCACGCCGTTAGCAAAGTAAAACCGTTTTGAACAAAGCAGTCAGTTAATATTCCAAATAGAACCAGTTGGTAAAAGGATTTAAAAACTTACCAACCTTTTTGTTGTTTTAGTGTCTTTTGAATTACTGTGCAGCAAATATACCATGATGTAAACTTTAGTCAGCGAGTTTCGCGAAACAGCCAACCAGACACCAATTTTTTTATGGTGCAATGTGGACTCTACAAAAAAATTAGAATAATTACTACTCCACAGGCCTGTATTCTGAGAATTCACATAACCGGTGAGGTGAAACCAGGCTTCATCAGAAAAAAAATGTCAGGTCTAATAAATATTTTCTTTCCAATAAAATTTCGGTAAACCATTGACAGTAATTCATGCGTCTTTCGCAATCTACAGCTTGTATTTACAAATTTAACTGTTTTTAAAAACAGTCCTGCATGCTCCATAAGATCTTCCCACTTCTTAAGACAGGCGTCTTACGCATTTTGAGGGCGTGGATTGCATTATTTCACTCACAACTGCAACAAGTTCTTCTGTTCTTACAGTCGGTCATAGCATCAGAAAGTAATTCATTTATGTTCGGAAATTTAATCCAATAACTTTGACATTGATACCAAGGATCTGGATACAGTACATTGATTTATTCCAATATCAACAGCAACTCCTTGCTGAAATCCAAGATCTCCTGTAAAGAGTAGGTAATAAGCCTCTACCTCGTGTTTCTACATCATCATCAAGAAAATAGTTTATCAGCCAGTACCTGTTAAACTTATAAAAGTAGCATCTGGAATATAGTTAACGGGGCACAATTTATGATAAATACCTGAATAATTTGCCATATACATCGTCGTTGTATCTTCTTCTCGGATTATACATTTTTTTAGGACCCACATTCATTAAAGCCGCCATTTTTTCGAATTTGTATTGGTAATTTACGATCCTCAAAGTTCCTCATATACCAACTTTACTTAAACTGAGGTAAATCATCCTATTTTAGAAGATGCTATGAATAATGAAGTAGATACTTTTGAAGCCAAGTACCTTCTTCTGTATATGTTGTACCTAGTAGTAAATACTACTTGAGTGCAGCAAATGCTTCGGTGTTGTAGTAGAAACTCTACTAGCGATGCATACCACCCATTGCTTCGCAATCACCAGGAAATCGTTATGCACGATTGGTTTTATTATTGCTTTTACAATAATATATTTATTACTTTTATACTGATATTGAAATTCAGCACTTTGTGCCGATGGTAGTATTCCTAGCAGAATCATGTTCATTTAACTGCACTTCGTGATTTGCTGTCCTATTTCGAATTTTTAGGGAGAATTTGTCGCACTGACAGTTTTGACCTTTACTATATGAAACAATAAAAGTTTTAATTTTCCAAAATCTTTTTTCAATTAGCTTTCAATAGTTTTAAATCTGATTAAAATTAAAAATTCCAAGTTTTCGATTTTATCATTCCAAATAATAGAAAAAGTTTGGATTGTTATAAAGTTTTAATAGGAATGCTGGGATCAATAACAGAATAGTAAAATCAAAGTCAGAGGCTAAAGGAATTTGGACGATTCTTTTTGTTTGTTATCATATCTGATGAACATTTTCTTATATCTCAAACTAGTTCTCCCAATAGCTTTTAATCTGAATTATAGACTTTTATATAATATAAGTTTTTGTGCCTTCTTTTTTCACATATACAGGGTGAGTTTCTTAACGCGTTACAAGACAATATCTGGACAACGGTTTTAATTATTTTCATGAAATTTTGGTGAGGCAATAGGGATATCGGGGGATATATTTAACTATATTTTTTACATTTTACCCTTTTCTTAATTTTGAGGGATGGGGGCCGAGTTTGAAATTTTATATGAGATGATGTATTTTTGTTGCTAAAATTCGATTCTACGTGAAAGACTACTTATACTATCAAAAATTGTTTGACTTCTCAGGCTACGGAATTATGATTAACCGAAATTGGATTTAATTTTAAAAAAATTAATAAATATGTCGTAGGCAGTTAGAAGACGATACCACGAGTTCGGAATAGACCTGTAACGAACGAAAACATGGCAGTTGGTGTTGTAGGAGTGGTAGCTATTGGCCCTCATGTAGGTTCCAGGCTGCTTGCTATAGATGCAGGAATGAGGCAAAAATAAGTTAAAACCATATTGCACTTGTACAAGTTTCTTCCATACCACATTACGCTTCACCAAGAGCGAGTGGGAAGATAAAAGAAAGGTGTTTGTCCCTTTTCTTTCCGTCAGACCCAATCCTTGGACGCGTTTCGCCGTATTACGGCTCCTCGGCAAGGCTATAGAGTCTGACGAAAAGGAAAGGGACCTTACAGTGTTTTCAACACATAATGTATATATACCGGGTGTCCCACTAAGAATGGCTGTCGGCCGTATCTCAGAAAGTGTTAGTCGTATGGCTTGCGGAAAAAAAATATATTAGGTAAAGTGGTCATGAGAAATTGCTGGAAATTATTTTCAAGTTTCTTAGACTGGCGCTAGACGGCGCAACAGTAACGGTAAATATGAATCACGAAGTTTCCTCAAGAGTCGCCTAGTTAAGGTATCCCAAAAATAACATTCTTGTGTATTTCGAAGATTTATTAATAAGATTCACCTATAGAACGTGTTCGTCACTTTTCAAATAAAGTGGTGGGGGAAGGTTGAACATTATTTGTAATAAATGCTGATAACTCCGGTCTGGCTTAACATAATTTAGTAAGCTTAGTTTTGTTAAAAAGGGCCTTTCTTACTCTATATACCACCTTATAAACTACGGCAATATGTGTTTTACACTAGGCGCTAGGGGGCGCTGTCTTACAACTTCACAAACATTGCGCGTTTTTTCCATAATTGTAAATATACTAGTATATTCAATTTTACCTCATTACATGGATGATTAAAAGTTTAAGAAGTCAGCGGAAACCGCAATTTAATATCTATTTTCAATCCAGAGATATCAACAACAATAGTCATAATTACGGAACATTATGATTTTATTTTCAAGTTGCCATTGTAAAGGTTTTTTTAAGAGTCAAATAGGCCTTGGGAAAACAAAATATGGGGGTACGTATGTTTCAAGCAAATATATCGTTACGACAATAATTCTCAGTGGCGCCCTAAATGTTCAAATTGTCGCCCATCGTTCTGTATACACGACTCCAACCTCTTCCTGGTTGATAATACTGCAGTTTCCACCTCTGCCATAGGGATACGGCGGCTGCTGTCCCTTATCCTTTTTATCATGTTCTCCCTTGTGGTGGGTCTGGTAACGAAAACAAGATCCTTCAATCTCCCCCATAGTTAAAAATCTAGGCATGTTAAGTCAGATGATCTAAAATAGAAATTACCACTTTCATTAACAATATCACAATATATCCTATAATATTACCTGGCAGGCCACGGAAATATACTCCCTCTTCCTATCCACCTTGCAGGAAATGTGTCGACAAGAAATTGACGAACGTTTGCCGCAAAACGTGCAGGACATCCATCGTGTTGGAAAACCATAGTTCTGCGAATATCCAAGGGCACATCTTCGAGAAGAATTGGGAGTTCGCAATTTAAAAAATGTAAATATCTTTGCCCAGTAAGCGACTCATTAAATACAAACGGTCCAATTATTCTGCCACCCAAAATACCGCACCAGACATTGACACTCCCGCATCCAATGGGTATTATTCCGCGACCAAAAATGCATATTATGGCGGTTTACTCCTCCATTACTATGGAAAGTAGCTTCATCAGTCCACAAAATTCTGGAGGGGAGATTTCTATCCTCCAATATCATATTGAGCAACCAATAGCAATGATCCAATCTTCTATCATAATCTTGCGGGGTCAAAGCCTGGTGGAGCACAATATGGTAGGGATGTAGCCTAAAGAAACACAAAATACTTATTACATTGACTCGAAAACTATTAAGAGAAATTTGGCATTATTCTAAACTATTTAAAGGTTATAACCTATAGATATAATTACTCACCTTTCTTCTAATAAAATCCTATGCACAGTAGAGCGAGTAACGCCCAAGTCTCTAACAATTAATCTAATACTAATTTGTGGATTAAATTCCACATATGCCAAAACATTTACAATGTTTTCCTCGGTTCGACCTCGGCGGCGTCTGCGATATACAGGGCGACGAATACTTCCAGTAGTACGAAAACGGCTAGCTAAACGATTAATCATTCTACTGTCGTATCGGCGCCTTTGAGGGTATCGTACTGTGTAAACCCGTTCAGCAATTGTTGCATTTCCCAAACATTTAAAATCCACCGCAATGATGTCAACCGCTTCTTCAAGTAACAGAGGCATTTTGAAAATCAAATACGACACAACACTGTTGACACGACAAAAATTTTGACGTAATAATGAAAGGAGACACGCGTGCACAGTTTCAATTCATATTTTGTTTTTCCAATGTCTATTTAACTCTTATAAAAACCTTTACAATGGCAACTTGAAAATAAAATCATAATGTTCCGTAATTATGATTATTGTTGTTGATATCTCCGGATTGAAAATAGATATTAACTTGCGGTTCTTGATGACTTCTTAGACTTTTAATCATCCTTGTAATCAGGTGAAATTGAATATACTATTATATTTACAATTATGGAAAAAACGCGCAATGTTTGTGAAGTTGTAAAACAGCGCCCCCTAGCGCCTAGTGTAAAACACATATTGCCGTAGTTCATAAGACGATATATAGAGTGAGAAAAGCCCTTTTTAACAAAACTAAGTTTACTAAATTATGTTAAGCCAGACCGCAGTTATTAGCATTTATTACAAATAATGTTCAACCATCCCCCACCACTTTATTTGAAAAGTGACGAACACGTTCTATAGGTGAATTTTATTAATAAATCTCCGAAATATACAAAAATGTTATTTTCGGGATACCTTAACTAGGCGACTTTTAAGGAAACTTCATGATTCATATTTACCGTTACTGTTGCGCCCTCTAGCGTCAGTCTGAGAAACTTGAAAATAATTTCCAACAATTTCTCATGACCATTTTACCTGATATAGTTTTTTTCCGCAAGCTATACGAATAACACTTTCTGAGATACGGCCGACAGCCATTCTTAGTGGGACACCCGGTGCATTAAGTGGGAAGATATTGTGAAACATGCAGGAGTATTCTTATAAAACAGTTTAATTTGTTTCCTATTCCAAGAGACACGAGCTGCAGATTTTGAAAGACGCAGGAATTACTGGTTTATCCAAAATTTATTCATAAGAAATGATTTACTAGACTTGACATGTTTTGCTGATAAAGCCTGGTTCAGGTTAGTTCAGGTTAGTGTTAGTTTGCAACGATAGGTTGACATTTCAAGGTGAGGTTGGTTGGAGGTGTGGAAGTCAATAGTACTTATAAAATAAAAATATTGGTAAAAGGAGTTTAGGGAGGCCCAATGTAAACTAACCTTAAATTTATGGCGTCGTGAAAGTGTGCCCCAGAAATTATATGGTGGTGTACACTATAGTGGTTTTACGAACTAAAAAGTTATGAAATGTAAGCCCTGTATGCTATTGAATAATTAATAAATGTTTGAGGAAAGTTCAAAGAATAGAAAAATATTGTTTACAATAACGAAAGCTTAAAATTTAAATACGAGTTTATCATAAAATATTAAATACAGCAGAATAATTTTAAGAGGATTACTTTTCCCGATTGTAGAATATATTAGCTTATAGACGAGCGATAAAAGCTTTTTAGAAATTTTAAAATTCAACTATATACTGCAAGCAAGAAAGTGCTGACAAGTGTTATATTTTAAAATATTCTTGATCTGAAGTGTGTTATGAAATTACATTTTGGACAGGTTTCGGTAAAAGCTTTTCTAAAAGATTCCTTCTGCACCATTTAAAATGATCTATGCGCAGGAAAGTAAGTAAAGGATCCATAAATTTAAAGGAATATTAATCATTTTATTTTTATATCTGAAAAGAAATTTATTCAATAAACGCGGTAGAATCGATTTTCCATGACATAATATAGCACTCAGAGTGGTAATAGGATTTTGTTTAATATCCTATGCGTGTTTTCAGAGATTAACTAAAACTTTTTGATTTTGCGCATAATTGTAGACTTGTTTAAAAGATGTTGCGATTTTGCTATTCTATCTCTCCCAAAAAGATTATCCAAGTTTCGAACACAACTTCAAAAATATTTAAGGTATGCTCTACACTTGATTCTCACTAAAAAATTTCATGTGGCTAAGTCGAGCACCATTTTTGATCTATAGAGCTCCTGAGAATTTACGAAGAGGCATATGAAGACAATCAGAATGATAATCTTTACAACATATCATAAAAACACGAAACTTACCAAGAGACATTTTTTATTCTAAGGGTGTAATCTATGCATCAAAATAATGAGAAAAAACTCAAATGTTGTTATCCAATATTCATTTGTTTTCAAATTACAGCGTTAAATAAAATAATAATATTCCTAAACCAAAATATCCAACAGTAACATTGTTTTAAATAAATGATTGGTTTAGTAAATTTTCAAAAATACCGCCATTGACTTTCAAACATTTCCTGCTTCGTTTACGAAGGGCGCGCGTGGATCTTCTAATTGATTCGTGCCTTTCTTTAATATTGAGTACAGCATTTCTAATGCGTCTAGTTAATGCATCCCTAGTATCTACTTTTACTTCGTAAACCTCAGTTTTTAACCAATCCCATAAATTGTAGTCCAACGGCGTGAGGTCTGGCAATCTAGGAGGCCAACTAATAAGACCACCGCGACCAATCCAAACCCCTGTAAACCTTTGGTATAAATATTGCTTGACCCGACGATCGAAATGGGCAGGTGCTCCGTCGTGTTGATATTACATTTCAATTCTAATGTTTAAAGAAATCTCCTCCAGTAGTCCTTGCAATTCATTTTTTAAAAAACTCAAATAGTGATCCCCTGTAAGGCGATTTTCCAAAAGAATAGGGCCAATTAAATTATTATCGATCATGCCGCACCACACGTTTACTGTAAACCTGTGTTGAAAATTACTTTCGACTATTACGTGAGGATTTTCGTCCGACCATACATGGGAGTTTCGATTATTATTGATGCCGTCACGGGTGAATGTAGCTTCGTCAGTAAAAAGTGCGTGCGGTACAAGATGACGATTATTAATTATCCACTCAGAAAATTGCATACGCTTGGCGTAGTCTCCAGGTTGAAGATTCTGCACACGCTGTACATGGTACGAATATAAGCCTTGCTCGTGAAGCGTATTGATCACTCTTTTTTGGGGAATCCCCAACTGAATTCCAATTCTTCTTTAGGTTGTCGTCGCATCTTCTTCTACTAAAACTAGAACATTTTCTATTTCTTCTATATCCGAATGGCTCGTTCGGATGTTACATTAGCACTTGGAAGCGTTCCGGTCTCGCAGAGTTTGTTGAAAACTCTGATAAAGGCCTTTCTGTTCGGTGTTCTTTCATGTGGAAATCGCTAACGATATTCTTCAGCAGCCGCTGTAGCATTCCCATTACACAAACCATAAATAAAAACCATACTGGCGTATTCGAGATGTGAATATATGTGTGGCATTTTATAAAATTAAAATGATACAAATCCGAAAGTTAACGGTGAATCAATGTAACATTTTATACTGAGACTAATAGGATAGTGACAGCACAACAATCAAAAGCAAACAATAATAACATTTATTACAGGAAAGCTAAATTAATGCAATATTTTGTTTTTGCCTTATAACTTGAAAACAAATGAATTTTGGATCGCAACATTTGAGTTTTCTCTTAATATTTTGATGCATAGATTACACCCTTAGAGTTAGGCCCATTCCTCCCGACTCACCCTGTATTTAAACTTCTACATAAATCTCATTTAGATATATCGCACAAATGTATATGCATGAAACATGATTATTGTAAAAAGTTGAAGCAAACACTTCGCCAAGGTTCGGAAATGGTCCTGGTATTAAAACTAAGTCTATTCGAAACTCTAATTGCTTGAATTGTCTCAGCGTACTGATCTTATAAACTCCTTGAACAAATTTCATCGGATGCTCATGATAGTCATGTCATCTCAAAATCGATAAAAGTTCTTATATCTGCGACAAAATGTAAATCGTTAAATTATATTTGGTTTAAATGTTTAGCTATAACGGATTGTTTTGCTTCCTTTTCACCAACCCATTGTTAACGTTTCCTTAGTATCCTAAAATGGAAACTCCCAGTTTCGCCTACTTTACCGCAGCAGCAAGGGATTGTAATACCCCTTCAGACGCTACGTATAGTGTAAATTGTCTGGAATGCGACGGCTACTTCCGCCTCCGTGGTCCTGGCATACCCTTGGAAAATATTACAAGTAAATTACAAATGTCATTAATTACCGTCTCTAATTCCTGAGATTAGTTTCGTTTTGCAAAATGAAGATAAAAATTTACGGTTAAGAGAATTTCTCACTGATCTCCTAGTAGGAATTTAGTATTTTTTATTTAAATTAATCCAAAAGTTGACATTTAACAACAACAAAATACACATTTGATGTTCAAGAACTTTTGTTATTTGACTTTCAATTTTTCTACACAATATGCCGAAAGAATAATCAAAATCGGTGGAAAATGACTAAAGTTCTCGAACATTCAATGTTTCCAATGTTCTGCCAACTTTTTCTGAAAACGACAAATGCGATAAATATTTTGAGAGTTATAATTGTGAGCCAATTTAGCTTATTGTTCACAGTATTACGACTAAACAGTATCTGATAATATGCAGAATTTAAAATAATGTTTTCTTGTTTACTTCAAGTAGGTATACGCTGCAGTATTCATGTAATTAAACCATTTATAACGTCGTTGTAAGAAAATCCGTAATTTATCTCTAAAACTGGACAAGGGGAAGGAAAGTTCTAGAAATCGCGTAGCCTTAAAGTGACTGAAGCTTACAAAGTTGAGGTTTTGGTCTTTATCTAGCTATCCTAGTTCACTTCAGGCTTTCAGTAAAATTTTTGGAAAGTAAATAAACTAGTTTTTCTTTTGAGCAGTTGCCAGCAAGTTAAGTTACCCCATTCTTGATACAGAATTATCGTAGACAACAAACTTCATTACATAGAAATAAAGCTATTATACGTAAGGTTTGTATTAAGGGAAAATGTCACAATGATTAAAATATCCAACTTTGTGCGAATAAGGACTAATTGCAGGGAAATATAAAGACATACTGATTAAACTTAACAGCTTAATAGATTAAGCTTAAAATAGAATAATCAGTGGCGTAGTAACAGTAAGGTCACATAAACAAAACAGAGACGTTAATGAGAATTTAGCAAAGCCTTTTCCAAACAATAGCATGTATAGTCTTGTGCTTATTGTGAAACGTCTACGTAGATTTTGAATGCAAATTAAAAAGTTTCAGTTCCCTATTTTACTGTTTCTTATTGTACAGTTCGTTGTCAAGTCATTTTATCTTAGTAAAACCTTTAAAAAAACACGTCTCTTGGTGTCCCAACCAGACCATATTTTTGGATTAAAGCGTAAAACACTTAATATATCAGATAACAAAATATAGGGTGTTAACGAATGTTACGTACATATTTCAGGAAGGTATAGTGCTTGTCAAAATAAAAATAGTACTCATAAACATGCGATCAAAAAGGTTTCTTTTTGATATACAGGGTGTTAAAACTTTAATTTTTTTCATTTTTTCCCATATTTTTCGAGATAAGTATTTCAAATTTGGTATACTTATTAGTTTTGGAAATATCTACAATAAAGTGTCTAAATTATCTGTCGTGTTAGTTCAAATGGCACCCCTTCTAAGAGCACCAGGAGTTCCTCTTCTACAAATTGACGATAATATCCCGTTTAATCTTCTTGGTAGGAAAAATGGTCCCACCAAATAGTCTCCAATAATGCTAGTCCACACATTTACTCTAAACTGACACTGGAAATGACTTTCGACTATCGCTCTTCTACCCAAAAATGATTGTTAGAAAAATTTCTGATGGCATTTTTTCAAAAACTTTCTTCATCGCCAAATACAATTTTATATCCGAACAATGGATTTTGGGTAACCATTAGAATGAACCTGGCAAAAATTTTCTTAAAACCCCGTATTATTCAAAAACGAGTGGAGTAATCGAATTTGGGTAAATAACAAAAAATGCTTAAAATTGAAAGTACTTTGAAATGAATCTACTTTCGAAGTTCCTGCAATTAAATTATATATATATATATAACAACAAGTCCAGCAACGACTACCCTTCTTTATATATATATATATATACCAGGTGTTGCATCGTCGAGCGGGACATAGGAAATCCCATGTAATTTTAAATGGGGTCAATTATTGGCTTCCCTAATTATTTTAGAGAAAAATTCTATTTAGGTTTATTAAAGAGCACTAAAACCCACATTCAAAAGAATAACTTTAGATATCTATGATGAGCCCGTTTACGGGTTATCGCCGATTTCTTTTTAACTATTTCTCCTTTTTATGGCCCCGTATTTGCGGGCACCAGTCAAGGGAAAAGATGACTGTCAAATAAAGTTGTCATTTTGAAATGTGTGCTTTATTGTTATAAAAACTCGTACTTATACTTGGATGGGTGACCACTTGGGAAACACCGCGTGCTCTTGTCTTAGGGAAGAGTGTAAAATGAATCGACATCAAAACCATCCTATTCACGCCGGAGAGGCCGGATGAGATCGGATATCTCGTAGGATGAAGGTGCTGTTTCACACTCCCCAGTCGGTAGACCGCACGATTAAAAACCGTACGGTCGATGACCGGTTCAAGATGGCCTCTGATACGCCGACGAACCGTAAAAAATAGTAAATAAAAAAAATATATATATATTTTTGAAGCGTCGCGATGCCCAGGGCGTCGAAGAGGTCGCATTGATGTTATCTGCAAAAAATTCAAAGTGATCCTACCTATCGACAGCTTTTTACAGAATCAAAATATCCCATCGTTTTTGAGATATAGGCCCTTGAAGTTTTAAGTTATAACCCCTGTATACCTTTGTTAACGAAGCGTTATGTTAAAATATACTTTGTTCAGATTTCAGTATCTGCTATATTTTTACCTAAAATATATCTTACGTTCTAATATGCAACTATCGGACTTTTTTCCAGATTCCAGACAGATTTAATGACGTTAAAATGTAACTTAAGTTTTTTTTCAGAAATAATGAAGAAGGTAATAATGGAAGCGGACCTAGGCTACAAGAACAGGGCATCGTATCAAGTCACACCTGTATCAGCGCTGACTACGAGTTGGCCATGATTCTGAAAGAGATCCGTTTCATTACAGATCAGATGCGCAAGGAGGACGAGGCTCACAGCGTAACGAGAGACTGGCAATTCGCTGCCATGGTAGTCGACAGACTGTGCCTTATAATATTCACTTTATTCACCATTATCGCCACATTAGCGGTGTTGTTTTCTGCACCCCATATCATCGTCTCGTAGCTGTAACTCCACCACGTCCCTCCAACGCTAAGAACTCTTCCGAATGATATGAGTTTGCTACTGTGTGCGGAAGTTCCACGACTCATGCTTTTAAGCAGCGACAAGTTGAATCGGTATGCCCGTAAGTAAAGTGTAGTTAGTATTTGTTAAATTTTGTTAATACGGAGTCTTTTACTAATCAAAGTACCGCTGCACAATGTCTACTGTAATACAGGGTAAATATTTTGGCAAAGTAGACCTCTTTACTCGACTTAGCTATCATTATCAATACAGGCAGCAAATTCTTTAGGTACCTGGTCGAAAAGGTTAAGCGTAGAATGGTTAGTGATTGACGGAAGATCTGGGGTACGTGAAAAGGATGCTTTGGTCTACTTGCGAGGCTCCCAGAGCTTCCCTTAATTACTACTACTACTACTTTAAGTTCTTGGCCCTAAAGACTCCTCCAGAAGTTCCGTTTCCTGGATACTTGCCTGGGCATTTTAATTCTCCGGTTGGAAAATCTCTTCAGGTTATAATGTCAAAGATTTTTTTATCGGATGCTGGTACCAATGTAAAGACTTTCATGCTTAACACCACTTACAATTATTATTGTATGATTTTACTAATGTACCTTTATGGTTATTTCAGGTCCTAAAGTATCTTAACTCTGCTTTTGCTCTTAAAATTGACATTTGATGCATTGAATAAAAATAAATATGTAAGATATATTCAAATGTTCAGGCCCAATGAAAAACTCATTAAAATTAAAAATAGAGTGTTCAACAACTTTTATATTTTATCATTTATTGTGTAAATAAATTGATGTCAAAATTAACAGCAAATAAGACGAGTTAAAAAATTTGAAAGAATATGTAAAATATTATTAAAAATCGATCAATTAAAAAGAAAAGTATTCTAAAAACGTCGATATATATTAAAACAAAAGGCCTGAAATAAAATATTGGTACCTATATTTCAATTGAAGGATTTTAAATCTAGATGACAATTATAATTGAGTTCTGCCTTTTCCTCTTTTTTCTTGGCAAATGGTCTTTTATTTTTAAAGGGTCTTCGTATTTTGCTTAGTTTTAAAGCGGTAATGGACGCCCTAAGTTATAGGGTTCGATATAACGAAAACGAATATATATAATAGGGCTTATTAATTAAGAAAGTATTAATATTGTAATTAAAAGTGCAAAAACCAAATGCATTTCTAATTATCGCGCTTACCCATAACTAATTAATAAATTAAGTTCGCACATGTGACACAGCATGTGGACAACAGTGACATTTTAATAGTTAAAAAGTAAACTGACATATAATAGGTTTTTTAATTCCTTAAATTATTAAATATTTTTAAATAGAGTAGATCAGTAAAACTGTATATGTTTTACATAAAATGGCTACCAGTCCTTTTTAAATCCCTATAATAATTTAATTTGCAAATAACTTGTATTCAGAAAGACAATATAAATCCTAACTTTAATTATCAAACCTTCATTTTTTTTTTCTTAAGAAGAAATTTTCACAGATGGCCAAAAACGTGCCAACTTTTGTATCTTTAGTAAACGTTATAGTCTAATGCTATTTAAAGCGTATTTCCTTCTATAAAACACTACATAATACATAACATGTTATGTAAAAATAAAAATGCATTAATTAGCTAAATTAGTAATAACATTTTTGCTTTTTAACTTATACATAAATAACAACAATAAGTTTAAAATATTCAATTATAAAATAGAAAGAATTACAATGTAAAGTTTCCATATAGCCCGTTACACCAGGTAAAAGGTAGTTATTCTGTAAGTAAAAGTTTTATGAGGGAAATGATGTGTTTCCATATAGCTTAATTTAGTACGTTTGTAATATTATTGCCATTTGGGTCAGTCAATTCAACTTGTTATCGTGATGATAAAACAATGTTAAGCGAACTTGAGTGTAGCCTCAAATCTCACTATGGATGGCGGTATTTTATATCCAAAGTTTTTTTTGTCGTAGTCAAGTTACTAGGAGTATAACACAATCATTCTGTGATATATCAAGATATTGGGTTAGTCAGCTATTATGAACTTGGTTTGTTTTAAAAAGCCCTTGCAAGATTTCATATAATTGTTATACAAAGTCTAAGCAGTAGCATGCATTTATAAGTATTTTAGAGGCCGAGGAACTGCAACTTAAAAAATTGATAAAATATTTCAATCTTATACAGAGCGTATAGAAATCGGGAATACATCAAGTACAAACCACTTTATCTAATTTCTGTTTCTGTTAGAGGCATTTTTAAACGATGATGTGATGATATCAACTATTATAACACTTATATGCAATACTCGACGAGGCAGTTTGTTAAACATTATAAGTTATCGTAGTTGTAAAATGCATATCTGGGACTGGCAATGTCATATTTTAAGTATTGTAATTTATACCTAAGCGGTGTTAAAGTTTTAAAGACAAAGACGGAAAGCAAGTGAAACGGGTAAAACATAAATATTAAAGGTTACAATCATATATTGACATAGGCTGGTACATCTTTCAATATACCACTATTACAGATTTATTTTAAAACAGGTAATTTATTGGTAACCTTTAATCGAAAATAAATTAAGTTTTATATGGAATTATTAAATCAAAACATTAAACACTACACTAGGTAAACCGCTTTCGTAAAAAATAACTTTAGCGACCATGACGTACTTAATACCTATTATTTAACATATCATATTGTTATTTTAACGTTAAAAACCAACAAAAAAACTTAAGATAAAAACATGCGAGTCATACTTTTTCAAGTTGTGTAATTAAAAGATTGATTTACAGTAAGGTTGTCTACAACATGACTGTTTTAAGTAGCATTTGCAGGATATGAAAACATAAAGTTACGGTTATGTTCAAGTTTTTTAAAAGCACTTACTAAATTTAAATTATTTATAATAATAATTTATTAGGAATATAGGAATATTAGCCAAAGCATTAAAATTAAATTTTAGATTTATTATTCACCTTTATCAAACTGTACTCAATTATAAGTAATAAGGAATGGAGCATCTAAAACATCACTTCAAATTTAAAAACTTATTTTAAAATTAAAGCAATTTAAGGGACCTTCCAAAGTAGAAAGAAAATACGGGTGTAAAGTAAGATGAGAATTTAATAGTATCCTTGGGATCTAACTAAATCGAAAATTCATTTAAGTCATAAAATTTTTCATTAAAATGCTGGGAGCTTTGTAACCTATCACGTGGCTTAACTTTTCAGTTTTAATGTCGCAAAATTAAATTTTGTCGATCCCAGCTTGTTCTTTATTGCTAAATAATTCATATGAATGAAGACAATTCAACTATTTTAAAAAGAAAAGAAATTTCCATCAACCCTAAATATAACTTACCCTTTGAAAGAACTTATCATAAATCGTTTCAAGAACATTTTTTATAACATATTAAGATATGAGACACCGAGCTTTTGATATCTTATTAGTGTTGTATAGTGTATAGCTATAGCAGGTTATATATGGCCATCTTTTTAGGGTTTTAATTGCATCATTATTTTTCCTTTGGGCCAAGATCATAAAACTTAATTAAAAAAAAAGTCGCTCTTAAAAGCAAATTATCTTTCGTGGCGACGTAGTTACATATCACTCTTCTGGAAACTGCTTCTGAGACATTAACCGTGCTTTCCTTTTAAAAGTTAATTATTGATATTTTACACTTTTAAAAATATTTAAATAACGTTTTGCGTCTGTCGAAGACGTAAATAATTAAAGACAGCCGTTTTGTTAAAGAAATGTAAAAAAGTATTATGTCTGTAACCGCATAATAAAATGAAAATTCCCCTTTATACTTGATAGAGCTACTTTGCATACTGATATACAATTAAATTTTAAGAATTCAGTCTTGCTTTAAACTAAAAATAGAAGAATATATTACAAACTTAAATAAGAAGCCTTGAAGCGAAGCGAAAATAAATATAAAATGATATGCGATATTAAATTTTTAATTATAAAACATTTGATAAGATATGCGGCACGGGTATTACTGTTAATGTGTGTCGGCATGCTTTTTTAGTTTACTTTCCCAAGATTGGTTTTATTCTAAGATTAACAAGCAAAGTAAATTAGGTTTCTCATAGTTTTACCAGCTTAAAAAAGCCCACATGTAACCAAAAATCAATATTTTAAATAGTTTAAGAGATATTTTAAACTGCAAATTTAATACCAAGACAAGCATGCAATTGGAGAATTTGTTACCACGATAAACTATGCGCATTTATTCTTCTGGTGAAACGAACTTGCTAGTGTTTTTTACTTTACAATTTAACAATCGATCTCCTTAAAATATTCTAGTAAAAAATATCCGCAGCTTAAGGTATTCTATAGCCTACCTGGTCGAAGAATAGCAATTTTAATATCTTCAAGGAGACAGTATTTAAAGTAAGTTCCTTGCATTTTTTAACACGATATATCAATAATGCGCCACATATTACCAAAAATCGATAACTCGAGTCCATACTTACAGGGTCATGTGCCCTAACAAAAGTAAAATACATAATAATCCACCTTCTTATACCATTCTTTTGTAATACAATAATATTGGTTGGCCTAGAAAACAATTTTTCACCCGAATTTATTAAGGAAGGTTTGGCATTCCAAGATTAAGTGTATTAAAATAATAAAATTAAATTTCTCATAGTTTTACTGGCATCGTACATCAAGGAAGCCCGCATGTCTCCAAAAATCGATAGCGTAAATAGTTTGCGAGCTATTTCTAACTGCAAGTTTAAAGCAAAGATAGGCATGCACTTTAAGGACGTGCCACAAACTTTAAGAATGCGTATTTTATTCATTTAACTTAGCAAATTGTTAGAAACGTAGTAAAGAATTTTGTTTTACCGCTAGCCATATAACCTTATATATAGTTAATTTGAGCAAAATAATTCTTTTCATACCATGCCATGCTTATTTTCAAAAATTTTAATAATAGTTAGTAAGAAATATTTTTTTTTCTAAACAGTATAAAATAGATAAGAGATATTTCCGCTAAATATAATTTTAAATGCAATATAATATTTATAGACATTATTCTATATTTATTGTTTTACGGATGACAAATTTGGTTACAACCGATAGTATAGATCAGTTTCATTTTTAAGGGATCAATGAAGTTTTATCTTTTAAACGAATTCGGATTTTCACCCCATATTCGTTTTAATTGGACTGAATCAGATTTAAAATAACTGTAATTTATTTTGTTTAGCTCTTTTCATGAAAACATTAAATATTGCGGCCCCTTAACTTTATTTTAGGTAATTTGCATCAACAAAGGAAAAAAAAAACTTTTGTAAAAACTCAATATTTGTGGTGAAATACATTTGGAGATTTTAAATGGATTTTGTATTAGGTATATGTATATACTTACAAGCCTGAGTGCTATTCATGACAGTAATTATTATACTTTCGTTGCATGGTATATGTTTAGGTGAATTTATTCATTGTACATACAGCGCACATATAAAGACCCCCCCCCCCTCCCCGTATCGTGTTAACTCTTGATTAACAAGTGTGAGAATAATGAAAGGTTGGTTCGTTCAACAATAATTACTATAGACTCAAATATCAAAGGTGACGACAGGGCGTCATTTTGAATACAATATATACATACAAACGATCCCCAAATTTTATAATATTTTATTGAGGTTCTTATAAAGGGTGTTTATTAAATATACGGCAAAAATTGAATGGGTTATTCCCTGGACTATTCTAAGAATATTTGTGTCCCTCGATGATTTTTGAAAAGCTTCCTTCTTTTTAAAGATACAGGGCGAGAAAAATTTTCGACAATAACAACGGTTTATTTCTATAGTAATATTCTTAATCCACAAGAACTGTTGAAAATTACTACCTTCAGCTACGATGCAAGAATCCAGTCTTTTTTTTATGATAAGGCACAGCACTACAGGATAAATCCTTTATGGCGCTCTAGGAGCGGTGCGTGTGCGCAAGAAACGATTCACGTTGGTCTTGAATCTTTGGAGATTATACTCGTTGGGGAACACGATCTCAGGGAGGTCGTTCCAGAGTGATGACGTTCTCCAGATGAAAGAATTTTGAAACAGTGTCGTTCGAGGGACACTAAGCTGAACCACGTACTGGTGGGCTGCAGTGGCTCGTCGTGTATTTCTACCATGCACCGCTCTGGGTGGTATCAAGCGGGCAACCTCAGTTGAACACTTGCTATGAAAATATTTGTAAAATAGGCTCAAGTCGCCAACCTGCCTTCGATGTTCAAGGCTTTCCAGGTTGTTTGTCAGACTATGGTCACCGATCAAGCGAATGGCTCTTCTTTGAATGGAATCTAGCAATTTCAGGGTATGTTTTGGAGCAGAGCCCCAAATATGCAAACATTACTCCAGTGATGGTCGAATTTGGGCTTTATAGAACATCAAAAGTTGTTGGGGTGTATAGAGGTTCTTTGTTCGGAAAAGTACTCCAAGCTTCTGCGAGGCTGCCTTAGCAATGGCCGCAACGTGACTATGCCAAGACATATGACTATCCAAATTAACGCCCAATAAATGAATTGATGAAGCCAAGGGAATTGAGTGTCCCGCCATAACTATATCCGGTTCTTCAACATTAACTTCTTTAGAAAAAACTGCCGCCTGGGTCTTTTTAACGTTAAATTCTACTTGGTTACTGTCACCCCAAGACAGAACCTCTTCTAGGTCCTTGTTGAGATGTGAGACCTCCTGCTGCCTTCTTCTTATTGACTGCCGAACTCTTTCAAAAACACTAGGGTCGTTTCTTATTGAGTTACACCCAGCAGTTATCCGATTTCTTAAATCTTCCACATTTTCCACTGGAGTACAATAAATCAATGGCTTTAGATGACCCCATAGGAAATAATTCAGGGGGTTTACGTAAAAAATATCATAATTGGTTTTGCCGAAAACTTTTCTTCAATATGTCACCCTGCCGTC
This sequence comes from Polydrusus tereticollis, assembly GCA_963920685.1. NCBI lineage: Eukaryota > Metazoa > Arthropoda > Insecta > Coleoptera > Curculionidae > Polydrusus > Polydrusus tereticollis. Next base: position 13,535,711 of record OY987335.1, on the reverse strand, counting down.
ATCTCTGAAAATTGAGTAAAAAATTTACTCTTAAAAAGTAGTATTTTGGTTGTTCTAAAACGTACCAAAATTTTGTTATTCTCACACGCGGGATACTTTATACGCGTTAGATATTATTTTTAATGAGGAACTTTTCTATTTAATTAATATCTTTAATCTGATCACCAAAATTAAATTAACAGCTATAATGACTTTAACAATAAAATAGCTTACAAACTTTGAAATAACCAATTAATATTAGGGGCACTTTAATTTCGGGGGTGTTAGAAGGTCCTAGCTCAACGCACAATTTAAAATTGATGGTCTGTAGATCAATAGGCTAAGAAGGGGTTAAATTTAAGGAGACTTAGTGCGTGACATAAAAGTTTGGACCATAAGTGTGCTGCAGCTGATAATTTCAGTTTAACCGAATGGCAAGTTTAACAGCAGCTTAAAAAACTAGGCATTAATGTAACAACATAAAATTTATCAACCATTTTGATTACAAAACTATTTTTGTTTATCATTTTATAAAAGCTCTTTTTAATATGTTTGGAATATTAATGAGCACCTAGAATGAGAGTTCAAAGAGTTGCATATTATATTGCGAATAATTGTTATGCTTTAAAAATTTTATTTAGTTATTGCAGTCTGGCTACTCTCTTGACGTTCTATGACGCAAATACATGCTCATGTTTTGTTATAATATTTTGGCTTTTAAATGAAGCAGCTTATTTTCGTGTGGGTATGTTTATATTGCATTTATGTAAAATCTTATATGTATAGCGGTACGAGGTATGTGTACCAAAAATGGTGACACTCAAAATAAATAACAAACCACGAATAGACACAAATAACTATGCAACAATATGTTGAATTGCGTACTCAAAATTACAAGCATGCACGTATTTAATTAGATCCCTTCTCTAGGCTTACAATATACAACTATGTCTGCATAATACACATATTTTTATGTAAGTAGCACAAAGCAGAAAGCCGGGCTGAATTTTCCACAAATACAAACTTCTCAAGGCACAAAGAGGATTTATTGTAACCTATTTATTGAACTTGTTACCACAAAACAATATGTTGCGAGTTTGTAGAGGTATCTACGAACAGATCTTAATTAATTTGAATCGAATTTAGTCATGCATATTAGACGTTAACAAAATAGACTAAAACTTTCTCTGAACACTTTCAACGCAAAAGGGATGCTTAAACAAGTAAATTATTTTCAAAGATAAACTAAGAAAACATATACACATAATACAACTACAATTTATTAAAACAACAAAATTATGAAAACATGAATTAATCTGAATCAACCACAGAAATTAATTCCATCACGAAGCTTGCAAACATTGTCCTGAAAAGAGACATTACTTTTTGCGTTATCAGTGCATCCATTTAATGCTGTACTTGCCAATTATTATTCTTTATGCATAAAAAACGCCGTTTGTTATCCCCTAAGTCTTTGACTCATATTTTCTACAAGTAACCTCACTCCCGTCACAAAATGATTTATAAGGATTTGACCCACCCTTGAAACAACGCTTGAATGCAATCTCCATGCAATGCCATGTTTGTAAATCCTCTCTTATTTGTCTTGTGTGTTGATATTTGAGACATGAACTGCATATCCCTTGGAACCGTTTAAGTCTTTGTATTGCCTGATCTCAAAAGCAATAATGTGAATAGAACCCCATTTTGTCTATCAAAAGTAATGGAAAAAGATCCGGTAAAACAAACAGGATTTGAGAAAATGGGCCAGTGGTCAGTGGACTCGACTAAGTGTAAAAAGAGGAATTTTTATTCATTATTGTCTCCAATTCCCGTTTGCCATTTCATTGGTTTTACTTTTTGGAAACGGATATTAATGTGGTTGAAATGATAGACAAATCTCACTGATACAAATCGACAACGAATTAATTTGTTGGAATTGTTTTGTGTTTGGGAAATGTACAAATATTTAGTATAACCCCATGTTTGATTTTGCTAGCATTTATTACCAATATTTGAATCTAATATTCTTTTAAACTTTTGTTCAATTTAGTCAGTAGTCGAGATAATTCCTTGTATTTCTTAATAGCAATATTCATGTTTGGCCATTCTAAAAATGTACGCAACCCAGTTTTCTCGGCTGAATTTACCCGTAATATTTTAAGGCAACCTTTATACAAATCTTACTACCTATCCACACATGAAATAAACCTATTTTCATCGTTTCTGGTAGCTTTGCGAATATCAGAACATATTTTTATACCAAGAAACACTTTAAAAATGGATTATACCTTGTACAATATGTACAATGCAACATCGCTCTTTGAATATCAGGAACGATGTATGCGTTGCAAGCAACTTGCATATGTACGAATAGTATAAGGAATGTTTGTGATAAATCACAGGTCTAATACTAGAATTCTACCAATGCATTGCTAACATTCTTGGATACGATGCTTGAAATTGTCATAATTCTAGCGGATAAGTTCATATTATCGAGTACCTATTTAATGAAATCGTGGCTGTTTTCCTTTTTAAATAGTTTTATTAGTCATAAGTTATTCTTAAAATGTGGTTAAACATCCCTATTTATGATTTAACTTATATTTCCAAACTAACAAAAGTAAGTCATGAGCGCTACTGTTATGAAATAAAGATAAAACGATGAATCATACTTTAAAAAGTACTTCATACCATTTTGTAAATTTGAAAGAAAAAACAATACAACTACTATAATTATCGCGCTCTATTAAAAAATTATTTAAACGCCTGGGAACTCCAAGTTTTAATACCAAAACGCGGGAATTTACAACAGAAATTAATGATTAACGAACGGCATATAAACTGCACGTAAAATATAACTCTAACAACGAAAACAAACAAAAACAATACTGCGTTTTAATATTCTGTGTTCAATACTGGACATATTTAATAGTTTATGTATTTAATGTTTTTTTGTGGTCAGAAATGTGGGCTCTGGGTTAATACATTTAAAAATTGACATTGCCGCGAACAACCTTTTATTGGAGTAGATATAAAGTTCTTGGGTAAATGGTGAATTTTTAATATGCGATGCAAAAATATGGCTTTTTTAAAAGTATCATTGTATTTTACAAAGGTTAATTAAAATTTGATGTGATATTGTACATCCAATTCTAATTTTTACTACCAAAAATGGACGTTCATAATCGGAAACCTTAAAAACATTTAATTTTCATAAATATTTATTTATTGCAATAATCACAACAAATAAATGATACATAGAAACTCTTGAGCTAAATACAAGAATTATGAACATATTTAATTGAGAAAACAACATGATTCTTTTACATTGCCTTGCGAATTCCTATAAATGATTATTTACATGCGAAAATTTTAGGGCAGTATGATCTTTCATAAAGAATTGTTACTTTATTAATAAATATAATTAAATCTAGGCGGTAGGATGTAGCGTTTTAAAGAACTGTTGTTATTTATATTACTAGTGGCTCTTTTTTTAATTTTCTAGTCAAAGACAGCTCCGCGAAATAATGTTAAGCATTTGTCAAAATAACTTTGTTTTGAATTTAAATACTGTTACCGTATGTAACCGATAAAAAAGATATATGTCGGTTGTTGAAAATAGAAACTAGGTGTAGAGTAAATTTTTTAATAATAAAAATAGCATCTATTTAATAGTTCTAACAATTTAATGCAAAGCCTGGTTCCTATTTTTAACTAGTTGTAAATATTTATGTCACATGTTCACAACCCCGCATACTACACAGGTTTAGTTTTATTAGCAAAAAATGGCGAAAACGTATCAATTATCGTTATTGTTTGAATTATATAATTTAGAAATTTTGGTTTCTTGCAAATTTTTCGAAACGTAATTTAACAGTATTTAGCAGCGAGGTAAAAAAATGTTACATTATATTGTGGTATAAGTCTCCAACTATTATGGCCTCACCACAGGTCATTTGACAGACTGCTGCTCAAAAAGTATCTCCTTAGAAAGGTCGTTAAAATAGTCTGATAATATAGTTTTTACATATTTGTTATATGTATATACTTCTAATCCATTTAAACATGATTTTAAAAAACACACATAAATTTAACCTAGTGCAAACAATCCATTATTATTTTTAATCGACAATTGATTTTGTATTTCAATACAAAGTGTTACAATGCACATGAAAATTGACTAATATATTAGTAATTTATAATTTTTGGTATATTTAAATACAAAATTAAAAGTAGTTTGCGTGGTATTATTTAATGTAATGGTAAATAAAACTAAATGTTTAATACCTGAGGGATTATTTTAATTTTCTAATTCTTTTTTCTTTAGAAAAATGCTGCTAGTGAACGTTTCTTTACAGATGTTAAGTAAGTACCCAACTAGTTAAATGAACAATAAAATTAATCGGATAAAGAGTTATAGGATTATTGCTTTATTGCTCTATGTACTCTTTACGGAACTTTAAACTATTTCATGCAATTTAAATAATCATAATTAAAAAGAATAAACGACAGCTTTTGTGCTTTTCGGTTGTTGTGTATTGCATTTTGAACAAGCATTTTATTATATGAAATATTATTTCCGTAAATGGTCAAATATGAAAGCAAAAAGTCGGTTGCTATATTATAATAAAGTTTAATGGGCAATTAATAATCATTTTGTTATTGTAACTACTAGAATATTTCAAAGTGAAAAGCTATTATAACCCTCCTAAAGTTGAAAAAAAGATTTAATATTGCGCTATATTATGCAGGGTATGGTGATTCTTTATTATTTCGGAGAAGAACAAGCATTAAGTGTGACAATGAAAAAAGTACATCAAAAAATTTCGGGAGTCTACTTCTTTTAATTTATAGTATTGTTCCGTGCGTCTAATTCATAGCTATTATTAAAAGTTTGATACATGAAAGCTTCACTTAATTACCTTAAAGACGGCCAGGGAAACACATTAGAAAGTGAAAAAACAATATAAAATTTTGTGTCAATAACATTTGGTAATTGATCTATTCTACACTTTAAGCATTAAAATATTTACCAAAACCCTGTATAATAGTGTAATACCCAAATATTTCACATAAACAATTCGGTTGAACTTTAGGCCAGAAAAAGCAGCCTAAAAATCCGATTAAATTATTGTATACTGTATCTTTATCCACGACAGAGAAATTTTTATATAGCCAGAATACAGAAAAGCCAGATCAACTTTGGCAAGATAAATCGGTGTATTAAAAACAAAGCTCATAAAATATGATCTTCATAGGCAAAATGTTTCAGTCAAATGGTAATTTTGTAGATAACAGCATTTTTATGCTACGTGATCAACTAAATTGCATATTATAGGGGAACTTTGCCTGATATCATTTACGGTTTTATTTTTGCTGCATCCCATTTAACAGTTATTTGATGATGGATTTAAAAAATGGGTTACTTCCTTTTAACAAAAGCTTATGCGATTTTTGCTAAGCGAGATCCAAATTATTACAATTTTTTAAACAATTGTTCAAAAATTCCTAGACTATTATACGTGCAGATTTCGGTACGTTTCTCCTGACTTATCCTGAATATACAGGGTGGTTACCGAAGTATGCGAAATACTTTGTATATGATAAATTTTAAGCAAAAATTCTATTGCTACCCTGTATAGATCAGAAACTTGTCTAGGTACATAAATGACGAAAACATTTCAGCAGCTTTTCGAATCAATGATAGTATAACGGATGCTGTGTATTTGAAAATTGCTACTACTTTCTAGTAGAAGCGACAACATCGCATTGTTAAAAAATATTTTAGCCTCATAAACATTCCATACATTTTTTTTTATTTATATGCATACAGTATGTACATAAAGTAAGGAACAAATTAATTATTTAATAATCTAAAAACATTTCGTAAAAATTGTCGGACACGTATACAATAATTTTTAATTGCGCATATTTTGACATATAAATTTATTATACAGGGTAACTCATGTAGTATATGTGACATTATCGACGATTTTTTTAAATGGAAACCCCTATATCTCCAAGAACAGCTGATTTAAGAAACATAACACACTTAGGGCCTAAAATTGATAGTTTCGTAGCTACAGGGTAGAACAAATAAATTTATTTAAGATACATTTTTTTAAAAGTAGTCTTATTTGCTGTTATGTTTTTTTTTAAGTACGCTTATTTGCTGTTATGTAACTATGGTATTTAGATAATGACATTATGCTGTCATTATATTGCATTTTTCTAGTAAGTTTAGTAGAAGTAATAAAATTAATTTTAATATTTAGTTACTGTACGTTTATCTCCCACACAAAGAATAGGAATTCTTATGATGATTGAATATGGTGATAGGATTCGTACCCAACAAGAAGTTTGCATTTTGTTCAACGCTAAGCCCCTAAAAAGTCCAATCACTAGATCACCTGTGAGTAAACTTGAAACAAAATTTTGAGAAACGGGCTCTGTGGAAGATCTTCCCAGGAAAGGCCGTCCAGCTATTCCGGATGATAAGAAATTAAATATTTTATTGGCTATAGAAGAACATTCCCATAATAGCGTCCGCCAGATTGGCATAGATCATGAGGCGGCTGCTATGACGGTTCATAACCTATTAACGGTAGGAAAATGGCACCCGTGTAAAATCCGACTGGTTCATGAGTTGAATGAAGATGATTCAGATCGTAGGATAGAGCTTTGTCAAATATTAATGGAAAGATGTAACGCAGATCCTTTGTTTGTTGAAAATATCCTATTTTCGGATGCATCTACTTTTAAATTAAAGGGTGAAGTAAACCGGCAAAACTGTAAATATTGGGCACAAGAAAATCCCAGTTGGATGCCTGAGCATCATACTCAATATTCTCCAAAAGTTAATGCTTGGGCGGGTATACTGAAAAACGGAATTATTGGGTCATATTTTTTTGACAACAATTTAAATGGGCTAAATTACCTTCAGTTTCTTCAAGACTTTCTTATCCCTACGCTAGTTAACTTATTTCCGAGTAGAAATAATCCTGCAATTCTAGATGAAAATTTGTGGTACCAACAAGACGGCGCACCTATACAATATGCAGCAGTAGTGCGCCATTATGTCAATCAAGTTTTTCCAAACAGGTGGATTGGAAGACGTGGGTCTATTAAATGGGTCTTCAGACCTTACACCACTGGACTTCTTCTTGTGGGGCCACCTGAAAAATATTGTTTATAAGATAAGACCTGCCAATATTGACGATTTAAAAAATCGAATAACAATATAATGCAGGAATATTTCAGAAGAATCCATAACAAAAGTCCAACAAGAGTTTATTGATCGCTTGGGGTACTGCCAGGCACAAGAAGGAGGACAATTTGAACACTTAATTAAATAGCCTATTTAATTTTTTCAAATTAAAAATACTTTTAGAAAAATATTTTTTACCCTGTAGCTACGAAACTATCAATTTCAGGCCCTAAGTATGTTATGTTTCTGTAATCAGCTGTTCTTGGAGATTACAGATCTGAACTAAAATATAGGTGTTTCCATTTAAAAAAATCGTCGATAATGTCATATCTACTACATAAGTTACCCGGTATAATAAATTTATAGATCAAAATAGGCGCAATTAAAAGTTATTATATACGTGTCCGAGGATTTTTGCAAAATGTTTTTAGATTATTAAATAATGAATTTGTTCCTTACTTCATGTACATACTGTATATTATCGGATAATGCAGTATCGAAAAACACTAGCTTTGTTTAGGTTTAAAGTGTAAATTATACCTCACCCGTAAAATAAAGGGCCTCACATTTTAATTATAAAAAGCAATAATAGTTGTCTACTCAGGTTAATTCAACAACTCTGGCCTAGTTGACCATCATCATCAAATACCATGATAACTTAGAATCAGTAAAATGAGGCGATTATCAGAAATTAAAAATTTACGATACGATTAAATCATTCGATTAAAGTGATAAGGAAGGAAATTTTAATTGAGGGTCAACCTGGGCTACGCGGTCTGTTTAATGTAACTCGGAAATGCATTCGATTAGAGTAAAAAGCATTATTAGTTAATTTCCGAACCCATTACGTTCGCGTCTGTTTCTAGACATTCTCTGTTTATTACACAGGAAAAAGGAGAAAACCCATTAAGATTTAATGCGTTTTTTATGTTTATTAGTATTGTTACATGTAAATGAGGTTTTTGTAAAAATGTCAATTTATGATTCAAAACGTGAGTACGTAAGTTGTTTACTTGAAAACTCCATCATAAAAAATAATTTTGAGAAAAACCTTTTGAGTGATCATCATTAACAATTGTTTGTTTTGAATGCAACATAAAATATCATGAAAATCAGCCTGATGGTAATATGAATTTTAAAAGAAAAATCAAATAACCTACAATTAAACTTGTTCTATTAATTAATTGAATTCAGGTTAATTTCCATATCAAAACTTCTATATACATATCCATATACTTGCCACCTGCCACACGTCTGTTTTGGCACGAAGAATACTAGATATTAGTCTAGAAAAATGTATCAATATTTCATGTACTTGAATATATTTACTGAACATTTCTAACATTTATCAAACGACAAGTTGGTGGCAACTTTAAAGGACCTTTTTATTTTCTAACCCGTTTTTCTTGCAGCTTAAAATATAATATTTTTTCTACTACTAACTTGCGCAATTGCCATTATTTACTCCATTTCTCTAATGCGAAGTAAAATTTCTTTACCTAGGGAAATAATGAAAAACTTTCCGTGCAATGAAGTTAAGTTACACACGATGTTAGCATTCTTACTTGCCGTTTCTTTAACATGTTATTGGTTTTGAGCCTTTACTAACCATTTTAAATGAAGAAATTCCGGAATATTTTAAAAGAAAATTCTCATATCAGAAATGTCAACACGACCACAAACTTTTAATTTAACATTATTTTTTTAGTTTGACAAGTGAAATCCCAGAGGCTCCTTTATTTTCAAAATATTTAAAAAATTAGGCGGAAATATCTAATATGCAAAGATCTAAACGAATTAAATATATAATATTTCAGTGTTGGTAGTAGAAAAAATTCTATATATTATACCTCAGTTGACAAAGCTGTTATATAACTCGCACATTATATCCTGAGGCGCGAAGCTATATAATATCTCACTTCTCAACCGAGGTATATACCGTACTATTTTACTTTGGCTTAACAACGTTTTTAAAAAAGAATTGTAAGAAATAAACCCTTGTGTATTTATATAAATTTTGAAGGTAAATTTATTTAATTTACAATTCAAAATACATAACATGAATAGGTATAGTGCATGTATTATTTGTTTGTACAAAAGTGTTTCTAACGTAGAATGTTTTCCATGAAATCCTGTGAATTGTAATATAAATACCATATTATTTGCACTAGGTTAAATGCCAGGTAATGCTATTAACTAAGCAAACTTTAGATATTAGAAACAAGGTATAATAAGTAATTATAATTCCAACACAAATGTTTGTGTGATCTATCTCTCTTAACAACTTATGTGATGAAACTAAAAAATGTATTGTATAAAACCTAAAATGTAAATCTTTCAAGAAATTAATTATAAATAAAAAGACTATCTTGTTGGATTGTTATGTAAAATAATAACTTTTCCATCATTTAAGAATGTTAATTCCATAATATACCTACATGTAAAAAAACTGACAATCTATTTTGTCACTGATAGTCACAGTTAGCAATTCTCTTTTTTGGGTTGCTATAGAGATAGTTGGTAAACATTATTCCTTTGACACTTCTATCGCATCCCAATGCCACATTTTAGTAGTGCTGTTTTGTATCCAAAGCTGTTGTACAATTTTACTACAATGGATTGTAACTTTGTTAAAAGAATTTCAAATAAACTTACAAAAAATATACGTTGTTGTTTGTCTGCCACATTATACAATCCTATTTATTCATCCCATCCCGTCCATTTTAAGCGCAAGTATACCTATAACAATTATATTTTCAAGTGCTGCGTTCTTTAAACGTAAGAAATCATCAGTAACAAATAATAAAAATCTATCTTTTGCCAAAAAATTCGTAAATTTCCTTGTATTTATTAACTTGGGGAAATATGAATTTCTATATAAATATGTAACTAAAGCATAAGACCACATTTCTCTTTACAGGATATAGTTGAAGTTAAAACTAAAATCGGTTTTTCGGGCTTCCATTGCTCAATTCAAAATTGTCCTTAAAGTTCCAATATAGAAGTTTGAATATAGTTTGAAATTCATTACTTTTACTCCTTTTCGTGTAAAACTAAAATATTACTTAATAGACAGAATTTTTAGACTGTCGTTAGTTTAGATAGTATAGGTATAGAAAGTACCACCAAGTGTGACTTTTATCAGAGTCACAGATTTGGGTACTTACGAATCAAACACAAAAAGGCTGAAAGTGATTTTTTAACAAGCATTTATTCTAGAATAAAACAGCTTACTAAATATGCATTTTTAAAGCAAAGACGATTACATCTTAATATTTTATCATTGAAATATAAAACGGTATATGAGTATATCGCATTTTTATATTTGTGCTGCAGGCGCTTTACTGGTTGCCTACACACGCTGTCCAGTAATGTAAAAGTACAAGTACAAGTTGGTTGTTTCAACAAATATAAACATGACGCCTTCTGATTTTTCTACAGTTGAATTATTATTTCAGTGTCTTTGTTTTTTTTTTTTTTTTTTTTTGAAAAGAGTAATTTGACATATAAAACCAATTAATCAACATTCGGCAAAATTTCGAAGCTTACTGCGAGGTAGTTTTTTTTTCTTAGTAATTAAATATGCAATTTGTCAATAGTATTCAAAGCTAAAAAGAAGTTTAGGTCTTTGTAATGGCTTTGTTTACAAAAAGAATGGGGTAAAAAATAAGTTACCGTTAAAGCAAACGTTTCCTTTCTTCAGAATATTGTCACAAGGTCACTTTTTTGCATTACCACATGCACGACACTACGTCGGCACGTATAGAGAGAGCCCATGGCAGAACGGAAGTGGGGTGCAGCGGTCGTGCGTGTCGACCCCGGCCTACCGAGTTGGGGAACTTAGAGAACGACGGAAGAAGCCAGCGAGTAGCGCCCTAATCTGTGACCGACACTTCCCCCGTGACGGCAAGGGAACCTCATATAAGGTAGGAATGGGTTAATCTGATAGTTCAATTGTTTATAAGTCATCTTAACATAAATAAAAAGCTGCAATAATTATGATGACCATATTATAATCAAGCCCCGGTGCCCACCCCCTCGTGACAATTTGGTGGACGCGCCGGGCAACAGCCGACGCCGGAGGACGACCGTACCCCAGGGGTAAACACGGGGAAGATAACAGATTAAGGGAGGGAAAAGGAAAGAAGAAAAGATTATAAGCAGCTTCAATTGTATATTTTTTTTTATTCGTTATGGTTAACCCAGATAGGTACTTGTATATAGTTTGTAAATAGTTAGGCTTAGGGATCAATGATTAATTTTTTTTATTTTCTAACAAAAACCCTCCAGGTTTTTGTTTTCCGTGGGAGGGGGGGAGGTGTCACGAGGTACTTTTTTGCATTCCCACACTCACGACACTGCCTCTGCACGTTTAGAGAGATCCCATACCCCGTGCGTGTCAACCGGCCTACCGAGTTGGGAGACTTAGATATGGAACTCTGAGAACGACGGAAGAAGCCAGCGAGTAGCGCCCGAATCTGTGACCGACACCTCGAGACACTTCCCCCGTGACGGCAAGGGAACCTCAAATAAGGTAGAACTGGGTTAATCTGATAGTTCGATTGTTTATAAGTCATTTTAACTTAAATAAAAAGCTGCAATTATTATGATGACCATCTTTTAGTCAAGCCCCGGTGCCCCTCGTGACAATATCTTAATATAACTTGCACTGTTTTTGTAAAAAAGCACCAGCCAAAGTATTTTCCAAACCATAGACATAAGAGGCAATATTTTTAAAGCATGTTAACGACCATTTTTCAAGTTTAAACAGGGTAATACGTTAACTTTGCAATGCTACATCACCCAACACCACTTAAACTGAATGCGTGTTTAGTCAGTAATCTGTCACCAGCAACAAAAATTTAGGGTTCAATCTATATGGAAGCGTATTAAGGAAATTCCTTTAAAACAGAGATAAATCAGGCCAATCCATCTCTGGATAAACTTTGGGCAAAGCATTCCCCTCTAGTAAAATGGCGCAAACTCTTCTCTCTGAAATTGAATCGATAATAAGTATGATACCAAGTTGCGGCAGGATTTTGTTCGGAAATATTCGTCCATTTTCGATATGGTCGAAACACTGCTAAATGCCACACAAAAATGTTTGCGAAAATTCCACCAATAAACGAAAACCGTTAGGGATTGAGGGAGTGACGTAACTTATCTAGTTCCGTTTTAATTTCTGGATTTAAGAGAAATTTTAATATACCTACATATTTCCTATTAAAATTTAAATTGGTTGGATTTAAGCTGGATTATCGCAAAAATGATTAGTTTGAGTTAAATCTTACAATATGAAATCAAATTTAATAAGCAAAAGGTAAAAATTCCGTAAAACCGCATCAAGGTTTTCCTTGAACTAAAAATTGAATATTTTTTGATTAAGTTTGAAATACGGATATAATTTGGAAAGTATTATACCGCAAAGAAGTATTTAAAAACAGAAAAACGTATGTCATAGGCTAACAAGTGATTTGTGGCAGTGTGTTCTCCCGCAGCTCATCTACGTATGTGTGGTACTAAATGATGAAATATATTATTTTACAATACAACATAATAATTGCTACCGTCTATCCCATAGGAAAAACAACCCAATTGTAATTATTTCTTTAACCTTGTTCAATACCTTTTATGTTCAAATGACACTTGTCACCTGTAAATCATAATTTTCGACACCCGCACATTTTCAAACATTTCCCGGCACATCAAGAACGTCAATCACTTTGACCGGGCTTTTCAAAAACGCAAGAACACTATTTAATTTCATTCAATAAAAATGATCATCTGCAGGTCATATCTTATGAGATTAGGATAAACTGCTGAAATATTTTGGGTGCAATACCTAATTTAAAAAAAAAAAGTTACAAATTGAGTATGTTACATATAAGTCAGAATATCGGAGTCAGCCGACAATTTCACACCCGAAACATTTAAGCCCTACAAGCAAGCAGTGTTGTCGACAATATTTCAAGAAAAAGCGTTAAATCTTGTATTTTGGTTCGCTCACGATGTCCTAGCTATAAGGCAAAGTATTCTCTTGAAAGTAAGAGTAAAATTTTCTTGCAAGAGTCCTAAAAAAAATATTTTTAATCACCTTGTAATCAGCCCTCCGTTAATCAACGTTTGGACGCTCCCTACTGGCAACATGGCCGGTATGATCAGAATTGAACCGCGATTCCGCGCCCTTTACAACGCCATCTCGCCGAAAGATGCAAGAGCGTGTAAGTGGGGATAAGGGGTTTGGGGTTAAACCACCCTGTCGAAAACGCTCCTTGAACACTCGGGGAATTTCGTTAGCGTGCTTGCAATCGTTGCTTTATACTCCGATCCTGAGTTGCGACGATGTTGTGTCCCCGTAAACATGTTTGGACCCCCTAAGAGTGAATTTTTGATGTGAGTGAAACGCGCGTTTTTTTTTCAACATTTGTACCTAACGTAAAGTAATTTTGGCTTTCTTCTAAGTAACCATGGAAGGAGCCAAAACCGGTCGTTTTTTATATCGATGATATTTAGTATATTTTTAATATTTTCGCTTAAAAAACAGTCATGTGGACAACAATAAAACGTATAGTGTTTCCCTGGGTGCTGCTTTTTCTTCACTTTATTGTCTTAGGTAAGTCTTAATCTTAAGCCGGCACACCCACTAATTCTTTTCCACCATGCCTAACATGTAAACAGAGCCCCTCCCCTCTTACAAACAAAGACCTACCATTTATTTTATTAAACAACCATGGAACAGTCGGAAAATTCATTTTTCTTTTTAGGGAACTGCTCTGAAGATGAAGAACGACTGGTACGGGATCTCTTCAGGGGGTACAATAAACTTATACGCCCCGTTCAGAATATGACTGAAAAATTGGACGTTAGATTTGGTTTGGCTTTCGTTCAACTTATCAATGTTGTAAGTATCTTTATCCACTTCTTTTATTTCTATAATTCTTTAGTATGTAGACACCTACTTTATAATCATTAAAATTTTATTCAATCACAAAATTAGGTACATAGTTAACTCGATTAACACCTTGTATTAGATATTGTCATTATCCTACACAAGTCATTACACATTTCCTCTCAAGAAACACGACCTAACCTAAAACCATTGATTTCAACAATAAATATAGACCCAATAGCAAGCACCTTATCAAACAAGTCCACTATCCAAAATCAGGATTTTGTTGTTAACAAATTTAAGGGCCACTATAACCTAGAAAATAAAAAGGGTGTGTTTGTATCATTTTGGTATAGGGAAGAGCAGGTTAAGAAAAAATAATTTGTTGTAAATAACTGCAGCTTATGGCAAAACAACCTAATAATTCATAAAATTAAGGATATCCAGTTGTTTTATGTGTTTTAACCTAAACTTAATAGAATATTATATAAAGGCTTAATTATTATTACGATTAGTCAATTCATTCTTCCACTTCTATCATTCTTACTGTCAATGGCCTTCCTGGTCTTCCACTTCGTTTCAATGTGCCTGTTTCATAAAGACGTTGTTGAATACTTTGGGAGGTTTTCCTATCGGGAACATTACGGTCAGGAAACCGTTCAATGTACAACTGCCATTAGCAAGTCTGTAAATGAAATGCATATCAGTCATTCTTGGCGTTCGTCTAGCGATTCATTCATTCATCTAGCACTTTACTAACAAAATTATTAAAGATAGAAAACACACATCAAATAACATAAAGTCAATCAGTCTTAACAAATTTGACACATATGATCAATTACGAGACGCATTCAAATAAAATCCACGTTCAAACTGATGAACTGAAGTGTATTACGCCAGGTTTTATGGCTTTGTAGTCTTAGATCATATCGTATTATGAGAACATAAAACGGATAACAGCTATTTAACATTTGATAAAAAAAGTGCTTACATGGATTTCAAAGTAGGTTTACTAGTTTTCATTTATTTACAGGGCTTAACTTATTTTCAACTTCCTTCTCCATCAATGCCTATAATACTGCTTCTTTAAAAAAGTTTCTAGGGAATAAAATATCCGTCTCTTAACAGACACCTTGCTGTTACTCTTTTTGTGATTAAGTTTCTTTTGTTCTTTACAAGAAGTGTTCTTCATTTTAACTTTCTCCCTCGCATTATGAAATTGACTTAGAAACTTAGAATATCGCTTGGAGCTAAAATGAGTTTTTATTTTTAATACCACTTTTTGCATTCTGTAATTCAAGAATTATTAGGTTATTCAGTTAAGTTATTTCTTCGGAATGTAAAGACAAAGAAATTTAATATTTTATATTTTAATAGCACATGAAGTTGAGATTTTAAGGTGAATTTAATTCTACTATCATTTGTCGTCTCTATATTATTATTTTCATGTTTTCCTTTATATTAAAAGTTATTGTATCAACGAAATAAAGTTGATTTTAACTGCCCACTTCATCAATACCAAATCTTTTGATAAAAAGGTTTTTAAGGAATAAAATATTAACGCGTCTCTCAGCAGACACTCCGTTATTACTTTTTTGGCGATTAACTTTCTTCTGTTCTTTACGAAAAGTGTGTTCCATTTTGACTTCCTCCCTTGAGTTTTAAAATGGCCTTAAGATACAGCGTACTTAGAAAGAAACTCGATCGATTTTTTAAAAACTGTTTTGGAAGTCAATCAATTATTATTATTATTAGTATAATTCTGTTCCACAAAATTTAAGCAACTAAACCACGCGACAGCTTAATAATTATTACGAGGGTGGTAAAAAATCCAGCATGAAGAAAAAATCTATGGTGGGCTAGGAAAGGTGAAACTGCTTCGAAAGAGGCGGCTGGTTTGTTGGTACAGTAAGCAGCGTTATTGCATCAGTTTAAAGCAGCGATTAACGAAAAACGTCCTCAATGATAAACATGACCAAAATACACGAAGATTGATCCCCAGCGATTATTGTCTGTTTCCAAAATTGAAAGTTTGCCTCGGAGGAAACTAACCTAAACGACTATTTTGAAGAACAATGCGCAAATACAAAATGACGTTAGAGCATCGCTGGAAAAGTGCTTACACAGGGTGCTGTTTAAGTACGTAGACATACTTTATGGGGTAGTTCATTGTAGTGACTTATTGACTGAAAGTTCATATAAACATGTATCCTAGAGTGTTTTGTTTTCGAAAAACAGGGCATCAACGTTATTATGTTTTAAACTTTTTTTCGAAATACCCTATATAAAACTTTTTCCAACAAAAAAAGTCTCCTTTATACCCAGAGACAGATTCTGAAAGGCTTTCTTTGAATTAATTAACAAAAATTAGGGAGCTTAAATCACTCCTAAGCCTGGATTAAGTATGACGGAAGGCAAAGACGAGCTTGCGTACAAAATAAAACTTTTAAATCCAATATAATACAAGGACTGACCCCCGTAAAGCTTATTAACGTATTTAAATAACACCCATGTTACGCTAGAAACTTTTAAACTAGCCTCATATACAGTTTTAAATTATTAATTCTTATCCAGGTAGGGTAAATTAAATTTTACTATATTTATGATAATGGTGTATACCTACTGTGTAATAATATTAATAATTGATTCTTTATATCGAATTGGGACGTATGCAAAATGATACTTTAATTTGTGAAGTAAAACCATTAAATTTAATAGGCAAATATTTAAATGACTCCAATGCAAATTTGATATTTACACAAGTAGTCAATCTGAACAATTTTATTATTAAATGGGATTATAGGAAACTTCTAGACATCATAAATGTTTGTAAATGCCCCACAAAGGTCTACTCGAGTATCATATGGTTAATTACACCCGGCAACTTGAGAGGAAGATCTAGAAATGTAGGACGATAATGCAGAACCCGATAAAAAAGAATGGTTTCCAAGAGATCAATATATTCCAGGGCAAGCTAACGTAAAGAATATACCTCTTGTTGACCCCAAAAAGTTTTGTTACCTTCTTCACACATTAAACTGGGATTGATGAAAAATTTCATTAAAGCATTAGATAAAAAAGGAGATGCGTTTAAATACCTTAAACAAATTTTTCCTAAACTAAGTGATGCTAAGGAAGTTGTTGGACCACAACTAGAAAAATACTAAGGGATCAACAGTTTGATCAAAAATTAAGTGATGTGGAATTAGCTGCGTGGAGCTCTTTTAAAAAAAATTGTTTCGGAGTTTTTAGGAAACAAAAAAGTAGAAAACTACGAAAAACTTTTAGAAGAACTACTTAAAAGCTGCTACAAAATAGTCTGCTGCATGTTTCTTAAAATATACTTCTTGCACTCCCATTTGAATTTTTTTCCCAGAAAATTTGGGTGCGGTTGGTGACGAGCAAGGAAAAAGGTTCCATCAGGACATACTAACAATGGTGTAACGCCACCAAGGCAGATGAGATCCAGCAATGCTAGGGGATTATTGTTGGTTTCTTATGAGAGGAAGCGATAGTTTTTCTTTCCTTGGTGTGAACTTATGTGTAAATATTATATACAAATGTTTATATAAAATAAAAATAGCTATAACTCAAAATCTATACGTGGTGGAGAATTTTGGTTCTTGAATTCGCAATCAGGATGCTTCAAACTCCCCCGCACAGCCATTATTTCGTATGAGAGAGAGAGCGATTGTTTTTCTTTTCTTGGTTTGAACTTATGTGTAAATATTATATACAAATGTTTGTAAAAATAAAAATAGCTGATACATTCTATAACTCAAAATCTATACGTGGTGGAGAATTTTGGTTGTTGAATTCGCAATCAGGATGCTTCAAACTCCTCCGTACAGCCATTATTTCTTATGAGAGAAAGCGATTGTTTTTCTTTTCTTGGTTTGAACTTATGTGTAAATAATATATACAAATATTTGTATAAAATAAAAATAGTTGATACATTCTATAACTCAAAATCTATACGTGGTGGAGAATTTTGGTTGTTGAATTCGCAATCAGGATGCTTCAAACTCCCCCGTACAGCCATTATTTCTTATGAGAGAAAGCGATTGTTTTTCTTTTCTTGGTTTGAACTTATGTGTAAATAATATATACAAATATTTGTATAAAATAAAAATAGTTGATACATTCTATAACTCAAAATCTATACGTGGTGGAGAATTTTGGTTGTTGAATTCGCAATCAGGATGCTTCAAACTCCCCCGTACAGCCATTATAACATCAGTCGCAATTTTTTTTTGTACTTATTGACTAGTGTTGTCTTTCTGGCATTTCTCAAATTTACAATTATTTTAAGTTTTTTTGCACCTTTGTTGGTGCTTTGTCTGTACTGTTGCATGGGTATTTGCTTCATGCTATATATGCAAATTATGGCAATTTATTACTCTGTCTAGGGTGAAACCGGCTCCGCCCGTGAACGACCTGCACTCGTTTTGCCCATGTATTTTCGCAATGCCAATTCTTTTAATCATCCCCAAGGGGTTGAGTTAGTGGTTGGTTTTGTGATTTTCGATTTCTTTTTTTACTCGACTCGTTTAACTTTATAACTGTGCCCAATTGTAAGTTTTTATATGACAATTACCATTTATTACCCGGGAGGGGTGACAACACTTACAACTTCGATTTTCTCCTACGTAAGGATTTTCCGTCTTCTGATGTAAGTTCAATTTTATATAAATAGAATGGATATGCATTATGCAAGTTGTATTTATATACAGGGTGCAACGTAATGGCTAAAAACATCCGGCACAGTAGAATATCAAAAAACGTAACCAAAATCTACCGCTAGAACCAAGTTTCGCTTGTTATACAAGGTGTCTCTTTTGTTATCATTATGGAGCAGAACGGTTTTTAATCTTATTCTTGAAGAATCTATGAACAAGCGCCATTCATCCGGGTTATGTGCAAATCCTAAGTTTTCCATAACACTATTTGGATTAACACAAACACACATTTTATCATGCGTAGTAAAAACCGCGGCGAGGATAGCTCCTGGTTACGGTTTCTAAATATTGTAACTTTGGTTCCAGTGGCTAGTAAATTCCATTGTTGTAATCTAGAACCTAATACTTCAGCGTACTCTTCTGACAAGTGGAGGTCCCGAACTAGATCATTTAATCCAGCTTAGTCGATTAAATTTTCCTTTACTTTCGGGAAAATAGGAATCGTACTTTTTTGATACATTATCGGGTTCTGCCTTATCATTATACATTTCTAAATCTTCCTCTCAAGTTGCCGGGGGCGCTGGAACTGGTAAACCTTCTTCATGAAGTACCGGTTTTATTGCTGAGGGAATATCCGGATATTCAATATTATGTTTGCTCTTTCTTGAATAATAGTTCGTGTTTTTACCATCAAACCTATTCAAACCTACCTTAGTCCAACAGTTAAGACTTTCCGATATACAGGATCGTTGGTATGTATGGAAACGGTCAATTATTTCTTAAAGTAAAACAGCCAGCAAAAAATAATTAAGGCAAAAGTTAGAGTTTGAGTTTTGGTGTTATTTAAACTTAATTTACTTGCCAGGAACCATTCGCGAAGACCACTCTGCACATCATCCGCAAATCCCGACACCGCTTGGGAATGGTGATACTTAAAATAGCTCGATGTGTCATAGGCAAAAAGGCCCAGCTCAGTTGGGAGAGCCATATTGGTCTCAGAATTTCTTAGATCATTTATGTAAATTATGAACAGCACGGGCCCCAGTACAGATCCCTGGGGAACTCCGTACACTACACGGATTCTCGAGGAAAGATTCCTGTTTTAGCTGACATACTGGCTGAGAGATACGACCTGATTATTGCTTGACCTTTACTGCCAAAGTTGTAATGGGCAAGCTTTGATATAAGGATGTCATGTGACATACAATGAAAAGCCTTGGTAAGGTCATAAAAAGAGGCATGTGTATCGAGAGAATCATCAAAACCATCCAGTATATAGCGGGTCAGTCGATTTACAGCCATGGCCGTCGATCTTTTTTTCCGAAAGCCAAACTGACATTTAGGAAACAATTTGTTCACCTCAAGTAATTATTTATTTGGTGTTTTAAAACTGATTCATATATTTGTCCTGTTGTAACTGTTCTATAAATTTTCAACTGGTCTTTTAACAATATTGTTCTTCAAATAAGGAAACATGAAGTAATCAATAACAGTCAAACAAGGTGATCTGTGTGGGATTCCAATGTCTGTTAGAAAACTAATGAATCTATGGTCGAAGAAATTGCGTATGTAGTTAATAGTTTCGGAGGTTAGGGGGCATGGACAACCTTTAGATAAACCTATGCGAAGTGCAGCTAGTGGCGCCCTCTGCAAGGTCCATCAGAACTGATAATAGATCTGGATATCGCATCCCAAAAAAACCTTTCACACATAATTTCTTGCAAATTCTCCGACTAATGTGTAGTATAAATATTTGGAAAAGCATTTTGTAAAGACCTTTTAGAGCCACACAGTCAAGGGCACCGCAAATTAATTGAAGCGAGCTATTATATACGAATTTATGTATGTTTTATCTAGGTCTTTTTGATAAAGCCTCTGCTGTGCCAGTTATGAAAACTAGGTCAATCTTTTAATTTTTAAGTTTATTATCCTATATCACAAAGACAAACCAACCGGCGAACAGTCCTAGAGTAAAAGATAAATCTTGATTGGCCCAGTTTTCCAAAAGTTTTGGGTCGGTCAGGAACGCGGAAATACACATAAGTGGCAAAAAAGGTTTTTAAGCAGTAAGTGTACTTACTAGAGAATTATTGTTCCTTTTATTATTAAATAAGTCTCAAAATATTGAACCACTTTAGAAAATGATTTGAGGTTTGTAATTATTCCACCAAGGTGTGATCAACAACTATTTCGTGGGCCTCCAAGTAACCCACTTCAGGGAGTTGATCGAAACCTGAAAATTTTTCGGCCAAGTGCATTGCATTTCTAGGGGATTCGATAAAAAGAAGTAAGATACAAAACTCAGAATGAAACACCCTCTGCCCTATTATTTAATTAATTAAACTTGAAAACGAAGGGATTAGCCCAGTTTCTACATCAAACAAAACAGTAGCTTGATCAGTGAGAGCTGAGAATAAAAGTAATAAAAGAGGAATTAGCAAGTTCCCGATTCATTGTCAAAAAATCTTACTTAATCCAGGTTTTAGGTTTAATTTGAAAAGCTTTTCATCGAAAAGTGGATGTGACTTTTCCCACTTCTTATGGGCATAACTTGGTTAATAAAATATTTAAGCATAATCTTTGGGACTTATTAAAGTACTTTACTATTTTTCCAGACAATGAGCAGTATTCTTTTAAATTAACTGAACTAGTCAACAAAATGATTAAGAAAAAGGATTTTTTTGCTGTAGCTAGAAAGCTGCTTAAAATATCTTAATTAATTTTCTACGTTTTAAAATATACTTTGTGCAAATTTAGTCATAAAAATAATTATTTTACTCGCTATTTTTCTTAAACGATTTAAACTCAAACATATAGTATTTTTAATAATTAATTTACCGGGTTTTTAAGGACAGAGATGTAATAGACCATAGCGTAAAAAAGTAAAGAACTGCTCAAAAATTGAAACATATTGACAACCATAATGGACTCACTACGAATAGTTGGATTTCGGGAAGAACATTTACATGATATAAAAGAGTACCGGCAGTCTGAAAGATGATTAATATATTTAGATGAGACCTGGTTCGACATTCACGACGTGATTAAATATAGTTGGGTAGATAATTCAAAATACTGCCGTTAATACAGTCCTGGAGTTTGGTGCATTCCTCCCGACTTAGGTTTGGTAGCGGCAGCATTCACATTTCGGGGAATAATAACCCTGCACGAGCACGGGACTAAAAAGGAAGAAATATGAACAATGTTACAAAAACGAGATCCGCTTAAAAAGCATTGAAAATCACAAGCGCACTTTATTTTAAAAATATTAAAGCTCAATCAAAAATGTCATTATTTACGTTTGAAAAACGTTGACCTAAAAAAAATAATCAAGTATTTTTCACATCTCCCGAATTTCCGCACTAATCTACCAATTTAGAACATCCTATTCTCCCGATTATGCACTTAGACGTTCGGCAACTCTGTTCATCAGACTCTATAGCCTTCCCGATGAGCTGTAATACGGCGAAACGCGTCCAAGGATTGGGTCTGACGGAGAGAAAAGAGGCACCCTTCTTTCTTTTAAAAGGAAGATGTTTGCGTTTGCAGTTGTTTGAGCAAGACTTTGCTAATTTTATTTAACGGGTATAATTACGTAAAAGAACAACATGACTGTTACACTTCGTTTAACTAGATTTAACTATGACAGATTTGGTTTGATTAAACGAATATTTCAAGCCAAAAATTAAATTAAGGACTGTCAGGTCGAAAGCGAATTAAAATTTTTGGTGGAAATCATTTAGATAACTTTAACTATGTTAAATATTTAATTGGAACGATCTAGAGTTTTCGATTTAGAAAGCAGTCTTATACAGAGTATTCGTTTTAAAACAATTTAGGAGACATCATTAACCAAGATTATAAAAATATATTGGGACCAAATAATTATTATTTTTTAAATAACATTTAAACATTAACAGAATATAGAAAATACCAATGAATGAACATTTAATTCTAATGTATGTGCATGAAGGTCCAGTTAATGGACGAAGAACCAAAAAGTTCTAGGGGGTTGTATAATTTACTTAATAGTCTTTCCTGTCTCATTTTCCATCATTGCTGTTACTTCATATTCTTCGTCTCGTTCATTTATTATATCGCTGAGAAAATATTTTTTATTATATCGCTGGGAAAATATTTTTTATCATATCTCACTACAACAAATTCATGAACTTTATATTCGTGTTGTTCTTCTCAATTGTCGTAAGCTTTGTGATGTTGGTCATCTTCACCATTTTTCCCGCCTTTTTTGCTATCAGGCATTTCAGTTCGTGAGGTATACAGAAAAATTATAATAGTGTATATTTGTATAATCATAACTTTATACAAAATTCTTAATTCAAATTATCCAAAATTCTTCTTGGGCAAGATCTATGAAACAAATACAAACTAACAGACATGTACCATTACTCAAGTGCTCCGTCAAACTTTTCGGATAGCACATATCTTGAGGAAGCATTTAAACAAATGCGAAACGTTGACTATATGGGAAATTCCTAGTTTTACTTTTGTCCTAAAAACCGACGAATATAAGATTTTTATATACATTTGAGGACACGATCACCTAACAGTAAAACTATGTTCATTTATTGTTGAAATCTATTATGCAGAAGCGACCAGTGAATGAACATGACCAGAACCCCTGTTTATTTACTAGAAAGGAGCACTGAATACGTGTTTTGAGGTTAAATCTAGTTTCAGAAATAAATTGAGCTTCTTTCGATATATTCTTGATTAAGGTGTTGTCACCAAACCCAGTGGATGAATACAATGCCCATTTACTGGCCTATGAGTAAAATCTCAAACCAGTTCCACAAATTCTAACTTGTGTATAAAAGAAAATTGAATTATTCCAGTATTTAGATTGTGGTTATAGGTACCTTAGTAGTTTCAGACGTGTTGCACACACTCAGCACACATAGTAAAAGATAGCGATATTGAAAATAATAGTCACGTAATAAGAGCACATCAGAAAAATGCCCATATATTAATTTGCTATAAGGGTCATTGCCGCTAATATACCATTACAATTTGTTAAAAACTGGCACATTGTTCATTTACTGGTGCCTGTTCATTCACTGGTACTTTTGCCTTACAGCAAAGAACCAAAATTTAAATAAGATATCCTTTTAAGTAGCTTCTGCTAATTAAAATTTTTGGGAAAAACTTTTTTGGGTTGGTTTTACCGTAACGAAATGAGCAAACAACTACTTTTTTGGTACCATGGGATGTAATTCTTGAAGACCTTTTTATAGAACCGCATGTGACCTAGGTTGCCATTTAAAAAAAAAGTTGGGGTAGTTAGAGACTAAGGGGTTGAAGAGAGTGGGCTGAAAAGATTACAGAAAGATGAACAACAATTTAAATCGATTTCCGTGTTTCAACGTTTTCCTTAAAAATAACTTATGGAAAAAATATAAATTTTATGCAGGACTTTTGAACCACCCTGTATATTCTGTGCCACTGGCTCTTAAACCTTCTACCATTTTTAAAGTATGTTTCGATCATAAAAGCGTTTTATTCTGCCGTGATTACCATATTTAATTTCCTTAAAGATAAAAACGTGAGTGTTCTATTTGACTTCTATTCTTCTTCTATTTACTAACCTTAACCAACCCTCTATGCGTGATTGACTCCATGACATACTTTGAGCATGTTTTCTTTTTGATCTATTTTAGTATCTCCAGAACACACTAAACAATAACTGTCAGTCAAAGACAGTGCAAAATTGATGGATGCACCATAAATAAATTTTATGACCCATCAAAACAATATGTTTTATTATGGTATGCAGTAAAATATACTACATTAAATCAGCAGGCCTAGGCATGTCATTTTTTAGAAGTAGCTTGTTCATCTTACCCGATTTGCTGTCTGTTTTAGGATAATGATTTTATTGTGGAAAATGCCTTTTAGCATTTCTGTGTTTCCTTTATTTCATTGTGGTCCGTCAGGATATAACAGTAATACAAGAATTTGTTTTTGTGAATAGGTAAAAAATATACATATAGGTACAATAAACTTCTTTTGTAACTAGTTATATTGATTTAGGTTGTAAATTTCCAACCTCATTTTAGGTACTTTTAATTGGGACTTTAAAGCTAAAATCTTGAAACACAAAAAATGTAGGGATCATATTATGAAATCAACGTTCACAATCTAATTCTGCAGTAAAACAAAGTTTTGTTTACACCCATACACTTAGCTGTTACTGACATTTACTGCTGACGAAAACATGTTTTACAGCTTATACTAGCCATAATCTTATTGTTAATGTTGACAAACTTCATAATGCTCGTCTAGCATCGTTTACAGTTTTAAACCATTTCAATTACTAATAGCGAAAATGGCCTTATAAGAAATTCATCGTATCTATATCTAAAAAAGCAATGATGTACGTATTTTCTACGCCACTGTTGAAACAGGAACACTGGCAAAATTGTATAAATACTTTGTAAGGATCCTAAAATACCACACAACATGAAATTTTGATATGTTGTATGTAAATAAGATCGAAAAGCATAATATTTCTTTTCTGTTTTTCTGTTTTTTTTATATAAGTAAATGGAAGTATAAAAGTAATATACAACCTATAGAAAAAGAAAACCAAACTATAAAAACAGGATATACATGGCATGTGTAGGGACTGTAAAAATCAGAAATAAAGCGTATTATTTTAGTGGCCTCTTTAGCCAATTTACTACAATTTAATTCGTTCTTCACAGTTCCAATATGGGCCTTAACCCAGGCAAAACTTTTTTAATTGATATTTTTTTAATATTTCATAAGTAGATATTAATTAATTTTTTGATAATATAATTGGCAGAAACCTTGTAAGAACAATTTGACAGTGCTTGGAGGGACCTTTTATTGTCAAAAAATATAACAAAATTGGTATTATCCTGGTATCCAACGCAATAAAGGGGAACTCATATGTTGACCATAATTCTGAAGAAAAAATAAAGGTATTATACATTTAAAATGTAGCTCTTGACTTATCAATTTTGGGATCATTGAGATTGTGGTTTGTTGCTAAAGAATTAATTTGGATGTATTTTAATTTATATAGTGAAAAGTCTCATTATTAAATTTATTTTGATTTTTTGGATAACATTATTTAAATATTTAACTTGAACCAGACACGCATATAAATTATTAACCTGTTTGAAATAGTTGGTTGGTAAATTCTATTAAAGAAATAGTTTAAACATGCTTTTTTATTTACACTACGAAATATTTTTGTGCCTTAATCGTTGATGTAGGATGCAGTCTTACTTAATTTACGCTACATGAAAGCTTTGAAAGCAAGTTTATGAATCAAATTGTTACCCACAATAGATCGGTAAAGGCTTAGAAATATGTTGGTATTTTTACCATTTTTAATAGTAAAATCTTCAGGTATCTATAACCCTTAACTTTTAAAAATGAAGGGCTTATTTATTTATTTCAAATAATCCAACATTCGACATAAAGATCACATTTATAAAAAAAGTTACTGGCATTTTGATTGATGATGTGCAATTTATTAATATTACTCTCCAAAGTAAAGTCCATTACAAATTTTGACAAACTGACTTAAAGAGATCAAATTGTACATGTTTTATTTAGCAAATCCTTGTGTAATGTTTTATTCATCTTGTTGAAAATTATTGATATTTATTATTCGTCAGGGAGAATTTTAAAGTTTGACGCAATGACGTTAAATTTTTGTGCGGAGTCTTTTCATTCTTAATTTTGCTTTCAACTGAATTTGTTAAAAAACGCATTTATCTATTTTAGAAACGCGCTGGTAAATTCACCAGTACGAACTTAATTTTCGTCATCCTGTATACCCTAAATAAGGACAGGCATTGTTAAATATTAATAATTGATGCTGCCTTTGCAAACCCGTTGTTTATTTAAAACAAAAACAAATTTGTTTATTTTCTTTGACATCTTGAATATTATTTTAACCTGCGGCAAGAAGTGTACTGAAAGGTTAATTAAACGTTGGTCTGTTGGTTAACTTTGTGTGGGGTGTTTGTTATATAAGATAAAGAAAATAAAATATTTATTTATTTTAGTAAACCCAAAAGCTAAATAAATATAAAGCCTTTGTTTGTTGTTTACAAGTTTAACTAGTTAAATAGAGCTAATTATGTATATTTCCACAGCAGGCATCCAGGTTTGTTAACTTTTAAAGGCTTTTGAGCGATTTTAGGTAGTTCACCGGCAGGTTTATTTCAGTAGAACATCGTTGAGGGTGAAATAGATATCAGAACAATGTTATGTAGATAAAATATGGCGATGTAGGGGAAGGTGACCTTTGATGGCTCCCCTAACTTTATTTGATTATAATGATTTAAATAAATAAGATTAAAAAATATTTTTTTTCTTGCGTTATTATTGCGTCATTGGTGTAAACTAGTAAGTTTCCAAATTAGTTAACCATGTGTCTAGAAATTTCTGACTCATTGACAGGATTAAAAATGTGGGTTTAAATACTCCTAAGGTAACCGTTTGTGTTTCTGGGAGCATTAAACATTTTTACTGCCAACTTATAGCCCAAAGTATTACTTGGTACAGACAGGCTTAATTGCGGAAGTCATATTCTCTTTCGCCACTGCTGCCTTTACGGTTGTTTATTCTAAAGAAGTATAAATGATTCATATTCTTTATACCCAGTATTGAGCCTGTGATGGCCCCTAGATTTTAATCTGAAACAAATTGAAAATTTTATTTCAACCGAACTCAACTCTTCGCAAATAAGAAATAACACAAGGATCTACGAACTTTAAATTCCAATAACCGACTGAACTTTGCACAACGATCTGGATAAAGTCATGAAAAATGCACACAATATATCTACAGCCGGAAAATATGACTGGGGCCATCACAGGCAGGAGGCCATCAAAGGTCACCTTCCTCTAATGTAAAAAATGCTATTCAGAGCAATACATTATTATTACTCCGCCTTACGAGTCTGTGGCTACGACGGCTGAGGAGACAGGGGGGTAAAGGCATAAAAAAGTCAGGTTTAACTGTAGCGGCGCAAGATTGCGGTGCCTCGTTTAATATAAATATTTCATAACCACACCACTGTCCACTCTCAGTGGCAATAGGTAAAAAAACACACATTTTTTAGGCATTGTTTTATTTATGTGTCCACAACAATTATTTCATAGACTAGAAGCGGCCGCCGAGAACTGCGTGGGCAGGAAAAAATTCATACGCGGTCTAATCATCATAAAATTAGGTTATTTTATTGGTAAACTTAGCATTATACATGTATGTATAGCGTGTGAGGTAAAATATGAAATGAAAACTGTTCTATTCCTCATTTTAAAAAGTTAATTTTGATAGGAAGTCTTGCTGGGTCAAAAATGTTGACCACCCTGTTAAAATCCAATATACTGGGTGTTTTTTTTGCTTTTCTTAAAAAATGAGAAAGAGCAATTGTCCTGTGAAACATCGGACACAGAGTATTTCTCAGGAATTGCAAAATCTATCGTGGATGGATTCGGAAATTGCTTGTATGCCAGGTGATTTTGAAGAGTTCTAGCAAGAGATGATTGTTTTGGCAGGTAAGCAAGTGTATCCTTGCTTACTCCTGACAATGTCTTCTCAATAACATTGCGGGAGGTGGCACTTATTGCTGTTACGGCTTCTTTTATTCTGCATTTAGCGGTGTTTGCTTCAGCTTTCTGTGGACATGAATCATGACAGTAACTGCTTGGCTCTCGTATAATTTCGTTGCTCTTTGTCTTCATTAAGAAATGGCACTTAGTTTGTCGATTTTCACGGCATCTCAATGTATCTATTCCATTTGTTGTGTCCCAAATTCGAGAGTGACCATTAGCATCTCGGAAACTATAAGAGATACGAACAACTAAATTGTAGTAAAGTTGCAAAATTTAGTGTTTACCTGGATGTTTCACTTTGGATTTCGAATGAGCTTGTCCCTCTAAAAATAGATATGTTTTACACTTGTGATGTTAACAATATCTGCCTTTCATATTTTATATTATGGAAAAATCAGACACCATTTAAATACTAAATTAAAGGTGATGAAATGAGACAAGACATTATACACTCCCCGGCACAAAATTCCGCCACCCTGAAATTTTGGCCAAGTTTGATGTTTTATAACTTTTTTATTTTTTATCCGATTCTCATGATTTTGTTATCAGTTTGTAGATCCACTTATTGTGTTTTTCTCTAATTATTTTATAATGCAACATTTTTCGATTAGGCTATATTATGCAGGAGTAAATCAAACTGTTGTTTATTGTCGCAATTTCAAAACACCGTGTAGGAAAATTGAGGTTGATAGCTTTATTTACATACTGTTTCTTGTAATCTTTGATGTATTCTAAACATTTCGTTTTTTGATTTTTATTAAGAAAAACAAACACTAGGTATATCATGAAGGTAATCAACAAAAACAATTTTAATAACGTGTATTTCCCCCTTTCGCAGCAATGACAGCTTGCAGTATTCGTGGCATCGAATAAATAAGGTTACTTATTCTTTCTTGAGGAATAGCCTGATATTGTTCGGTCAGCGCCAGTCGTAAGTGTTGCAAGGTCTGTACAGGACGACGGCGAACGGCCCTTTTAAATTGATCCCAAAGATGTTCGATTGGGTTGAGATCCAAGTCCAACTTCATCCAGATATTCGCTCACTTCATGTGCAACGTGAGGTCTAGCATTATCATGCATTAATGTAATTTGGTTCCCAATGAAAGGAGCAAATGGAACAACAACTTCTTGGAGGATTTCCAAGTGCAACTGCATGAAAATGTTTTTGCTAAACTGGAGAGAAACTCGTTGGAATTCGAAAGTTTTAGCAAGCCAAGAGAGAAATATGCGGAATTGATGTAGATTAAGAGGAAAATATTTTGAACACGGTACGACTTTATATCTGTAAATAATCTTTTCTTAATTTCGCAATTGACATCTTTCTATTCTAAGGTTAATAGCGCTCCTCGCGGCTTAACTAAGCTATTTGAAAATGAGCTAGAAAAACCTAGAATGCGAAAACTATACCGAACATTAAATTCAAGCAAATTTCGACCAGACAAAATCCATCTAAGCCGAACACTTAGACCTGGTGATGAAATACGGAGATTGGATTTTTGTAATCGGCTTCAAAATGAACTTTAAGGCCATCCATGCACGGATCGACTAGTTTGCCTGAGATTCAAACCGATTGAACACGCTGCTTGGTGACTTTACATGTATACGGAAGTAGAGATCGATTTTAAATTAGTTCCCAATTAAGGTCATTTGGTCAAACCTCAAATTATACTCTTTACCTAATTTTTATGAAGCATTTATAAGGTATGGTCAGCCCTGAAAATTTGAAGTAGATAAGTAGCTTTCGAAATATCTGAGATCAAAACCAAATAAAACTTTTACCTCGTCCGGTTTGAACTTACCTTACAATAATAAATAAAAACAACCAATTAACCTACCAAATCTATAGAAAACCAACGACAACCGATATAGTTATACCAACAGACTCAAAACATCCCCAAAAAACCAAACTAGCTGCGTTCAATAGCATGATCCACAGATAAGTCAACATCCCACTTTCAGAAACTTCATTTAATAAAGAATTAGACATGATACAAACTATAGCCCTATCCAATAACACTCATAAACAAAATACTAAAGAAAAAACTCAGACCAAAAACTACTCTACCGAGGACGTCCCCTTCCATGGGACGCGAAATACAGTTCAATCAGATGTAAAGGTCACACAAGTCAAAAAATCTCCAAAAAACTCAAAAACCATAAACTTATCCCCATACAAGTCAATAAAAATAACCTAGGTAAATACATAGCTAATTCAAAAATTGAAAGTAAAGACAAATTAACACATAGCGGGGTCTACCAAATACAATTTGATGACTGTGCTGCAATCTATACAATAGGTCAAACAGGTAGAAACTTTAAAACTAGGCTTAAAGAACATAAAACATCCATTTTAAAAAAACAAAATAAAACAGGAATAGCGGACCACTGTATAATAAATAACCACTCAATATCCAACAAAATAAAACCGATATATACTCAACACAAGGGTAGAAAACTCAACCTATTAGAAACATTAGCAATCAAAAAAGCGTTTAAAAATCGATGTAATATTGTTAACAATCAAATTGAAATACCTTCAGGTTCCAATCTAATACTTAATAGCCTAATAACTTAAGATAAATATGCAATAAACACTGTCAATAATTACGAACGAAAAACCCCATAATTATATACACAATATCATTTTCTTAATTTTATTACCTAGATGTAAATACCTCTATAATCACACCTGTAATTTAGTTGTACCTTTGGCCAATACCTGAAAATTAGGGACCAAAATAACCCATCATCTGTCAATTTTTATTTTATTGACATGTAGAATTTAGTATTGTCTTATATGCCTTTGATAATGATTCGCAAGGGTTGAAACACATGTCAGGAAACTGAATTACGACTTTAATTTCCTCTGCTATGGAATATCCATTTCACCAAGCATCTAGCCCATCACATATCAATTATGTGTTATTGTTTAATACTATTTAATATTTATATTCGCTCATTAACATAATAATAATAAACTTTTTTCCACTACTAACCTATAACATCGCCATTATTGACCGATTATTAACGTTAGAAATCGTTCTTCTCTTTCTCTACCTTATAAGTTATTATTAAAAAAAACGGAAAACTCCTGGAATCTGATGACATAAATGAACAAAAATTGACATTAACAAAGCCACCTGACAAAACAACAAAATATTTTGTCAATTCCAAAGCGCAGGTAACTTGATTAAAAATATACTTATACTACCTATAATTTTTTATAATTATTAATACTATAAAGATAAGTGTCTAATAAAAGTTTGTAGTAGTGGAAAAAATATTATATTAACCACGGTTTAGACAGTTTATAGCCCTCGCGTCTTAAATCCCTCGTCGCTCAGGCAATAATGATGGCTGTCTAAACCTTGGTTACTAATATACTATTATCAGTACCTAGTTGTATTTATTGTAGATCTAGGGTACCTAGTCAAAGTTTTACTGAAGGCAGCGAGAAGGTAGATATGTATTAAATTTGTAAAATTAGTGACGAAGACGAAAGTATGTATAATGATGTAATTTTTCGCCGAAACGTTCAATATCATAACAAGTGGGGAACATATCTGCTTTGAGAATGACGAGCTCGTTCGAAATCCGAAGTAAAACATCCAGGTCCGTATTTAAAAAAATGAAGTCGATGATCGAAACGTCGCATTCAAAAACTTATTCTGCCATTTTGTAGAGAAGAAAAAGAGGCAACTTGTCGAGTAGCTCGTTCAGACGTTATGTTAGCACTGGGAGTCTTACACAATTTATTCAAAACTTTGACAAATACGTTTCTATTAGGATGTCTCTGATGTGGATATATTGTTGGCGATATTCTTGAACAGCAGCTTTCATTACAGGAACCATTAGCTCAGGTTCACTTGTAAATAAACGTTCAATTACTGTCACAGTACCTACTCTGACACATTGTCAAGACAACAAAGTTATCAAATGTTTTTGAGTCTTGAACATGGCGCACTCTGATTATACAATATTTGGATACAAGTGAAATTACGCTAGAACTTGAAAACCTAAAATCGGATAAAAACGTATGGGTTTTTTCACATTGTTTTCACGTCTATAATACTGTTTTGGAGTTTGGTCTGTTCTCCCCTACTCACCCTGTAAATTTAATGTTTATTAATATTTTATATTTTTTTGCACGTTTGGGTTGGTTTTATAAATAACAACAGCATTGGATATAATAATTTGGTTGAAATTAAAAATGTTGAGGTGTTGATTGATCTTGTCGGTTTAAAAATATGTCTCTGTGGTTATCGAATTTAGAGCAAGCAGTGTTCCAAATCACCAATTTTAACACATAAAAAATTTTCATTGTTTGAAATACCAATTTTTCCCTATGGTTTAGGTTTAGAGTATGGTATCAAGATTCTAATTCTCGATGTAATAATTATTCTTATATTTTAGACTTTACCTCGAGTTAATTTTCGTAAGAGAATCCCAACTGTCTGAAAAAATAAAAAAATTTCCTATTGTCTGTAGCTCACTTATATAATTTAGTGATTCAAAAATAGCCTAAAGTTTGGAAGTTTGAATTCAAGAGACAGCCATCAGTAAGAATTTTATTATAATTGACCCATTTTGATTACTGAGCCGCTAGGGCTTTACTTTTTAAAGTATTGTCCCCTTATTTTTCATGATTAATAATTACTTTTGGGGGGGGGGGGGCTATTAATACAAGAATAATTAATTTCAAAATAGGGACTAAGATTATTTACATAGACTAATGCTTTGTGCTGGTTTATCCATGAGTAACTTTAGACTAGTTTTGGTATTTTTTTAAATTCTAATATGAATTAGTGTAGACGAGCATTAGCGTTTACGAATATTATTTATATTATTTTAATTGAGAATTTATCGTTTATAAAAATGAGCCTTAGATTTAAAGGTGGTTAAAGGGTTTCAGCCTCTACAGGGTGAGTCGGGAGGAATGGGCCTAACTCTAAGGGTGTAATCTATGCATCAAAATAATAAGAAAAAACTCAAATATTGTTATCCAATATTCATTTGTTTTCAAGTTACAGCGTTAAATAAAATTATAATATTGTTAAACCATAATATCCAACATTAACATTGTTTTAAATAAATTATTGGTTTAGAAAATTTTCAAAAATACCGCCATTGACTTCCAAACATTTCCTGCTTCGTTTACGAAGGGCGCGCGTGGATCTTCTAATTGATTCGTGTCTTTCTTTAATATTGAGTACAGCATTTCTGATGCGTCTAATTAATGCAACCCCAGTATCTACTTTATTTTTGTAAACCTCAGTTTTAACCAACCCCATAAATTGTAGTCCAACGGCGTGAGGTCTGGCGATCTAGGAGGCCAACAAATAGGACCACCGCGACCAATCCAAACCCCTGGAAACCTTTGGCCTAAAAAGAGAAGGGCCAATTAAATTATTATCGATCATGCCACACCACATGTTTAATAAAAAACCTGTGTTGAAAATTACTTTCGACTATTGCGTGAGGATTTTCGTCCGACCATACATGGGAGTTTCGATTATTATTGATTCCGTCACGGGTGAATGCAGCTCCGTCGGTAAAAAGTATGTGCGGTAAAAGATGACGATTATTAAGTATCCACTCACAAAATTATATACTCTTGGCGTAGTCTCCAGGTTGAAGATTCTGTACAGGCTGTACATGGTACGGGTATAAGCCTTGCTCGTGAAGCGTATTGATCACTCTCTTTTGGGGAATCCCCAACTGAATTCCAATTCTTCGTGAGCTTGTCGTCGCATCTTCTTTTACTAAAACTAGAACATTTTCAATTTCATCTAAATCCTGTTGAATGGCTCGTTCGGATGTTACATTAGCACTTGGAAGCGTTCCGGTCTCGCAGAGCTTGTTGAAAACTCTGATAAAGGCCTTTCTGTTCGGTGCTCTTTCATGTGGAAATCGTTCACGATGTTCTTCAGCAGCCACTGTAGCATTACCATTTAAATGATACAAATCCGAAATTTAACGGTGCTTCAATGTAACATTTTATACTGACACTAATAGGATAGTGACAGCACAACAATCAAAAGCAAACAATAATTACATTTATTACAGGAAGCTAAATTAATGCAATGTTTTGTTTTTGCCTTATAACTTGAATACAAATGAATATTGGATAACAACATTTGAGTTTTTTCTTATTATTTTGATGCATAGATTATACCCTTAGAGCTAGGCCCATTCCTCCCGACTCACCCTGTATAATATCTATGGGGGTACTGTTTAAAAAGCCCACCAATCTAGCTTGTGAATTCCCAAAATATATAACAAACTGCGAAAGTAAACCAGGTACATAATGTTGTATTTTAATGGCAACCACTGACAAATATCGATCATTCTTAGCCCACTTTCACATTTTATACTTTTAACAAAACTTTTTTGTCAGAGTTTTCTTGGCTTATATAAAGAATAAGAGGTTACCATGGTACAGAGAATACAATAAAAAAATGTCTGAAAGAGCAAAATTCCTTATACTAATTATCCGTATTTATTTTTTCAGAACGAGAAAAATCAAATTTTAAAATCAAACGTCTGGCTGCGACTGGTAATATACTTGTCCGTGTTTAAAAAATGCATTGTACTAACAGTAAAATGTTTTAGGTGTGGAACGATTATCAATTACAATGGGACGAAGCTGACTATGGGGGAATTGCAGTACTCAGATTACCGCCTGATAAAGTGTGGAAGCCTGATATAGTCCTATTTAATAAGTAAGTTTATTAATTAATATATTAAATCTGTGCATATTAAAAAAATAACGTAGATACTCCTGCAATGCAAAATCCGAAAAACGGCTGGAAATATTTTATTCAAATTTTAAGAGACAAATATTGGGGGACATATTTTAAATCATTTTGACATTTACCCTCCCCCCTCTAGATTTTATCTGACTGATGACAAAATTTAAATGTCAAATGAAAAGGCGTTTATTTTCTTCTATTTGGCAGTTTGCAGCTGCTGGCGGATTCTTTCTTCATTGAAGTTAAGTGGATCGTCGATTACTTTAAATACTGACTTGTGATCAATTTTGGTTAATTCGTTATAGACTTGGCTAGTGTTGATTTTTAACATTGTAGTTTTAAAGTAACTTCCTTGGACGGGAGCTCTATCTACTCTTTTTGGAGTAAGGATTTACTTTTTATTTTGTCTTGAATATGAGTGGCAAAAAAGTCGCGCAGAATGCCTATAATTTTATTATTATTATATTTCATTCATAACATAGTAGGTATAAGAGATGATGTAAGTTGGATCGGCGCCAGGGAAGCGGCTGGCTACCACTGTCACGCTCCAATTTTGTTCACTGTAAAATGGGCCCACTGGGTTGGCGGAAGCTTGGCGTCGGCCAAGAAAGATGAATGAATCGTGTCATAGGGTGTGCGTGCAGCGGCTCCAGCCGCTGCATTGGGCGCTGATCAAGAATTAAGAGGGACTGTTGATTGAGCAAGAAAGCTAGCAACACGTCCCGTCAAAAAAGAATAACAAAAGTTGGTTGTTGACGGTCATTTTACTGTTTGTACCAAGTGGTAAATCTTTAGGAATGTTAGTGTACTAATTTCTATGTAAAAAGTGGAAGTTTCACCCTAAGTACGGGTACTAAGTGTGCATATCTCTGTGCAAAAAGTTATAATGTGTTAATTCGCCAGTATGTTAAATAGAGTTATTTTGCTTTACCACGAGTTTAATTTCCAATCGCAATAAAAACGACCAGTGAGTCACACGCCTGTGGAAATATGCCACAAAATTGATTGAACGTAAGAGGAAATAAAGCCCTGCGTTTCAACAGAGGTCATTCAAGAGTTGCAGGCATTATGCGCGACTTTTTTTTACACTCTGTGTAAACACGTATTTGGCATATACAGTTGCTTCCAGTTGACGTCTTGTGCTCCTCGATAACGGTTGATTTTGTTGATTGCTTCCACTTGAGGTCTTGTGCTCTTCGGGAATGGTTGACTTTGTTGATTGATTCCACTTGAGTTCTTGATTCACCATAGATTATGTTCACTATGCTCGAAGGACCATGTACAATATAGCTTCTCTGCCTCTATTGCAGGGGGGGGGGGGTTAGTTAGGGTTAATGAGTATAACCGTAGTTAGTTGAATACTGGTTTATTAAATCTGAATTGTTCCTATTTATAATTATATATGAACTTGACTTTAAGTCTGCAACCTCGTCGTTGCTTCATATCATGTGTCATTTTAACATGCAAAGATTTACAAATAATAAATTTAGGTTAAATATTAAAAATAAGTAAAAATGAAATAAAAAAAAAGTTGGTTAAACACAACCAGTAGAGTAAATGTAACAATTCCTATTGACATTTAAAATTGGTCACCAGCCAGATAAAATCTAGAGCGTCAAAAATGTTTTAAAATATGTCCCTCAATCGCCCTATTGGAGCCCAAAAGTTTGAATACAATATTTCTAGCCGTTTTTCGGATTTAACATTGTAACACTTTAAAATTTCCAACCTGTATACTACTTTGGGAAAAGACCAAGCCTAGGGGCAAACCAAAGTTAAATCCGGCCTTGGTCCTAAAGGGCTTCGTAAAAAATAGAAACCTTTTTAAAGCAATTTAAGAAATAATGTTAAATATTTTAACCCTATTTTCCTGGTTTCGGTCTTACAGCCTTAAGAAATTGGGTTTCTAACTACTTAGGGAACAAAGAAAGCCCTTAAAATCACTCAATCAGCTATATTTAAGTCTAAATTGGAATAAGCAAAAAGTACAATTTGGGAGTTTTTGTACCAATCTCAATCTAAATATACATTTGGGAAATCTGTCCAATTAAGTTTAAAAAATATTTACTTAAGTTACAAGCTGATGGTCTTTTTCCTTTAGCGTTTACATTAACCTTAAAATTCTGTGTTCACTTATTTTATAACGTCAAATATTAAGCAAAAGGATTTTCCGGTTTAAACCATTTTATTTTATCATATTGATCTAAAAGAAACACATCTTCTAAAGTATTTCTTTTTAAAATCGAAATTATGGCTTAACTAATTTAAAAAAAAAGCGTTCTGTACTTCCCATAGTATTCGCTTCAATAAAAATTTCGCTAGAAAACTGACAAAATATAAAGGAGAGTTTAACATTATTCAAGTGAGTTGATCAAGCCAGTTGAATTCGGATTGCAAATTAAATATCTATTTATTTCACTTGATCTGATCATGCAAATTAATTGGATTTCCAGTTGAATTATGGTTAACTTATTGATTCAACTGCAATAATCTGTAAAGATATTCTAACCTTTGAAATGCATCTCCTGATGCTAGATATAAGATATTTCCAGCTTTATCCCGGGTGGAGGAGCACACGCTAATTTCGACCCTAATTGTTGCTAATAAATCATCGACCTGTTGTTTATTTAACCGTAGAAAATGTTTCTAATTATTTCCAATTTACGTAGGAGGTTTATTGGAAGCACCTTGCGCTCCCCTGCATCCAAGCAAATTATCTTTTAATTCACCACCTACAATTGAAAATTATCGGAGGATAGCTTTGCATACTATTACCATGACCATTTTAAATTTAATTGGGATTAATTAATTAATAGTTTATAAACAACTAACTGACTACAAGTCAAAGTCCCTTGGATTTAACTGACTTAATTAACTTACTTAAATAATGTAAAATTCAGGTCATAATTGCTTAAGGGGTGTACAGATTGACATTATAATATTTAAAACCGTTCTCGAGATATTTTCTTGTAACCCTTAAAAAAAGCTCACCCTATATATTATACAGAGTGTAATTTAATAAGTGCACGATATTTTACAGGACGATTCCTCAGTTATTTATAAGGTGAAAAGTTTATATAAGCATGGATCCGCAAGCCCTTCATTTTTGAGATACAGGGTGTTACAATTTTTAACAGGAGCAGGATTTCTCTTTTGATAACACTGTTATGTAGGTACTTTAT
Organism: Polydrusus tereticollis; assembly: GCA_963920685.1. Classification (NCBI taxonomy): domain Eukaryota; kingdom Metazoa; phylum Arthropoda; class Insecta; order Coleoptera; family Curculionidae; genus Polydrusus; species Polydrusus tereticollis. Next base: position 13,497,400 of record OY987335.1, on the reverse strand, counting down.
TGGCTAATGCAAAGTACATTTTCATAATTTTTTAATTTCGACTTTGTTTGGGAGATAAATGCTATTTTATCAAACTCTGATAGTATGGGCATAGCAATATGCGAATAAATGCCATTTATTCTTTTATTATTTTCATTCTCGAGAACGATTGCTCGTAGCAACTTCTACCAAGTATGCCTTTTTATGTAAAAATGATGAAGAAATCCATTTTTTTGCTTAAAAATGTAATACAAGTACGTATAAAGAAGTTATGACTCCTCAAAAGAGTAAGAAAACACGTAGGTGGCGCCCTCTATAAGTGGGAGCCATACTAACATCAAATTCGAATTTCGCATTTCAAAAAACCTCTAGGTACCTACCAATTTTCGTCAAAATATGGACATTATTTCAAAAATTATTTACGAAAAACAACAATAAAAATAAATTTTTAACACCCTGTATCTCAAAAATGAAGGGATTGCGGACCCATACTTATATGAATTTATTAAATAACACCCTGTATAGTAATATTTTTAAGAGCTTCTGAGGTTCTCGCTGACTTAACATGGATGATAGATTTCGACTAAAATTTGCACGTTTTTTCTTCCACACTTGAGTTTCACTTTAAATTAAGTTACCAAATGTAGAAAGTCACATTTTTCAGAGATCATTTAACTTCAATGTTAAGCTATTAGGCTATACAATACCACATACCACACAACATGAGAGTTCCTCCTAATCTGTGAGCGTTCAGTTGACGGTTTAGATTGCACATAGGTAATACAAGCAGTGCCCCCGCAAGGATTATCAACGCCCGCGTGCCGAAAATATTTTTTCGCCCCTTAAAGGGGGGGAGGTGGAGAAAAGCGCCGCTGGATAATCGGCAAAAAATTTTTGGGTGCCACGACCAAATTTGTCCAGTTTTTGTTAAGAATTTAGTGTAGAACGGTTAAAAAACAGGCAGAGGTTTCAAAACTAAAATTAGGATCAATCCAGAAATTAAATGGGTGTTTTTCTAGATTTAGCTGCTGCAAATTCTTTTATAATATTATCAAAATCAATTTTATCGAGTATCTCTTGCTCTGTAGCTAAGAATGCCAAACCAGATAATCTTTTTTGTGACATGGTAGACCTCAAATAATTTGCTAATAGTGTATGTGAGTAGGTACTTACCATTTCATAAAATTTGATTTAATCACAACAAAAAACAGTAAAACAAAACACAATAACACAAAATACAAACCAATCTTTTTAATTTTTAATTATCTAAATATTTTAAGTTTTTGCGTCTTGACCCTTAAACGTTGCGAAATAAAATATCAATTATTTGGATTACGACGCCTCCCGCTGTTTTATACTCCTAGAGTATTCGAGTCTGGACAGGAAAATCGGCAAGTTCTAACAACTTCCTTGCAAACTTGTCGAAATATACGAGTATTGGTATTGGATATTGGATCATATTGCATATTCGAAAAAAACGATTTCTTTGGTGCCTTGCTTGGAAATTGTTAAAAAATAAAAAAAAAATTCTCCTTTCTTCGGTTTTGAACGCGGGCGCCACTCTATAAGGGGTTTTGGCGCCCCTTAGAGTGGCGCCCGCGTGCGGTGCACGCGCGGTTGCGGGAGCCCTGAATACAAGTTAAAGCAATATTTTATTCGCGTTTAATCTTCTTCATTTTTGGGTGCTTGCGCGTATATTATTTAAAATCATTATTTTGGTTCTTACGTTTTTGGCTTATCTTCGTTTTTATTTTAAACCGGCGATAATTCTAAATACCAAGAAGATGGAGCATAACTTACTAACCTGCTACGTCCACCATTATCAAAAAATTTAGTCAATCAGGTCTCTTAATATTTTATTTAAAAAGAAAATATTTGCCATTCACTATGCCAACAGATAAAAATGAAACAGATTAAACTACAAGGGAGTTAAATTTAAATATAGCGCCAGGTTCTGATCAAATTAGCGAAAAACACTTAAAAAATATGTCAATCTTTATAGAAATACCTATAGCTTTTCTTACTACTAAAATATTCACCTCGGCATACTTTTCATTCACTCTAAAAAGTGGTATTTTTAAACCTATTTTAAACAGGGAGATCCAACAATAATATAAAATTATCGCCCCTTATTCTTAAATCAAACGTATGCCCTAAGCGCACTTCTTGATTTGTCCAAGACTTTTGATAGCATGATGCTGATTAACCTACTTGAAGGCCTTCTTGGCTTTAGAGGACAAAGTTTAAACCTTTTAAGTTCATACTTGCGTGCAATTGGACGCAATATGTTAAAATTGACGATTATTTGAACAATCCCAAGAGGGTCAATTACGGCGTTTCTCAAGAGACAGTGTTAGACCCCATTCTCTTTTGTATGTGCATCCATGGGTTACTTAAATTGTCTAGCTCTGGAATCTTATTTTGCACTAAAGAGAACAGCTGGAAACGATTTGATTCAAATAAAATCCTGGTTTGAACAAATGTTACTTTCTATAAATTTTGAAAAACCTAACTACATTAAATTAAGTTGCAAGAAAGCAAACCGATCAAATTTTAATGAATTTAAGAACACATCATTCATTCATTATACAAGAAGTCAGTCATACAAAATACTTAGACGTTGAAGTCGATCAATTTCTATTATAGTGGTATGAGCAAATAAACTTAAACTTTAAATATAATAATAAATATATAATAAATTTGACTCAGCAAATGTATAGGTGAACTTAAACACCCTATATTTTAATATTTTAAAAGAAATGTCTAAAATCAGTCGTTTTTCTGGAATATCAATTTAAACTTACTTAATACCAGCGTTTGCGGCATTTAGCAATAATTGCAAAGATTCTATTGGAAATTTCACAGTAGAATTTTTCATATTACATTCCGAAAACCAATTTCGCCATATTCGACCAGTTTTATTAACTGTCCATCAATTAAAACATTTATTTTAGGCGAACAACTCTCTATAGTAACACTTATTTTGAGGATGTAGACAAGGTTTGCTTACAATTTCGTAAACAAAAGGCAAAATATTATTCTAGTTTATACGTAAAAATAAAATCAAAATATGCTTTATTGTCTGAAAGAAAGGTCTTTATCGACAAAGCTTTTAGTAATTCTAATCAACAATAAAATATAATATAGTAAAATTTGAAATATTAGAATAAAGAATGCAACTAATTATGACAGATTATCATCAAAATACTCATGCTTTTTTCAAATAATGAATCTTTAACAGTTTTTTTAAACATTTAAATAAACAAGCAGATTCATAATCACCTCCTTTATGAATTGGAATAACAATCACCCCATAATCAAACGCCCAATAACTCTAGACTAACTTCAAAATTAACTGTTTTTCAACCACAGTGAAAAATTAACAAGTAGACATAGTAGGCATACAATAATTTGGCCATATTCCAATCTTGTTCACGAAGCTGGTATTCCTTTAGGCTCAAATTATCAACATTCTGTAAGTAATAGTGGCCACATAATTTCTATAACCAAAATAATAGTTAGTGTTAAAAGTATATTGATAATTAGGGCAAAGGCAACCAGCTAAAAACCCTTTTTTGTGATTTTACCGAGGAAAGCCTAAACAATCTAAACCCAAAATTCTCAAATCAGGCACAAAATATAGACATAATACAGAGATTTAGCAACATTTATACTACTTAAACTATTGATTATTTTTTGTGAATTAAAAGCCTATCTTTGTGTAAATGCAAATGAAAACTTTTGACTATTTTTAGTGTGAGATTTTAAAAAATGATAAGGGACTAAATAAACGCAAAATCAACAAAAAATTTATTTATCGTATAAAATTCTGTTAAAAGATTTATTTTAACGAAAGCATCCATTAATATTATTATTATTGTTATTATTATTAAAACCAGTTGTTGAGTGGTATCAATTGTTTACCGACATTTTGTCATAATTGAGACTACATTATAACATACAACAGCTCTCTTAAAGTTAAATAAAACCTGTTATAAGATCTGCTAAATAATAAATGAAAAAGTCACTAGAGTAAAAATATAACAATACGTAAGACAAAGACAGTTTAAGTGGATTTGAAACGGATCTAAATATTTATGTGATTGTCACCATAAATTTCCTTCAGTTATTCGGTTAACCTAAAAGCATAATCCTCGAAAAGAAAAAACACACTTTTGGAGTAATTTTTATTCATATGTATTATTAAATAGTAGAGGAAATTAAAGTCGTACTTTTATATTTCACAATTTAATTCAGTTTCCTGACACGTGTTTCAACCCTTGCGGATCATTATCAAAGACATATAAGACAATAATAAATTCTACATGTCATTAAAATAAAAATTGACAGATGATGGGTTATTTTGGTCCCTAATTTACAGGTATTGGCCAAAGGTACAACTAAATTACAGGTGTGATAATAGAGGTATTTACATTTAAGTAATAAAATTAAGAAAATGATATTATGTATATAATTATGGGTTTTTTCGTTCGTAATTATTGACAGTGTTTATTGCATATTTATCTTAAGTTATTAGGCTATTAAGTATTAGATTGGCACCTGAAGGTATTTCAATTTGATTGTTAACAACATTACATCAATTTTTTTTTTAATTTTGATAGCCTTATAACTTAAGATAAATATGCAATAAACACTGTTAATAATTACGAACGAAAAAAACCATAATTATATACACAATATCATTTTCTTAATTTTATTACTTAGATGTAAATACCTCTATTATCACACCTGTAATTAAGTTGTACTTTTGGCCAATACCTGTAAATTAAGGCCGAAAATAACCCATCATCTGTCAATTTTTATTTTAATGACATGTAGAATTTATTATTGTCTTATATGCCTTTGATAATGATCAGCAAGGGTTGAAACACGTGTCAGGAAACTGAATTGAATTGTGAAATATAACAAGTACGACTTTAATTTCCTTTACTATGGAATATCCATTTCACCAAGCATGTAGCCCATCACATATCAATTATGTATTATTAAAATTGTAAATCATGAAAATGTATCATATTTTGATTGGCAACTATTTTAATCAATAAAAGATAAATAAAGATTTAGGTGCTACAAAAATATTAAATTCACCTTATTTTCTTTAGCACCTATCCTTTAACTATGTGTTCTAAATTAAGTTCCATGCTTCATGTACTATAGATTTTTTTCCAGGTGAATAATTATATTTAAAACTCAATTTTTGTTAGTTCACTGTTTTTCAGGTCATTTTCCTTTTCCCTCATATTGACTGACCGACTGACCACATTTTAAAAGTAAGTGTGAAACGAATATTAAATCTTGTAATATAAAAACAGAAAAATCGAATTTATAAAATGTATTTTGGTAAAATAATACAGGGTGAGTCGGGAGGAATGGGCCTAACTGTAAGGGTGTAATCTATGCATCAAAATAATAATAATAATAATAATAATCGATAATAATTTATTTGGCCCTTTTCTTTTGGAAAATGGCCTTACAGAGGGGATCACTACTTAAGTTTTTCACAAAATGAATTGGAAGGACTACTGGAGGAGATTCCTTTAAACATCAGAATTGAAATGTATTATCAACACGACGGAGCGCTTGCCCATTTTGATCGTCGGGTCAAGCAATATTTAGACCAAAGGTTTCCAGGGGTTTGGATTGGTTGCGGTGGTCCTATTAGTTGGCCTCCTAGATCGCCAGACCTCACGCCGTTGGACTACAATTTATGGGGTTGCTTAAAAACTGAGGTTTACAAAGTAAAAGTAGATACTAGGGATGCATTAATTAGACGCATTAGAAATGCTGTACTCAATATTAAAGAAAGGCACGAATCAATTAGAAGATCCACGCGCGCCCTTCGTAAATAAAGCAGGAAATGTTTGGAAGTCAATGGCGGAATTTTTGAAAATTTACTAAACCAATGATTTATTTAAAACAATGTTAATGTTGGATATTTTGGTTTAACAATATTATTATTTTATTTAACGATCTAGCTTAAAAACAAATGAATATTGGATAACAACATTTGAGTTTCTTCTTATTATTTTGATGCATAGATTACACCCTTAGAGTTAGGCCCATTCCTCCCTACTCACCCTGTATAATACGTCTATTGATTTTTTAAATTTTTTGTTAATAAATGGTCAAAATGTGGTCCATTAATTATTTGGCAATATCCTAAACGGAAATAACACTCGTTTTAAACATTTTAAATAACTTCGGGAGAAATTAACCTACACTTATGACTTATTCTAGCCTTTAACATCTGACTTACTGAATTTAGTCCAGCTTACAAACTCACACTGTAAATAATAGCGGCAGTAATAAATTATAAAAAGGCTAAGTATTACCAATAATAACATTAGGCCATATTTACACCAATAGGGATGTGTTAAGCATTTTACCACAAATACTTGAGTGACAAGATATAAACACAGGTGACAAATATGATCCTAAAATCCACAAGACGCCTAAAGTTCTTTTATATTTTGACATAGAGCTTCACATAGAGAAGCCTGTGACTCGATATAAGAACACAAAATTCTTTGATGTCCAAATCTGTACGATCATTAGTTTTTGAGACGTATAAGTAGATACATCCTTTAAGGAAGGTAGCATTTACAATTTTATTACTATAACGGTTGAGAGTAATTTAGATAAGGATTTAATTTCTATCACAAAATATATTTTATTAAGAGGGGAAGTCCCTGGTTTTAGTGAAGTAAACCCACAAGAATTGGGATTTTATTTGAAATGGAAAAGATCTCTAAAAATGTTAAATTATTTAGTGTAACGTTACACTTTTCTTGATAGCTGGAAAGTTTATATTTGGTACATTTGTTAAAATTGTGTATTAAATGGCGGCGAAATTCACTTTTCCGCAGATATCTCATTTGCAGTGCGAATTACTTGAAAAATACTTCTTAGCAAAAGTTTACATACATTAATTGTCTACATTTTTTATATATTACTTTTATCTCTCAGATTAATATTTCCGGAGATAGAAGCGGTTGAAAAAGGGCATTTTTGAAATCTATTAAAGTGTAACATTTTTCTCGTATAATTTCATTTATTTTGCTGCTTCACATAAATGTTGTACATTTCTACACCACTTAAGTGTAGAAGCAGAATGCATTTTTTATCGCATTAAGTGCAGCTGTAAAGAGCAATGTTGCGATTGTTTCTGGGTTGTGTGTGGAATGGAGTATTAAGAAGGTGAATTTCGCCGCCATTTTTCCAATAAGGCGTCGCAAGCGGCAACGTCACAAGGTAGAAAAGTCAGAATATCAATTATTAACAACTATACCAAATATAAACTTTCCTTGACACTAGTAATGTAGTAATAAACCCCTTCAAGGTATTAGTTGTTTAAATGTCTTTACTAACTCTTTCGTTATTCAATATTTCGTTTTAACTTTATACCTTTAACTTTATTTATTTTATTTTTTTATTATTAGAGAAGATATATCAAATATATTATTTTATTAAATTACATAACATTATAATATTGTATATCTGTTGTTACTACCCACAGAGTCCAATATGATTTGTGTGACTAAATAAACGAGATATATTGGAAAAAACCTTGACAGAATAATAAAACGTGGGAAAAAAAAACGTTGAAATTTAAGCTAGACCTTTTACTTTTCTTATTGAATCTTGCTTTCTCTTTTAGTTTGCCTCCGGTTATATTCGCTTATTATAGGCTTTTCCTTTTACGAAAAATCACAATGTATCTACAGTACGTGAGAAAAATAATCGGGGATTTTTAAAATAAAATTAATTACACTGTTTTATAAACAGGGATATTAGTTGCACCAGGTGTCTTGGGCGGTGGGAAGTGTTGATGTCTAAACTTGCTTTTATTTACTTGCTGAGAATAATGCAAGCGTCCTAACAATGATTTTCTGTTACAGTGCTGACGGCAATTATGAAGTCAGATATAAATCAAACGTACTAATTTACCCCAATGGGGAAGTCCTATGGGTACCACCTGCAATTTACCAAGTAAGTTTATTCACTATCTAATATGTTATGTGTTTTGATGTGCATACAGGGTGTCAACTTGAAAACGAACAACATGTAATATTTCTTCGGCTGATTCACGCTCAAAAGGGGAAATGTAGGAAATATAAAATTGAAATAACGTAACTTTTGAGGGTGTTGCATCCTCTAAATGGTGATGACCATCCCCCAAAAGTATGGTGATGAAAGAAGTTAAATTGTGAAATCCTTATCTGTTTATTCAAAATGAATACCATTGTTTTGTTAGCACAAGTACAGCCGATTGAAACCGTTTGCAGACCCTTGGAAGTGTCTAACCTAAACTAGCCCTACATTCTTAGATAATCATTTGCTAGAGTTGTTCAATTGAATCTGCTTGTGTTTTGAATACAATAAATTTCAAGCGACCCCAACACAGAAAGAAATCGAGTGGTGTCAGATCTGGTGACCTAGGTGGATAATGATAATCCAACCACTTCCGTACTCGACGTATGTAATGAGAAGGTGCTCCGTCTTGCTGGAATGTAGCAAATGTTCATTTAAAGCAAGATATCCATTAGTTTTCCTTTAATTTTCTATCGCATGAATTATAAGAGGCTCTACTTCAAAATTCCAGGCAACCAAACATACATATATACACATATACAGTAATATATTTGCCAACTTCACACACCGTCAGAAACGGCAAAAATAGATTTGCCGATAAATTAAACGTTCGTTCCAAACCGACCAAAAACCGTATCAACACAGTCCTCCAAACTGTCGCACAACTAATTTGTCACTGCAGCAGTCGATTGTCAAGTTCTAAGTTTAATTGACAGGCTGAAAATAATCATTCGGACATTAATAAAGTTTAATCGGGGGTATTGCCGCTTCCTTTGATACATTTTTTTGCTTGAGTTTTTAATGGCCAAATAAGTGTGGGTTGCTATTTAACATTTTAGCTGTAGGTGCCTTGGGGGTCAGAGGGTGAAATTTAATACAACAACAAAAACCTCTAAGGTTGTCTCCCTTCATATCTAAATTGACGTGTTTTCTTCAGAGTGTCATCAGCCGAGGTAATATTACATGCTGTTTAGTTTCAAATTGACAACCTGTATATCTGTTATACGGTGTATGGCTAAAACCAAATATATATTTAATTTATTTGCCCATAAGAAAGTGTCGCCTGCAAAGTTTTCTTTGTACAATCAAGAAATAATTAACTAAATAATACAAGAAAAAAACTTTTATAAGGGAGAGCCTTTGAAATTAAAAGTAATGGTCTTTGGTCTTTTCATTATCAATAATGCTGATGCTGGACGAAAATATCATGTTGCCCAACTTGACTGACCTGAAGGAACGGAAAAGAAAAGAAGTATTTTCCAGGATTTTCTTTGAAAGTGATCTTATTCTTTTTTTTAATGGATTTATATGTCATTGCAAATATTTTATTTGATATCATCCAACCGGTATAATCTCACAAACTTTATAGGATAATACATCGTAAAAAAACATGTCCTCGTGGAATCTATCACGCATGTCTTGAATTACTACTCTTTAAAGATAACATTCGAAGTTTTTATTTTCAAGAAAATTAAATACAAAATTACGGCAGAACAAAAAGCTTTTATGATCGAAAGTTACTTTAGAAATGGTATAAGGGTTTATGGCCAGTGGGTTTATTCAACACGGGACGCCATTCAGGATTTGCAAACAGAATTTCCACACATTGTCATGGAATTCAAGCAGTTTCGCCCTGCACAAAAAGTAGAAGAATTAAGGCAAATTGTTAACGAAAACGCGCACACCCCTAATCGATGTTTAAGCCAGCAAGTTAATGTATCCTACTCAACGACAATCCACAGGAAATGCAATTTTCAAAGTGTTTCATGGGTAATTTTCATACTAATGAAAACGTCTTTGAAAAGCCTCTTTTACTGACGAGGCATGGTTTTACCTCTGTGGTTATTTAAATTCTCAACAAATGAAAATGTGGAGTTCTAAAAATCCACATTTCTTTATAGAAAAGACTTTGCCTGCTCAGAAAGTTGGTGTGTGGGCGGCCATATCAAAAAGAAGGTAATTGGACCGACTATTTTTAAAGGGATTCTTAATTCGGTGCGACACGGTAATGATATTTTAAAAAATTTTGTAAAATATACAGAGATGCGACACGGCTATCTCCAGCAGGACGACGCACTAATTCACGTAGCTCTGGATAATTTCTTGAAATAATTTGTCGAAGAACGAATCATTTATTACACACGTTAAAAACTCGGTATTTAAAACCCCATGAGAAAAGTTAGAAGACCCACGGGCTAGAATTACAAATAAATTTCAAGAGATTAACAACTCCTCAAGGGCTCACCAATGTTTACAATACAAACACGCCACTCATTTATTTTTAATTTATAATTTTTAGGTTCTTTGTTGTAGGTATATGTTTTCGGAAAATTCTGTATTATGCAATGATGACAATGACACTTATGTGATTTTCTTAAACGTGAAAACTTCATAACTTGATATATCTGTTTTTGTGTTGGTGATATAATGATAGTTATTAATTTACTTAAGTCTTAAATGAACAGAATTAAATGATATTTTTAGAAGATTTAAAACACATACATTTAATGACTACTGAGAAGAATTATAGGGTCTGTATAAGAATAAATTAGCGTAGATGTTTAACGAAATATAAGTTGTAACAAAATTCCAGACGATCTAAACTTAAACTTATACAAAAAAAATAACGAAAATTTTGAGAAAATATTCATGATTTGACAACGTCGTTTTTACAATTATAAGGGGACATAGTTTCAATTTGGATACCCTATATAAAAACGTGTCGTAAAATCATATAAATCATACGAGTATAAACCTGATACAACTATAATTAGTAACTGGGCAACACCGCAAAAATTGGGATTACATAAACAAAAAATATAGGTTGTCTAATTTAAAAATATGTATGTTCAGTTGTTCCGCTTTGTGAAACACCCTGTATATTTAAGAATAATTTCCCCTATCATAGGCAGATCAAAATTTGTATCTCTAATAATATAGAATTTAAAGACCAAAGGACCTGTATAAATCCAAGTTAATGCAATACCGTTTATTTTAAATGAATTTCCCTAGATCCTTCATAGACAAAATTAATGTTAGATAAAGTTTAAAGAGTCTACGAGTTTGCTAATTGCCTTATTGATTATCATGATAAAATAATTATAATCTAGTTTTAACTTTAGAAGTTTAATTAGATGAAGGTAAATTTTGCATACACAATTAACATACTTTACAAATATGTGTAATTGAAAGTAGGCAGAGCAATTAAGTCGATACTAAAAGCCTAACTAACAAGATAAATTTATACGTAGGTATATCAAAGGAGTAGAATTTATAAGAGCATAAAGCAACAAACAATTATTATAGAGGGTATCGGGAAATGGTTAGCAATAATCTTGGGTGGCAATTAATCTACTCGAAAAATGTAGGTCATGTAGATACGACTTTTTTGAAAACAAACCAGTAACATAATTACAGAGTGTCAAATTTTTTTAAATTCTCTACTAGTTTACTACTTTTCTTTTAATTTGCTAGACTTTTTACAAATGCACTTTTGTTTGCTTGTTTCCAAGGCATGCTTTGATAATATTAAGAGTAAGAGTGAATCGATATTCATAACATGAAAATATTTTAAGGCGATTTTATCGTAGTATAACTCTGATGTTTTGTAATGGTTCAATAGGAGCTACTCAAAGTTATAAAGAACTTTAAAGAAAAAAGTTTAGGGACAATATCATAAGGTCAAGGACCACGAATAGCTAGGGGAGGTAATGTCTGATGATACATCTCGTGATTCTAAAAAAAAACACAAAGAGTACCATTGTCTAATTGTACGAGCTACTGACGTTTCAACTATAGTCCGTCGCGCGAGGCTAGCACTACGACATATGAAGAGAAAGAGGAAATAAAAGCCTTAATACGGAGTTTTAAACCGCGTGTCATGGACGTGCGTATAATTTTTTATTATTTTGTTTTTATTTTTTATTTTATATTAAAATAAAATAAACTAAACGCACCAGCTCGGTTAAGACGTCTCTAGATTAATAAACATGAAAATAATTACAACGCTAACACGTGTACACATTCATCATCTACAATGCTACGCTAATGATGAACAATCAGCACACGCCTGACGCTTTTCAGATGCGACTGTGGCACAGCACACCAAATATTTTTTGGTTATTTGGAACGAACAATCAGGACTAGAAGCAGGACGCTTCTCAGATGCACAGCACACCAAATTTGTTTAAGTTATGTGGAACCTGTTCCAATTATATTACTTTTTCTGATCCACTGCAAGCTCGTTGCATTGTTGCCAGATTTAGATAATTAGATTAAATTATAATTTATTAAGATATTCCACGGCAGAAATCCTTATTATTTCTTCATTAAGTATTAGATTGATCTAACAAAAATTTAAATAATTTTGTAACATACCTATATTTTAATAGTCTTACATGGTCTTATAATAATTATATACCTCGTGTTATTTATTGAAATGTGTTCTAGACAAATCGGCCATATTGCCTCGTGCTTCGGACTATAGACATTTTAGAAGACGTTTGTAAAGAAGAAGTATTGTAATTATTACTTAAAAACGGTTTGTCCTATCAGGGAAACCCAAGAGACTTTTTTTGTTAAGAAATAATTGCGGATTAAGAGCAAATACGCATTTGTTTTTGCAAAACAAACCAGTAACGTAATTTTTTTTTACAAGTTTACAATTTTGTTTATACAAAAAAAGTACAGCTTCTGAAAATCATAATTTTGTTATTAACATTTATTAATAAACATGCAGAAATAAGCTAATGATGCAGTAGCACATAAGAAATTTTGGAATCCATTTATTTAAAAGAGCAGCGGCCTTCAAGCCCAAAAATAAGTCGGTTCGTTTTATCAGAAACTTAGTTTTATATTGCTGTCAGCAACGAAGTACTCATATACCCATATTTACACCACCTCCCTAACCATAGGGTCCTTTGGCATTGAAGTATTTAAGTATAATTTACAACAATAGTAACAAGTTTGTCAAATTTAAAGGAAATCAGCAGACTAGCAAAAAAGTATTGATTTTAAAATTTTAAAAAAGACATTTTAACCTGTAATTGCTTAATTTTCGAAAAAATATTATATGAACTTGTAGTAATAACGTATTTATTAGGAATCAAATGAATACATGGCTATCATAACAGTAAAAATTATGACAAATAAAGTGTTAATTTGAAAAGTTACCACCCCCTTATCTAAGTTTACAGGTTTATGAGAAAAAATCGGTCAAACATGTCAAAAATATACGTAAGTTATATTATGAAATACCCTCCCGGACAAAAATCATGTTAGTCAGGTTTATAGTTCTGTAACTTTTAAAGCTATTTTCTGAGCGTCGTTAAATTTTTAGCAAAGTGTAGACTTGTGTCTCGAAATGTTAGCCTAAACTTTAGTTGTCAAAAATACTAATGTCTTGATCATTATATAGGCCTTAAACCTTAACCTTAAAATTTCTTAGCGCCCTGTGGAAAAATTAAGCTTAATTATGTTTTCTTCTGAAGTGTGGCCTTTTCTTAATATGATGCTTTCTCGTTCACGTCATTATCTGCTTTTTAAAAAAAGAAAGTATAGCAGTTTTTGCCTATATAATGACCAAGACATTAGTATTTTTTGAAAACAAAAATGCAGGCTAACATTCCGAGACACAAGTCTACACTGTGCTAAAAATATCACGATATTGAAACATAATTTTAGAGTTACAGGACCATAAACCTGACTAACATTATCTTTGTCCGGAATTTATTGTCGGAGAATGTATTTCATAACGCAAATTTTCGACGTGTTTCACCGATTTTCTCTCATAAACCTATAGACTTAGATAAAGAGTATCACTTCTCAAATGAACACCCAGTGCCCGCTATATTGTCCCTTAATGTAATCTTACAATAACCTTTTACTTGGTTTTACACCCTAATTTTAATATTTGCAAACTCCGGCTATTTTATTAACAAATGTACCGACCAGGTATAATGTATGGGTAGGGAAGGCGTAATAACGTCATTTATAATGCATTTCCTTGTAACCCACGACGACCTAATTTTACAGGAAACTCAAAAAAACCTTAAACTTATTAAATATAGATATGGTTTTACGTACCTACTTGTTTGCTTATGAAATTCTGCTGAATAATGTGGTAAAAACTACTATGATTAGGTATTAAAAATATAAAACTTAGAAAATATTATGGGCTTTTAGGTTGAGCTATGAAAAATTCAATCGTACTTAGTTACATAGTTTTTTTTTCATTTTAGAGTTCGTGTACGATAGATGTAACATATTTCCCATTTGACCAGCAAACGTGTATAATGAAATTTGGTTCCTGGACATTTAATGGTGACCAAGTGTCGTTAGCACTGTACAACAATAAAGAATTCGTAGATCTGTCTGATTACTGGAAATCGGGCACCTGGGATATTATTGAAGTGCCCGCCTACCTCAACATTTACGACAACAACCATCCTACGGAAACCGATATCACATTTTATATAATTATCCGTAGAAAGACTCTATTTTATACAGTGAATTTGATACTTCCGACGGTTCTAATTTCTTTTTTATGCGTTTTAGTTTTTTACTTACCCGCAGAAGCCGGCGAAAAGGTGAGTCTGGTTATATTAGTTGACTGTATCTTACTGTACTAGTTTCCATGCATGCTAGCTGTTAAAATATTTAACAGTGTTAGTTATTTTATAAAATATCCCGGGTCTAATTACATTCCACAAAAGTGCATGTTTTTAACATTGTAACAAAAAACAAACAAAATTTAGTAGTTATAATTACATATAAAAAGACATGTGTAGGTAAGACACTTACCTACATAAGTTCGGGACAGAGGTAAACCCGATATAAAAAAATGCAGGCAAAATTTCAAGGTTATACGTCGCGACCAAATTGCAGAGAACAATACATACCTACTCCCTACCCCTCAAATGACGCCGTTGAATAGAATAAATGAGAGTCTACAGGACCAGAAGTCTATCGGAGAAACTAATCTGAAACTTTTGAGTCGTTTAATATGTTTTTATGAGTTGTAGCTCGCTTGTAATAATAGGGGAGAGGTCCGTAGGTCAGGTTGGTCCGTAGGGTGGACCGCCGTTTTTCTTTCTCATTTCTTGCTTTGTTACCCCTGATGTTTCGACTATCAAAGTGGAGTAATATTGGGCTTCCACTTCTGGCGAGACGTGGAAGTGAATAGACCCATCGCTAATAAGACAAAGCTAAATGTTAAATAGTTCCTTTTTAAAATTTTGACGTGTTCATAAAGTGATTGATGGGGCGAGGTGTTTTAACCTGCCGTCACATTACTTGTATTTCCGACAGCATGAAATATCGAAATTCGCGCGTTATTTTCTAATTGGCTAATTATTATTCCGCCGTTTTCTCTGGGCCAATTGTTATTGTCCCGTCTTAGTCTCCGCGGTGAGCTTAGTTTCCTAGCGGCAAAACGTATACGTTTTTATAACTTCTACAGATAGACGTTTTAACATTGAATCTGTATTGAGAACACTTTTTTTGCTTTATTAACCGTAGCGTTCGTTCTGAAAACATTAGATGCATTTTGTTTCTCTGTTTCTCTGACCGTTGAGGAATTGTGTTGCTAATGGAATATTTGAAAAGCAGTTATTTTATCTAGACAAAAAGTGGTA
This sequence comes from Polydrusus tereticollis, assembly GCA_963920685.1. Taxonomy (NCBI): domain Eukaryota; kingdom Metazoa; phylum Arthropoda; class Insecta; order Coleoptera; family Curculionidae; genus Polydrusus; species Polydrusus tereticollis. The sequence continues at coordinate 13,481,675 of OY987335.1, read as the reverse complement.
TTGATTCTGAAAACATTGGTTGCATTTAATTTCATTATTTATATTGCATTTGAGCAATCATTTCCTCAACAACTACAACATCTTTCTTTTACTAAGATGCCAGTTGTTCCTCAACCAAAGATAAATAAAATAATCCAACAGGCATGTCAGAATTGAGGCCCATTAGTTTACTATCTATTCTGTCTAGGGTACTCGAAAAAATTATTTGTGAGCGGACTGTTAAGTACTTTAATGAAAACAGTTTTCATCCTTCATCTCTGTCCAGCTTTCGTAAAGGATATGGTATTGCATCGGTCTTATTGAAGGTTTTGGATGATATCATTGGGGCTGCTGATAAGGGTGAAAGGTCAGCTTTGGTATTGCTTGACTATAGTAAAGCATTAGATACGCTTAAGTGCTAAGCTTCGCTCTTTTGGTTTCTCTGAGTCTTTAGTGAATTTCTTTAAAGAATGTTTAAGAGGCAGGTCCCAATCCGTGCTACTGAAAGGGCATCGTTCCACCTCTAGGGTGGTGCGTATGGGTACAGGTACGAGTTTGTCGGTGGCTGCGATTTGCAGATATATGCTGATGACACGCAACTGCGCACTAGTTTTAATAGGGCTAAGTTTTCGAGGCAAGGGATAATCTCACACAATACTTAAAATCGATTTATGACTACTCTCAAAACAATGAAATAAAATTAAAAATCCGCAATCATTTATCTTGGATCTGATAGTCAATGGGCAGCTGAAAACATGAATGTGGTTATGACTGATACGGTATTACCCGTTGTGCAGGAATATAACAATTTTAGGGTTATTTTTGATGTGAAAGTCTTGTTCTCTCTCACTCCAATTATTGCAGTTCCGTATACAGACCTTGTCTGGAATATCACTTTACTGTGATCGAATTAGAGTGACACCTTGTGTCAGAAAAACACGTGAATCACGCTTCCCGACCACGTGGAGCAGCTTTCAGTCTCGAGTCTTGGACGCTACTACTGTTTGCTTCCTTCGCGCCGCTGTCAGCTCCAAACCAATCAGCGCGTGATTCGCTGGACCCATCATCAATTAGCGGTTGCTATGCTATAAAGCCTAGTCCTCATAATCGCGTGATGCGAGAAGCGGAAAGTTTTTCGTGACATATATCCGAAAATTTTAAACATGCATTCCTCAGAACAGCGAATTCGCTTTTTTTAAAGTGACTTATTTTGACAGGAAATATTTGACACTGATGACAGTTCACTGTCATAGGAAAAAGAAACTTCTTTTTTCTATGTTCACTGTTTAGCTTTTTATGGCTTTTTTTTGCTGTGTTTACTTTATGTTCAAGAAGAGTCGCCAAAAATGCATTATCTTCAAACGAAAATAAGAAAAGGGTGTAAACTTGAAACTTATTGTGGCCTCAGTTTTTTGTATAAAGCAGTACAATACACCACATAACAAGGTGTTATATGCATTAAACTGATTTCAAGTATAAAACTACTTACACACAAAACGTACTTACGTGTTCTATGATAATTCCCGTCCCTAGCATTCATCGCTTGAAATTTACAAAAAAATATTCAGTGCATTAGTGCAACAAATGAAAATTTAACCTCAATCTTCTATTTATCAGCTTGTCAGGCGTTTGCACAAACAAACATGGAAGCCAGAATCCGCGCGAAATGCAGAAAAAAGTTAAATCATGTTTAACTTGTATCTGTCACCGCAAGAAGTTAAAAATATTCGCAAAAATTTCCCGCCAAAAGGTGTTTAAATAAAATTAACCAATCGTAACAATTCTGCAAAACAAATATCCGCGATCCGCAGTTGTGAGGACTAGGCTTAAGTCAGTTGAAATTATGATGGCAGGCGGTGTTTTTCTTTTGTTACATCATTGCTGATTTGTACTTTGATTTGTACACTGAACTGCAAAAAGTGACGAACCTTAAATTTTGTGAAAGTTTGATGACTCGTAAGAGTTAATCTTTAGGATTAATATACATGTGAATTTTGTTTCTTTTTTATGATTTTGTGGAGTTTATAACCTAAAACAGATATGATTGTTTTTATCAGAAAATTTAGATCACCCTGTGGATTGTGTCAGCATTCAATTTTGTTTTAAGCTAACATTAGCTTATTGAATGAAATATTGTTTATCTTTTGTTTTTTGATTCATGTACCTTTTTTATGTAGGTCAGAAAATACCATAGTTTTATTAAAGAAAAATACTTTTTTCCCTGCATAAAGAAAAAACACTGTCAACAGTATGTTTAATAGTAAGCAGGCGATAGAACATATGTTACAGATTTTTATTTGATTCTATATGTCATAATTTGGAAACGTTAGTGTGTCAGTTTGTCAATAAGAATTTTCTCTTTGTGCGGTAATTTAATTAAATGCCTCAACAAATTACACCACAACAAGTCGCTCGTATCATTGCTTTAGTAGCAGAAGGCAAAAGTAAGAGATATGCTTCTCGGACCGCTGGTGTTTATGAAGCTACCTGACGTCGCGCAATTCAAAGGTATGAAGAAACAGGCCAGTACCATAGAAGAGTAGGTTTCGGCCGTCCTAGATGTACAGGGACATTTTTTAAGTGTCTCACCCGATTGGCGATTTTCCTGCTAACTATCATAAAAAACAAATTACATATTTCGGAATGATTTTCGATAAGAAAGCCGAATTTAATGTAAAAAAATACATAGATTTACAAATTTGACAGATGAGACGCCATTTTGAATTTTCTTAAATGGCAACCCCCATAAATAACCACACGATTGGATTGCATTTGGCGATCCGATTCTAAAACTATAGTGTTGTTGACACTTATTTTCAGCAGTTTCGGAAATACGGGCGTTCCTAATTTGCCTTCATCGATTTTGTCTTTTAAGTGTCTCACCCCTTTAATAAATAGACCTTCTAAGGTGAACACCCTAATTTTTTTCACAGTGACACAATTTCGCGTGAGCAAGCGATCTACGCTATAGTCAAATCCGACAGATGTCAAAAAGTGACAGATACGACGCCATCTTGAATTTTTTTAAATGGCAAATCTAATAAATAACCATACGATTGAATTGCATTTGGCGATCCGATTCTAAAACTATATAGTTGTTGATACTTATTTTCAGCCGTTTCGGAAATACGGGGGTTCCTAATTTGCCTCCATCGATTTTGTCTTTTAAGTGTCTCACCCCTTTAATAAATAGACCTTCTAAGCTAAACACCCTAGTTTTTTTCACAGTGACATAATTTTCCGTGAGCAAGCGATCTACAAATGCAATTTAATCGTCTAGTTATTTATGAGGGTTGCCATTTAAAAAAATTCAAAATGGCGTCGTATCTGTCACTTTTTGACATCTGCCGGATTTGACTATAGCGTAAATCGCTTGCTCACGCGAAATTATGTCACTGTGAAAAAAATTAGGGTGTTCAGCTTAGAAGGTCTATTTATTAAAGGGGTGAGACACTTAAAAGACAAAATCGATGGAGGCAAATTAGGAACGCCCGTATTTCCGAAACGGCTGAAAATAAGTGTCAACAACTATATAGTTTTAGAATCGGATCGCCAAATGCAATCCAATCGTGTGGTTATTTATGGGGGTTGCCATTTAAGAAAATTCAAAATGGCGTCTCATCTGTCAAATTTGTAAATCTATGTATTTTTTGATATTAAATTCGGCTTCCTTATCGAAAATCATTGAGAAATATGTAATTCGTTTTTTTATGATAGTCAGCAGGAAAATCGCCAATCGGGTGAGACACTTAAAAAAATGTCCCTGTACAACGAATTTTGATGATCGCTTTATTCAAATGCAAACGTTACGAAACCGCTTTCAAACTGCAGTGAAAACAAACCATCTGTTAAGAGAACTATGCAGTATACATGTAAGTGATCATAGAGTCTGTCGAAGGTTAAAAGAGATAAATTTGAGAGCAAGGAGCAAATTACTTTTCAGGCATCGTACAGCTCGCCGAACCTTTTGTAGAATGTATGGAGGTTGGAATGAACATCAATGTTCTCGGGCTTTATTTACCGATGAGTCTCGATTTTGTTTGTTTTCGTCTGATGGTCGTCAAAGAGTTTGGAGACGAACTGGAGAACGATACGAACGAACGAGAAAGCTATGGAGGGGGATCCGTATTGATTTGGGGAGGAATATTACTAGAAGGCCGCAGCGTTACCAAGAAATGCTCTTATGGATCAAATGTATGTCGAAAATATTTTTCAGGATTATGTTGTTCCCTATGCATATTTTATTGGGAATAATTATATTTTTATGCACGACAATGCGAGACCGCATACCGCCCGAATTGTCAATGCATATCTTAATGAGGTCGGCATAGGAACAATGGTATGGCCACCAAAAAGTCCAGATATGAACCCGATCGAACGCTTGTGGGATGAATTGGGGCGGCGAGTTAGGTTAGTTCAGTCTCGCCAGAGGGTTCCGCAAACTTTAGATACCTTAGGAGAAGCCCTAGTGGAGGAGTGGAATAATGTTCTACAAGTGACCATTTCCAACCTCATCCAAAGCATGCCAAGGCGAATAGAGGATTTACTTAGAGCAAGAGGTGGTAACACTCGGTACTAAATTGCAGTTTGCTTACATTTCGTTTCATATTTTCCTGTTTCTTTTGTTCTTAATAAAAGTTACAAGTCATCAAACTTTCACAAAATTTTAGATGCGTCACTTTTTTTGCAATTCAGTGTATAAAAATTTCAAAATATATTTAAAACGTGCTCCACAAAGAAAAAATTAAAATTTTATACTGTAATAGATAGACCGAGGCGTATGTGGTGTCCCATACTGTATAAGGTAACTTACGACCCATCCCCTACTAAAATTAATATTTTAGGGCAAAAAAAATAAAAAATCATAACCCCAGCTAGGGAAAGTTCTGATATTTTTTTAACAAATTGACACATTGCATATTTTATTTTATTTCAGGTTACATTGGGAATAAGTATTTTACTGTCACTGGTTGTATTTCTGTTGCTGGTATCAAAAATCCTGCCACCAACGTCGCTGGTATTGCCGCTAATAGCCAAATACCTCTTATTTACGTTCATCATGAACACTGTTAGTATACTTGTTACTGTAGTTATTATAAATTGGAATTTCAGAGGTCCTAGAACGCACAGGTAAGTTTTATTCTAAAATTCATTTAATTGATTTATTGTTACACTTAAAAACAAAGAATGATCCGTTTGTATATTTAAGTCCTTTTGCCGTAACTTTACCATCAAGATATTTCTTGTATGTTCGCGATTTTAAAGAAAATTGAACTTTCTAATTGCAGAATGCCTTCTTGGATCCGTTCAGTATTTCTAAACTACTTACCCGCCATGCTGTTGATGAAACGACCCCGAAAAACAAGGTTGCGGTGGATGATGGAAATGCCTGGCATGGGGGTCCCGCCCCACCCCTATGGGTCGCCGGGTGATATCCCTAAACACATTAGGTAAGTTGTAACATCCATTTTAAAAATTTAGTTTATCTTCAAACATATAATTTTATTTTTCCCAATACTTTTTTACTACGCTAAAGTTAAATTTCCGTATTTTAACTAGTTTCTTAACTCGCTATTCATAATCTGTAAATAAAAATATCACGAGTTAATGCCTATTGAGTTCTCCAAAAGAATGTATTCGAACTTTCCAGAAAGTTCACTAATAACACCTGGAGTAAAATTTTAAAAATTACTTCCAGTTTTCAGAAGGAATGTGCTTAAACTTTATGATGTCATATATGTCTTATATTTTCGAACTAAAATGTTTTGCAACTATCTAGAAAATTCGTTAATAGGTTTTTACGTAACTTCAAGAGGTTGTTTTATTTTTATGAAATGAGTGTCGTCGTCGATTTTTTAATTTTTTAAAAAACATAAAGCAAAAAAACTTAGGAATAGTTTTGGATAGCGAATTAAGATTTCGTGATCATTTAAAAAAAATTAACCAAAAGTCTTACATGGCCCTAAATATACTCTACAACAATAGACATATTTTAAATTTTAAATTAAAAAAGACATTTTGCGAATCATTAGTGATCTCAAATTTTAATTATTGCGATTTCGTTTACGGTTACTGTTTAGATAACGTAAGTAAGTCTCGTATTCAAAAGGTACAAAATGCTTGTGCTCGATTCATCTTTGGTCTTAGAAAATATGATCACATCTCCCATACATTTTTGGAATTAAATTGGTTAAGGATGGATTCCCGTAGGCTTCTACATTTTTGCACTTTTATTTATAAAATTTTAAATGAGCCGAATTCTCCTGTCTCTGTCCGCGAACGCCTAGTCCCCCGCTGTAACGTTCATTCCGTCAACATACGCTATAGGGGTAGATTAACTCAACCTCACCATCAGAGTGCCCTGTTTCAGAGGTCGTTTACTTACAATGCTGTAAAAGCTTATAACTCCTTACCTAATAACTTGATTGGTTTAGGTGTTTATTTATTTAAAATAAAATATAAAAAGCATCTTTTAGCTTTACAAGCTTAATACATTTTTTTTTTGGTTCACTCCATTTTACCTTGGTACGATCAGATATGTTGAATTTTCTGGTTTAATTTGTCCAATGCTTGTCGGCAGGCTGTCGATTAAAATAGTTATTTTTATTAAAATAAAACTAATTTAAATTTCCCAAATGATCATTGTTTTACTCCTTTATTTATTTTATATTTCATATTATGTAAATATCTTATTTTATTAAGTTTGTTATTGTAGCATGGTTCAGTAGAGTGGCTACTAAAGCTAGACTGCCCCATGCTACCTCAATAGATATATAGATTTAAGTTCTATTGTACGTAACATAAAATTGTAATTTCTTTTTTTTTCCTGTAATATAAAGGCATTATTTATTTATTTATTTATAATCAAACCTAGGGAGGAGAATAAACTACACAGAGTGTTTCAAAAACATTACTGACACGATTCTATGAAAAGAAATTTATATAAACATGTATCCTAAAATACTTGGTTTTTAATATACAGGGTTTTTCCTTATAGTTTGCCACCCCTTTAAAATTTATTTCTTAGGATGAAAAAAAAAGATAAATACATAGGCTGCAGAATTTTTCCTGAAAATTGTTAATATGTTAACCAGAAAATTAAAAGACCATGGCTAAATTAAAAAAATGGACTTTTCTAAATGAGACACGCTATTTATTCTCACATCTTTGAAATTAGCTTAATTTTTACGTTCCAAAAATACAGTGTGTGTATGAAGTTTAGCGCAGTTATCTAGGAGGATCTTACGCACCGAATGAAGATATTGGCGTTGTTGCCAGTTGTTTAGATTGTCTGGAAATCACATGAATTTTAAGTTTTTGCATGTAACACACTGTATATTTTTTCATTTATAGATTCTACGTTACATTTGTTACACTTTTGATATAACATACTTTATTCCTAATATAGCAACACCAGTAGGGCCTTGGTTGATGTTGTCGCAAAGGCGCGCGTGATGCGTATTGTCGCTCTTTTTTGTAACTTTAGATACACTTCTCTGTGCACGTTTTTTGAGTTGTCATTTTCCCACATGACAGGTCCATGCATATAACATTATGAATTGGGTACCGCAAAAAAAAGTAGTAGTAGTACTAGTAGTAGCAGTAGTAGTAGCAGTATAGCTCAGCCTACCGGCCGCCTTCTCATTCTTAAGAATGTGAAGTAAACAAAAGTGAAAGCTTATTAAACCAAATTGAGAAATGTTTCAACCTTAAACTATAAACGTATTTTATTAACGATCACGCAGATTTAGTGAGGACATCCAACGCTCAGGCCATTTCATTGTTCAAAGTTATAGGTGCATATTTTAAAACTTGCACTTCAGTTCTATGTAGTGAGGCACCCTTTAGGGGCCTGGACCCGGGGTACTTTAGGTAATCAGGACCTGTACCCTTTCAAAAGGTTCGGTGCCTAGACAATAGATATTTATCAGGCAAGTTATTTATGGTTGGGATTACGACTGAGGGTTGTCATTTCAATTTTATTGCGGTCGAGAAATCAACGAATAATTGTGGAATGAAGCATACTATAAGATGTGAAAGTTCTGCCGTTTTTAAATAAAATGAATTACTTTTGCTGTCTACATTATTCTAATTACATCTGGTAGGCGAGGTCAGGATGTTAGGATTATTTGTGACGTTTTGTTTTATTTAATGCTAACTTACCCTGTGCAACTTTTAACCCGCTGTACATCGAAAACCAAATATTTCATGCCAAATTTACTTCATAAAATCGAGTCAGTCCCTGCCCTTAAATCATCTACATGTTGTTTTGGAACGACCTGTATATTAAAATGGGTATTTTAATATATGTATTTATACACTTTGAGCACGACCCGTCACTGATTACTGTCACTTCTAATAAACATGTTCCTTTTGCCATCCATCAAATGTGATACCGAAAATATTAAATAAAATATTATCAACTGTACGCACCTCATTTTATAAAGCCTAACGAAACACGTAATCATTTTTGACGGGCCTGCAAACTGTAAAAGGCATTTGTAACAAAGAATCGAAATTTAAAAGCTGGGTAATCGTTCACACCTTGCTTTTACGCTCTTTTAAATTACCCGAAAGGATTTTGGTAAAAGTCATCCAAGAGATATTTTATTTTTATGTCAATAGATACGTGTTTTACATGTATATACAGTGCAGAGTGTACAGTCAGTCACATGAATGAAAAAAAGCTATTGCGTGATTTCTGTTCGTGTTAAATGGTCGCTTCTATATGTCAAATGTTTGGAATTGATCAAGCTGCTACGTATAATTCAGTCCTATGATCAGACACACAAGTTAAATCTAGACGCTAACTTAAAAACTAACTGTTTTTCAACCACAGTTAACAAGTAGGCTATTTTCGGTTGTTGTTATGGAAACGGTACGTTAAAAGTTAACTTGTGTGTTTGATCATATGGCTGTATATCTGTTAAAAAAAAAATACGGCTACAATTACCTATAAGACTTGTACATTAATTTGTTGTGAATATCTTTGAGTTGATAAAAAGTATGAAACATTATATTGAGCACTTCTTATCTTTTTGATTGGTAGTTAAACACATTTAGTACCATTGCGGCAAGAAAAATACTAGGACAAAGAAATATGCTTTAATCTGTAAAACTGGACTAAAGACAGGTAACATGTCAAGTTGCAGGTATCATTTTACAGAGTTGTACTTGAAACAACATTCCAGGATTGTCTCGAATTTCGTTGAAATAGTGTGTTATTCCTTCTATCAGATCTTCCCTGGTCTGAACTGGCGTCGAATATACATGCCACTTTAAATTTCTCCATAAAAAAAAATCCAAAGGAGTCAGGTCGGAAGACCTCGGTGTCCATAAAATAAGCCCACCTCGACCTATTCATCGACTACCAAAAGTAAGTTGATAAGTGCTGACGAACCAAATTGCTAAAATGGGGCGGTGCACCGTCGTACATATACCACATCCGATTTCTAATTTTTAAGGGCACATTTTCCCATAAACCGTTGAAGTTTTGTTGCAAGAATTGCAAATACAGACCACTACCATCTAATCTGCCTTCAATAAAGAACCGTCCAATGAGATGATTGCCACTAATCCCCGCCCACATATTAACCATGAACCTTTGTTGGTGCTTTGTCTGTACTGTAACAGGGGGATTTTTTTCATGCCATATATGCAAATTATGGCAATTTATTACTCCTTCTCGGATGAAACCGGCTTCGTCCGTGAACAGAACAGTACCAGTAAAATTATGATTTGCCTTAATCGTTGCAAAAACCAATTTGCGTAACTGACTCTCCCAGGATAATCAGAGAGCGACATGGCATGTATCTTTTGGACGTGATAAGAAGTTATTCTCGAGCAACGTACTTTGTAGCATGAACTTGGACCGACAGTTTTCTTACACTATTAGAGGGATTTTTAGCAATCTCTTGGAGGCCCTTCTCCACCGCGATGCGACAAGAAATTTCCTAAAATAGATTAGCAAAAGATTAGCTACTTTTAGCTTCTTCTTATTTTACTTGACTTTTTACCTGATTCTCTTAAGCTACGATCAACCTTTTAAAGTTCTTCGGTGCGGTAAACTTCGACTTGAAAATGTATAATACTAAATTCCTCTCGCCTCCACACAATTGCCGAGTACTTGTCCATAAATTAGGTGCATGTCAGCATTTTCACCTTAGGAATAATCCTCTATTACTTAAGTCTTATATTCTCAATCAATCAGACTGATATTTAAATTACGTTCTGCAGTTTTTAGAAATCGAAATCCAAATTATAAATTTAAAAAATTATGTTAACTCATAGTTTTCTGCCGTTCCGGACCTCTGGTATTTTCTAGAAATATCGGGTATCGGAAGTTCCAGAAGCGGCGGCATAATTCTCGTATACAGGGGCCATCTATGGGTACATTTGGCTACGGGGCAGAGTGAAATTTGGAATTGGGTTTAAATGTGTACTTCCGTTATTTTAAGGTTGAGGCTTCGCGGTTGAGGTGTCATCCCTAGACACTCCCACGCAGTGTTGCCAAATTGTACACAATTTCCCTAACTTAAGGAAACGTAAATTTGGCAACGTCGCGCTCCGGTATATTACAAATTACTTTTTAAAATAATGTGATTAAAGTACTCATTAATAGGAAGTTAAGAAGTTTTTACCATTATTTTCGCATTTAGAGCCCATAAATTAACAAAAAACTGCCTTTTACATTGAAGATTGGCTGTAAACTATTGCTATTATTAAAGATTATTGAAAAATTAAATAACAACGTTTACAATTTATTTCCAATTTTATTTAAATAAATGAAATTTTTATCACTACATTAATAAATACCAAGAAATAAATTGTAAGCGTTTATATTTAATTTCCCAATAACCTCCTAGATATCTTATTGCCGGATTTAACATTTTAAATAAATTTTAAGCATAAAACTTACTTTCATCCAATATTAACAAAACCAATTGTGTAATGATTTTTTGGCGCCCAAATGAAATATTTTAAAAGTGTTTTCTTGAATTTCAAATTTCTTTTTCTTTATCGTAGTTAGTGTATTATTAAAGATACCAGCAACTTGATTTCTTTCATGTTCCCGATATTTACAGTTGAGAACATTCGTCAAATACATATTTTCTTACGCTCAGTTAAATTTAAATTTTATCTTTGTTTACTTTTCATGTTTCGTAGGATAATGTTAAGAAGCGTTTTGAATTTACCAAGTAAGATTTTTAGAAAAATAAAAACAAATCAAGCGTTAATTTAACTGAAACACACAGTTTTTTATGTTTTAAAATAAATAAATAAAAAGCAACGAATCATTTTCTACAGGGTGGCCGCCGAGTATGCGAGATACTTCGTATATAAATTCTATGACTAACTTTAAGCAAAAAAAATCTTATTGACTCTTCTCAAATTCCTAGCGGTTCTTGAAATATTGGGGTTTGAAGTTTCCAGGTCGAGTAAATATGATTTGATCAAAAAACTTATTGGACAAATCAAACGAAAATGTATTTAGAAACAATTCCACTTTATTTATCTATTCAAGAGAATGAATCGAATTTTTGCTTAATAGAGCGTCAAAAAGGGGTTGGGGTGTACACTGGGACCTGCGTTAGAAAAAATACCATGAGTATAAAAGTGAAAATAATTTCCTCAGTAAATTTTTAAATTCCTGGCAGGCAATTCAGTGCGATTCTGTTTAGACCTCGAAGCAGTAAGTCATTTACTTAAATCTGTGAAAATATTTTATCGATTTTTTATTTCCATAAAAAAGGTTATATACATATTTTTTCACTTCCTAAATAGTAACTAGATACTTGTATTATAATGCCGTAAATATATTTTAAAAAGAACCGATACTAGCATTTTCTCGAAGGTAGATGGAAGTGATCAAAATATAATACGACGTAAAATTTACAAGTTATACGAGGAACAAAGCATGCCTACATTAGATAATTTAATTGAAAAAGATGAAACTGGCGTTAAATGTGGCAGAACAACGAAGTTTTTAACATCCCCTCACAAAGTTGGGCAAATTCTGTTACACATGTTGAAAAAGTGGAAAAATCCTATATCCATATAAACAATATAGCACAAATAGTAATTAGAACAGATGATGATAGCGATAGTGATATATTAAGTGAATAATTATTATAAGTACCGAATAATTTGTATAATTTTTAATAATAAAATAACTTATAATTTCACCTTTAAACATAAATAAAATATTACTTATTGTCTTACTTATTTTTATTACAAAAACCATGATTAAATTCTAAGCAAAATACGGACCTGTTCGGCCATGTTTTAATTTTACAGCTGGCCCTTGTTCCTAATAGGGATCAGTTAGTCACTTTCTTATATCTCTGAACAGACTTTACCTATGAAAGTAGGCTCAAGCTCAGTCCTTTTTATTATCACTGTATAGTGCAAAACTGTAAATAACCTGAACTCATGCGACCGTTAAATAAAGCGTTTTTTCTTTTCTGATATTTAAAAATGCTTTTGCACGCGTTGCAGGACAATTTTAATTACGTAGTATCCACGACAAACACTACGTAATGCAGCTTGCCATAAATTAAAAGTTTATTTCTAACGCCAGCCAGTAATAAAGCAAAAATGGTTAGATTTTGACATTTTGCTTGATAAATTTGCGATTTAATTTTAAATTTTAAATTACGAACTAAGCACTATTTCAAAGATTTTTACTCCTACGACTAATTACAAACTTCAAAACAAAAAGTCAATTGCCTTTCCTCCGATCGATTCTGCTCTTACCAAGGATTTAACTCTTGCATGAAATTAGTGTTTAGTGAAATTGATGTCCCCTTTAAGGAAGTGCCCTCTCAAGTTGTATTGACTTCCTTAACTTTAAACACGATTTTAAGCTAATCCTTCTCTACCAATTCAAATCATGTTCGAGAGCAACATCGACCTATTGTCATGCCTTTGCAATCGTATACACATGTTGTTAAGCCATTTCGCTCTAAAATCTTGTTAACGTCTTATATCTCTGCAGCGTTGAAAATCTTGTCGCTAGCTTTTAGGGGTTGACGCGCTTACTTTCGTTAACCTAAGATGATTTGATGGAAGTCAATGATGGAACCAGTGGCGTTACATATACAGGGTGTTATGGAAATGACTTATTATTTTTTAACCCGTAAATATATAGGTCGAGACGAATTGGGGAAAAATTGCTATAAATGGCGCTCGAAGCTAGAAATTCAAGAAAAATGCCTTCAAAAATTTAGGTCCAAAACACCTACGCGCCAATGACCCAAACAGCTGATTTGGGTAATTGTTTACTTTAGTGCAAATGTTGAATTTTTCGCTAAAATTTCGTATATAGGCTAATTAAGGGTAGCTGATCACAATTTTCCTTTTGCGTTTAGGCGGCAAATGCACTGGTTTTGAGAAAAAAAATGTTAAAGTTTTTCTAACTCACCGGTATGTTATTTTGCATGTAATCCTAAAATGTTGCTATTTCCAATAAAATATTACTTGTCGGAGTCATAGTATACACTTCTGAGTTGAAATAAACGAAATATGCCACAAGGAAACTCTGAAAAACGGGATAACTTGTAAGCGAACAGAAAACTCTACGTTATCTGGAAAAAGATGGGAGACAGCTCACTGACAGCTGGCCAAAAAAGCAGAAGCAAACTGCACGACCCATGTTGTCAGATTGTTAGTGTATTATAAATTGCCTATACTTTCAATTCATTTTTATTAATTGAATGAATCCTATTGGCTCGAGCTAGCATATCATTCTCCTGGATGGAAGCCATTAATAATTACAAGAAAAAGAAGAACAATCTGGCAACGTGAGTGCAATGAATCTGAAAAGAGACGGTTCTATTTTGTCGGCGTATTAACAACGAATTTAATTAAATTTGTGCCTTTTCCATTGTTTTTTTGCTAAAATGTTGTTCTTATTTTATGAACAGATAGTTTGGTGAAAGTTTTATCACATATTTTGAAGGGAAAACCATAAAATCTAGGAAATTGAAAGGAAAGTGAAACGCGACACCCAAAGAATACCCTAACCTGTAAGTGAAAAACTTTAACATTTTTTTTTCTCAAAACCAGTGCATTTGCCGTAAAAACGCAAAAGGAAAATTGTGATCAGCTACCCTCAATTAGTCTATATACGAAATTTTAGCACAAAATTCAACATTAATTGCACTAAACTAAACAATTACCATTCCAGCAGTTTGTCTTGTCAAAAACACATGTGTTCAGGGGCATTGAACTATCATGGAAGGCGCACATAGTCCGGTTTTAAGGTATTTTACAAAATTCAAAATACTTCCGATTTTAGAAAAAAAAACTATCAAGTGTAACTCTAGACCACCTCAGGAGTGGCCCCTTAAAATATAATAAGTCATTTCCATAACACCATGTATATACATTGTATCCGTAAAATACCTGTACAATGTTTGATGAATGTTTTACGCCAAATTTAATGTCAAAAAATAAATAAGTTTACAAATTAAATTTGACAGATAGGACGCCATATTGGATTTTTTTTAAGTGGCAACTCTCATCCATAACCACATGAGTGAATTGCATTACGCAATCCAGTTTCAAGAACATAATAATATAGTTGATATTTATTTTCAACCGTCCGGAAATACAGAGGTTATGGATGATGAAAGCTGCCATTAAAAAAATTCAAAATAGCGAAAGCCCATCGTCGGTTTCTGTGAACCGAAAACGCGATAAAAAGGAAAGATGTTTGTTCAAAGGCGCAGAAATCGACAATAGGCTTTCAGCGCCATCTGACATTAGATACCTGCTTATGCGGGTTCCATTCCAGCCTTTGGTCTTCTCTAAGACCTCGCTGGTCTGGTTGGGTGGATAGCCCGATTGACACGAGATGTCGCCACGTGCAACATTTCGCATGTGTATCTTTACATTATGTGTTGAAAACACTGTAAGGACTCTTTCCTGTTCGTCAGACTCTATAGCCTAGTCGAGGAGCCGTAATATGGCGAAACGCGTCCAAGGATTGGGTCTGACGGAAAGAAAAGGGACAAACTTTTAAACAAAATTTTATAATCCAAAATACCAAGTGACCACGGTACTTTGACAAATCTTAAAACTGCCTATAAGTTAAACACGAAGAAATATTTCAAGTTGCGGTTCTCACAGAGTTCACGTGACTCTCCAGATTTTTTCGTATATTGATTATTTGGAAGTATACAGGGCAGGGTAGAAAATCCAAGTGCGAATATTGGACACCCTGTATATTAGAGTGGTCCCTATCTTTAAACTTTTATACTCCTCGGGGCTCATCGAAAGAAATTAAAAAAAATATTATCCAAGTTTCAAGTCTCGAGCGCGAGTTAAGAAAGGAGCTTCTGGGAGAATAAAAATTTAAAGATTGTCAAAATAGGGACCACCCTACTGCATATCCTCAACTAGGCTGAAAATTTGATACGTTACCATTCTAAAAATACCTATAGCAGTTTAGACAACTTTTTTAAATATCGAGCCTTTAAAATATCCTAGTCGGACAAATAAGAAAAACACCCAGGAACTGATACCTATATTAGAGCCCTTAATAACAATTAAATTAACCTATACGTAATAACTTCCTATCATCAATAAATAAAAACACATTTCTTGATAACAATTTTTTTAAAATATACCTACTTTCAACAAAATCTGATATAGTAGAGTAATTCCCAGAAAGACAGGGTTTGAATTTTTTAGTTCATTGTTGGTATATTTTTCACATACTAAAAGCCTAGAAAAATCTGAATGTACAAAATACGAATCTCGAAATATTTTAAAAAAATCGTGTGTGGTATCATATTACGGAAAGATTCATGCTGAAAAAGATTATGATATCGGTTTTAAAAAATAAAAATAAATATCAAAGTAGTGACCAAGAAACTGTAAGCTTATGCAGTGTTTAAAATTAAATTTTTATTTTTCAAAATGCGTTTTATAATGCAAATGCGTATGTATTTCATCAAGCTTACATCTTACATAAGAGAAAAGCTAAATCTAATAATCTTCTTCAGTTTCTTCTAAATCACTTTCTTTCAGTGAACTATTTGTGAAACTCTACCAGAACAGTTACAGCATATCTCAGTACATTCCACAGCATAACGTCAACACATAACGGCAATGTTGCAATATTAAATTCACTTTTGGCATTTCTGATTTTTTTCAAGTAGATTATATCCTAGTAGGGTCAGAGTCTCAGTCTTTGAATTTCCATCGTACAATGAAACCAATGCTTTGATGCCAATATCTATGAGTTCCTTTCTGTTCTTGTCAAACAGTAGCACAAATGCTAAATTCCTCACATTTCCAAACATCTATATATGCCGCCGATGTACCAAATAAGGAGCCTGTGGTATCGCATCCAGTTAAAGCACTTGAAAAGAGAATAATTTTGTATCCCTTTTCGTCAAGCACATGTTGCATTGATTGAATATAACGTTTCTTATCACTGAACGTAAATTACTGCAAACAAATATTTTGTGTATTATGTTAAATCAAAGGTACAAGAGTATCGTTGTCGTCAGCAGCAACTATTACATATTTTTCTTCTTCGCTGGCTTCTAAGTGTTTCTCAAGCATGGTTATGAAACACTGCTTATTTTCATTATTAGAAAGAAAAGGGCCATGGCCAATAAGAAGCGGAGGATTCTCAGTAAATTTCACTGTTACTGATTATTGTTTTGTGAGGATCTGATGCTCCACGTCCTTTGTACTGGAGATGCCATAGCCATCAAATACAATTATCACAACTCTCTATTGCTTTATAGTTGTAACACATCTGAAAATTTCCCCCCAGTTTTTGACCATATGAATTTGTGCAGTAGTGCACCCCCCATCAAGAACATACGAACTAACCTGAACTAACCTAATCAACCTGATCAAATAGAGACGGAGGAAGTATAGTTAATTCATAATTAAAAGTCTCTTTTAATTTTTGCAGACCAGTATTTACAGACAAACATACCAGCATTCTCTGGGTGAGGAGTGCTGTATCAATATGTTTAATAGCTCCGTCAATGACAATACCGTTTCTCAATATTTTTAGGTTGACAGCTTCGTCCTTTTTAACCATGGTGACAGAGTTGAAAGTTTTCCAGTTAGTTTGTTGGCTTGTCAATACTTTTATTAAAAGTCATCAAAAACTCTAAAACTGGGACTAAAGAGGGTCCTTAAAAACGGAATATTTGTACAAGATATTGATAAAGTTATCCTAATAGGTATTTTTAGAATTATTTTAAAAGATTAAAGTTCCAGTCTAGTTAAAGATCTACAGAGTGTTCTGTTTAAAATAACAAATACGCATTGTCGGTTAACAATTTTAGTTTTTAAATTTATAATAAATTATAATACAAATATTTGCAGCTTAAATTAGTCCATTTAGTAAACGTCAATATGTCAGCATCTTATTTACGTCTATCAGTATTGTGATTCTGATACCTTAAGTCATTTACTTTAAGCCCAATGGTATGTCATCAAACGGCGTATTTTCCGGACACTCTTTATATTTCGTTAACTGTCAATCAAAGTTGTTCACTAACAACAAATTTAACTAATACGATTACTGGAGAATTAAAAATAGAGTTGGTTGTGATATTACGTTTCATTTTGTTGTTGAGGACAAAATTATAGTATACTACACATACTACACAACCATTAAGCATTCTTCTCTTTTTTATCCCTTGATGGGGAGACAACCGCGCCGCACCTAGCAGGCGCTACTGGATGAAACAAAGGACCGTAATTAGATAACCTGTCGTTGGAAAATATTTTATGAGTGGTAGTCGATACACGTTAATAAATAATATGAAATAAAAAACAAAAAAAATGCAGTTAACGGGTAAGGACGACCTGGAGACTAATGAAAGATGTAATAATTTTAATTAGTAGGTATACAGGGTGAGCAGTGGCGTAGCCAGGCTTTTGGGGCGGAGGGAGCAAAGAAACTTTACTAATACAAATACGATATTTTGTACAGTAAAATGAGATTTCGTTGTTTTTATAATTTCACGTCGAGAGGGGTTTCAAACGAGTTTTGGGAATCCCCACGAGTTGAAATTAATTTCGTTAACTTGTCAAACGATGGCAGAGGCAGAGCAGGCTACTATTAGCTACGGTATAATTTAATATCATTTTGGTAGATCGATAATTTAAAGAGAATATCGGTAGACATCGTAGCACTGACTGTCTTACATTTTTATAACTGCTCAAAAACCGACAAAGAAAGCTGCTAACAAAGTAATGTAAACAACGGTTAAATCATAAGTAGGTAACACTTAAACGTGGGAATATGCAAGTGTAAACAGAAACCACCTTATTAGCATTAAAAACCAGCCCCTTGCCTAGACATTCCAGCAGATCAAAGAATCAAAGGCACGCCGCGCATTTCTTTTTAAGACCATCGGTTGGATTTACGAACAAGAGACTTGAAGTTAATATTCAAGCAAGAGATAAACATAAAGTCAATGTCACGTTAACAACTGGGGTTAACTAACTTATTATTTGTTTTTGTGATTTGACATCTTTTAAGGTCTGATGATGCCTTAAAGGTGAAACATGTAACCTAGTTGTAATACATCAATTGAGACCGAGACTTTTCGTTTATCTATTACTTGATAATCAAATAGTTCGTATATCGTTTAATTTCGACTAAATTTAAACATTATGAATTCTATTTATATTTCCGGCATTTTCAATTTGTTTGTTTTTAAAAATATTTTTCAATACATTTTGCAGGGTGTTATTATGTATACTACAGATGGTAAACCTTTTAACGTGATACAGGAGGGGTAGAGGGGCATATTTAACCATATATTTGACATTCCCCCATTCCCTCTAGTTTGGGGGGGGGGGGGGGATTTTGCAAGTTAGATAATGCCCTCTTGTTTCAAAAATTCGAATTTATGTAAAAAACTACGAGTGCACAAAAATGTTTTTTCATTTGCTGCTCTGACTACGGAATTATTATTTATTAGTTTATAAATGGAAAATAATTATTTACCATTTAATACCAACTTATTTGTCGCTTGAGAATTTGTTAGAAATCCCTCGTCTATCTTCCAAACACCTTCTCACTATAAATTTCATTTGGAATTACATTATCTTCAACAGTCTTTACGATGGTACCATAAAACATTTATAAACACTTACCCTATAGTATTGCAGATCTCTAACCAAAATAACTGCTTCATTCATTATGCTTTTTAAACTGCCAAATTAACGTTATTATAATAATGGTTACCATGTATATGTTACATCTCCCTGATACCTCATCAAAATCTCATGATAATATTTCAAACCGTTCTCGAGATATAACCTTGCATTACTTTAAAGAACTCATTTTGTATACATTCAGAAATAAATCGTGTAAAAATAAAAATAGAACTGTGGAGTTATGCGTTGTATGCCTCAGCACCTTTTCTGTGATGCGCAGAAATGGTGGAGTGGATTGTGTTGCCAAAGTTGAACGGAATTGAAAGAATCAGTGGTTTTTTTGTTAAGTAATAAAAAAAGCCGCAGGAAAAAAAAATTTCCGCAAATTAGGGTATACATAATATATTACTTAGCATTGATTTGGTGATACTTAATTTTTAATTTCAGATGATAAACTTTTGCAACGCAATTCACCCCACCATCTACTATTATTTTTACTGTAAATAAAAACAGCATATAAGATATTAATAAAATATATATTTAAAAAGAAATACATGCAATAGTTGCAGGCATTCTCATTGATCTCAGGGTCGCCTAACCCCTTATGCTGCAGGCAAATGTGCCTGTTTAATAATCTAATATACTGTGGACCACATAAAAGAATACCAGATTCAAATTATACGAAATCTTTAATTTTGATTCATAATTACCAAATAAAAATGTAATCTGTAATTATGTATCTGATTATATTTTGGCGCACCCTGGACGCTTTGCATACTTAAACACAAACAATAGTATTTGTTATACATATATTTCTTTCTGATTATTTAATAAGGACTTGAAACAAAGGAAACTGTATCTGGTTCAGACCATCGCTAAATGTTTAAAAAATGGAGATACAAGTAGAATTTCTTACATAAAATATAACACAGGCCAGGGTTAAATTGGCATTTTAAATTCTACAAGCGTTATTTAGTGCGGATTTCTAAAATTCTTCATCTTTAGAGATAAAATCTAAAAAATGTCAATCAAACCAAAGTGTTATAAATATATAGAAAGAAATCCGAGAACAATACGGAACTATTTACATTAGAGTAAACTATTTTTTAATAAAACTAAAAAAAAGAATTGAAAGATAACTGAATTAAAATTGTACTGGAATAAATCTTCCTGAGAATTATTGCCGTTCAGACGGGCGCCTGAAAGGAAATCAATGAACGGGAAATATATTTTAAATCTTTCCCTTAGTCCGGCAACAAATTAATTTATTTTTCGTAATAATAATAAACGCTTAAATGCCGTAACACCCTTGAATAAAATATCTCGCTGGTTTTCTTGCTATCCGTACTTAATAAATTAATACTATATTGTACAGGAAAACACACAGCGGTGGAAATCAAAAATACTGACTCTTGTAAATAAACAAAAAGGTATCCATCCAAAGACTATCGGAAAAATTAATAGCTTCGCAGTCTGGTGATTTACTATTTTATTATGGCTCTAGGTGGTGATGTAATCAACGTGACATGGGACTGAAAATGCTATTTCTTTTCTAGATATTTTTATATCGATGAGAACAGACACTAAAAGGTTTTTTACATAATAAATTCAATAAAAGCAAAATCTAATTCCGCCGTAAGCAACAGTTATTTGTCATACTTCAGATTTGAATCTTCTACTTTTAAATAATTCAATATAATTAAACCTTATCGATTCATCAAAATTAAAGCTCTTCATATCTGCCACTTTAATCTAGTGAAGGATTAAAAAAATATTTTTCTTCTGCATCGATTTCCGTTCCAGCGCTTTATCTACGTCACATTAATTCCGAAAGATTTTTTGTATAATTTCAATCCGATTATTTTTCAATTTTCTTCAGCCGAAGTTTATTTTAGGATAAAAACGTAAATTGGTTGCAGACACATGTCATTTGCAATCAACTGAAAGAATTAATTTTGTGACAAAACTACATCATTTCTAAAATTATCCGTCTTTTATGATTACGAAATATAAAAGTTTTGGATATTATTCTTCAATAATCAAACACACGACAAAAGTATTCATAATAGCTTAACTTATGTCTCACATTAATATCAGATCAATTGGATTCATAACCGCATGACGTATGATTCTCATGTTATTATATAGTTGATTTTAATAAAATATTTTTAAATTAATACATTTTTTTGTTTAGGTTAGTTCAAGCATATACAGGGGCCTCTAAAAGATCGGTTCAAAATGCTAGACCAAATTCCTAAGCCTGAACTGACCTAAGCTTACCTTAGCCCAACAGTTGATAGTATCAGGTATGCCTCTCTATAATAAGAGAGGTCTTGGAATAACAATTTTTATTAAAAATTTAATACACTCAGGCATAAAACAGTTAAGAAGACTTAGATGCAAAACTACATTATTTCTAAAATTAGTCGTCTCTTATGATCACAATATAAAAGTTGTGGATGCTATTCTTCAATAGTCAAACACACGACAAAAGTATTCATAATGGCTTAAATTATGACGCGCGTTAATATCAGATCAATTAGACTCATAACCACATGACGTATGATTCTCATGTTATAATATAGTTGATTTTAATAAAATATTTTTAAATTAATACATTGTTTTGTCTAGGGCAGTTAAAGCATAAACAGAGGTCTCTAAAAGATCGACACAAAATGCTAGCCCAAATTCCTAGGCCTGAACTAACCTAAACTTACCTTAGCCCAAAAGTTGATGGTATTCAGGTATGTCTTTCTTGAACAAGAGAGGCCTTGAAATAAGATTTATTATAAGAAATTTAATACACTCAGGCATAAAACAGTTAAGAAGCTTTAGATGCAAAACTACATTATTTCTAAAATTAGTCGTCTCTTTTGATCACAATATAAAAGTTTTGGATGATATTCTTCAATAGTCAATAGATTTTTTGTATAATTTCAATACGATTATTTTTCAATTTTCTTCAGCCGAAGTTTATTTTAGGATAAAAACGTAAATTGGTTGCAGACACATGTCATTTGCAATCAACTGAAAGAATTAATTTTGTGACAAAACTACATCATTTCTAAAATTATCCGTCTTTTATGATTACGAAATATAAAAGTTTTGGATATTATTCTTCAATAATCAAACACACGACAAAAGTATTCATAATGGCTTAAATTATGACTCGCATTAATATCATATCAATTGGATTTATAACCGCATGACGTATGATTCACATATTATTCTATTAGTTGATTTCAATAAAATATTTTTTAATTAATACATTGTTTTGTTTAGGTTAGTTCAAGCATATACAGGGGTCTCTAAAAGGTCGACACAAAATGCTAGCCCAAATTTCTAAGCCTGAACTAACCTAAACTTACCTTAGCCCAAGAGTTGATAGTATCAGGTATGCCTTTTTTGAACAAAAAAGGTCTTGGAATAAGAATTTATTATTAGAAATTTAATACACTCAGGCATAAAACACTTAAGAAGCTTTAAATGCCCGCGACGTACTGCTGGTGGCGCCCTCTGCAAGCTACATCAAAACTGTTATGAGATCGTATCCCAAAAAACCCTTACTACCAAACTTCGTGTAAATTCTGCTATTACTGAGCTAAATATATGTATTAAGAAGATAATATCTGACGTTCTGTATTTTCCAAAACTATCAACTTTTCGACTAAGGTAAATTGGGCAAGATCGTCAGAGGTAAGGTTTTGTGTTACCATTAACCATTTACATTTTGTTTTAGCTCTGTTGAGTCACAAAGCAAAGTAGAAGTGATGGAGCTGTCAGATTTGCATCATCATCCAAACTGCAAAATCAACAGAAAAACGAATGCAGACTTAGGAGTGGCTGTAGGAACTGACAGTTGTAGAAGAGAAAGTGAAAGTTCAGATTCCATACTTCTCTCCCCTGAGGCTTCGAAAGCTACAGAAGCAGTTGAATTTATTGCTGAACATTTACGCAACGAAGATTTGTATATACAGGTACATCCATATTACCACTTAATAAAAAGTACAAAAAACTACAACATCTGGGCAATATCCCTTTTCTGCATGCCGTTTTCTCAGTTTTTTTCTTTATTGTGAAGAACCGCACTAAAAACGGGTTGGCAATATTACATTACCTGTCAGCCTAACCACACTGCCATGAATATTTAAAGTACGGTCCTGTCCTATAGGCTAAACAAAAATCAATAGGGCTTTCTAGGAACATACAAATCCCACCATCTTCTTTTAATGTCATGTTCTTACTGAAAAATTTATTTACGTATAGAAGAAAAATAAATATGTGTAGATACTTTTATTATGTGCTTTTAATTTTCTGCCATTTCATTAACAGCATTTCTTTTCAAACGGGTTATGCAACCAACAATATTTTTATAATTTATTGATTAAAGAAAGGAAACAGGGAGACACCGATAACCATATTATTTAGTTTTATGAACAAGAAAGTGAACTTGTAACTTAAAAATTTTTATGGCGTGACTACCATATTAGAAGAACGAAAAGATTTTATGATCGAAAAAATTAGAAATGGTAGAAGGGTTTTTACGTATACCTTAATTATTGTACTTGGTGCTTTTCAATTAGGAAATAAATAAATTGATTGATTGATTTTTCTTTACAAGATTTGTTGGTCTTGCAAATTTCGTTTCTAGAAATTTCATACTTAAATACGTCTTATCTTGTCTTGCAGTTGAAACTGCGTAGTATTTTCTTGGTCTTATCTTGTCTTGTCTTATGAGACCAAGATAAGATCAAGAAAAAGCAAGATGAGAGTGGCAACACTAGTGGCACTAAAATCAAGCCTTCAATATATTGATTTGTTGTAGACACGCGAAGACTGGAAATATGTGGCAATGGTAATAGATAGACTGCAGCTATACATGTTTTTTATTGTGACAACTGCTGGAACAGTAGGAATCTTGATGGACGCACCCCACATCTTCGAGTACGTCGATCAAGACAAAATAATCGAAATATATCGCGGAAAATAGAAGAAGAAACAGAATAAACTCCGATGCTTCCTATGATCCGGGCTCTTAAATCATGTGGCTTCCATATGCGAAAAACAAAACATGGCCTAGTTCGGTATAAATAGTGTGCTGCGACTGGTGGCAAAAATCCAATGATAATAGGTTTATAAATAATCATTACCGACGAGTATTTATTTCAAATAAAATAAAAGAACATCCGTAATCGTCCCGTGCGTGTGAATTCGAAAATAATATTTTATTTACTATATCGCCGATTGACAATCGATGAATGCAAATCCGTGTGTGCAAATGATAAAAACGATATCGTCTATTGTCGCCAATAATTTTTATAGTCTTATAAACATTTCTATAATAGGCCTAGGACGAATTGCAAAAGACGCTGCACTTTTTATATTTCTAGAATGATTATTAAAACTATGTTTGGATTGCAATAAATTGTGATAGAGATATTGTCAAATATACAGGGTGTCCCATGTACATTTTTATACGGAAAGAAGGTTATAATAATTAGTCTGTTTTTAAATGTGGTTTCGCGACCTCTATGATATTTATTATTGTACAGGGATGACGTTAAATAAGGAATAAAGTCAATATTTTTTAGAATAATTTTTACTGTATAGGGTGGCCACAAAAAAAAAAGTGAGCCTATAAGAACTTAAATACCTTATCTTTTTTCCTTTGTACCTTCTAAACATTGTATAACATGTCCTATACCAAAAACTCAATTGATTTTAAGGTACTGAATAATAAAATACCGTTTAAATTTCTGTATTTTTAATGGTTAAATCAATGTTATTAAAAATTATTAAATTTATTTTAACATATTTATTTTTAAATTCATCCTATACATAATAGTAATACGGATTTTTAAGTCATCTAAATGCGCAGGTTTTGCTTTAAAGAGGTTCTTTTAATGTATTCCCATAAAAAAAAAGTCAAGGGGGATTAAGTCTCGTGATCTTGGTGGCCATTCGATTGCTCCTCTTCTTCCAATCCGTTGAAGTACGCACGGAGTTGTGCGGTGTAATTAATTGTTTAATGTTAGAGAATTTTAAATGTGGTTATAAAAGATTAAATATAACCTGTGCTTAATCACAACCCTGGTATCTGCTGCGACGTGATTGTTGAAGTGAGGTTAATTTAAGGAGACTAATGGCATTAAAGACGTATAAACAGGTATTGATATTAGGTGTTATACGTCTTTAATGTCATTATTCTCTTTAAATTAACCTCACTTCAACAATCACGTTGCGGCAGATAACACGGTGGTGATTAAACACATATAACCACGTTAGTTAACAACACTAACAATAAGTTCTACTTAATTTATACTACATATTAATAATTTAATATTAATATTATATTTAATATTCAACTTTATTGTAGGTTCATTGTTCGTTCGTAACTTTGTACTATCCTTTTTTAGTATCCCCTGATGTTGAGTGCTTAAGCATTCGAAACATGTAGGGAGCTTTTTATTTACTTTTGCAATTATGAAACTGTGGAGGAAGGCTGCATTGTTTCAGTTGATAATATTGACGAAATATTAGAACAATATGATTATTTATTTTTATTACTGTCAAC
Organism: Polydrusus tereticollis; assembly: GCA_963920685.1. Taxonomy (NCBI): domain Eukaryota; kingdom Metazoa; phylum Arthropoda; class Insecta; order Coleoptera; family Curculionidae; genus Polydrusus; species Polydrusus tereticollis. Next base: position 13,455,976 of record OY987335.1, on the reverse strand, counting down.
AATTCACAAGTCTACTAAACAATTTTAGGCACATTCAATGTTGTTTTTAATTACGTTCGTCCAACATTTTAAAAACACTTTGAACTTAAAAAAAATTGAATTTAGGTATAGAACATGTTATATCAAAAAAGGTATCAAAAAAATATTCTAAAAAATCCAAGTCGGATGATTTTTCGAAAAATTGGGCATTTTAAAAATATTGAATTTATTCCTTACTAAGTCATCCCTGTGTGGATTATAAAATACTGTTCCCAATCTAAAACATACTACCTATGAACTTTAATATTAAAATATTACAAGTTAAGTGTGGAATTTCTGTATAAGGTAACCTGAACTATCCAAAAACCTATTAAAACGGAGTTTTGGTATCAATATAAATCTTCTTGGCTAAGCGATCTAGTAACCCTGATTTTAAATTCAGACTAAACATCTAGGTGGTATTTTCTAACATTAAATGTAAATATTAATTTTTGTAATCCGTTGTTTTTAATTGCTAAAGATTTTATTATTTATAAAACTAACGGTTTTGTTAAATGTTATAATAGTCATTCTCACACTTTTGCAATTAGTTCTATGTGACGTAATCAGATAACTTTATAAGACTAATAAAACTGAGTTGTTACCAATGGTGCAAATTATTAGAATCGATTTTTAAAAAAATAAATCAGTAGTCAGCTCAATATTTCTGGTAAGAGTCTCTACGAAAATATTTTAAAGCATCGGACATTTGTCAAAATCGAATGTTCTTGTGTGTAAGCCTGAGATTTAAATAAAGTAAGCTCAAACTTTTGAAAGCGGTAGGATTTGAAAAATCGAAACTGACCGATAAATAGGGAGGTGATGGCAATATACAGGGTGTTAAGTAAGTTCACCGACGTATATCTGAAAAGGGTGATAGGTAGGATGATTTTGAACATATTTAACCACATATACTATTACACAAAGTGTGAATTTTACCGAATTTGGTGAATAGGCTATAATAAAAGTTTTGTCAAACATTTTATCTGATTGTCTCTTTTTTTCCTATAAAGTTGAATACGTATTGCATGGATATGGGATCCAAAGGGGATAAAAAAAAATTGTGACTCAGTAGAATTTACTAAATGAATCCAAATCTGACTTTATAACTGAATAAAATAAAGTACATATTTAAAAAAAAAATTGTCGTTCAAATATCTTTAAAAGCTTACTTGTGGTACTTTTCAATGAATAATAACGTTGCATAGGATATTTAATTAACAAACATTATATTTTGTCAGAAAAAAATTGCCTTTGACGATTTAACAGAATACAATAATTAAATTATAAGCAGATATTTATGAGTATTACTTTTCTTGTTCGAAATGAGAACCACCGTTTCTAGTACATCTTTGTTGCATCTCTGTACTGGTTAGGTCTAGCCTCACTTCCGCCTTCATTATTTCTGCCGCACCCTTCGTTTTTTGAATAAGATAGTCTCAATCTCGCATTTCCTCATTGTACCCCAGTTCCTTCATTCGTCCTAATATGACATGATAGTCGACGGGAGTCAGGTCTGGAGATCTAGCTGGCCATAATCTAGGTCTATTTCGGTCTATCCATCTTTCCGGAAATTGATTATTTAAAAACCCTCTTACAGTTATCCGGTAATGCGCAGGACATCTGTCGTTTCGATGTATGACTTATCGTCTTACATCCAAAGACACTTTGTCCAAAATATTTCTTAAAAATTCTATATAATTTTCACCATGTAAATTGTTTGGCAAAAAATATGGACCGATCAAAACTCTGCCTATTATGCCTGGCCAGACGTTTATACTAAATTTTCGTTGTTTGTTCATATGGGGGTTTTCTTCTGCCCCATAATGCAGGTTATGAACGTTAGTAATCCCTTCACAAGAAGATATTTGAACGAAAATTTTATTTACACACTTTATTTAATTCAGTTATAAAGTCAAATTTGGATATTACAATAATTCATTTTGTAAATTCCAGTGAGCCTTAATCACATGTAGATCCAATATCGGTGAAATACGAAGTCAATTTTATAGGAAAAAAGGAGACAATCAGATAGAATGTTTGACAAAACTTTTATTACAACTTGTAGTGACTATTCACAAAATGCAGAATTTCGGCCCATGTTATTTCTTATAGGATTATGGGCCAGAATAGACATAGGTATATCTACTTTCATTTGTTCGTTTTTATACCCAGAACTAGAAAATAAGAGTTGCAGAAGTGTGCGTTGCTGATTGTTATTTTTACGTTTGCGTAAATACAGCTGATTTAATTTTACATAAAACTCTTACAGCCGATTTAATGTACAATCTAAAAAAGCATTCAAGGAAATTAAGTCCTCTTCCAAAATAATTTTCTTTAAAAATGGTAAGCCAGGGTTTTTTTTTAAAGAAAATTTCTTTATTGATCGGTAGTTATTTCTTAAGAGAAGAAGTCTCTGGAGTTTCTCTTATAGGATAAACCGTTTGTAATTGATACTTGCAGTGTATTAAAATTTGAAAAAAAATGTATTGTTGTCCTTTAATGCTTCTCTGTACACACAAAAAAATGTAGTATCAAAGTGAAACCAAGCATAATTTAATCACATATTAAAGATAGTTAATTCTCAAAATTTATATTCACTGTGATATTTCATATAGTCAGTTTTACTATGCTGTTATGTTGAAATGATAATAGATATGTAATAGTTGTGAGATATAATATATCCTCAACTTGAATAGAAATTTGACATCAAATCAGTATTAATATATGTAAGGTCTGAAATTAAATTAATCTCACCGTTAATGAACGTACACTTAGAGTCAGAGTCAATGTTTTTGTTGTAATAATTAGTTAATATCAAATCGGCCATACTTTATGGTTATACCTGTAATAATTTGATTCTTATTAAAATTAGCTGTATATTTAAAATATTAATACCCTATCGTAAAAGAAACAAAAAGTATGTTTCAAAACTAGTATAAGGGATTTTTAAATTTAAAATGATTTAATAACTTCGTCTGAAAAATTTCACTCTCGCAGTAATGGTTCCATATTCCATGAATAAATTAAACAAACAGTAGGTACACTGCACTGCACAAAGAAACGTTCGTAAAAAATGCAATTAAACCACATGACCCGCCTGGACGTAGCTTCGGTCGAACTCTTTAACTTTTAATCAAGGAATATAGCATTGATATCATTAAAGTAAGACGAACTGTCGCGAGAATTGTAAAAATTTCTGTAAGACTACGTTCTAGACACAGTTTGAAAATAAGAAATTTTCCCTATTTTTAAAAGGATCATATTGTACAAAAAATATCTTTAAAATAATTATAATCTTATGACATATCTTCAATTTAGCATGTTGGTTGTTTTTATGTTTATTCTAAAACTAGTCTAAATTTTTTTTTTTTAACTATCCTAGTTAGTATAATTGATGTGTTTGATATGTGATGGGTACATGCTTGGTGAAATGGATATTCCATAGTAGAGGAAATTAAACTCGTACTTGTTATATTTCACAATTTAATTCAGTTTCCTGACATGTGTTTCAACCCTTGCGGATCATTATCAAAAGCATATAAGACAATAATAAATTCTACATGTGATTAAAATAAAAATTGACAGATGATGGGTTATTTTTGTCCTTAATTTACAGGTATTGGCCAAAGGTACAACTAAAAACAGGTGTGATTATAGAGGTATTTACATCTAAATAATAAAATTAAGAGAATGATATTGTGTATATAATTATGGGCTTTTTCCGTTCGTAATTATTGACAGTGTTTATTGCATATTTATCCTAAGTTATTAGACTATTAAGTATTAGATTGACACCTGAAGGTATTTCAATTTGATTGTTAACAACATTACATCGATTTTTTAAGGCTTATTTGATTGCTAATGTTTCTAATAGGTTGAGTTTTCTACCCTTGTGTTGAGTATATATCGGTTTTATTTAAATAATAATTGAAATACCTTCAGGTGCCAATCTAATACCTAATAGTCTAATAACTTAGGATAAATATGCAATAAACACTGTCAATAATTACGAACGAAAAAATTATATACACAATATCATTCTCTTAATTTTATTATTTAGATGTAAATACTAATCTAAAATCACACCTGTTTTTATTTGTACCTTTGGCCAATACCTGTAAATTAAGGACCAAAATAACCCATCATCTGTCAATTTTTATTTTAATGACATGTAGAATTTATTATTGTCGATATGCCTTTTGATAATGATCCGCAAGGGTTGAAACACGTGTCAGGAAACTGAATTAAATTGTGAAATATAACAAGTACGAGTTTAATTTCCTCTACTATCCTAGTTAGGTTTCACATTTAATAAAGCTGCAATACTTGAAATAATACTAAAGTAGATTTATTTTATATCTATTTTATAATTGGTTTAATTATGTTTTTTAATACTAACGTATATTTAGACTGAATCGAGTTCTAGGCTTAAAGTATTGTTTATTATTTTCAATGTAAACATACTTTTATAAAAATAGTAAACAGGTTGGCCAATGGGAGGGTAAAAAAAGTCCTGTAGAAAAAAATCAGACGAACTGTCTTCTGCAACTATTATTTTCATATTGTTTCATAGAAAAAAGTAGTGGTAACGAACCAATCTAATTTATAAAAATTCGCCGCTCATAAACGCAGAGGCGTACAAGCGGCAGACTTTCGTTTTGTTGTTTGTAAGGACTTAAAAACAATTTCCATGTAAGGTTGATCGATGGACAAATCGTATTCTTCGTGGTTTATTATAAACTGATGGGAAAAAAATTATTAATAATACACTTTTGCAAACTGTATTTATCAAAGTTATATTGACGATCCAACTTTTAGAACTACTGACAGAAGCGTGTGTTAACTGTCAATCGAAAACGCAGAGATGACATCATTGCAGAAATGGTTTTTATTATTTTATTTATTGTTAAATCTTCACACTTTGGAACTTTTACCGCACGAAAAAATCATAGAAACATGGTTGCCACCCCCTCTCTAGCTATGAAGTTAACATAACAAAAGTTTTAATTCGTGATGCAAAAAGTTAAAATTCTGTGTCTAATTATCTGTGTAATTATATCAAAAGCACATCTTTACGATACATAAAAAAGTGTGCCATTAAATTTAAAACCAATATTGTACTTTTTATATTGGTACCTACAAATACGGTGTGCCAAAAAAAAATCCGTCGATACTATAATAAGAATATTTATTAATACATTATTTTTACCTACCTTGTAAAAGCTTAGAGCATACTTTTTTTAGAAGTAAAAATGTCTTTCATAACCAAACCTTTTCATATTTTATACAATTCCTAATAATTAAGTAGAAACATTTGATTTTGACAAAGACTTGATGCTTCGACAGTCTTGTCAGGAGATTTAGAGGATATTTAGAAACGAAAGATCCTGCAAGAAATGACGCATATTAACACTGTCGTATATTATAGTTTAGAGTAGGATCAATAAAAAGGCAGTGTTATACTGTAATATAATATGTACATGTCACACAAGGTAGGTAACGATAAAAAGTGTAAAATTGCTCTGTTGAAATTCATGTTATACGGGAATTGTTAATGTTGGAAATTTTGCTGTAAAAGTGCCTGCAAAAAAAGCTTTTATGATATTTTTAATTGTTTGTGTTTCCATTATATTATGGAGCAAAATGTAATTTGCCAAATTTCGCTTATATAATAGCAATCAAGAAAGGACAATATAATATATCATTTTTATAGACAATTTTAACATAAGATAGAGATATACATACAAAGAAACCTAAGTATTACAAACGGTTGTGACAATGGCTTTCAAATATCCAAAATAATACCCAGCTTATCATTTATTCGTGGGCAATATTTCATACCTAATTAATTAGGAACACTGATTTGTTTTGTCGATATTTTAAAGCTTTTTAGTGGGCACTTTTATCGATTTGTTTTAATTGTCAATAATATATCTGTTCAACAGGCTGTAAAACTCTTAACGCTGGGCATAGCTATGAACTTAAAGAAATGTAGTTTGCTTTACTACAAAAATGAAAAACTTACCTACAAACGGACAAACCTAATTGAAAAGTCAGTACAAAAGTCGGAGTTTTGTCCGTTTGATGGAAAACGATCTTTAAGTATTTACCTAAAGTGTATTCATAGATTTAAAAGAAATTGCCACCAGGTAATAAAACAAGCAGGGGTCTAAACAGCACCGCACTGAATTGTATTTTCAGAATTGACCCAGGAAATAATAAATATATCAGGAAATGATGCTTATATTACATTCATAATAAAGTTACAATAAACAATTAATCCTAGAAAGCGAATATTCCAAGTACGGTCCTTACCTGGACAATAAAATAATTTGCTGTATAAGTTGTAACTAATCTGAACCAACCTAAATTCTTTTAACAATTGGGCGATAACCAAGCCCTCTCAAGGCAGGCAGTCATTCTCATTAAATGTATGAATGTACTTTAATTCGGGACGTAATATTTTGACGCCGCAGTTCTGGCGTCACAATATTTTGGTACCAGGATATTTTGGCGCCAGGACATTTTGGCGCCAGGACATTTTGGCGCTGGATTTCTTTTAGGAATGCACCATTGCGTTTGAAAAAGAAAAGGGACAAGAAAATTTTCTCGATATTCTGGCTCTTGGATTATATTAAATAAGACACCTCAACGCATGCTATCGTTGTTATGGAAATTTTCGGGGATAATACCAAAAGTGCTTTAAAATTACCGATTAATCGTGGAAAAACGCTCTTTCGCTTCACGTATATTTAAAATTTCACTAAAATAAAAGTGTTGTGCATAAACCCACCTTTAAGGCGCGTTTATACCAATAATTTAAGATTTGCTTACGCAAGCGCACAAGCACCACAAATTTGTTGAGTTGGCGTTAATCTAGTAACATTTCACTACAGTAAAAGTGTTCTGCATTAATCCACGTTAAGAAGTTCGCCAACTCTCAAGTTCTTAAAGTGAAATTAAATGAAAATGGATTGGCGCATGCGCGAACTACCTGACGCCTGTTGACGAATTTGAAATTCCCTAGAAATTTCACATTCTGTTCTTGGCTGGCATTAGGTTGTGTTTATAGGGTGATTTTATTTAAACTTTTAAAGAAATAAACAATATACATTCGACACAAAAAAGACAATGTTAAAATGCTATGGTATGTAGATAATCTTTGGTTAGGAATATAAAACGTCAACGCGTAATGTTACTAGATTAACACCAACTCAATAAATTTGTAGTGCTTGTGCTTGCGTAAGCAAATCTTAAATAATCTGTATTAACGCTGTCAAATTTCCTTGAGGTGAAATATAAGTAAAAGTGTTGCGCATAAACCCACCTCGTTACTCTTTCAATCAACGCCATAAGTAAGGAAGTAACCTAATCTAGCCGATCACCTAATGGTTTTACTTTTTTACAAAAAGGTACTTAAACTAGCCTTAGATTGACTAATTACTGCATACCTATAAAAAAAAAAGGTCCAGCGCCATAATATCCTGGTGCCAAAACGGCGGCGCCGAAATGTCCTACACAATGAAACTAAAACATACACTTACTTAAGAGGCTTAATTTCAAGAACTCGGTTAATATTCCAAATATAACCATTTGGTAAAAAGATTTGGAAACTTAAATGATTACTTAACCTTTCCCTAGTTTTAGTTTAGTTTTAGATTTTTATTACCAAAAATTAGCATGCAGGATTTATTAGGATTTAAATTTAAATTATGACTCCGAGAAAGCTCACTTAAAATTTTTAAATCTTGGTTTATATACAACTCGACATCAGCATAATCCTCAGCATCAAAACAGCAGTATATTTGTGTGTCGTCAGCAAATGCCTGTACTCTACAATGTTTTAAAGATCTAAGGATATCAGAGGTATATATGAGAAAAAGTAAGGGACCTAAAATTGAGCCTTGTGGCACCCCAGAACGAATGTTAGCTTGCTCAGAATAATTATTATCGGAAAAAACTTTTTGAAATCTGTTAAATAAGTATGATTTAATAAGCAGAAAAGAATCATTATGAAAGCCGTAATATTTTAATTTAGATACAAGAAGTGCGTGATTGATGGTATCGAAAGATTTCGAAAAGTCAAGAAGAATTAGTATACTGTTCATTTTCTTGTCACACGCACGAATAATGTCATCTGCTACATTTGTTAAAGCCACAGCAGTTCCAAATCCTTTCCTAAATCCACATTGTATAGAAGGAATGATATTGTTATTAGTAAAAAAGTTGTACATCTGATTATATAAAATTCTCTCAAAAATTTTTGAGATTGCAGGTAGAATGCTTATTACCCTAAGATCATTTAAATATCGTGATGTAAACATGTAACATCCCGTACATGTTTATTTTTACTAAAGATAACAAACTAAAACAAGAGAAAGGTCGCTAATTCCTTTAACTTTTAGATTCTTTTTAATATTTACTATAATTTACATTGCTTTTTTAGTTCTCGACTTTATTCGAACCCCTTACAAACAGAAAATTTAAAAATTGTTCAGCGGTGCACCAGGGAATGCACAATTGATTTTATTATTGCTTTTACAATGATATATTTATTACGTTTATACAAACTGGTACTAGAACGCAGCAGTTCGTGCCAACGGTAGTAGGTATTCCTAGCAGAGTCATAATATGCATTTGACTGCACTTCGTCGTTTGCTGTCCTATTTCGATCTTTTAGAGAGAGATCAGCTTTCCAGCGCTAGATTTTGCTGGGATGCACTTAATCCTTAAGCAGGTTTTCCACCAAATAACCACAACGAAAACAAAACAGAAAATCGTGCCCGAAATATTAAAATCTCCACGTTCTCGGGTTTTGTTGTGATTTTGTCCGTCTTGTGTAGTCTAAAATTCAATCTAGAATGGTACAGAGCGTCACCCGCTTACGTCACGAATTTATCGATATCGTGGAACATTTTAAAGTCAAAGTGAGATTATGTATTTTCGGCAAGTAAACCTGCAAGATGGCGACGGGCAAATCATGTCAGTGCTCTCAAATCACGTTTAAACGAAGATAAAAAGTTACTAGGATTTCACACCAGAAATTATTAAAATTAAATTCCAAACATAAACAAAATCAACTTTTATTAGGTACCTAGATCGTATATCTATCATGTTTCCTCGTGTTGAGTTAAATACATGCAAGAGAGAGGCACACACCGGTGCTAACACGAACCATTATACGATCACAGGCCAGGTCAGGCTTTGCTTCTTCGCTGCTATAGTTGTAATAGTACGGGCAAATCAATAAATTTTAATTAATTTTTAGGATAAACGCTTACCCACTACGAAAAACTTCGTTTTTAAAAACGCTAATACCGACCTCCATGTTTATGATTGTTCGCTAGGATAATGCTATATTTTGATCCTTTTTGTGTACCATTTTTTGCTCTCAGTTCTTGTGTATTTACTAGACAAGTTCAACAGAATGTTTTTACCTCTTATTAATAATTATACTTTTTTTTTTCTTACAAGAGAGAAATTCCAATAATTTAATCAATGATAAACATCATGACAAGTTTAGGACAGTGGACAAATTTCACTCCTACTTTACACGGGATTGCAGGAGCAGTATTCACATTCCTGGCTTTCGGCTTAGAGCATTCAAAAAGTTTTTAATCACTGGCTCCTGTTCAAAAAAATAGTAAATATAAACAGATTCAAATGTGAAATTAAATCCTACCTCACATACAATTGCTTTTATTCCATTGATAAGTATTTCGGTCCTTCATGAATCTTGCGACTCATATGTGTGTTATGTATGTCTGATGTAACATACACTAAAGTGTATGTTCTTTCCATTTTCATTTATTATGTTATGTATTTATATCGACTAGTTTTCAAATTTTAATAATAGTTTAACAATGTTAATATTTACTTTGTAAATCTGTGTAACAAGAAATAAATAAATAAACTGAAAAAAAATGTTGACTCAAAGTGCTCTTTCACCTAATGACAGAAAAAATACGCATACGAAAAAATGACAGCAGTGCACCACTTGTTTTATAAAAAATTATCAGAAGACATGTTTGCAAGCCACTTGGTGGAGCACTACTTTCTAAATAAAGTATGTGGTTTTACATCCTATTAACACATACTAAAATTGAAAATAATCTGAAGTAATTTCAGAGATAGTATAAAATAGAAACACCTATTAGCAAAAAAATGTGGCCGTTGCGGGCATACGTTCAGATAAACTTCTCTCCTAAAAATATCATGAGAAGTCACCCCGAAATATTACTAGGTTATTAAGGAATACCCTACCCTGTATATTTAAAAAATTGTTTTCATTATTATGGAAATTAACATATTTTATTACAATTTTAAGTCCGGTTCTGACCATAAACAGCTGCTCGCCATTGTATTGCTGCCAATATTATTCTTACTAAAAATTAAATAGCTGAAATATGACTGTTGTCACATGACATGTCGGCCATCTTGCAGGATTACTGGCTGAACCAAGTTTAGAACACTTTTTACGTCTTCAAGCGGGTGGCGCTCCTGTACTCTAGTTTAAATTTTAGTCTAAAACCGGCTTTAAACTATCACAGCTATACAAAGTGTTAAGTTTCGCAAAAATAGCTCATATAATTTAATTGTTGTTAGTCCAATAAGGATTTTATTAAAACAAAAAATTTGCATTTTACTTACAGGTCGTTTGATTGTTTTGTATAATAAAAATGTATATTTGTATGTTACAGGGGTGTGAAATATAGGCCATTAAATGGGTTTTTGAATTATATACCTTAAAATATTTTATGTGTTAATCCGTAGGTTATATTTTATAAAATATTTAATCGACTATAAGAGCTGTTGTCTCTACGCATTTAGAATTTTCTAAATTGAAAAATAAGGTTTTTTTTTTCAAAAAAAAGTACTCCTAAAAACTAAGCAATAAAATATACATTTTGTAGTTATTTTTATGCAATAAAAATTAGCCCATTCCTATTGCTACTATGCATTTTTTTATTAATGCAAAGGTACTGTGAATTAAACAATCACTATCTAACAAATATGCCAACCTACTTGAAGTGTTTTTTAAGGATAATTATTAATCCAGCTGTAAGTGTACTTTTAAAGGCAGTCCGTAATGTTTGATTCGTCATTAAATTTATATACATACAGATATAAATAAAATTGTTGCATTATTAAAAAACAAACGAAATTTTTAATTGCAGTAAAGTGTAAGCGTACCGTAAAATGGGGATACTTTGTGACAAGGGGCAAACTTTGTGACAGGCGTGAAATTCAAAACAAATTCCACATTAAGTTTTAAATTACGCGCGCAAAGCCAAATTCTTCTACCGGTTGGTGGAAGCACATATCTCACCCACCACAAGCACCGCGCGGTAAGTTGGTAGGCGTTCCTTAGTAACTGGCAGCTTGGTATGCAGGGAGCATCTCAATTCTGCAATTTTTTCGAAACGCGCAAACTTTCCACTGCACAGCCGAATTTTGAAATTCCTCAGTAAAATTTGTAAGTATTTCCAATTGCTGGGTTACTTGGCACGATATATACGTTTATACATTTACGATTAATTAATTATTACACTACTTTTTTAACAATAAACAAAACAGAGTACACTTCGCGGGCAACCTTGTGACATGTCACAATGTTACCCTCTATATATATCGTCTTGTTTTAGAACTACTTATTCATGATTTAATGATGATTATCAAACTGCCACAACCTCTGTTGATGTCAGAGCCGATGAAGAAGAAGACCATAGCGAACCAATAAATTTCTAGAAATTATTTGACAAGAAAAAACATAGAGAATTTGAAAATGATTCTGATTCTTCGGAATTTTCTTTGCATGATAGCACTGACAATGAAGAATGTAGTGATACATTGTCAACAAACGAAAATTACATAACAGGTGAACAACCAGAAGTGACTGTTTTAGGAGAAGGAACCAACGATGGAATGGAAGAAGAAAATATTTGTACTATGGAAGAAGCTGATGTTCAACCTAAGAGGATGGACATAATATCTCCTAATGTCGGCGACTTCCTATTGGTGGAGTTCACATCCCAATTTCGGGCTAAAAAAGATAAAAATCGATACTATGTCGGACGCTGTATAGAAGTATTACCAACTGATAATTAACCGCAATTTTACTGTAGCTTTTTAAGAGCAATTAAACCAGATGTTAAAGAATTTCATTTTCCACAAGTTGAAGATTTGTGCGTGATCGATTACTCTGAACTAAAGCAGATTTTAAAAGTAAGACAAGAAAAAAGGGGAAGGATTTCTTTTCAAAGTCTACCTGATTTATTAATTTCATAATACCAAGACTTTTTAAGTTTGACTTGTTACTTGTTACTGTTACCTACCTATTGTGTTCCATTGTTTTCAAACGTTGTTATGTTACCGTTAAGATTTTATACTTAATAATAAAAGTTTAAAATAAATGTTTAAATTAGTTTATATCCGTTTTTTATTATCAAAATATTATAAACAAATATTTTTTGATATTTCCTATCATTCTAGATTATAAACGACGGGGTAACACTGTGCTTTTATTGTAAAAACACTCTGTCACAAAGTTACCCCACAACACGGGGTAAAATTGTGACACTTTTAAAATAAAAAAAGGCCGTATTTTTATTATTTTTTTGAATTTTTAGAATTGCCATTTTGTAGCTAAAGGATGGATATACATTGTGTATTTTTTTAAGAATTTTATCTCACAAAGAAATATTCAAAAATTTCAAAAAACCTCAAAAATTGTCACAAAGTATCCCCGTTTTACGGTAGTTAAGCTGTTAACAATTAGAAACAAATCAAAACAGAGTATAAAAACTAACAACTGAATACAAGAAAAGCACGTTGTAATTGTATGCAGAATTAAACATTGTTAACTCTCATTAAAACCACTTGAATTCGATCTATCCCAACTTTAAATCAGTCCTATGCCATTATACTCCAGTCAATAGAGCAAAAAAAAAGGCTTGAGCTTGCGAGGAAAATTTATATTCGGTAGAGTTGTTTAGTTTTACGTAATAATTGATATTCTGACTTTTTGACCTTGAGACGTTGCCGCTCGCGACGCCATGTTGGAAAATCGCGGCCAAATTCACTTTTTTACGAACATTTCGTTATCAGTACGAATTACGCAAAAAATACTTCTTAACAAAAGTTTAGGTTATCTTATTCTCCAGATTATTTGTATGAAACTTTTTTCCCTCAGATGGATAGTTTCTGAGATACAAGCCGTTGAGTTAGGGGATATTTTTAATCTATGTTATTTTATTTATGAAGACTCGTGTGAAAATATTACAGAAGTCTTATGTGAATCAGATGATGACGAAGAGGAAACTACTCTTGCTGATGAATTTCTCACTACTGAAATGAGAGAGGAAAACGAGGCCGAGGATGAAGAAGATTTTCAGCAAAATATCAATCAACCTGGTCCATCTACCAGATCGAAAATATGTAAACGCTGCTGTTAAGAAAACTGACCCTTTGCATGGCTACCACTCCTATCTCCTATTGTCTCTACCAAGTGTATACGCCTTTCTATCTTTCTACCATATCGAAACGCCCTATCGTGTAAACCTCTATATTTTTTTCAGTTATCGTGACGGTTAACTATCGAATTAAACCTATAATAACGACATTACTCTATTCCATACACAACCCAGGAATAATCATAACATTGCTCTTGACAGCTGCACTTAATGCGATAAAAAAAAATGTATTCAACTTCTATAGTTGAGTGGTGTAGAAATGTAAAATGTTAAGGTGACGCACCAAAATAAATAAAATTACACGAGAAAATGTTGCATTTAACAGATTTCAAAAATACTACCCTCTTCAGCTGCTTCGATCTCCCAAAATATTAATCTAAGAGATAAAAGTTATATATAAAAAATGTAGACAGTTAAATAATGTAAATTTTTGCTAAGAAATATTTTTTACGTAATTCTCACTGCAAACGAAATATTTGCGAAAAAGTGAATTTCGCCGCCATTTTTGCAATATGGCGTCGCGAGCGGCAACGTTCCAAGGTTGTAAAGTCAGAATATTAATTAATACGTCAATCCTAACAAATATACCAAATATATAACTTTCCTTGGCCTTTTACAAGCTTAAACCTGCCTATTGACTGGACTATCATAGTGATTTTAAAATAGGTACAACTTTATATCCATCAATTTTTTTTTATTCAACAACAATATTACTTCTGAATAGCTATCCATAAAAATCACTAATGTCGTTTTTCTACGTCTAGTTCCACAGTACCTAATCCACCAAGAGATAGTTAATTCACCAATAAAAGCTTTAAGGTTTGTTTTACTGATCCTGAATCCGCTACACAGGTAAGTTTAAATTATTATCGAGTTACATTTAACATTTTTTGTATTTATTTGGTCAAGATGGTACAGAACAGTAATTAATTCATGGGTTACTCCGTGGAAAAAGCTAATAAATTCAACAACTTATAACTATAGAAATAATTCCGGCCAAACCTGGCCAAAATTTATATTTATTTTAATTAAAAGAATTTGCTCAAGACGTAGTTTAAATAAACAGATTTGTAATTTTTATAAATAACTGTATTCCCTGTGAGCCAATGTAAATGGCTCAGTGTCTAAATTTATTCTCACGTAACATTTTTGTAAGTGCGTAAAAATAAACTAACAGTTAAAAAACTGTTACGATTTTGAGTTGTTTGTAAAAATTTACGAGATGCAATTTGTATTATTGTAACAGCAGAAGTATGTAAACTTAAATGTGGCTTTCTTTAAACTTTTAAAGCATTTTTTCATATATTTGTAACTTTGCACATTATAAGTTATCAAATATTGCAACCACACGCCGAACATATAAGACACCCTGTATATCTTAAAGATCAAGAAAATAACGTAAAAATGCTTTTCCTTCCATTTTTATTACTTGTGGTCTTCCATAATTTTTACGTTGTTCATTGATGTTCTGAACACAAAGTTTTATACAGGGTGCTTAACGAGTGAAGATTTTTCGAATTTACTCTCTGGTCTCATAAGTTTGTTATGATCTGTATATATATATCTACCTACATATTATGTGTATTACTTAAATGTGTAACTTTCATGGGTACTTTTAACCATTTAATTTGTATTTGTTAAAGAAAAACGGGTTTTATGAAACGTATGGTAACACGTAACACGCGTATATGTGTTTCTGGATACTTATTACATATACAGGGTGTTCCTTAATGATATTCTAATATTTTAAGGTGTGATTCTTAAGGCCATAATTTAAGGGGCCTTCCTTGCTAAGGTAGGTACTTGTTTTTGTAAAGGGAAAAATTTGTGTTCCATAGACCCGATTTGTCTCGATATTCTTGCACAAATTTACCTGTTGTTTCTTTAGTCCAACGAGACGACGTTACAACGTCATGCACTACACTCCTATTCGAAATTAAAATCCTACTAATATACCTACTATCATAAAATCGGCTAAACTAGGCTCTACTTTAGCCAGTCGAAAAACATCGAAATACTGATCTCGGTTCAAGAATACATGCACCAGGCGCAAACAAGTGCAATATGAATCTCAAGACATTTTGGCACTCTGATTGGCCACCTCAAGGCCAAGGTTCCGTACCGCCGCCGAGTTGTATTACGGATGACGTTGAAGTCTCGACTGCGAACGATCTGATGACGCGTATATGACGATGCATTTCAACAGCGACAACGAGGTATGTGAATTAATATAGCCGACGAGTTCGTACGTACAGAAGTATTAAAATGTACAATATTAATTTGAAAAATGGAATAATAATTATTTTAGGCAGTGCTCTGCAGCTCTTATTAACAAGCCGCCACTGAATTGTATCAACATTATTTATTCGTTTCTCATAAGTGCTGTTTACCTATTACCCCTAAATGTGCTGCATATTATCAGAAAACTATGACCACCAAAAAGCGACAATATCTGTCGGTCCCTTTCATATCGACTGGCCCGTTTTCACAGAACGAATTCTAGGAATACACAACTTAATACGCAGAGAAAACCTGCTTATTTTCTACACTGAGCGAACTAGCCTGGTAAATATAATAAATTACTGTAAAAGTACTTATATTAAATTGCTAGTTATAGTCATATATAAATATTAATTTTTTTTTAACATAATTTTGCATTTTGAAAACTAAAGTTACATCAGATCGCGGACTACACCCAACTTATTTTGGGACATGCGCGTATGAAAACGGTACACGCAATATGCTTTGCTGTTGCTTCTCGTTGGTCGTAGTTCCCCGACTCTCTGGTATTATTATGATTCGTCGGCGTGTTTACTACTAATTTATATTGAGTTTAGGTAATCAAAAATCTGAAATTGTTTTACTGAAAGACGTGAATAAGAATAACACAAAGTGAAAAGAAAATGTAACTATTGTGGAACAATTTACATTACACATGCAGATATGATGAAGATAGATTTATTAAATCCTTTGTTTCAGATTCTGAAGATGAAAAAAATTATAATCCCCAATAATAATCACACTCTGAAATATTAGCATATTATCATTATTAAGACCTGGATGAATAGTCCACCTATGATTCATAAGTACTTACCCACTAGCTATTATAATCAAACATTCCAAAGTAGTATTTTTACAAAAACCACATTTTTATACTAACCTTGTGGTACATGTTTCTATTATGCCTTAAACTTAGTATTTTAGTATAAACTAGTATGACTATATAGGAATCTAATTATAAAGACAAAACTACCTGTTGGCTAAAGACCATAACAAACTTATGACATTCTTATATAAAACAGGCCTGAATCCCAAATGGCGTACTTACTAAAATCGTTAAGAGTTTTAAAATAAACCGGTATTAGAGAAGATAGAAAATGGTAGAACTTAATTTTTTTCCAACACTTGCTCCAAAAATCAGTTGTCAATAAATATAATATGCCTTGTATTCGTTTTGCAAGTAAAAGAAAAATATAAAGCTCTACTGATACTTTTATGAGTGATCAATTGCTGAATAATAAATTGGAGCCCCGTTGTTAATAATAGTTACTAATATATAGGATTTAGTACCGTATAGCACTGCCTGCCGTGTTTCAGCACATAATCGCTTGGAACACCACTGTTTGACTACTATACCTTAATAAGAAAAAAAAAACAAAAAAATCATTTACCTGTTACTGTTAATGTACCTATAAGACAATGCATTAACAATAAAATAAGCTAATTGTTAATAATTTCTTGGTTTTATTTATTCTAATACCATAATTCTTTCAGTTATATGGGTTACTCCGTAAAAAAAACACAGTTTTAGAGCCTGGATTGAAACAAAAACTAATCCAATACATTTTTCAAATTTTGAAGATAATGTATAGAAAACTAGGCGTGATTGAAAATACATTTAAAGCTCGATTTAATTTTTTTTGCAAGATGTCTCAAAATTACGTAAGTGGCTATAACGGAGGAGAGAATGTCCAAACAGAGTTGAGGTTTGGTAAGAAAGAACATAGACATCTATTATTTTTTACTTAAGTCACAGTTTTAACCACGACAGGTTCTCAAAACATCATTCTTAATAGCTTCTCTAATTTTTTTCATAGGTTTATTACTTTTCTTTTCACTTTTAATAATGTTGCCTGATGATCCTTGGCATTCCGTCCCTCTTCCTTTTATTTCTTCGCCGTTTTTCATTTCTATATATAAGATATATTGTTTACATTCATTGACCCATATTATGAAAATGTATTGTTTATTTATTTTAGTCTTAGTAAAATCTTTGATTCTGACATAATTAACAAGGTATTACCACGAAAAGTATTAACTCCGTTAAATATACTCGACTTCGTGAATACAAACAGTAACCGAGCTGAGAATAACGGAGTTAAGGATTTTTTAAATAACTCGCCTCATATGGAGACCTAATAATAGGTTGTGTACTAGACCGCCACGAGCAATAATTGAAGACAACGGTTTCTAAAGCAATGGAAACGAGATTTTACCTAAACAAATTTGATAAAATCACTTAATGGATTTGAGAAATTATATATATTCACGAAATTGATATTACTTACTTTAGGATGAAACTTCTGCTTTTTAAGCCACTTCGCAAAAATTGTTTATCACACTCGTTAATAGTATACCATACTGATGCTGCCAACGATTGGATACATAAATCTACACCGAGATATAATGTATTTTTTAAATCAATTACCGGAGTTGAGAAACATTGGAAAGGACATTGGGTTAATGCTATTTTATAACGAATCTTAAACAATCTTATAATGGACACCTATTCCATTGTAGAACTGAAACTGCTAATAAAGTTTGAGGCATTAGTTTGAATGTAATTTTTCCCAAAAGATATAATACATATACCTACAAAAAAATTATATACAAGTCATTGAGAGACAATAAACGGAGTTGGGATCTCACACTCCGTTACACATTTAAAAATTATAAGGATTAACAAAATTTTACAGAAATAAAGGAAGAATATTGTACTCTTCTTTCATATGATGACATAATTAGTTCACAGCTATTATGTTAAAACATATTTTACCGGGACACTGATGCTATGTTCCTTTTCGAAATGACCCATACACAAAAATATGCATAGCTATAAAATTATACTGTTTTGCAGTCTACATAAAACAAGAACACACATAAGAATATTCTTTTAAAAATCAAAAACGGAAATGACCTTAAGTCAAAGCCAAGTTACTTGATTTGGAATAAACTCAGTTCAAGTGAACTGTAACATTTTAACTGTTAACAGAATTTCACCTGCATTACATAAATCTTGCCAATATGAAAATTAAAATTTTCTCAAATTTCCCGCAATGCGACGAAACCTTCTTAGACGTTTTAATGGTTGTCCGGCGGGGTTGTGGAAATAAAACTATGGAGATTGGGATTCTCCCCCTTCAAAAACAGACAGGGGAAAGTAAGTTTCGACACATTCCGCAAAATTCGATAAAAAAAAACATTATTTAAATGGACTAAATGTAGCTACTCATATAGCTCGACCCATTTGTCTGTAGCTGCCGATAAAATGCGGAAAAAGGTGCACAATCCGCAAATGTTCATACAGAAATCGTCGAATAATTGTGTACACTAACCATATTTCTGT
This sequence comes from Polydrusus tereticollis, assembly GCA_963920685.1. Taxonomy (NCBI): domain Eukaryota; kingdom Metazoa; phylum Arthropoda; class Insecta; order Coleoptera; family Curculionidae; genus Polydrusus; species Polydrusus tereticollis. The sequence continues at coordinate 13,436,857 of OY987335.1, read as the reverse complement.
CAAGTCTTAAGGCGTGTAGCACCAAAGGGATATATAACCCCAAAAAATACTGTACCCAAAATATATTTGTTTTTATCGCATAAAAGCTAGTACAAACGAATTGAATAAAAAAAATGAACTTTTACCTTTTGTACCAATATTTCCCTACTTTACCCTAAATCCGTTATACTGTAGCACTTCCCCACATTCCCCTAATTGTCAGTTCAGAATCAATTCGATTAAAGACCCGGCTAGCGGAGATTTTTACAGTACTTGTGTAAGGTTGCGGTTGAGGTTAGGTTTGTGTTGTTGACAAATATGTTTTTTGTTTTTAACAGTTCCTTATAACAAAACCGTAGATTGAAAATAAAAATGGGAGAACCACCTAAAAAAGGTATTATTAAATTATTTGAAATAAGTATGGGCATTTTGTAATAATTAACTTTTTAGATTTTCCCCCTGGTTGGAATGACCCTCCAATGCTTAGCTACAGTCCAACCAATCCACCACCAAAGTCTAGAATAACTAATAAAAGGGTCGCTTTTCCCCTGGAACCCACCTCTAGCAACCACACTGATGTAAAACCGCTAGAGCCTCCTAAAATGCCTCCACTACCTACACCGATTGACAGTGAATGCATAGAAAGTTTATTTTTAAAAGCTAGTGAAAATTTTAACAAGATATTAGAAAATGTAAGTGATGAAAGTATCAAGGAACAGACTTGGCAAATGTTATCTGCTTGGCAAGCCAGGAAATTTTCTGTAAATATACAAAGTATGTTAACAGAATTATCTGCAAATATGGTTGACCATAATACAGCTAAGGTAAATGAAATACATTTGCAACTGATGATGGACAATTCTTTACTTGTCAAGACATATTTATCAACTTTAAAGTATTTAATTAACTCTTCTTCCAATTGAAACTGGTTGTAAATAAAATAAGCTTATTATATAGTATACCTATTATTTGATTTGAGGTAAGAAAATTAATCAATATCGTGGCCTCTTTAATAATACATATATTTGTTCCACAAAACATACCTCTAAGTATATGTTTTGTGACTTTCTAATAAAGATAGGTAGGTACTTACTGATAATTAAACGAAATATTTATAATTCATGTTTCTTTTATTGCTATTCATTGATAAGATTCTACAAATTGTGCCTCATTTTGCGCTGTTATTGGCCTATATAAAAGCAGTTTAAACAATGTCAATAAAATATATATTTTTATTATTTACAAAATCTTGTTTAATTGTTTTAAGTTTTTAACAATTCCCATTGCATTATTGCAGATACCAAGTACCTAAATTAAGACCTAAAACATTGATATGTCAACATCTTGTCGAGCATCATCATTCCTTAAAGATTTTCCAATATTTTGGAACAGTTAAGTAGGTACAACAGAATATGATGTCACAGCAAAGATGTTTACACATACGCACATCCGTTAACGTGTTTTTTTTTTCAGTTAAATAATAATAAATAACCTTTATAAAAACAAGGCAATAACCACATATGCCTCTGCAATATTGTAAAATGCAACAAACAGTTTAAAATAACCCATGTCCATATGGGATTTAGAAAATATTCTTTAAATTTTTTATTGCTTACAAGTTACTGGGGCAATAGTAAAGAATTAATTTTTCTATTAAAGAATAGGCATTGGCTTATTAATATCACATAGTATTTAGAATTTCATTTAAGAAGGTGCACTTGTGTAAGAAAACAAGCCTAACAATTAATGTGTTAACGTCAACATTTATAATTTTTCTCTACAATGTGTATATACAAGATTCTTAACAAGACTGGTACCTACTAGGTAGATTATCTAAAAGGCTAGTATTGTTCAGTTACTTCATATTTTATAAGTATAATTTAGTTTTAATTTTATTTTAAAGCACTAAATGGCGATATGGGGCAAAATTGGGTCCCTTTGTGCATAATATCGGTGGTATAAATACTTTTATACTGAATTTAGGTCCTACAGTAATATATTACTAAAATAAAGGTATGACACATTTGTATAAAATGCATGCACTTTATTTTTATTAACTTGAATGCACTCCCTAGATTAGGCTGACACTGCAACACATGAATAAAAATACAAAAGCTGATTCAGTAATTAAATTAGATCTGATGAATCAAACTAACTTTACTAATACTAATGGTATTAATAGAAAAAGTTATCGTTGACTCAAAAACATTTATTTTAAATTAAACAACCCTTTTAATCAGCATTTGGGGGCAAAGATAGGCCCTTATATCGCCACTTCGTTGGTAAAGAAAATAATTGACGTTTTAGAATGTCAAATTAAGACGTATGTAACTTTAAACAGAAGTATATCATCGAAATTTGTTTTGCTTAAGTAGGTATATCACATTCTAGGATCACACACACCTAACTATATTAGGCAGTAAAAGATATGTGATGCTGGCAAGATTATGGCAAAACATACCTACAGATTTGTCGTCAAATTACCTTTATTTACCAGTTTTAATTGTTGATATACAAAATGGATCTACAAAAGGACAATGGACTATATTTTGCAAGATTACACTGACCACCAGTGCCACAATTTTACGTTTAGTATTTTTTTAACATGTAAAAAAAATTAGATTTTCACATCATGAAAAACCTTTTATCAAGAGTGATTTTTTCGTATCTTGCAAAATGTCGTCGATTTGTAAACTCCATACGCGGACATGCTGTATAAGGAAAGAGTCGTTTTCTTTATATATTATTTCTATATAGATATTTATTTACGTCGAATTATCCAAATAAAGTAAGTACTTAAACAGGCAGTATTATTTTTTACCCCAAACTTTTAACTTGACAACAGAAATATAACATTGGGCTGAAAATTGAAATTAAAATTGTTGTATTTTTTGTTTTGAAAGCAGTCTCTTATTGAACACCATTAGCTTCGATTATGTATCCTCTTTTGCAAAATTCTACAAAAATAACATTTAGTACCCAAAGAAACTCATTAAACAATAACACTTCGTCGATTTGATTTTTGGTCAGGTGTGTATTGTTCTAAATCTTCCGGTTGTGCATTTAAAGCTGAATAATCTACGGGAAACATAGCTGATGATTTCTCATTAGGTGGAGCACCTAAAATGTGATGCCCAGAACCATTTGGGTACCTTCCTAATAGATAGTTTGAGAAACACAATCTAAATGATCTGTAGTGAAGAGGATGATCCCCATTCTAAAATTATATAAATTGGGTACAATATAAACTTAGTTTTCCATTTGAATAGAACTTACTGATGTCATGGCTTGATATGCAGCATCTAAAATTTGGCCCACTTTTGTGGTATCTAAACACAGAACCGAGGAATAAAAATTGCTCAGCTCATCTCTGCTTATAATACCCATTCCTAAAATAGGATCTGTATCAAACACAATTTCTCTTGTAGGTAACGGTATTAAAATTCTTACCTCCTCTGTTAATTACTTGAAATAAAACTTTGACAAAAAATTGCAACCAAATGGGAAAATCAGTTAAATTTTTAGAACCTTTTATTAGATCAGCCCATTTATATAACCATCCTTCTTTTGTAATGTAGATTACATTGTTTACCTCATATCCTAAAATTAACAATCACATTTCCACACAAAGAATATCTTATTAGCACATACTTACGCAGTAAGGTCTAAAAGTTTCACACCTAAGGATGTTAAGAATAGTAATGGAATGAAACCAATAATTTTATTTCTGCATATAATGCCCATTTATTTTAACAAACTTTTAAAAGGACTAACTAGTCTCAGTCTCAAAATACCCCCAAAAAATAATAAGGTGATCTAAAACTGCACACTCACAAATCTGTTTTAATTTAGCAAACAAAAACTAATCACTGAGGGCCAACTTTTCAACCGTCATCTTTAAGTAGATACCTCCTCTTCCACTAGCTATTGTTTTTAGTAGTCCTGGTTCAACAGGTCTGCCAGGGCGGGGATTATCTTCAATCAAATCACTTTCTAAGCGACACTGTTTAGTCAAGTCAAGTCAAGTCAAAAAATGCTTTATTGTAGAAAGAATCAGTTTTCTTATTTACAAAGCTTCTCAATGTTAAAATATCCCAAATATAAGTCAAATACATTGTTCAAAAATATCTTGAATATAATAATATGTCAATATATAAAAAAAAAAAATAAAATAAGCGTAGTTTAACACAATAGGAAGGTACAACAAATAGATATACAGAAAACAACAAATAAAAGTACAGACTTAACAAACAAACAACCCCATATAAAACAGTCTTTCCCGGCAACAAGATTACCGTTTAATCTGGAAAGGCTAGACTCTTCGTACAGACGTCAACAATAAATAAATACCTGTAAATGTGCAACATTCAAATCGAAAATGCGTCAAAAGTAAGCAAGTTCTGGTTAAATAGGTGCAAATAAAACAATACATTCAACAAAGAAACGCTAAACAAGGAGAGAAAAGGCAGAAGACTTATTCCTCAAAGCTGTCCTCAAAGTATTCCCCCAGTGAATAGTATGCTCTTTTTAACAGTAAAGACTTAACGACCCGTCTAAATCTTCTGAATGGCCTTATTGATCTTACACTACCTGGTAAATGATTATACATCTTTTTGGCATTATAAAGTATTGAATTTTTTATCTGTGTTGAGTGGGGTATTGGTAATGGTATGTTTCCTATTTGTCGGGTGTTATAGTAGGTATTTGCATGTTCAGCAGAACTAAATTTTTTGTAAAGCAGACAAACTGTTTCTAGAATGAAGATTCCGGTTAGAGTTAATATTTTGTGTCTTATGAATAAAGGTTTACAGGAATCTCTGATTTTTGCCTTGCACATATATCGTAGTGCACGTTTTTGAAGGACAAAGACCGCATTCAGTAGACCCTGGCCAGAATTTCCCCAAAATGGTATACCGTACCTTAAGCGCGCTTCAACAAGTGCAAAGTACATTGTTCTTATTGTTCCAAAATCTAACTCTCGCGATGCAACCCTAAGGGCATAACAGCTGGATGCTATTTTGCTGCACAGACTTAAAATGTGCTGCCCAAAGGACAATCGGTTATCTATGTAAATACCCAAAAATTTAGCACATGTTTTGTTTAAAATAATGTTGCTGTCGAGACTGATATCACCCATGGAACAGTTAAAATGCAAGATATTTGTCTTGGAGATGTTAAATGATAGATAATTAGCATCACACCATTGTTTAATAACATGTTTTAATAACAACTCTCGAGATTGCATTATATAATTCATTTGAGTCCCTGTTGTGCCAAAGTATTGTTGTATCATCCGCGAACAAGGTAAATGAACCGCCAATATCCAGAGAGGCAACATTATTTATGTATAACAGGAAAAGAATTTATTAAATAAAATAAAATAAAATAAAATAAATAAAAGAATTGCCACTGTATACACTATGGAGACGACATTTAATTTCTGCAGGGGCTTTGCCTGTTTTATTTAGAAATTTTATGACAGTGCTATATTCCGTTTTTAACAATGTAAAAAAATTTGTGCAATTCTTTTTTTCAGAGCTATCTCTCAACGGCAGCTACTAATAACTTTAGAGTCACCTAATTTTAACTACAGTATATACAAGATTATGGATTAGGGGGCTGCCACAGTGGCCAGACATATTATGTTCTTTTAACATAGGTGTTCAAGTCAGAAACTTTTTGACCTTACTGCTGTATGTTTTATTTGCATGGGTATCCCTGCGAGGTAAAATTTAAGTAAGAATGTTGCTGTTTAGAAATATTTAATATCATACCAAATTTGTCATCTCTTATATCTTTCAAAAATGTGGAAATAAAGCCCCTTTCCACTTCTCTTAAAATATTAAATTCTGGAGAATTTTGAGACCAATCTGCAAAGTGTCTAAATCTCTACAAAATCCAAAGCAGCATGGAAAAAAAATCATTGTAGACAAATACTTATCTTCTTTTAACAATAAATACCTATCTGGGTGCCAATTAAAAAAAAAATGGGAGAATGCCACTTACCTCAATTAGCAATTCAAAATCTTGTTCGCAGATTAAATTATCTTGGTCATGGTCTAGAAGACAAGTAAAAAAATGAGAAAATTTGCTCGCTTGAATTGGTGTTAGGATGTAGGAGTCCTCTTTTCGATCGTCAGCAGAATCTATACTAAATCTGTCCACCCAAGTAGCTAAAATTAAAAATATTACATTAAGACTAGATAAATACAAAACATAACAGCAGGTATCAATTAAAATACAAAAAGACTTCTTAATTGCAATAAGTTTTAATTCTTACTCCAAACATGAACACTCCATCCACTTTCATTAGGATTTTCTTTTTTACTATCAGACTCATCATCAGTATCTTTTCCCACTTTTTCAGTTTCAATTTCAGGCAGTGTTCTCCATCGTTTTAATAAGTCTTTAGTCTTATCTTTTGTTTTATCGCAAGCTGATCTCCAATTAGCTATTATCTTATGAGGCACTTTTAGGGATGCATCTGTATTGAGTTTATGATTGTCAATTTCTTGAGGATCCTTAAATTGTATAGTGCCCTTTTCACGCTTTAGACTGCCCCCTGAGCTTGACTTGTCTAGGCTTTTTGTACTTTTTAGGCTTGTTTGGGAGGTTCCTAAATTTAAGCTGTTGCCTCTACTCGACCTACTTGCCGTTTCGTCAAGAGAATTGCTCTCCATTATGTTTGTGGCTTCAATTTAAGACTAACTACTGAGCATTTTGTTTAAAAAATTATATTGTGGTGTAAATACTAGTCCTAGGCTAATTACACTTTTGATTTAGGTGCATACTTAAAAATTGACGCAAATAAAAATTGATTATTTTTCTGTTTATTTTTGTCAAGGTTATGTATTACAAACAAGGCAAATTTTCATGATGACCATATGCTCTTCAACCAACGTAACCTGAAAGCTATGACGTAATAGTTACACCCAAAAGTTGAACTGAACTAACCTTTATTGTTCTTTATGTAAAAGACAAGGCTCAAGGCGGAATATCTACAATAACAATATAAAATAAACTACAAGCGTACACTTTTTAAATCAATTAAAATCAAATTATCCACAGGGTATGACCGGGTTGGATAGCCTTCTTTGTTGGTAGTCGAACAACCGGGTACAATCCGGTAGTTCAAGTTCTTAAGTTAGTTCTAGTACAACATAACCTTACATAATTTTGTTCGTGGTCTCTGGATGTAGAGCCTAAAAATAGCAGTTTTTCGATTTTTTAGTGTTGTTTGAAATGTTACCAAATACATTTTTGGCACAATTTAATCTACGGCTATTCTTAGACGTAAAGCTTTAGAAATATATTTTAATCCAGACAGAACAACAACAAAATTGTAAACATCAGCAAAAATGCCTGGAAAAGTAAAAGTAAAAATTATTTCTGGGAAAAACTTACCTGTTATGGATAGATCTAGTGACACAACAGATGCCTATGTAGAAATAAAATTAGGTAATACAACTTACAAAACTGATGTGTGCCGAAGAACCTTACATCCACATTGGAACACCGATTGGTATAGATTTGAGGTAACAAATATGTTGACATAGAACAAACACATGAACTGATATAAAGTTGTGTAGGTACCTATGTGTTTTAATTAAAATATTGCAGGTTGATGATTCTGAATTGCAAGATGAGCCCCTTCAAATAAGACTTATGGATCATGACACTTATTCAGCTAATGATGCTATTGGAAAAGTATATTTAAATTTAAATCCTCTCTTATTGCCCGTTGCTGGACAACTCACAATAGGTGATAATAACCCTCAGCATGAAATATCTGGATGGATCCCAGTATATGATACCATGCATGGCATTAGGGGAGAAGTAAATGTTACCGTGAAGGTAGAACTGTTTTCTGATTTTAATAGATATCGACAATCGTCCTGTGGAGTGTATTTTTTTTATTGTAAGTTTTTTACTTGATTACAATAGACCTATTACTTATAGAAATACATTAATAAAATTTAAGTAGCCTTTTGTATTTAATTACATACATTAGCATTTACAGTTTGTAAGTAAGGCTAACCTCTAGACCTTTCTCTGCAACTTTTTAGCTCTATAGCAGATTAAATATAAATTTTTTTATAAATTAAATATTTTAGCACCTACAGTTCCACATGGTTATCAGGCCAAAATAATAAATGGGTTTGTTGAGGAGTTGATTGTTGATGATGATCCAGAATATCAATGGATAGATAAAATAAGAACTCCAAGAGCTTCAAATGAAGCAAGGCAAACATTATTTTTCAAATTATCTGGAGAGCTTCAAAGAAAAATTGGTAAGTGTGATAGGCACATACTAGCTTTAATTTTTCATCAAACTTCCAGGGCCTAACGAAAAATACTGGCAACAAGAAAAACTTTTGTTCTGGTTCATCTTTTAAATAGACTTTTAGGATAGTGTAATAGAGACCTACGTATTCTTTTGTAGTTTTATATGTTTACAGTGGATGTAAGGCTGCTGTGTAGAGGAGAATTTTGCCAGCTTTAAGTATTCCACTGTGAAAACCCAAATGTCATGATTCATAATACAGATAATTAAGCAAAAAAGCTCTGTACATTGAGACCAAATTTGTTCAATTTTAGTGAACCAAACCATAGTTATCAATGCTTTTACAAATAACTGTTTGCCTTTCCCCACTACTTTATTTAGTGAAATGGAGAAAAAAATTTAGAACTGAAATGATGTAGAATTTTTTGAAATATAACAATGCAAATAGTTCCAATGTACCTAAACTAGACCAATTAAGGATAAATTACGTTTTTTTAATTTCCAATTACTGATATACCTTCTAGCGGCCAACCTAAAAACTTAAGAATTATTTCCAGCAATTTTTCTTGGCCAATTTTACCTGTCTCCAAGAGTCTAATATTCAATAATTCATTATACATTAAAATCGCATCTTGAAGTAGTTTTTCTGTGGCTTCGCTCCTTCCGTAGTAAGCGCCGAAATCACCGGTAGACGATATGTTTGTACGAACGTAGGCTTAGACGCCTGCGTTCGTGGCTGAGACAATATGTGACCTTGCGTCGACCGCGCTTGCGTTTTATGAATGAAACCGCAAAATAACCATGTGTTTTAATGAAACGTGGTAAGATTTTGCAATTTGTGTTAAAAATCGGGCCAAGAGGCAGACACGCCCTCTTCACAGGTCCATTGTTTTAAATGAATAGCATTGATTGACATTAAATTTAGTAAATTTAGTTTCTATATAGATCGCTGTAACAACAACAACCCTTATTTTTTGTGTGGTACACTCGTTTTGTTTATTTATTAATTATTGGTGTTTAAATACAATATCGTAGTTACACAGGTCATCTCGTGGTTAACTATTAAAAACATCAAGGCCTTTAAAAAACAAAGAATTTTGAATTAATTTGTTACTTTTTTGTGCTTTAAAAAAGTTGCTTCTTGCACATATGCCTGTAAGTGAGTTTATTTATTAAGGGGGTACAAGCAATTTTAATTTTAAAATCCAAAAACAAACATTAAATAACTTAAATAATCCAAAACCAGTAGCTATTGCAAACAATTAGAAAACACTAAATTTTAAAAGAAGTATTTTAATTTTTTTTTTTTTAATTTATTTTGCTTAGTACAGGATCATTTTACAGTATTATAAACTTATTCAACTATATTCAAATTAATTGCCGTACTAAGCTTATAACCAGCACAATTGATTTTAAAAATCTGTGAGTGCTGGTCGTTAACTCAGTATCTTAACTTTTATATCTAGGTTATGCTAATAAGCTAATAAGCTAATTATGACTTGAAAACGGTTTGCCCTACCAGGAAAACTCAAGGAGCATTTTTTTTTAAAGATATGACTGCTGATTACGAAACAAATACTTATTAGGAAAACAATAACAATGCCACCCTTTCTTTTAACAATATAATTTTATTCAAAAAAAAAAATTTGACTTATGAAACGAGCCACATTTTACCAAGGCATAATTAACTAAATAGTTGTATTCTCAAGTGTAGAATCTATAGCTACTCTATGGCTCCGTCGTTGTTGTTGTTTCAACTTTTTTCTTTTGCAATAGGTGTGAAAGCACTAAATTTAGGAGGAAATGCTGTGATTGGGTACAGGCAGTCTTTTGATTTAGAGGGAGAGTCTGGAATTGTAGCCAGAGGGATTGGTACTGCTGTGACCTTAGTAAAAGCCTATAGTGTTCATCATGTTGTGGTCGAGACAAAAGAAGAGTAAGTTTTTTTTTGATCAGTGTAAGATAAATATTTATAATTAGAATTTTAACATAACATAATCCTTTGTTTTAATTAAAATTCAAATCTGTCTAAATTCTGCATCCAGTTTAATAATGCTTATGCCAGTATCTATCTTAACAGGGTACTTATTTTGACGGTTAATAGTAAAACATTTTTCTATTCAATAACTGTCAATAATTTTATAGTTCGCCACACGGTTCTAGAGCTACAACGCCTGAAGAGTCTTAAATTGTGTAAAATATAAAAACAAATACCTACTGATTTATTGGCAGTTACTGCCCTAGCTTGACTTTGAATAACTTTACGTTTTATATATTTATTCATTTTACAAACATCAACGTTTCAATATGATTGATTATAAATTAAATATAATAATTTTAAACTGCGGCAATGCTTGTAAAATTTCTGAAGGTGTCGAGATGTGCGTTCTATCCCCAGTAATTCAATATCATATACGATAAGAACAGACAAAACCATCTCCGCTGATTGCTTGATTTCGGCATGAGTTGCCAAATTTACCAAAACATATTATCCCCACTGCTTTAAGAATGTAATAAATTATATTAAGCTATTATAATTTGCAAGGGCAAAAATCAACGGGATTTATATTAGAATTACGTACAGGAATTTAAAGAGAGAAGTACGGCAACAATGTAAAGTTTTTTGTTCGGATTCCTTTCGTAGCTCACCAGCCGTGTGGCGAACTGTAAAAATATTGTTGTTTTGATTATTAAAAATTTATATTTTATTAAGTGAAAGTGAAAAATTACAAAATAAGCTTATTACCGTCAAAGTGAGTATAGTCCGCCTTACGAGTCTGTGGCTACGACGGCTGAGGAGACAGGGGGGTAAATTATTAAATTCGTAAAAACATAAAAACGCGGTACTTAAATAAAATCCGTAGAAAAAATATTTTCAATTTTTAATTTTTTTCTTATGCCGATCACACTTAAAATTTAAATAAAGAAAAAACTTTGTACTTTTATGCATAAATATACCATTTGGAAGGTGCTTTAAGTTAAAGTGCATAACAAAATATCAGTTAGATAAAATTATTTTGTTTCCTCATAAAATAAAATAGGTGTGCAGCAAAAATATTTAATATTTTTATGTTTTTATTTTAAAGGTCATAATATTGTTAAAACTAACTAATCTAACATACTATTTACGGTTATCTCTAACAAAGTATACAGAAAATACAATTTGCGTACTGTATGGTTGCGATGTAACCGATTAAATCCTATTTTTTGTCCAAAATAAGCGAAATTTGGTATTTGAGTATATCTTTAAAATTGAAACCATATTTCTTAATAAAAATTTTTTCTAAAATGAAAAATGGAGGTACTTTACTCTTAGATGAATTTCCAATTTTTGACTCTCCCTCGTATACCATAAGACTTTTACCGGATTTGATGAGTGTTGTTTTGGTTTGAGGATATGCAGAACTTTTCTGATCAGATTTAGAATCAGCATCCCCAAAAACCCCTTAATTCATATTTTCAAAATCTCAAGAGCTGATTTTAGCAGAAAGAAAAGTCTTGTTTTAATAAATTCTTTATTTGTAACTGTGCGTTTGCGTTATTTTAGATTCTTGTGTTTTTAACATAACTACCTTCTAAAACAATACACTTTTCAACAATTCTTCTTAAACGTACATTCACTTTTCTTAAAGCTTGGTGAGTAATTTCCTGACACGGTTGCCTAATTCTAATGCAGAGTTCCATTCTATTACGCGGCCGAGTAGCATACACTTTATTTTTCAAGTGCCCCCACAGAAAAAAGTCACAAGCGGTAATATCCGGCGATCTGGGAGGCCATGGTTCTAAAGGAGAATTTCTACCTATCCACTTCATAGGGAAAGTTGTATTTAAAAAGTTCCTAACTATCATAGAATAATGTGCGGGGGCACCATCTAACTGAAAGATTAAGTTTTGTCTCTGTGCTAAAGGCAATTCCATGAGAAAATCATAAAAATCATTTAGTAAAAAAATGTAGGAAATTTTGTCTGGTCAAGTTATCCAGGAAAAAGGGCCAACAATTCGTTCGTTAAATATTCCATACCACACGTTCACTTTTTCACTACTGGTTTTTACAATTAATTACCCAATTCGGATTTTTGGCTGCCCAAAACCTACAATTTTGACTAGATACCACACCGTTTGTCGTAAACGTTGCCTCGTCAGTAAACATAATATTCTTTAGAAAAAGTCTGTCGTTAAGATAGTTACCTTGCAACCATAAGCAAAATTCAAACCGCCGTTCAAAATCACCATTTAACAGAGTATGTAGAAATTTTGGTTTAAATGCCCTAATCCTATTGCGTTTCAAACACCTTCATACTTTGTTTTTCGTAAATTCAGAATCCTCGCAACTACCCTTACACTGCCATTTGGGTTGTTTCGAAATTCTGCTAAGATACGTTCGTCGTCTGGATAATGTCTTTGATTTAAATTGTACCTCCTTGGTCTTGTCTTGAAAACCGCTCCTTGCGAACAATCTGTTGATTTTGGCAACGGTATCGTGAGTAATTGGTGCTCGATCCTGATGCCTTTCATTGAATATTCCAGCAACCTGACACGTAGATCTTTCATCATTACCAAATAAGCGAATAATTTCTACTTTTTCTCCGATTGTAAGAACTATTCTTCGGTTTTGTGCCATCTTATTAACAGTTAAGTAACACTGCTTCACTTATTGACAATTCATACGAATTACTTAATGGCAAACAAAAACTTTTTGTTTCAAAGCACTCTTTGCTTAATTTGTTTAAAAACAAAACAGGTCAGCATGCCAACGGTAACAGAGGTATCTTAGCAAAATTTTGAAAAAACCTAAATCGCAATTAGGGTAATTGAGATTTTGAAAATATGAATTAAGGGGTTTTTGGGGATGCTGATTCTAAATCTGATAGATAGAAACAGTTATCTAAAATAAGCCCTAATATCCTTTTCCATAAAAAAAAAGCATTTTTTACCTCACCAACACCGCACGCCAATGGTAAATAAAAATGTTCACTATGCCAAATACTTCATTTTTCCAACATACAATTACCACCAAAATTTCAAGAAGATCTCATTATTAATAACTGAGATATTAGGGTGTATTCATGAAAAGCGGGACACACTGTATATTTGAATTCTATACAAATTAATATTTTATGGAAATTTAAACAGAGTATTACGGCAACAATGTTCCACATTCCTTAATTTTTTTTCGTAGCTGAAGACTCGTGCGTCGGACTATAGGTACCCCTATTAACGACATGTAGTAATTATAATATTTTTAACTACAGGGATATACAGAGTTACCTAAATTTTGTCGGTGATGGGAAGAGCTTCAGCTTATGCTCAGCATCACCCTCTCATAAATTTCACTTCCCTTTGTCTCCTCTAAAACCTTTAGCACCCTTTGATATGATTTCACTAACGGGCCGCTCCTCGAAATTAACAGCTCGTCAATACGGCTCTCTGGACTCTGACAAGTTAGCTCCATCTCTATCTAACCCAAATTTACACGAGGATAATAAATCTTCTATAAAAGTGCTGTTAAATCAAGAAGACAAACGTGGAGAATCAGCAATGGCCCGTAGATTCCAGAAATTTAAACATTCTCAAAAATCACTGTCAAAGAAGATGATTGCTTTGAAAGCTAAGATAAACGATAGTATAGGAGAAGAGGCTGATGAAGATCTTCCAACTACCACTCATGATAAACGAAAGTACTTTAAGAGAACTTCGAGCGACTCCAGCGCGATGGCGGAAATTTTAGCAAGATCTGTTATACAAGCTACTACTAGCTTAAGCTGCATCCTTGAAAATCAAAATGTATCCAAAGAAGATGATACAATGCAAAAGCTGGAGCCTATAGCAAATTTATTAAGTAAAACGGAGTCTCAGACAAGTTTCATAGATGACAATGTTAGTGATGCTCAATCATATTCAAGTTCTGATTCCAGCAGCAGTGGCTCTGACTATGAATATAGATACTACAGCAAGAGTAGCCATGATATGGAGACGATCAGCAATATTATTACTAACGTTGAGAAGTTACAAAGATGTCTCTCTAGAGAAGGGTTGCATAAGCAGTACTCTATGCCTGCTATCCCCACTAAAGGATTTTCCCTTAGCAGTTTAGATGGCATAGGAAACTTTGAAAATAGTAATTATTTTGGTAAATATAAAGCAGAAAAAGAAACGTCAATGGCATCGAAAGATTTGGAACAATCTCCATTGGCAAATAGCTCTAGTGATTGTTCCAATCATTATTTACTAGATGACGTAGGTTTTGACACACTTCCAGAAAATCAAAAAGTGCCACCTTTAGAGGATTATAGAAATGAGACGGTAGAGAATGAAGTCGGGCAAAACTACACTGAGAAAACAGCCATACAACCTTTTGAGCGGACTAACACCTTGCAAAGCAATAAAGATGCATCAAAGAAAGAACAAAACTACAAAAAAGAAAAGCAAGGCGTACCAAGCGTTTCATCCTCCAGGACAAGTATAGAAACTATACACTCTGAGCCCAAAGGTATTGTTAAAACAGCATTACAAACAATGCTTTTTGAGCGGGCTAACATTTTGGGAACCCCAGACAAGCAGCTAGGAAGCAAGGACCCAAATTATTTTGTATATCCAGAAGTTAAAGATAAAAACGTTATATCAGAAGATATCGAGACTAAGCCAAAGAGTTTCATGAAAACGGCATTACAAACAATGCTTCTGGAAAGAGTAAATTTATTGGGAACTCCTACAAAGGAGTTACAAAGTGATGATATTGTATTTCCTACAATTTCTGATTATAAATCGGGTAAAATCATTGAACCTTATGCACCCAAATTGCCTTTAGACTATATACATATGAATGAATTACTAGACAGGACAAAGGAGTTGCTAGTAAAAGAAGAGGTCAGTCCTAAACATTTTCATCACAGTTTTTCTTCAAAGGATAATGTTGATCAGGAATCTAAAGGCATGATCAATACTGCATTGCACACTATGCTCTTTGAGAGAGTTAATATTTTGGGAACTACTGCTGATAGGTCAGTAGAAAATCCTGCATTGCATTATGAGACTAAAAATAATAACCAAGGCAGTACAAACGATTATATTAGTGGTAGTGCTAATATAGAGGAAAATGAAATAACAGACTATCTACATTTGGAGCTTCCGCCATCTGTTGACAAGACGCGTCATGAACCGTCCACATCTTATACACCAGAAATAACGGAAGAAATTATAGCCATTGCACCAGTAAGTACAGAGAACATAAATATTGAACCAAATAAACTTGTTAAAACAGCCATACAGACAATGCTGCTTGAAAAAGTAAATATTCTCGGAACCTATACACCGCCTACGTCTCCAACTTTATCTTGGGAAGGATCAGATGTTGGCAGAAAGACAACATTCATATTTAACGAACCAAAGAACTTGGGAAAGAAAACTAATATCCCCAAGTCTTTCAGTTCTGCTTCTTTTGAAGAACACCATAGACAAAGACAGAAGGAGACTGTGTTAGGCATGCCTTTTACTTCATTGTCTTCTCTGACGTCAGAATATGAGAAGTACTGCAAAAAGGAAAGGATTAATTGCTTGTCTGATAGTCATTTGCATCAACCAATGATTGAGACTTTAAAGGATAAGAATAGCGCTAGAAAAAAACGGTTTAAATTCCTTCACAAGACTGGTAATAATGGTAAACCAAGTAATATGTTTAATAAGATTTTGAGACATAGCAAAAAGAGTATTCCCGAAGGAGAGCTTCACAAGGAGGGAGTGAAGGAGCACCATCCAAATATATTATCGCGAATGTTTCATTTACGGCACGAAGAAAAGTCGATTAAAGATAAAGAAACTCAAACGTCTAATGAAAGTTTAAGCTCGACAATACCCCAACAAACTTCCAATACTAACCAAACTCCTGGTAACACATCTAAAACTGACTCTCTCCCTAAGGCACCTAGCAATACAGACTTAGCTTCAGGTGACTTTCTCGCTCACAGCAAAACTAATCTAGCATGCGAAACATCTAACAGGCACCAATCCTCACAAGCTCAAGAAAAACAAGAACAAAATGGCGGGGTTATGAAAAACGAACATAGTCCTGATGCCGTCAAGATCTCTACACATTCTCCTGCCAAAGTTAACTACATCTTACCTTTACATAGAAGGTCCTCCGACTCTGATCTTAGTATTACTCCTAAAGGTAAGTACATTATTTTTAATTAAATCAAACAACCTTATCTAGCCATATTTTAATGTGGTCATTGTGTGAATTAAGAGTCTAAGCTCTAAGAAAACCACCTAAAATATTAGCAAACTACTTCCTTGTGCAATAGTATTATTGCTTGCGGTATTTTGTTGTATATGAAGTTTTTAAACAATCTATTTTTCAATTCTAACCATAGGATTGTTTGGATTGTTTAGAAAAAGTGAGTATATGCTTGCTGTCTATCTCTCGGTGTTCGCTGTGTAAAAATCCTGACTATCTCCGTCTTAATGTTTTATCTGTTTACTTACTTACCCCCATGTTCTTAATATAAATACAAAATGTCCCAATTTTTTCGGTCAATGCCTTAACAACAAACTTCGTATTCATTCAGCTACTTTGGTTGTTACTTACATGTTAGGCAGGATATACAGGGAATGATTTTACATTTTAGCATGACTAACCCATTTAGTGAAAAACTAGGGCACCCTGTTTGAACTGGGTATATTTTCTTTGTTTATTTAAGCAATTATAATAATAAAGGACTTTTTAAAAGAAATTTACGACATTTTATGAGTTGATCCTGTCTCATGTAAGTTTTTTAAAAATAATACATACAGGGTCCTCGGTAAGTATATGGTATACTCTCGGGAACATATAAGGGAGGTCAAAGTCACCCTAATTTGTCGTAGACATAACACATCCATGCATAATACCAATATACAAAGTGTGTAAAGAGTCCCGGACCGGTCAATTATTTAGAAAATGGCGCACAATATAAAAAAAAACTTCCGGTATAAAAGTTGTAGGTCTTAGAAAAATCTATAAAACTAGGACACCTGTAATTATACAGGGTGCCTCACACAGTCATGGCAAACAAAGCTTTGGTTTATTCAAATTTAATGACCCCTTTTTAATCACGTTTCCTGATTCCTCTAAGCATTCTAAACAACAATTATGAAACATGTCATATGGCTAAACCCATTAGTTTAAGAAATAATTTGAGTTAAAGGACATAAATACAACAGGTAAGATATTACCTACATTTTGCATTTTTACAAGCTGGTACCAGAATGTTTTGCGTCACTGTCATATTAATTTCTGAAAATGTCTCTCAACGAAAAGGAACATATAACTTTACTAATGATCAGAGGTTTTGGAGACCGACAAAGATCATTTACCAAAACAAAGCAATTTTTCAATATAACTTTTCCAAACCGACAGCCTATATCAAAATCTACAGTTGTGAGAACAGTTCAAAGATTCGAGGAAACCGGATGTTGCAGAGATAAAATTCGTTCCGGAAGACCAAAATCGGCAACTAGTGATGAAAAATAATTAGATACATTACTTGATTTTGTTCAGGATCCACATTTGTCGTTGAGAAAAGCTGCTACCCAAGTTGATGTATGTTTTAAATCAGTTGAAATTATTTTAAAAAACAGTAATTTTTACCCCTATAAAATAACTTTAGTCCAGGAATTATCAGAAGACGATTTCGAACGTAGAATGGAATTTTGCGATGTAATGATGCAAAAACAGGAAGAAAATAACAATTTTTTTAATCAAATAGTTTTTTCGGATGAGGCAACATTCATGTTAAACGGAAATGTCAATCGACATAATGTCGTTACTGGGCTGATCAGAACCCACATTGGATAAGAGAAACACACACTCAACACCCCCAGAAAGTAATTGTGTGGGCCGGTATTATTGGCAATAGATTAGTGGGACCTTTCTTTATAGAGGGGAATTTGAATGCAGAATATTATCTCCACATGCTGCAAAATCAAATTGTGCCAGCAATAACCAAGACAGTAGGACCACTATTACGACATACGTAGTTTCAGCAGGACGGAGCTCCTCATTTTGGGCGAGCTGTAAGAGTTTACTTAAATAATACTTTTCCTTACCGCTGGATAGGGCGAAGGGGCCCCAAAGAATGGCCCGCTAGGTCGCCAGACTTAACGCCCCTTGATTATTTTCTCTGGAGACAACTAAAAAATAAAGTGTATGTGACAAAACCTGCAGATTTGAACGAATTGAGAAAAAGAATTATTAAAGAATGTGAATCTATTAACCAAGAAATGTTACAAAACGTCGTCGACAAATTTTATTATAACCTAGCCCATTGTCAAACTGTGGGATGGGGACATTTTTAACATTTAATTAAATAACGACTTACTTAAATTTATTTTTGTTCTTATAAATTTGTTATTAATTTTACTGCTTGTATTTAATTTAAATGGTATTAAATTTTTGACAAAACTTGTGTGGGTATATTTAGTACTATTTTTATGTTTTTTTACAGTTTTAACCCGAAACATTCTGGTACCAGCTTGTAAAAATGCCAAATGTAGGTAATATCTTACCTGTTGTATTTATGTCCTTTAACTCAAATTATTTCTTAATCTAATGGGTTACCGACAGATGTTTTCTCGTTGTAGTTGGAACAACATTCCAGGATTGTCTCGAATTTCGTTGAAATGGTGTGTTATTCTATTTATCAGATCTTCTCTGCTGTTAACTGGCATCGAATAAACAAGCCTCTTTAAATTTTCCTATAAAAATAAATCCAATGTAGTCATGTCGGGCGACCTCGGTGGCCAAAAAGTATGCCCATCTATCGATTACCAAAAGTATTTGATAAGTGCGAACTGAATTGCTAAAATGGGGCGGTGCATTTCTAAGGGCACATTTTCTGATAAACCGTTTTATTTTTGTTGGAAGAATTGCAAATATATGGCCATTTAATCTGCCTTCAATAAAGAACTGCTCTGTAAATGACACCTGTTAAGAGGGTTATTTTGACCCTTCTCTATACGCTCCCCGCCATATACTTACTAGACACCCTGTATATACAACCACAATTTCTATGATTACCATTAGACCTGTAGTTACTTCATCAGATTTTTGCAAGGCAAGGTTTTGAAGAGGTGCCATGTGACTTTGAGGCTGTAGGTTTTTTGATTTTAGAGATAGTCGCTATTGCCGTCTATCTTTATTTTTTTATCAGTGTTGGATGTGCTGTGCAACTAATGTAACTGGTTGGTTAAAAATGGGACATTTTGAAATGAGATTTTTCCAAACTGAAATTTTCTAGTTTGTGTGTCTTATATTTCACCTTGCAAGAGTTAATGTTTAGTATAGGTTCCCCATTTGCGTGTTTTCATAAAATCATATCATAATTGGCTTGACTACTTTATTTTTCGACAAAATATGACAACAGAATTCTGAAACGCGGGAAAAGTATTACAGATTTCAAAGAAGTTCGTAAGCGTAAAATCATTAGCAATGAGTAATATAAAATCATGTGCGTAAGTCTTCTAGATGACCAATATTATTTAAACTATCCTGAACTACCTCATATTTTGTAAATACAATTTGTTATTGCTTTATTACTTTTCCGATGCGTTAGCAAATATATAAGGTGTTTCATAATTGCATGCCAATACTTGACGGATGTAATTCTTGGATGATTTTAAGAAAAAAAGTGTATACAGGGTGTACCAAATTAAGTGCACACCATTGCTAACTTTTTTAATATTGGAAATACAAAGTCGGTTAAATTAGCAAAGTAGTAGCATTTTTTCTGTTAATTAAAATGGTGAAAGCAGAAAAACGATTGGACATAATGTTTCTGAATAAATAAGGAAAATGTATTTTTTTTAAATGGCACACCCTGTATATTTTTTACCGAAACGTTTGCAAATCGTATACGAAATAAAAAAGTTCATATGCAATATTGGCCTAAAATTGAAAAAACATCAACACATCCATGGAAATAAAAAATGGTTTGCCTTTGACGTTTTCATCGAGACTGCCATGAAAACAAAAACGAATTAACTAAAGTGCCCTCGTTTTGGGTATCCATTATTGTTAACGAAGCCAAAATTTTCGTAGTTTTGCGTTAAGTTATCTAGTTTTTGCTTTTAAATATTACAAAATGGCGTTCACGCATTTAGAACATTGCGATATGTTAGAAGCGTATCTTGGTTGCAGAAAAAATAGTGTACTAGCACTCGAGCAATACGTTCAAATGTATCCTGAACGTGAGCAACCGGACAGAAGGTATTTTCTAAGGCTGTATAGAAAATTTGGAAGTAACGAAAGAGTTTTTATAAAAACAAGGACTAAAAAACAGTTTATAATAAGTGAACAAGTAGAAGTAAATGTATTGGCATATTTTGAAGCGCACAAAGATAATTCAACTAGAGATTTGGTAGGAGACAGTGGTTTCAGTTTATTTACAATTTGGAGAATTTTTAAAAATATAAGTTTGTACCTTATAAGTACCGACCAGTGCAAACATTATTACCTGGTGACACTGAAAGAAGACTCATTTTTTGCCAATGGTTACAAGATATGTGCAGTCAAAATCCTAACTTTTTAAAGAAAATTTTATGGAGCGATGAAGCGAACTTTTCGAATAGGGGTATGTTTAATCGTAAAAACATGCACTATTGGTCTAGAACAAATTTGTTTATTGCTGTTCCCAGAAATCCGCAAGTAAGATTTAGCATTAATGTTTGGTGTGGTCTCATAGGCAGCCAAATTATTGGGCCAATTTTTTGTGAAGGTACTCTGACCGACAGGGGATCCGTTATTATGTTGTCAAAATTACTAGAAGAATATTTAGATGATGTGAACTTAGAGGACCGTAACCAAATTTATTTTCAACAAGATGGAGCTCCTTCTCATCAGTTTCACGAAGTGAGAATATCGTTAGAAAGGCTTTTCAGAGATATGTGGATGGCAACAAACGGTCCGATACGTTGGCCCCCAAGGTCTCCTGACGTAACTCCATTAGACTTTTACTTCTGGGGGTATGTCAAGGACGGAGTCTTTAAAACGAGATATGCGAATCTGGTCGAACTTCAAGACAACATTAGACGCATTATAGCATCCATCGATGGAAGAACAGTTGTAAAAGCTACAAAACGTGTATTAAAGAATGCCCGCAAATGTATTGAGCAAAACATTTAATATATTTTTTTTTCTTTCTTCCGCTAAAAATAAAATCGAGTTTTAATTTCTGAAATAAATAAATAAATTCGTTTTTGTTTTCATTGCAGTCTCGATGAAAACGTCAAAGGCAAACAATTTTTTATTTCCAGGGCTGTGTTGATGTTTTTTCAATTTTAGGCCAATATTGCATATGAGCTTTTTTATTCCGTATACGATTTGCAAAACGTTTCGGTAAAAAATATACAGGGTGTGCCATTTAACAAAAAATACATTTTCCTCATTTATTCAGAAACGTTATGTCCAATTGTTTTTCTGCTTTCACTATTTTAATTAACAGAAAAAGTGCTACTACTTTGCTAATTTAACCGACTTTGTATCTCCAATAATAAAAAAGTTAGCAATAATTTTTGAGATACAGGGTATTACAATTTTTAAGCAGAACAGAAAATATATACGCCACTGCCCCTTTACTTTTTAATAGGGAGCCATGTAGAAATTCAATTACCAATGCGAAGTATACTTATTTCAAAGTCAGTCTGATGTAATGAAAAACCTTCTAACAGGCTTCAAACTATTGTATCTTTAATCCTATTAAAATGGTTTGAGGTACAATAAAGGCACGTTTACGAAAATATAATCAATCATCAACTGTAAGCGCAGTTGTCCTTGATAATATGCGGCAGGTAATTAGCGAAATGAGTAGCGATGTATGGAAAAATGGAAAAATTGCATAGCTCATGTTAAAATGGATATTCTGTTTTACCGCCTATAGCGCCAGTAGTAATCCAACCTGGAAACAATTCTACTTCTGAAAGTTCTGACGACTCCAGTCATTAAAGTGTTTATGAATTTTAAATTAATTATGTAACACGTACCCTAAAATTTTGTTGTATTACAGAACATTTACTGTGATTCTGCTGCGATCAATTTGTTGTTAAAATGTATATAGTAAATTCTAACTATTAACTGTATATTCCTACTAACATACCTGACCCTATCCTTTCCTGGCAAGGAAAAGTCATACTTCCTTGCGGTCACTTGCTGGACAAAGACAATTTTTTTTTAAGTGAGGAATGAAACACAAAGTCTGCTCCACTAATTTAATAAAAAGTTCAGATCAACATCCCAAACATGTTTCGAAGGTATAAACCTTCATCTTCAGTGGGTAATTATTAAGATGTTATTTATGAAGAGACCAATGACATTGTTAAATTTATTTAAACTAATGTTGCAGAAAAATTCTTTTTAAGAAGACATTTATAACTTTAATTAGATAACTAATACATATTTAAATTAAAGTAAATTTTTTTTTTTTTTTTTTTTATATAAAATAAAGTGAATTTAAAATGAATTTGTCTTTATTTTAAACTTATTAAAAAACCCAAATTTTGCTGGGGAAATGTAATAGGGTACGACCATCATGGTGGAGTCGTACCAAAAGTTTGGTACGACTCTACCATGATGGTCGTACCCTATTACATTTCCCCAGCAAAATTTGGGTTTTTTAATAAGTTTAAAATAAAGACAAATTCATTTTAAATTCACTTTATTTTATATAAAAAAAATAAAAAAAAAAAAAAAAAATTTACTTTAATTTAAATATGTATTAGTTATCTAATTAAAGTTATAAATGTCTTCTTAAAAAGAATTTTTCTGCAACATTAGTTTAAATAAATTTAACAATGTCATTGGTCTCTTCATAAATAACATCTTAATAATTACCCACTGAAGATGAAGGTTTATACCTTCGAAACATGTTTGGGATGTTGATCTGAACTTTTTATTAAATTAGTGGAGCAGACTTTGTGTTTCATTCCTCACTTAAAATATTACTCCACTGTGAGATGGACTACTTCCATAAAATTTTTTTTTAATTGTTTTTGGCAAAATGAACTCTTTTTTTTTACCGAAAGACCATTTTAAAATTATTAAATGCAGGCGAAGTAACGGGTACAAACCTCTTATCGATATAAACTATAATTAACAAGCTGTAATATATACTATTTAATCATATTAAACATTCACAACAACCGCATTTTAATTATTCGATAGAAGCGACGCCTATGGTCAGGAGTTTATTGCTTTTTTAGGTCATCACATTAGGCTTGGAATAACTATACCTTTTGATATTTTTTAAAATGAAGCAGAAATTTAAACAAAAAAATAACAAGGTACTTTGCATTAAACACCAAACTGTCTACAAAACTATGCTATCAAAATGGGAAAAGGCAGTGGCGTACATATTTTTTGTTCTGCTTAAAAATGTTTAAAAATACAGCCGTTGCAGACCTACAGGGTTAATAATCATTAATGCGAGGAAGTTCAATATCTCCCTTGTTAGAAATATCAAAAATTATTAAATATAAAGGCTCTAAGATAAATAAAAGTGCACATTTTAAAACTATTTTTGGATATACAGGATGCGCCAAAAAAAACGGGGCATCAGAAAATAATTTTTTTTAATGGTACTACCCATTTTTTTTTATCTCATCGAATTCGTCATAAAATTTTACATATGATACATTATTTTATATTTAATAATTTTTGATATTTCTAACAACAAGAGAGATATTGGCCTTCCTCTTATTAATCAGCCACCCTATGTATTGGTAAAATCTTTTTCTTAAAGTAATTCAAGGATTTTGACCCTTAATCCTCAATATTGGCATGCAATTATGAAACACCCTGTATACAGTGTGTCCACGGATAGAGTTCGGAAGAGGAAAAACTTTTTTATTTGTGGGTTTAGAAGAAAAAGTTATTCTTTATAAAAACGTCTGCTTGTGTTGAAACTCCAATTTCGAATACCAAATTTACGATTAGTATACAGGGTACGTCAAAAATAACATTTTTAATTATTTTGATTTCGATTTTTTTTTAAATTATATGAAAATATTTTCAAAACCGTGATTTATTACACCAATTGTGCAAAAAGGTCTAATAAACATTTTTCTCAAAGTGGTTAATTTTAAAGCTACTATTAAAATAATAAAATATTAAGTAGCCTGTTCTAAATAAATGAAATGTTTTAGTTACTTTGCATCTTTCAAATTGTTGATATTTGTGTCATAATTTTCTCATAAATCTGCATAATAGTGAAATTAGAAAATGCTAACGTTAGAACAAATATTGTGCAAAGTTATGGTTTAGGACATGAAAAAAGCTATATGGCAGTTATTCGAGAATTCCATGAGATATGGCCTGCTGTTTCTCTCACGGACAAGGATTTAAAAAAAATTGTAATAAAATTCATGAGAACTGGTAGTGTTTTAAATAAAAAAGGGAGAAAAAAAGTATGATGAAGATGATGCTGTAACTGTAATGACAATGGATTCAGTTAGAAATTTTCCCAAACTGTCTTTAAGAAAAAGATCTTCTCAAATTGATAATGTGAGTAAATCTCTCGTAGAAAAAATATTAAAATTCAATAAAATTCGTCCGTACAAACCTAAATTTAATCATTTTCTGGAAGAAAATGACGACATGAAGCGTTTGGATTTTTGTTTGTTTATAGGGGAACATATCCTTAGACAAAGAAGTTTTGTTAATAATATTATTTTCTCGGACGAGGCAACGTTTACCACAAACGGGGTAGTTAGTTCGCAAAACTGTCGCTATTGGAGCCGCGACAATCCTAATTTTCGTATCCGCTCTAGAAGACAGTATTCACAAAAAGTTAACGTGTGGTGTGCTATTACTTACAATGGAATCATTGGACCATATTTTATTGAAAACAATTTAAATCAACACACTTATTTGCATCTTCTGAACACTTTTTTTAAGATCATTTGCAAGATATACCTTTAGCTGATCGAATAAAATTACATTTCGAACAAGACGGCTGTCCCGCTCATTCCACGATAATTGTTCGTGATTGGCTAAATCATCAGTTTGGGAACAAATGGTTTGGAAGGTATGGTCCAAATGAGTGGCCACCTAGGAGTCCCGATCTCACAATTATGGACTTTCATTTGTGGGGATATCTGAAGCAACATGTGTATAAAGCCAATTTCAATAATAACCTAGATTTCTTGAAAGAAAAAATAAGAGAAGTCATTGCAAATATCCCAATACAGCAAATTAGGAATTGTTATCGGGAATTCAGATATCGAGTTGAACTATGCGCTGAACTCGGTGGTACCACGTTCGAATAGAACGTTATTTATTTTAATATTTTATAATTTATGATTAAATAAAATGAAGAAATACCTATGACATGTAATAATAAAAATACAAATAAGAAATAGTTTTCTTACAACAAAATCGTTATTCGGCCAGATATAAAATTATATTCTAAGTAGGAAAGCAACAATAGTTTACGCAAATTTATTTTAAACGAAATCCAAAAAACTAAAAATGTTGTTTCTGGCTAACACTGTATAGTAATCGTAAATTTGGTATTCGAAATTGTAGTTTCAACACGAGCAGACGTTTTTATAAAGAGTGACTTTTTCTTCTAAGTCTACAAAAAAAAGTTTTAAAACATGGTTAGTCACAAACAACATTTTTAGTTTTTTGGATTTTGTTTAAATGATGAAATTAACCACTTTGAGAAAAATGTTTATTAGACTTTTTTGCACAATTGGTGTAATAAATCACGGTTTTGAAAATATTTTCATATAATTTAAAAAAAAAATCGAAATCAAAATCATTAAAAATGTTATTTTTGATGTACCCTGTATACTAATCGTAAATTTGGTATTCGAAATTGTAGTTTCAACACAAGCAGACGTTTTTATAAAGAATAACTTTTTCTTCTAAACCCACAAATAAAAAAGTGTTTCCTCTTCGGAACTCTATCCGTGGACACACTGTATGTAAATAATTATCAACAATGTGCAGAATATGATTTGTAACATCTTATATTTTTTTGTTCATTACACCAACTGTATATTTTTCAAAATTAGTGATGATCCTTGTTGATCTTGTATCACTCTTGTATCAGTGTCTGCAATATCAAGACTTTTGTATGCAAGATCATGGCTTAAGGTACCAATGTAAAACTACCTTGATTGCATTGCAGTACGTCCACTGATGCCCAAAGCTGACATCATACATCAGTATCTTAGTATTTGTTTCCATTGGTATTCTTGGCCTTGATCTTCCACATTTAGGTCTTGATTATTATCACCAATGATACATAAATGATTTTATCACTTGGCGCCTCTCAGGAAATAGTTTGGCAGGAAGTGACAGGTCCGTCGGCAACGCAGCCGCCTACTTTATGAGAAACAATTATGTGAGAAGAGGGGTTCTAAACCAGGAAAATTTTGAAATGTTGGAGTATCCATTTCTAACAATGACCAAGTTTTCTCCAAGGTTTGTTGTGCAAATAGGTAAGTGAGAAATGTTCAGTTGACAAAACAAGAAGTTGATTCGTTCTTGAGTTGTGGTGTTCACCAGAATATTCGGCTCTATTATTTTAGGGGGATCTATAAGTGCGAGATCGGTAAAATTGCTAGAAAGAATTTTAAATCCTGAGGAACCAGAGTCTAGGGATATATGGTGGTCAGAAATTCGTATGGAGATAAGATCACATGCCAGAAGTCTTAATTGCAATGCTGTTCTGGGATATATCGAGTCAACAAGTATATGGTAAAAGCATAGCTAATAAATAGTTCAAAAAATAAAAAACAGTTTACATAAATTTAATCAAAAAAACACAGGTGGAAGTCACGGTCTTAAAATAATTTTACCTAATAAATCAAAAAAGTAAGGCTACATGTTTCGTCATTTCTGGCATTATCAGGACAAATAAAAATAAGGTTAAAACTAAAGACAAAACAAACAACCACAAGCACCAGTATTTGAAGTGGATTTAAAAGTAAAGATCAATTATAATAATAATATTTTGAGAAGTAATAAGCATAATAAAAATGAATTAAATACTGAAATACAGATTTATTAATTTCAATTTTCAATTTCAAAGTGCACAAGGTAAAGTGTATTCACAAATATAAGAAACTGACCAAATTACTCTTATTTATTTCTACCTAAATAGGGGTATTGACACAATGCCGACTGAGCTAGGACCGTCTTAGAAAATACATAGTATTGAAATATTTAATTTAGCAGCAAATAAATATGAAACTGATGTTTAGTAAATTCAAAATATAAAAATAGAATTATGGTCTTACACTTACACTTATAATGCTAAATTATTATATTAATTAATAAATTACCCAACTAAATCTACTTCACTATCGCTATCATCATCTAAAGTAATAATAAACATTTCTATTACATTCCTAATAGAAATGTAACTTTCTTCTATTTTCTTTACATGTTGTGCGCAGTTTTTCCAGTTCACCTCAGATTTTTTTTTAGTTTCATCTAGAATTAAGTGTGGGTGAAATAGTATTGCGACGAATTCCAGCTTTAAGTTGGTGCCATATTTGTTCAATAGGGTTAAATATACAGTGGTAAGGCGGTAGCCGCAATACTGTGTGCCCCGTGCTTTTCGCAAGTTCATCGCAGTAATATTATTTTTGAATAGACGTACTTCTAAGCACTTCTAATATGTCTTTATTTCTATAGTTTTCATGAAAATATATATCATTATCAAACATATATTCTTGAGTTTTGACTTTAGTGTATTTTGAAGAAGGAGTTTTGTTTAATTGTCTACTATGATAACTAGCGTTTCTTGAAGACGCTTGGACTCCATCAAAACCTGCTTTTTATTAATCCTTTTGAATTTAAAGCCCATGTGTTAAAGATGCTTCCACCATGTCATTCTTGAGCATTTAATTTCTGTTTCATCTGTTGTCAGTTTTTTCATTAAATTGTCCAACGTTGGTACACTTTGCTCTTCATGCATTTTATAAATTTTTCGCCGTATAAGTTCCTCGTTCCCTTGGTCTAACGTTCTTGATTTTCCAATATCACTTATTTTTCTGCGTTCCAAAATTGGCCCTTGTGTAATTTTCCAACCTGTGGAAAAGGATTTTTTTGTTAGTAAACTTCTTTAGGGCACAAATTTCCGCGCGACATTAATGTCAAAAACACATTCTTTATAATCTGTTTGGCATCTGTTGATAAATGCACTCTGTTATTTACTTCAGTTTCGTTGCTTTTACAAATCTCACTAAAACATCAAGGACGAAACATTTTCAAAAAATAAACTAAACTCAACAGTGTACGTTGACAGACTAAAATCAAAAAGGGCCCTGGTTTATCCGCATTTTTATTTACCTGAGTACGGTACTTAAAATTTATTACGTCCATATCATTTCACAGAACTGGTTTATTGTTGAGACGGGCTCCATCTCGTGGTGCTGGTAAAGAACACCAATTCTTAAGCATACCCTTGAATTTTTGGTTTATTGTTTATTATATCTTGAATTCCCTAATAAGGGCAGTCATTTAGGTCGGTTTCTTATATTTGTGAACACACTTTACCTATATGAAAAAGATTTTTACAACTTATTATGATTAAAATATTCAATGTTGCGATTTAGACTACACACTAATACAAGATTAAAATTAAGTTTAAGATTTAAATACAGTACAATGTGTATACACAGAAATGTTCGCTTCTTTCTGGTAATGATTTTCCAATAGGAATAAGATTTGAATGCTGAAATATTTCATTTAATTGAAAACAATCATATTTTAATCTCTAGTACACACACCCTGTATAGTACAGTGTATCTGTGGAGTTTAATAATATGAAATTTTTCATCTACTTCTTCAATATCAGAAGTGGGTTTTCAACTTAAGTTTATTAAAAATGTTAATCATAATAAACAGAAGTAAACAAATGTGACCCTGCGACAAGGCATAATGAAAACAAATGTGACAGTGTGTGTGCCGGTTTGAAGTGGCTCATCTATATTTCGTTTTAGTGATGACGTATGCGTGCTAAGCGCATGTGGCACTGCAGCCGTTGTAGATTTAAACTACTGCTTGGGTGATGAGGATAATATTTTGAATGTTCCAAGGAATACTGAGAAGGATAAAAATGTGGTAAGATATTTAATAAAGTATACAGGTTGCACAAGGGTGGTTCGATATGAAAGACAACAATCTGATTATTGTATTTTACTTTATTTTTTGACATAATACCCTAGCTATCGCTTCTTCATTACACCCAAATGTGTGTAGCAAGGTTTTGAGTTTCGGGAACAAATGGAATTCCTAAAGTGACAAATCCGGTGAATATGGCGGCAGTTCAATCTTTGTTGAGCGACACGGCTTGAATAGTACGTTGTGGAGCAACACCTTTATTCACTGATATCATCACCTTCCCAACTGAACATTTCGGCTTTTTTGAAAATTTTGAAAACGCCGCAAGAATCCGCTTCAGATGTCAGCCGAAAGGATATGTCGGGGGCTAAAATAGTTTGAATCCTGAATCTTTTCTGCCCTTTCCTCAATTAGGTCCACGGAATCAGTTGTGATTATTGCCGCCGGCAAACAAAACAAATTTTGTGTTTTTGTCGTATCCAAATAGGTCATTGATACAAATTAGGAGTGCCCTTGAGGTACCCCATGTTGGATCGGAGCTTTAGGTAAAATATAATTCATATATTGTGCACATTGCTGGTGGTCTGACAGATAGCTGTCTTGATTAAACCCGTACATTGAGAAGTATTCCAAAAGTGACCGAGTCAAATGCTTTACTGAGGTCAAACATCAATGCCAAACTACGACAGCCATCTTTAAATCCTGCCCCGCTGTTGACATATTATTCGAAGATTTTTGACTTATCGGTGCCAAGGAAATTCTATTTGTCATGCTCTGCCTCTTATAGTTAAGGTCGACCTCATTGAAACAGACCAATAACACCGAAAATACAATGACTCGGTGTTCCAATGTCAGGGGCGCATGACGTAGACACAGCGATGTGTACGTGTCGCCTTATCGCTTTAGTCACCCGCCATTATTTTCTAGTGCGCAAAAGTGAATGAAGCGGTTAACTTCTTCCCTTTTTGCTCGGATTGTAATTAAAAAGTAATAAATTGTGTGATATTCTTGTGTTGTGGTATGTTTTACTGGTGGTACCAGTATACTTAAAATGCCGTTTTCCTGTTGTGTGGCGGGATGTCGGGGAAATTATAGTAATGTACCGAAGGTACACGCATTTTGTCTTTTAACGGATGCAACCATGTCGGATAAATGGGTAAGGGCTATGCACATGGAAAATTTTACTCCATCCAAGTTCAGTAGGATATTTGAGTTACATTTTGCTAAAGAAAACATATTAAATTGTTCTACAGCTTTAAAAAGTCCTGAAGATAAACTCCAGGAACTGGAAAATCAAAATTTTTCAAAAGCGATTAAAAAAAGTAAAACTGAGTTTGAAACCTATCAAAAAGCATTTTCGTATCCCAGTTTCAAAGAGTTTCTTGTTGTTTTAAACTCGTTTGAGCTACCCGGATGTTGGTTTAAAACTTTAAAATTAATGATCTGCAAAAAGTTACATTGTTTAAATTAAAATTCTCTACTGGACCTGTAATAACATATTCTGTAATAATAAATTCTGATTTAAAGGCATTTGTATTTTGGTGTGGCTGCAAAATATGAATACTCCAAAATAGATTTAAACCTGATTTATAGACACCGCTATATGAATCAGAAAAAATACTCATAATTCAAAAATCGTATACCTTTGTCAACATTCAAATTAAGCGACTTTGCGAGAATATTCAAATCCCTGGCGAAATTCAAGAAAGTCATGAAATGTCCAGTAGAAAATGGCATAGACAGTATCAGTGAAGAAAATTCAGTGCGAAATATGTAAGGAAAATATTTATTATTAAAAATTTATAATGCTGAATCCATTGTTGAAGGTAATTCCACCCTTATTAAAAGTTTAAACTGGGAAAAATTGCTTTATCCCCAAGACAATTCGTAATAAGCGTGCGTTTCTACCCAATATATTTTAAAATGTATTCTAGAAATTGGGAAGTTGATCATAAATGTACTATTCATACGATTATTCGGATAGCAACGATTGTAATAGCATGCACAGTAAACACTTTTCTAAAATATTACAGTGGTAAATCTAACGACCGATTTAAGTCATGTAAAAGCCGGAAATTAAAGACTGTTACTAAATAGACGATTTTTTTAAAGATTTGTTTTGGTTTTTGCTTTGGAACCTCATTTTTCCATAATAAAATCGAAGGTGGTGTGGAGAAGGGATCAGTTTACCTATCTTTTAATGCCGAAACAGCGAACAGTCCTTGTATTGTCGGTGTTGTTGAACAAGCCCATATCGGTTAAACAGTTATTCTGCTTGAGTTCGGACTTACTAGGTTTGGAGGGTTTTTCAATGACAATATTAGTGGTCGGCTAAATCTGTCTCAAATTTGCCACTGTAAGTACAATAAGTATCTTTTTTTCATCCATTAAAAGTCTTCTCTTGGTATGCGTACCAGTTACTTATCGAGCCAGCCTCACGTGTTCAAAAAAGGAGATTGTCTCATAAACGCTTTGTAGAATGGTCACCATAAGCCTGCACATGATAGTCCAGATCATAGGGATCATTCTGTACCTGCTTGCAGAATAACGCATTTGCCGTATGACGAGAAAACGGTTCCAGTGAAAGCAAAGGTCTCAAAATGTCCCATATGTTTGTAAGTTGAATGCCAAATTTTATTTTAGTAAATTTATACCATAACTATACAAGGTGTTGTTATTTTAGAAAAGGTAAAGTGCCAGAGGTGTTAATCGCGACCATAGAGCCTACTGAAGGTATACCAAGCATCGGTAAAGGTTGTTTTATCGAATCCCATGTTTTACGGCCATTGAAAGATCTCCGTGGCGAGACTATAGCCAAGGAAATTTCCGATGGTTTGCCATTTTTGGAATATGAACTGCACAGGCTGTTGGTTAATAAATTGAAAATCCGGGGGATGAACGCAATATTTAGCCTTAAAATTCGTATAACAGTGGGGGAGAAAATGCTTATTGGAGTAGCGACAGGGACTGCAATATACCTGTCTTCGTTGCCCTCGCCCGATCTGCCTGTCTTAGTTACTGACAAGGTGTCAGATGAAAAGAAGGTTGCAGACCTTCAGGAGATGCTGAAGGAAACTGTGAAGAAAAATAAGGAAATTTATCAAATTAAGGTAAATAATTAATCTAAATCCAACAAGGGTTAAAAATATTTGGATTACAACATTTGTTATTTTGTGTAAATGCATCGAGGATTCTTTTGTTCTGTAGGATGACAATCAAAACCATAAACCAACATCAGATGATGATTCAGACGATGAGCCAGCCTCATTAGACATCTCCTGCGGTAACAAAGATTGTTGCATATTGGAGGTACCAATTATAATCATCTAAACCATATGGTACCCTGACATTGCTCGTATGTGTTTCAGATGGACGATCCTGAGGACGCAGAGGTCTTAAACCTCCTTATCGAGGAAAATATACCCGACGGGTTCCACGTGGTCAGCACAGAGTCTGTTCCCGGTTTAGAAGACTTGGAAATCGTTAAGAACCTTCAGATGTTCACGCAAATTTATAGGGCGAAGCTGGCACCTCCCTACAATTTACAGAAGCACTTTGTAAGGCTCTTACAGAGTGTGTACTTTAAGTTGAGAAGGATGGTGCCCTGCGCCCTTTGTGATTTGCAATTTCGCATTGATCTGCCGGAACCAGATGAAATTCAGCTCTGCGTCATAGGTAAAATATGAAAGAATAAGAAGTGATGAGATAGATTAAATTTTTTATGGTTTTAGGAATGGCTCTAGGGTTGGGAAAGAAAGTTAAAAAACAGAAGCCAGTGATGGTACCCAAGAAGCCAGGTAATAAATTTGGCATTGACCAGTTTTTTATGCAGTGTTTAAAACATATATTTAAAAGTGTCAGGAGATTTTAAATGTGAAAGTGACAAGAAATTGTAATTTGAAACGGAACCAAAAATTGTCGGGGCCTTTCCAGTGACAATTGTTTTTATTTTAGAAGAGGATTTAATGTTTAAACTTGACGAGGATCCACAAGAAAGTCCATCACCACTGATAAGCAAATCCAATCCTTCCAGTTTGAAATATCGAGGGCACCGATCACCTTCCAAATACAGGGCTCAATCGTTGAAACAACGCCACGTAATTTTTGCCTTTTTCACTTGTTAATTATGGCTCTATCGTGTTTTTCTTCTTGCAGATTCCGTATAATGAGCGACATGGGGTAGACATCACGCCTTTGAGTTATGTTCCTGGAGCAAATATTGAGCAATATTTAGGAAATTTAAATTTCTTTTTTATTAGGGAAACGACTTCCATTCGAGAGGCAAGTATTTATTTTTTGTAGGAACGTACAAAAGAATAATTCTCACTTGTGCAAATTTTTTTTTTTATTATATTTATTATAATCTTAAATAATTAACTATATTGATACTTTTTGTTTATTACGTGTTTTCTTACTTTTCCTTTCTCAAGTGATTTTCAATGATACGTTAATTTATTTTAAAATAATTTATAAATATTTATATATAATTACTCTGTTAATTTACTATTTAATCTGCTAATAAAAGTCATTTATTATTATTATTATACAGGGTGTCCGGAAAATACGTGTACAACGTATGATGACAGACTCCTGACGTCAAAATAGGTCGATCTAAGCCGACTTAGTTATATCCAAAATTGTCTCGTTTAGCCGGTAAAGGGCGTCAAAAATTTGTAAAAATATTGTTTTTCCCAAATTACGTGAAAACCTGCTAATCGATTTTAATGATTTTTAGTATGTAGAGTGTAGACTAATACTATAAAATTACGTTTGCTAGTAGTATAGTGACCGGCTGTAAATTAGTGAAAGTGTTATAAAAGTGATATAATACGTCAACATTTCTCCTGATTTTTTATATCAACGGCGTTATGACAACCCAGATATTTTTGTCGAGTGACTGGATGTATTTGGAAGCTATTTTACCTTTTCAATATTTTTCGTTGAATGAGCTGTTTTGCCAGAAAAAAAATATTTACAATTACCTGCATACATCAATTATTAACAGTAATAATAAAACAGAGTACAACAAAGTTGGAAGTATGTATTAAAAATATTGTAAGAAACTGAGTAAAACGAAAACATTACTTAAGCAAATGTCTTTAATGTCTCGGGGTGATTAAAATGGTTGCCTGCATTTAAAATCCGCGTCAATAAATCATGGCGTGTGTTTACCGGAGTCTTGTAAACTTCTGTTTTAATAGCGCCCCACAAAAAAAAAGTCACACATATTTAACTCCGGAGAACGTGGTGGCCATTTTACTGGTGCATCATTGCCCCTTCCAATCCATCGGTTGGGATATTGATGGTGTAAGTATTGCCGAACGGCAACGGAAAAATGGGGCGGGGCACCATCATGTATATACCACATTTCCCTCCGAAGTAAAAGGGGCAAATTTTCCAGAAGAATTGGTAATGTGTCTTGCAAAAAATTTAAATAAATATTTCCATCTAACCTGTCTGGAATAACAAATGGGACCGATAAGGTAGCTATCAATAATACCTGCCCAAATATTTAATTTAAATTGATGCTGATGATGTGCAACTTAAATGGCATGTGGATTTTCATCGGAATAAATATGTTCGTTGTGCAGATTGGTTACTCCAGATCTTTTAAAGCACGCCTCGTCAGTAAACGATATTTTTCTACAAAAATTTGGATCACGGATTCTTTTGTTTCTAATAAATTGACAAAATGTAAGCCGCATGGGAGGATCAGTTTGTAAAAGTTCCTGGACTTTTTGCACGTGATATGGAACTGTTCTTTTAAAACCTCATTGACAATCGTTTTAGGAACATGTAACTCACGTTCTAAGCGACGGGTACTGGTACTTGGTTCTTCTTCAACTCTTTCCAGAATGTTCTCTTCTGTTTCCACAGTTCGAGTTGTTCGCATACGACCCCTGCTTTCAAATTTTTTCTCAAAGCTGCCCGTTTTCCGAAGATGACGCTCGATATTGGCAAATGTTTGGTGGTTTGGTATTCGACGGTTAGGAAATCTCTCCATGTAAACCCTAACACTCTGACGCCCATTTCCTTTACAAAACCCGTATACCAGGAGCATGTCAACCTTCTCAGAGTTCGTATAATTTTCCATGTTTAATGGTAAAATGAACTTGTAATTCAAGAATGTTGATCGTATACTTTAGTCAATTTCATAGACTGGTGACAATTTGTCAATAATTGTCAAATTATTAAATGCCATAGCAACAAGGTCACTAAAAAAATTATTGTTACAGGTAATTTGATTTTAATTTTATTACTAATGTTAATAATTATTGATGTATGAAGGTAATTGTAAATATTTTTTTTCTGGCAAAACAGCTCATCCAACAAAAAATATTGAAGAGGTAAAATAGCTTCCAAATACATCCAGTCACTTGACAAAAATATGTGGGTTGTCATAACGCCGTTGATATAAAAAATCAGGAGAAATGTTGACGTATTATATCACTTTTATACACTTCCACTAATTTACAGCCGGTAACTATACTACTAGAAAACGTCATTTTATAGTATTAGTCTACATACTAAAAATCATTAAAATCGATTTGCAGGTTTTCACGTAATTTAGGAAAGACCAATATTTTTACAAATTTTTTGACGCCCTTTACCGGCTAAACGAGACGATTTTGGATATAACTAAGTCGGCTTAGATTGACCTATTTTGACGTCAGGAGTCTGTCGTCAAACGTTGTACACGTATTTTCCGGACACCCTGTATACGATTTTTCTTTCAGAAAGGTCGTTTAAGCGAAATAAGTAATTTATTCTACTTTGGTACCTTGTTATTGTTACTTTTGAGTTTTTTTCTTTTCTTTGTTCCTCTTTTTTTAATACCTAATTATTGTTACTTTTTTTTCGTCCCATTTTCCATTTTACTTTAGTAGATACCTAATTATTGCTACTTTTTAGTTTATTTAATTTTTTTTTTCGCTTTTTCTTAGAACTTCATTTTTTCTTTTTTTTAAATAATTCTATTTTACTTTACTTACTAATTATTGATATTTTTTTAGTTTTTTTGCTATTGTTTCTTTTTTATTTAATGTTTCTTTTGCTTTTTGTTCCTTGTTTTAAATTAATACTACCTTAATATTGTTACTTTTTTGTTTATTTATTTTTTTTGTCCCTTTTCTTGCTTTGTCTTACTATTTTTTCTTGCCTTAAGTGATTTCCATTAATATACGATTTTTCTTTCAGGAAGGTGGTTTAAGCGGATTTATACATAGTTTTGTAACCGAAGTATTAGCAATAGTAAGATCTCACGTGACAGCGTTGGGAGGGAACGCCTTAGTGGCCTTTTTCATGACTGAATGCGTGCTTAATCACAACTTACATAAGAACCAGGTAAGTGTATAAAATGCGTTTTCCCACACCCGCAATGGCTAGAGCCTGCTTGACTTTTGTGGGCATAGTTGTTTTTTTTTAAATACGTGTGTATCAGCCAAATGGAATAAATTCGATAATAAATCCATGGGGGCGTGTCCGAAAAAACGCTCGGACACGTCAATTGGTATTTCTAGTTGCGCATTTTTTTCCATAAAAACTTTTTATACAGGGTGTGTCATGTAACAGTGGCCAATACTAACTTTCTTATTTTAAATGCAACACCCTGTATAATATTCAACTTTTGGATTCTTCAGAAAATTTAAGACATATTTCATGTACAATATCCTATACCTATCTTCAACTGTTTCGGAAATATTAAGTTTTTCAGATTTATTGCAAAAATCAACAACACACTAAAAAACTAATAAGTAATACTGTTTATTTCTTGATAATGTAAAAAACAAAAAGAAACATTAATGTAGGAGATATTGAAAATTGATGTTAAAATGTTTTTACTGATATGAAATAAAAAAAAGGTATAAATAGTTTTGTTTACTTTTGTTTAAAACGCCTGACCTTAGCAAATTGTTGTCTGTCTGCATGACAGTAGTTGTCAGTTCAATTTCGTTAACTGCATATCAGAAAAATGGTTCATTTAACAGAAATGCACAAAATAACAATTCTACAGATGGTTGGTTATGGCGATAAAACACGGACACAAATGGAAGTTGCTCGCTTATTTCATGAAAAATTTCCAAATTTGCCGCCTATAACTTAAGGGACAATTAGTAAAATAGAAAAGCAGTTTCGCCAGCTTGGACATGTAAAGCAGATAAAAAAAGTAGCTGCCAAAGCAATAAGTGATGATACCAAATTAGATATTATGCTTGAGTTTCAGGAAAACCCACATACTTCTAGTCGAAAAACAGCCCCAATGTTCGATGTTTGCCATTCATCGATTATTCGAACATTACAAGAAAATAAAATGTATCCCTATAAAATGATACCTACTCATGAGCTCATGGAAGACGATTTTGATAGGAGAACGTATTTTTGTGAACAAACGATGGCAATGTTAGATAACAATGTGATCCAATTAGAACATATTTTGTTTTCTGATGAGTGCACCTTTACACTTCACGGTCATGCTAATCGTCAGAATTGCCGCTATGAGTCTAGGGAAAATCCTCACTGGATGAGAGAAGAACATTCGCAATATCCTGAAAAGGTTAATGTTTGGGCAGGAATTGTTGGAGATCATATCATAGGTCCCTTTTTCATTAATGGCAATTTAAATGGCGATAATTATTTAGCACTGCTCCAAAATAATGTCTTGCCAACTTTGACAAACTTATATCCTGGCCCAGCAAACCCACAACTTCCAGCAAATATGATATGGTTTTAGCAAGATGGAGCACCGCCCCATTACCAAATCAATGTCCGGCAGTACCTCAACCGAGTAGTTCCAAATCGGTGGATAGGGAGGCGTGGATCGATGGAATGGCCAGCACGATCCCCTAATCTGACGCCATTAGACTTCTTCTTATGGGGTTATGTGAAAAATATTGTGTACAAAACTAAACCCCTCGACTTAGCTGACTTAAGAAGACGAATAACGCTTGCGATTAGATCGGTCACGCCTGAGATGTTCAGTAACCTTAGAAGAAATTTATATTTAAGATTAGGATGTTGCCAAGACGTTCGCGGCGAGCATTTTCAACATCTCCTACAATAATGTTTTTTTTTTTTGTTTTTTACATTATCAAGAAATAAACAGTATCACTTATTAGTTTTTTAGTGTGTTGTTAATTTTTGCAATAAATCTGAAAACTCTTAATATTTCCGAAACAGTTGAAGATAGGTATAGGATATTGTACATGAAATATGTCTAAAATTTTCTGAAGAATCCAAAAATTGAATAATATACAGGGTGTTGCATTTAAAATAAGAAAGTTAGTATTGGCCACTGTTACATGACACACCCTGTATAAAAAGTTTGTATTGAAAAAAATGCGCAACTAGAAATACCAATCGACGTGTCCGAGCGTTTTTTCGGGCACGCCCCCATGTATTTATTATCGAATTTATTCCATTTGACTGATACACACTGTATAATATGTTCAATAAAGCTGTAAAGGGTCCCTTCTCATATTTAAACAGCTTCGATCTGCTGACTCTTGTTAGGGATAGAATAAAACTTTTAAAATAAAATTTGGACCTAAATCGCCAGAATCTGACGCTTAAGTTGAGAATTACTGCGATATTAATAAAGTCAGTAAAAAAGACGGTAACTCTGGTGCTGGTGTGCAGCTTTAATGATGAAAAATCTTAGTTTTGCATTTTAAATGCAACAGTTTTCTTTTAATTTTCAATAAAATTTTACTTAGTTTTAATGAATGAGTAAATAACCTAAAAGAAAATAATCCTTGAACTTTGTAAACTTCATTTCCTTTCCGAAATTACTTTTTTTTTTAAATCCACCGTTTCACGTTTAAATAAATCAATCTCCTATTTACCGAGAAACTGCAAACCTATTTTATTTATTTAATGGGACTTTTTTACAAATTAAACATTTACCAACATTATTTTTCTTGGTAAAATATTAAATTTCTATCTGTTAGATGTCCAACATACAAGGAAAACCAATACTTAAAAAAATTTTGTATCTATCTTACATGATTCAAATTTTAAGAAATTATCAGCATCTTAGAATTATATCTTAAATATTCCTTATAACCCAATTCCGAAGGACATCTGTGAACCTATATAGCTACGCCTATATAGATCTGTGCCACAACAAAGTGTGATACGAAAGTCATTGAAACAACAGAAGAGTTTCATTTAACTTGTTTAATCCGAAAAAATATACTAACATAAAAAAAAAAGGAAAAGAAAAAAGGAATTACTTATTGAAAAAAAAAATAAAATAAAAATAAAATTAAAAAAAAAAAAAGGTTTTAAGAATAAGTCCAGTATGAATGAAAGAAGATATGAATATGATTATAATATGTAGGGGCAATTTGTGTAAATAAGCTAAAAGATAGAAAGAATAAATAAAATATAAGCTGGCCAGTTGGTTAAATCCAGAGCCAAATAAACGTATCACACACACACACACACACACAATCCGAAAAAATATAAAAACGCAATGATGTAATAGGAGGCACCTTAACGAAATTATTGAAAAACTTCATAAGAGGGTTCAACATGGGCTCCGTGAAGTCTGATTCAGTCGCGGACACGACGAATTGAGGACTGCTGTACCCGCCACAATAACCCAGCCTTGGTCCTTATCACATCACAATGAAACGTGATTCTCTATAGAAGTTCCTCCCTAGTGCCGACCGGAGTGGAATACACCAAGTTTTTCAGGTGTCCCCACAGGTAAAAATCCAACGGCATTAGATCGGGAGATCGAGGAGGCCATGCAATAGGTTCTCCTCTACCTGTCCACCGGTCTGGATAGACGTTATTCAGGTGCTTCCGCACACCAACGCTCAAATGAGGTGGTGCCCCATCGTGGTGATAAGTGTAAATGCGTGAAAAGAATAATGCTAATGAAGTTTACATTATTTCGTTGCTGATCCATTAGCCAGTTTGCATTTTACGAGGAAAATCTTCAGGAATCAGTTCATGTACATTTTGCAAATGATATGTATACAGGGTATTCCATTCTCGATGGTACGTTAGAAGTATCTGGAGAACAAAAAGAAAAATAATTTTGAAATTTTCACTACGGCCATAGGAGGCAGCGCTGCTCTAACTTTTAAAAATAATTTCGCGGTTGCAGGGGTGCCAGATCTATTGATGACTGACATCAACGTTGGAATTTTAAAGGGGACACCCTGTAGTTTATTTTATTTTTAGATTCTACGAAGCAATCTAGGTTTTTTTCGTATAGGATATTTTTCCATTTCTCTTGCCGTTTCTTAAATATTAATTATTTTGTGTCTTTTTTTTACCGAAACTATGTGAATTAAAACTTCAATATTTTCGTCTCCAGGTGTCAAATCAACGTAACATTTTAACATCATTTAGTCAACATGTGGTACTTTAATTTTGGCTACACAGGATCGCCGACTTCTATACAGAGTGTTTTAAAAATTAATTGCAATTCAGATTTTATAAATTTGATCAAAAGTCATTTTTTTTTATGGAACACCCTGTATATTATTGAAGTGTTGAATAGAGTGGACTAATTGTTTTTTTTTCATATAGAGTGTTACTCTACCTTATTTGAACCGCTTTCGATTTATAAGCCATTTTATGAATAATTACTATTCATATTAGGCAAGCGCCTAGCGACACTTAAAGCACCGGTTCCCGTCAGATCACCGAAGTTAAGCGGTGTCGAGCGCGGCTAGTACTTGGATGGGTGACCGCTTGGGAAACACCGCGTGCTCTTGTCTTAGGGAAGAGTGTAAAATGAATCGACATCAAAACCATCCTATTCACGCCGGACAGGCCGGATGAGATCGGATATCTCGTAGGATGAAGGTGCCGTTTCACACTCCCCAGTCGGTAGACCGCACGATTAAAAACCGTACGGTCGATGACCGGTTCAAGATGGCCTCTGATACGCCGACGACCGTAAAAAAAATAGTAAATAAAAAAAAATACTATTCATATTCGAGAACTAGACATTAAAGATCTAAATCGATAAGTGTGTGATAAGTATAAGTATTAATGAAAAATGTCTAGAATTAATTGTAGAATATAAAAATGTGGAAGTATACAATATGTTTCATTAAAAAAATTAAAGTTGACACATGTAGCACTTTTATGATCTACCCTGTGCAACATCTTTTTTCAAAAAAAAATGCATTTCAAAAAAATAACGGGTCTGAGCGATTTTTGATTAAGTGGGCGGTTTTCCATATAAAAGGCTGATTCGTTTCTTTATCATAACCCTGTATAATAAAAACTTTGTACACCAATGTTTCGAACAATTCTTTGTCAAATATTTATCACTTATTACGTTCAAGATGTTGGTCAAATAATATTAAGAAAACAATAATTCCAAACAGAAACTTCACAGGAATAAAAATTAAGTTTCATTCTTCAAATAAAGACTCAACTAAATAACTTTGTAGATATTTTAGTGGCACATATACAGGGTGTCCGGAAATGACAAGCAAGAAATTTGAGGGGTAATTCGACTCTAAAAAATACAATTTCATATAACATTATTTCGAAAACTCAAAAATAATAAAATTCCAATGTGTTAAAATTTGTGTTTTAAAATTAATTTTGCTTTATAAGTTTTTTTCTAGTTAGCTGAGTCTCGAGTGTTCTCTATTCAATTCCATTGTTTTAGAGTTTTCGAAAAGATGTTATGTGAACTTGTACTATTATTTTTTCGAGCCGAAATTAGCCGTATGTTTAATAAACACTCTGTATAATCACTTGTTGTTTTTTTGTTGATATTTTTTCAGTTTATAATTTGCTTCAGAAATAGTTTAGGACTTTAGCGATAAAAAATACTAGGTTAGGTAGCAAGATGTGCCAAGTTATTTTAAATAATAAAAGTTGCGTTTTTACTGAAGCTATTTGAACATTCTTTAATTTTGAAGTTTACTCTGCTATATAAAGAATCTGAAAATGCTTTTGTAAATAAAAGGAATTTTCAGGTTTTAAAATTAAAACAGTGTAATTAAAACGTTTTTTCTGCTAGAGTGAAAACATAATTTTGTGAATTAGATGGGATGAATAATGAAAAGAAAATAGAAATACGACAAAAATGTTTTTTTATTTTTAATCACCCCGAAAAATGTATTTTCCATCAAGGTGTTTATTTTGTTTGTATAGATAAGCCGCTAAAATATTAAAACTACGTTAGTATATCATATCTTATTACATTCACCATTTCCTAAAACTTTGCCAGGTCCCCAAGGCCGACATCATAGTAATTTATATGTGTGACACTTTATATTTTTATTCTGCGATCTTTAAAGTTCATTTTTCTAATGTACCCCCGCGCCTGAGCTTTTTACGAGTATAAAACAATTTTTAGGAAGTGCACTCTTAACAACCCTACATAATAAGATTTCTTGAGAGTATCACAAGGGTACCGCTTTAGGTAAAATTATTACAATTTATTTTTATTAAAAATTCAACATGTTTTGTTGCGAGGTAAGTAATTGTTTTGATGTATGTCGTAATTTTAATTTTCTGCTGCCAACCTGAGGGCGCACTCTCGCCACGCTTAAAGGCAATGACGTGCGGTTGTATGGGGGTTTTAAAAGAATACCTTTAAGTGATAATTTTATTTCAATTGATTAGGTGTATATTTTCTTGTTAAAAACCTAGTTACGCGCGATATAAAAGAAGTCAATTAACAAACAAGTTGACTGTTTAACTGCTTTGTCTGGCAAAGAATTTAAAAACGCAGTGGCAGTTTTCTGCGCTATAAATAAATCTGGTATTTGGGGGATTTGAGAAATTACCCTTATGTGAAAAATTAGAACGGAGTCGAATTTGTCTATACTCTATTGAATGGCCAGTGACCAGAAGTGTTTGATTCTTTTATTTTTTCGGCATTGTAAGAATAAATTAATTTATAACCGAAAACACAGTACCCACTTTTTTGCTCTAAATCGCCCCAACTCCGTCATTTTTTGACTTTTCGAGCTGATATTTTTTTGGGGGTTCCCGACCACGCCCTCTACCTTCCCACCGACGTTTATCCCTTTTACTTCATTTTGATTTTCTAA
Organism: Polydrusus tereticollis; assembly: GCA_963920685.1. Classification (NCBI taxonomy): domain Eukaryota; kingdom Metazoa; phylum Arthropoda; class Insecta; order Coleoptera; family Curculionidae; genus Polydrusus; species Polydrusus tereticollis. Next base: position 13,393,449 of record OY987335.1, on the reverse strand, counting down.
CTTTTTCCAATGACAAAGCTGTCAAACAATTTTTCGCGCCAAAAGTTGCCTAACCTCCGACCCATTGCGAATTCATAAATAAAAATTAGGCACTCAATATAATCAATTTTCGTTAGCAACAGCAGGCCCGTGCGCAGAAATTATACATGGGGGGGTTTAAGCATATTTTTCATAGTAGGTTAGGTTATAAAGTTCATTAAAAACGCTGATTGGCATTAATAAATTAGAAAAGCGTATCTCAATCCCCCCCCTGCGCACGGGCCTGGACCACAATGGTAGGTCGCAAATGTCATGAAACTTTCAAAAACAACATAATTTCGTAAGGAGGGGGCGGTACACAATATCAAATTTGTACCCCCTTTGACAGCTGTCACATTTCGGCACCGCCCAACATCATCTGTCGTGTTTGATTTCTGCATAAATATTGTTACTGTGAAATAAATTGGGGTTTTCAGCTTAAAAGGTCTATTTATTAAAGGGGCAAGATAATGTTCTATATTATTAGCCATTTCTAACTAACTTTGTGAATAAATGAACAATTCAATAATCTAAAAAGAATTTAAACCCTAAGCCAGCCCTGTCAGACAGCGTTCAAATATTGGGTAATGTACCTGAGTCCAACCCTGGCTTTTCATAAAACACCCGCGTCCAAGGTCATAGCAGACGGCATCTCTCTTTCTGTTATTCTTCTCATTATGATGTTATTTATTCTTGTGCCAAAAGTGACAACGCAACACTGAGAATAATCAAACCATTAGAAGGTTTGTAAATCCCTAGTTTGCACCGACACCAAAATTTTCGCTTAACACTATTAGAGCACCCATAACGATTATAAAAATATTCTCTATCGGTAACAATCTCGCTTATTTAAACATTTCTTATTGTCTGTATAAGAAAGGCTTAGACGTTTAACAAATCAGTTTCCCGCACTTATAAGACAGACATTAAATTTATAAAAGTCAGCATAATAGTCGCAGCGATTTGTCGACTGCGTGCTATTAGAAATATTATATTCACAAATAAACCGATTGATATTCGTCACCCCAGCGCCACCTGGTACCAGTCATTTATGTTTTATTATGTTCTCGAATACCGCCCTTGTCGCGTCGTTGCACATGCATTTTGTGTTAAACTAGTTAAACAAACAAACAAACAAATGCCTAAGACTAAGTGATAAAGTGGTAACTGATAAGACTGTGCACAATAGTAAGTAAGTATGTATTCTATATACTATAATATATAATATGATATATTATTTTAAAGCATTTTAGTCGAGAGGCCAACCACTCTCCGAAACACGTGTACAAATTGTCGGGGAATCGTTCGAAATCCCGAAATTAGTGTTAGAAATCATCGAAAGCACCACCATAGTCGCAGAAATCGTTGGAAATCATTCCGAAATCCCGAAATCCCGAAAAATATAATTTGTAAGTTTTTTTGAGAAATATATTTTATTTCTATAAAAACTATGGTTTTTCCTTTAAGCTGTAGTTTTTTGTAAGTGTATTTTTGAGTATTTAATATATTTTATTTGTTGATATGTATAGCTTAAAATTTTATATACCTTTTACTTATAAACCTTTTTTTTTTAAACCTTAACCAAATATGTGTTGAAGTATTATAACTAATAATTACGTGTTTCTTTTTATTTTCGTTTTAATAAAGATATGTCCGTAATATATAAATATAGGTAGTTTTTTTTTGTTATACATAGAATTGTATATAGAATGCACTCTAGTGTCGAACAAATTCTAGTAAATACAAACATAAGTTAATTCCATTAACGCCATATAATATATTATTTATTATATTTTGGATAGTTTTCATCTGAATAAGTGCTATAAAAGAATCAACTATGGTAGAGCCATATCAAAATCAGGAACATCTGGCGAATCATATCTCATGGAAAATATGCTTTCGTAAGTGGACCACCCAGTATATCAGATATTCTAATACACAGTATCGGAACCTTCTTATAATAGGTATTAGAACCTTTCTTATATTGGGTATAAACTATCTTTTAAGTAGAAAAAACAGTATGATATTCGATATTCAAACTCAAACTCAAACTCAAAAATAATTTATTTACCCAATAAACATATGTGACAGGATATTCAAATTCATACATATTTCTTAATACTACGGGTAAATAGGGCTATAAATACCGCGATTATAAAAACCGATAGCACAAAGCACAGAAGAACTGTGCCTGTGTGGTAAAGCCCTTGAACTAAAACTAAAAAAAGAAAATATCAAATAATTCATTGGTACATTGGTTCATTGGTATGGCGACGCGAGGACCGACCCAGGGGCAGGGAAGAGAAGAGGGGAAGGAGGGTAGATATTAAAAAAAATATATAAAAAAATAAATAAATAGGTGCAAGCAGCCCAGCAAGGTAGTAACATAGTATTTATATACTCTAAGCATATGCGGAAATACAACAAAAAAAAAAAAAAAAAAATTGATAAATAAAAGGTGGCTAAACTTCACTTCTCTGGGTCTCTAAAAGATGTTTTTTTATGTAATCCCTAAATTTAATAGGTGAAAAATCTTTAACGTTATTAGGTAAGCTATTCCAAGTTTGAACTGCTTTAAAACTAAATGATTTTTGAAAATTTGCTGTACGATGCTGAGGTATTCTAAAGTAATTCAAATTTCTTGTCTGATGAGGGTGATTATATGACTGAAAATTTGTTCTTAAATATGAAGGTTCTCCATTTTTTAACAGTCGAAACACAAATTGACACATATGGTATTTTCTGCGGTTTCTCATATTTAAAATATAATTGTCATTTAGATAGGGAGTTATATGTTCTCTAAAAGGAATATTAAATGAATATCACATACAAGAATTCTGAATCTTTTGTATAGAGTAAGATATTTTTTCTGTCAATGAGTCGCCATATACTACATCTCCATAGTCAAATAAAGACAAAACAAGTGTATTACACAGATAATATTTAGTCTTAGAGGGAAGACAATGTTTGAGATGGTACAATTTTTTTAAGCGCATGTACGCAATTTTAAGTTTATTTTTCACATGTGCCTGAAATGTGAGACCAGTATCAAAATAAATACCCAAATTCCTTGCCTCCTTAACCAATGGTAAGGGGTCATTGCTAATATTTATGTGAAAATTATCGGAGATGAAGGAAAGAGCATTGTTATTATTACTGAAAAAAATAATGCAAGACTTAGCAGCATTCAACTTTAAATTATGTTCTTCTGCATAGGAGTTGACACTCACCAAATCCTCATTAAATTGTACTTGAGCAGTCTGCAAATTTTGAGTGGGAAAAGATATATATAACTGTGAATCGTCAGCATATTGCTGTAGTTTTGTGTATTTTAAAATGTCAATCATATCCGCAACATATAAAGAAAATAACAAAGGCCCTAAGATGGAACCCTGTGGTACTCCTGTTCTCATTGGTATGTAACTGGACTTTTGTGTAGTAGATTCTGATTTTAGAATAACACAGTGAGCTTGATCATGGAGATATGATTCAAAAAATTTTACTGCATTAGGTGATAGTCCGAAGTAGTGAAGCTTAGCCAATAACATTTTGTGATTAGTGTCGAAAGCCTTACTAAAATCTAGTAAACCTAAACATGTGTGCTCTTTTCTTTCTATATTTAACCGGACTTCATTAAGGAGATGAACAAGACTAGTAGTTGTACTAAAATTCTTACGAAAACCTCATTGACAATCTGGAATTACTTTAATTGAGTTAGCAAAGCCACATAATTCTTGATAGATATGTTTTTCTATTATTTTGGATACTACTGGCAGGATACTAATAGGTCTTAAGTCTTTAAGTTCTTTGGGATTAGAAATTTTACCTAATGGATTTATGATTGCCCGGTTCCATAGTGTAGGATAAAAATTCTCTAGAATACAACTATTTATTATGTTTAATAGTGGCTTTAGACAAAAAGGTAGACAAAATCTTACGTCTCTTATTGATAATGAATCCTCACCGATAGTATTCGTATTTATGGTGTTTAAGAGTTTTTTGAAATCTAACTCATCCAACAATTTAAAATTCAGTTGTGATGTTGCATTTTTATGCCTACTTAATTTATAAAATTCTATTTTTTCCTCTGATGTAGAGTCTAATACAGCGTTACAACTTGCAAAATAGTTATTGAGAATTGTTGCATCAGAAAACTCCTCAGGCAAGCTAAAATTTTTGTCGCGAGTTAAATTTAATCTATTAGCATGAGTCCAAAAGTCCTTTCCATTTTTTTGAGACATTAAATTAAAATATGATATTTTTTCCCTAGTAATAGCGTGTTTAGTAAAATTTCTAATTTGTCTATAATACTGGAGGTGTCCTTCTGTTTTTTGCTTCAGGTATTTCCTATGAGCTTTATCTCTTAATTTCATTAAAAGCTTAATATTATTAGTAATCCACGGTGTAAAAGGTTTTTCTTTGATTCTTCTCTGCTGCATAGGTGCATATTTGTCAATTAAAAACAAAATATTGTCATTAAAAATCTTAAGTTTATTGTTGATATCTTGAGAATAATATATTTGATCCCACTGTAATTGTTGGGCATCATTTTCAAAATCTGCAAAATTTATGTTATTGTAATCTCGAAATTGAACTAATTTATATCTATTTTGACTTTTGGGTAAATTTACAATCGAATAAACTAAGTTATGATCGGACACCTCCTCCGATATAATGATAGAAGCATTTTCCTTAACATCCAAATTGTTGTTTGTTATAATAATATCAATGAGAGAACTACTATTACTAGAGATATTTATTCGTGTTGGGTCTTTAATTAATTGCTTTAAATTAAAAGTGTCAATTAGTTTTTCAAGGTTAGTTTTAGGAGCATAATCTTTTAAAAGGTCTATGTTCAGGTCTCCCGTAAATATAACATGATCATAGAATGGTACAGTCAAGGCAAAAAAATTTTCCAGCCAGTCAGTAAAATTGTTGATATTGGAGAAGGGAGGCCGATAAATATTTGTGAACAGCATATTTTTATTATTAAGAGAAAGATTAATACTTATATACTCACAGTCAGGTGTGGCAATATTAAAATCAACCAGTTTAAATTTATACTTTTTTCCAACATAAAAACCCACCCCACCTCCTCTAGTAGCTCTATCTTTTCTCACAAAATTGTATCCTGGGATTATCTAGATTATCACTGATATTAGCAATTCTTATAAACTGTATACAAAGTAAATTATTACCACTATAACCACATTTTAGCAAAGCGAGATTAGTTACAGTAGCGAACTGTCGCGCTGTCCAAATACGGATGCGGAATTCTAATAACTGATGTAATATTTTTTATATCAGGTATTGGATAATTTTCTCAGTGAATGTTATTCCATTTTGACGGCCGAAACATTATGGGTAACAACGCAAGAAATGACAGAAAAGACCTTCCTAGAGACCTGCCCAGCCTACGAACCTCTCCCCTTTCTCCACCTTATCATTTACCACATTTTCCATACCTCGATCATCAAAATTGAATCTTCAGTTTACTGGGAACTGTGGACGCAGAAAAAAAATTAAACGTGCGTTATTAAAAAAAATATGAAACTTTTAACAATTATTTAACTCTACCCGTGAACCTGCTTGAATTGAAGTAAAAATGTAAATGTTCTCGACTGAAGAAATCAGCGAAGACAAAGACTATTTTAATTTCTGAAAAAAAGATGTCTTGCCCTATTGTTTTTATTTACTGTTTGTGAGGTCTTTTTTAGAGAACAAAGTGTCTTGTCAGACACTTTAAGGCGAGTTAATTGTGACTGGTAATTAAAACACAAAGCTATTCGGTTAAGTTATGTTGAGAACAACGCAATTAAATACAAATATTTGTACAAAATATAAATAAATCGAGTTCGCTGTTTCTGACACTTAATCTACAACTTTCGTCAAAATTCTCATTAATTTACATATGATTTTGAAAAACAACGTCCTTCGAAATTTTCTCTTAAATTAGTCCCGTGTATCAAGTTATGCTTATTTATGCCTTTCAAATTATACCGATCTACATTCAACCCTTTTTTGTAAGCGGATGTATTGATCCATTTCAGACGTTGTAGAAAAGAAATTCATATAAAATAATAATTTTAAGATAGTACAAGCCTATACAGGGTGTCTCATTAAGGCCGGCAATGTACGATATTATGGAAGCCATAAACCTTACGACTTCGGGAAAGAAATTTCCAAAATTGCCGCTAGGGGACACTGTTACTAGGATATATGTATCTAAAAAGTCGAATTTAAGGTACTGTTTTAATGCCGGTTAATTTTTGCGGAAACTTGTTTCCAAGACTTTTTTTGTATCTTCGAAGATATGGGTGGGGGATGCTTGTGGAAAAAATACGTTTTAAATTGCTGTATTTTCCATATGCTTTACTCAAATTTAGCTAGCTTAAACTCGTTTAATAGACACTTTTATACTTATTAAAAAACCGACTGTTCAACTACGATTTAGCTTCTTCAAATTTTCTTAATTCTTTAATGGTGTCGGGTCTGGACTCCTTGGTGGTCAATTCAACGGTCCTAGGCGTCTAATCGATACAACTTGTGGTTAATCACATTTTCGCAATGTGGCGGAGCGCCGTCCAGTTGATACCAACAATCTCTTCTATCCAAAAACAGATTATCAACAAAGTTTCTCACAACTGTTTGGAAAATTGCCATGTATCTTTCGCTATTCAACACACTCTCATAAATATGATAGTGCACTTGATCATGCATAATTTAAGAAAATACATTTATGTACACTGAATCTGTTTTGAAAATTTCTTTCTCGATTGACATAGGGCCCCGGAAATGAGAACTACGTCTATTAAAAATACCTTCTCTTGTGAATTTTGATTCGTCTGTATAATTTTACGTAAAACCCTTTGAATGATCTTGTGTTCATACTAAAATCATTTCATACAACTCTTCACGTTGTGGTGCATACTATGTTCTGCTAAAATCCTTTGGATGAACATGAAAATACGCTAACACATCGATAATACTATCTTCATTCGACGATACTGGTCTGGGTAAAAATCTTTCTTCATTGTTCCATAATTAGGGTTGATTTTTCATAATGTTTCTAAATTTTAAATTGAAAAAGTAGTCCATTCTTACAGTGGAGTTGATACGATAGGAAATAAAATACTTGAAGTCTTCCTCCACAAAATTTTGTGGAGGAAGACTTCAAGTATTTTATTTCCTTTCTAAATTTTGTTCTGCTCATTGGTGTTAAATTCGGATACTTTTCATTGAAAACTCTGCACGTTCGACTTATTATAACTCTGTTGCACTCGCCATGAATTAAAAATTAATTTAATATGTCAGCATTTGTATTCGTATTATTTTCCATTTTTCAACGATATCTTTCTCGCATAAACTCGGTTTCAAAACGTCCATGAATAGTTAATTGCAACTGACAATGACACGCGTTCGTAGATGCATATTATTACTTTATTTTTTATCATGGCGTTGTTGCCAAAAATCAATGAGACTTGAAATTTGAAGGATTTTGCGAAAAACCGTAAATAAGTTTAAAACTATTCTATAGGGTATTACTTAATAATAGGCCGTAATTCCAAGGGCGCATTCCTGACCCAAATTCAAGTAGAAAAGTTCATATAAACATGTGTCTTAAAAAGTCTGGTTTTCAAGATACAGAGTGTCAAAGTTAAAAAAAAAATCGTTTTTTTTATTTATATCTCAAAGATCCTTTTGCCGATTTTGGTGAAATTTGAGTGTTGTTCTTTGTGATAAGATGTCAAGTCAGATGATAATTATTGGTTCCAGTGGCGTCCAGGGAGGCAGTCTCACGAATATTGGCAAAAAAATGTACGCCACTGAATTGTTTAAAAATTTTATATTGTTTTCGGGTTAAGCAGCTAAAAATACAACTTTTTTGCCACTTGATATTTTTTCGTATCTTACTTCGTTTTCGTGAAAAAAAAAATTTCGGAATGCAATCTTCATTGCTTTTATTTTTTTTCTCGAAACGAAGTAAGATACCAAAAAATATCAAGAGGCAAAAAAGTTGTATATTTAGCTGCTTAACCCGAAAACAATATATAATTTTTTTAACAAGTCAGCGGCGTACATTTTTTTGTCAATATTATTCGTGAGGCTGCCCCCCGGGACGCCACTGGAACTCATAGTTATTATCTGGTTAATGCTAACTTGGCATCTTATCACAACGAACAACACTGCCAAATTTCACCGAAATCGGAAAAAGGATCTTTAAAATATTAATAAAAAAACGATTTTTTTTTTAAACTTTGGCACCCTGTATCTTAAAAACTAGACTTTTTAGGACACATGTTTATATGAACTTTTCTACTTGAATTTGGTTCAGGAGTGCGCCCTTGGAATTACGACCTATCATTAAGTAACACCCTGTTTTCAGACACCATTTTGTTTTTTAGTACAATGGCTCGTACATCGCCATTTTAAAAGATATTTATTTGCATATCGCTATGCCCATATCAGAGTTTGATAAAATTGCATTTATCACCGAAACATTAGACACTGAACTGTCTACGTAACTGTGTTATCAAAAAACGAAACGGCAGTGGCGTACATATTTTTTTGTTCCTCTTAAAAATTATAACACCCTGTATCTCAAAAATAAAGCGGCTGCGGACCTATGATTATATGAACCTTTTGTCTTAAAATCATGCACTTATTAACCCTCTTCAATTTGGCATTTAACTATGAAACACCCTATACACAAGAAAGTTATGCCCGAATATCACGCTCCTGACTAAATTTTAACGATTTTGGCTGCAGACTTATATTAAGTAGGTGCATGAAGGTTACTATCATACTAGGATTTTTTTTATCTTAAAGGGTTTCGGCGATAATTAAAAAAAAAACATCACCAATATTCCCCATTTGAGCTCTAGATAAATATTTATAGAAAAACATCAGATTACAGCCTGTATGGGCATCATGTGTTAAGGCCACTCGTAAGACTGATTGGAACAATCTTTTAAGCAGATTGGATTCCAGGGGTTGTTTATTAAAAATATAGATACGCTAAAAACTTTTTAGCTAAATAAAGAAAGGATATTTACGTAAAAAAATAGAGTTTTTATTTTTTGATAGTAGATGAAGTACTTATAATTGTCCATATTAAACCAAAGGTTTTAAAATTGCATTATCCAGTATTGATAATTTATTTTTATAATAAATATATATTTTTAGGGTCAATGCCTTATCAACGTAGGTGGAGATGTCGTATCCGTGTCCTACTATAAAGATGGCCCTTAATAAAAATTCCGCCATAGTCTTGCATCTGTTATGGCCTAATATATAATTAAATGTAAAAAAAAAACTAATGTCAGAATAGGTTAATACCGTTTGTTAAATTTATTATTTATTGTTAGTAAGTGAATTTTCAGATTTTATTTAAAAGGTTTTGTACTTAAATTACCTACCTACCTAAAGGCGGAACTTTACCAAAACGACTCTTGTCGGCGACAGGGTTCAAGTTGTTGACCATGTTGAGGGTTTGACTCGGGAGGCGGTACATCAAAGGAAAACAATGTTGCCGACAAAACTTCTGACTTTGTTTTTTACTCGTCTCCACCATATACACATTTGTTGTAGTGGTCAGTTATATTTATATTTTTATTGTGTTAACATTGGACACAGTAAAAAAATACTGATACAGTAGACTCTCGATATAGTAAACTAATAAATACAGATCCAGTTTACTCAATTGATTTGTTCACTATTTAGAAGTGACTTGGTAAACAAAACTTTATATAACTACATATTATTATGTACATATACATGTTGTTGTTCAATTTAGTCCACGTCCGGTACAGAATTTTTATTCCACTCCTCAATATCTACTTCATGTATTTCGGAATCAGGATTTACGTCTTTTAAAAAGTTTTATCAGGAAGAAGTTTCCGGTAAAGGAAGATTCATCTGCGTTATAAATGTGCTCGTTTGGCAGCTGCAGCAGATGACAGTTTTGCCCCCCGAAACTTTTAAATAGCATATTTTGTACCTGTGTAACCATCCACTACTTGCATGAAAAGAGGGTGTTTCTTTGTATTCGCTGTGCAAACCCTTGGATTTTTTTTCAATGATCAAACCCGTAACAGGAATATGCTTCTTCCATTGCTTTAAAAACAACTTGTTTAAAGCCTTTTTTATTCTAGAACATTCCAATGACCGCAATGTTTTCTTATTCCTGGTCCTACGAACGTGTTGCTAACTTTCTTTAAAATTTTTGCCTGTCTATTTCTAATTGCGCAAATTGTTGATTTGACAACGCTAGTGCCTTTCATAAGCTGCTCTACTATCTCCGCTTTTTCACTTAGTTTCAAATGTATTCTTGCCATATTTAATTAACAGCACTTAATAACGGAACTATCCCACCAATCAGGTTCACATTTTGAGGGACTGGTTGTTTATTCTATACAGCGTGTTACCAGTGGCGTATTTAGGATTGCCATTGATTATTTTACTCCCTGAAATAGAAAACACGGAACAAACAATAAAATTCAACAATTGCGGGAATCCCCAAACATCTTATTTACACCATAGTCCAGAATCAATACTTCAATAATGCCATACCAATATCATCTTTTTTTGGGTTTATGATGAATTGAAATCTACGAAGGCGTAACGAAGGGCCACATTAAATATTAATATAAAATTATCTTAATAACTCGAAATTTTAAAATTTCGTCTTATAACACGGGTCTAGACACCCCCCCCCCCCCCCAACCCCCACCATGTTTATATGAACTTTTCTACTTGAATTTGGTTCAGAAATGCTCCCTTGGAATTACGGCCTATAACACCCTGTAGAGTGTATAATGTAAATGTTTACTATACTGAGAGTCTACTTGTAAAACAGAATATTCAAATTTGTTGGGTGGGGCCATATTTTATCATGTCGTTGTCAACTGTTCATGTTCTCGCTGCTTCGAGTTAAACACGAAAAAGAGGCAATTTCGACAAATGTCATCTTGGTGGAGTTCCGTCTTAATAGCTTTAAACTTAAATCTTTTTAAAAGTACGGTTAATTTCATTTTCACTTATATCGTAGGTATTGAATTTTTGCGTGTAGCGTTTTAAAATAAGGTACATTTTTGTTGCAAAAACGCTCAGACATTTAAATTTTTTTATGCGTAACTTTATTTCGTAGTATACACACAGGATCGCTCAAAAAAGCAGGATATATATAGATGAATTCTTTTAAATGCAACACAACGTAACGCAGGATCTGAATCGAAAAAAGGCGTCCTCAAAGTATATGCCGTGAAATCAACCACCCATGTCTTTTTTTTCGTAATTAATTTAGATAAAGAAATTCTTGTATTTGACATTAATTAATTGATTGATTGTATTTGTGGTGAATAAACCTACTGGCCATTAACCCTTATACCATATCTAAACTTTGTTTCGATCGTAAAATTTTTGCTCTCATTTTTTTTTTATAAAAATTTCAAAGCTGTACCGTTTTATTTTTTATTAAATTGAACCATTTGCCTGTCAAGAGTAGTAGTTCCAGACGTAATTAATTTCACGGCATAGTTTGTGAACGTTTTTGTTTTTGATCTTACGATATAATATTTTGAATAAATCTTGTTTGGTTTGTATAATTCATTTGCTATATTATGGAACATATTTCGAATTTCAAGTCTTAATCAAAACCCAGCTTTTTTAAAGCACTTGTACAAAATATATTTTAATAATGAATTTGTTCCATATTTATTGATCTGTCTTTCTGCAGAGATTAAAATTTAAAGCTAACAAAGGTAGTTTACGTTGTATTTTTAAAAATGTTCAAAAATTCCATCACAGTCCTTAAAATTGGATTTATTTTACTTCCTGTTTATGGTGCACTTCAATCTTCATAATATATTGCAGAATCTACATTTTTGCGGCGATCAAAGGTAAAACGGCACAACAATTACTTCCTTGAAAAGTTTTTGAATATTTTTAAATTTATATATTTATTTTTTATATTTTGTTGACAACGATTTTCCTTTTATTATTTATTTAAATCTAGCCAAAACGAATTTAATAAAGCTCTTTAGTTGTTGCCAAAAGATACCGCATAAAATTTAATTTAATTAATACTCCACTTTAGAAACTTTTGAGGCTAAAATTGCTCAATATTTGTTAGGAAATTATTGTGAACTTTTACATACATACTCTCTAGCTATAAACTTGTTGATAGCAATACTTTTACATATTTTTCTAGCGTTTTAGGCCATTTTCTGTGGTTGTCTCATTTGCCTGGATTGTTTTTAGTTTATAAAAGAAATGACAAGTTTTTAAAAGTATTACTACTAAAACAGTGGTATTGTCCAGGACTGAGCTATTTTTGCGTCTGTTTCCCCCTAAGGTCGACTTTGCAGTTTTCGTTGTTAAAAGAACGAAGGAATAATCTTAGTAAATGCAATACGTATTTACTTTATCCAACAAATATCCCTGCGATTTCAAACAAAAAAAAATCAAATTTTGCCTTTTTATTTTATTGCAAATAGACTAACTGGATATCGTGTTACCAATACCAATCAGGCCAAAAAGTGAAAGTAAATAAGGCTAAATTATATTTTTTTCGTTTTATGAGCGGATTGCAAATTTGATAATGAAACATAGGCATTTTTAAAAGCCCTATGAAGGTATATTTCAGTTTTTGTTAGGAATCCGAAACATAACATTGAGGCATTTTTATAAAATCAAATAAAACGACTTTAGTCTACCTCCACATACTTTTATTATTAAAATCGTTATCCAACATGTTTCGGACATTTAAATGTCCATCTTCAGGGATACTAAAAGAAATTTCGCTATGTACTATACATTAAGAGAGGAGAAAAGGTACTTACCAGCAATTGATCTTGGTGGTTCAGTTTAGAAAATTGCTGGTAAGTACCTTTTCTCCTCTCTTTATGTATCGTACATAGCGAAATTTCTTTTAGTATCCCTGAAGATGGACATTTAAATGTCCGAAACATGTTGGATAACGATTTTAATAATAAAAGTATGTGGAGGTAGACTGAAGTCGTTTTATTTGATTATATCAACTCCACTGAAAGAATGGACTACTTTTTCATTTTTATAAAAGTTTCGATCTCCGAAAAAACTATAACCAAAAGCAAACTATAAAAGATCTACAAATTTTTTTGGCTCATTATTGGTTTGTTATATTTTAAGATAGGAAATTGCATTTTGAATCTTGGACACCCTGTATATATTTCTTGGATAAAGTACATTCGATTTATACAGCGCGTACCAATAAGGTGATCGTCTCGCACCCAAAATACAAGGGCAACATAAAAATTGCGCATTTATTATTAAATGTTCATTTTACGGCAAAAAAGTGCCAGTTAACCGTAGAAAACAAATAAATAATTAAAATCAGTAGTTTTTTCGAATCTCACCTAATAAAGGATTGGGGGAAGCCTTAAGGACATTCGAAAAAATACTGATAATAAAGTTGTAGTGAACGATCTACTGTTTTTAATTATTTATTTGTTTTTCTACGGTTAACTGGCATTTTTTTCCGCAAAATTAACTTTTAAAAATAAATGAGTCGTGTCGTTTTCGAGATATTGCCTTATCCGGACACCCTGTATAAACGTTTTTTTTTTATGAAACACCCTGTATATTTGTTTTGCTTTTTGGTTCAGTAAAAAAGGATCTGTATGCCTAAATTTTTTTTTATCTGTGATGCTGCCAAGTATTTTTTTTTCTGATATTTAAGAAATTTTAACTCGTTTAAAAAATCATGTATTCAATGTAGGTAAAGAAAATTTATAACATAAGTACCTTAAGATACGTGCATGGTCCATTCTTGTTTAATTATTATACAAGGTGTTCCTTTCGACTTGAGAAATTCGGCTAATTTGGTGTCATGTCATTTTTTTCAAATGGAACCAATAAACATGAACATTTTAAATTGACTATGCTTAGACAAATAATTTTTAATTCAATTATATTTCTTCCTGTTCTGTTAATTATTGAAAAATACCTTTTTTTTAATACATATGTATTAGTAACCTATTGTTTTTAGTTTTGTTCTTGACACCGTTAATAAAATAATGGGATTACCCATTTTTCATAGCTTAATTGGACTTTAATTATAAAATATTTCAAAAAGTATAAGATTTAGATAATGACATCTTTAATAAACAATTGGGTCATTTAAGATCAGTTAGGATGGATGTTGTGTTCGGAAAAGTTGACACATATTTAATTTAAACGAACTTGTTAAGCTGAAAGGATCAATCTATAAAGTAAATTTATGGAACAGTAGTATGGGTATCTATATCTAACCACGCATCTAAAGGTACAACCGCCTAGCTGATGATAGAGGACTTCACTAACAAAAGTTTAACTATTAAATAAAAAACATACACGTCAATCAGCCTCAAGAAGTTCCACACATGCAAAATGATCATTTACGACTTTACGAGACGTATTTAAATAAATGAAATTCACGTTTAAACTGATTTGCTGAAAAGAAAACAACGCATGTTTAAACAAATATATAATTTTATTTTAAAAATAATCAAAGAAAAAAATATTTTTAGAATAATCCAGGAAATAACCCCTCTTGCCACCCTGTATAACCATGATTTTTTAAACGAGTCGCTTAAAATTTCTTAAATGTAAAAAAACTCACAAACCAAAATTTGGAGATAAAGATCCATGGTAAGTATACATGGTGTTTTATTAAAAATTTTATTTTTGGGCCACTTGGTATGTTGTAAAATATTACTGATTTGCTGAAAAGAAAACAACGCATGTTTAAACAAATATATACTTTTATTTTAAAAATAATCAAAGAAAAAAATATTTTTAGAATAATCCAGGAAATAACCCCTTTTGCCACCCTGTATAACCATGATTTTTTAAACGAGTCGCTTAAAATTTCTTAAATGTAAAAAAACTCACAAACCAAAATTTGGAGATAAAGATCCATGGTAAGTATACATGGTGTTTTATTAAAAATTTTATTTTTGGGCCACTTGGTATGTTGTAAAATATTTTGACGTTATGCCCTTTGGCTTAACTCTTTGTAATTTGGGTGATGACCATATTTTTGGCGCACCCTATATATTGTTAGTAATCATGACATGTTTTCTACTCTCTTTCCATAAAAATAATGTATATTTATGTCCCTATATCTATACTTATTCGAAATTGTATGTTATTTATGTAATTCATATTTTTTTAATATCACGTATTTTAAAATTTCGCTCTGTAGCACCTGATGTATGATAAAATTTTAAATAAATAAGGTTAAAATGTTTTCATACGCATTTTAAATAACACATTTTATTCATATACTTATATATAGTTTTCCATTGATTACATATTGACTGCAATAAAGCTTCTTATTTTTAAATGAAGCAATGCCGTCATAGACGGCAATAGGTAATTACTGAAAACACATTTTTAGTTTCGGTTTAGATTCAAAAACCATACTGAATGTTAAAAATAATGCTATCATAATAGAGAATTGTATGACATGCATTGTTTCATTTTTCAGCCAGAACTAAAATCTGTTATTTCATTCTATAATGACCTAACACCAAAAAGGTTTCCACGCCACTGCCTACTATTTTGCAATTTGGTTTACTAGTCTACAAACTGAATTATTATTTCATATAGATATTTCTCCAGCTTTTCTCTGTGTGCAACATCTACCTTTTTAAAGTATTAAGTTACATTTTCATTTATTTTAGTTAACAGAATGTTATTGGTTGTGAACGGTATACCTGTAAAATATATTTTTTTATTTTTATTGCCCATTATAGGAGTCTTGTACAATAAAGTTGATATTATTTTACCTTTACTGTGTTTTTTTGTTGTGCATATAACACTCTTTACGAGAAAGGTAAAACATGTATATGGTATTTTCATGATTTTACCGCAGTAGACAATAAATTGACATCATAATCCTGTTTATCTGACTTGCAATATCACTCTAAACACGCGAAATAACTAGAGATGCATTTTTATTTCCGAAGAAAACACTTAAAATGGAGTTTAGTTTTTAATAGCTCCATAGAAAAGCATTGATTTTTATACTCGAGGGGGGGACTACGATTTCCCCAGCTACTGGTCCTACTCCCATGA
This sequence comes from Polydrusus tereticollis, assembly GCA_963920685.1. Classification (NCBI taxonomy): domain Eukaryota; kingdom Metazoa; phylum Arthropoda; class Insecta; order Coleoptera; family Curculionidae; genus Polydrusus; species Polydrusus tereticollis. The sequence goes on along the minus strand of OY987335.1, from coordinate 13,377,330 downwards.
TCGTTCGCCCCAAAAGGTATTGCAAAGGTTACATTAGGAATTAAAATTGGAATGATTTACATGGAGCACAGTTGAGTAATTGTCGTGTTTTCGCGAATTCTAATTTATGCTGTTTTCTTGCTCTGTGTTATTTTTAATTAGTACCAAGTTTTTCGTAAATAAGACCAAGACATATGTATGTGTGCTTGCTAATGGCGCAACCAGGATTCGTACGACAAATAATGTAAACTTTTTGGTTATTAATGAAGACTGTTTAAAGCTAAGAGGGATTGAAGGGTAATTCACGACACCCTTTGCGAGAACTTCTGAAACTTTGTAGATTTAGGTGTATCGATATGCTCTCTTCAGGTATAATATTAACATGTTTGGGTTACTTCCGCTTTAACCGGAAGTAGCTGTCAACTTTTTTTAATACAACATGGTTTTTTTATTATATTTTTGAATTTCCCATTAAGGTCTAAGTAAATTTAATTATGGTGATGAAAATAACACCAAAGGTTTTTTTTACCTTAGCTCATGTGCTAAAAAATGTTTGCTAATATACAGGGTGTCCGGTAAGTATATGGCATACCCTCGGAATCACTGTTTATATTACTGAAATGAAAGTAAATACAGGGTACTGCTTTGCACAGAAACGGATTTTGTAGTTATGAAAAGCCTTAGTAATACTTTACAGTAGCAATGTTTATTATGTTTATTTTTACCATTACTTGTATTATATGTATATTAATTTGTTGTAAATACCAAACAACTTTTCTTTTAAAATGTCCTTTTAGCATAAACTTTCATCATTTCACTGGTATTTTTAATGGCAATTACTTTAGGGTGGTCGCTCTTTAATAACGATTCACATACATTTTTTACGATCACTTTGGCGTCAAAAGATAAATGCTCCCTGGAATTTTTAGGGTAGCTAGATATCGCATTAGCTGAAGATTCCCAAGGTCTCTACATACTTTTAATATTAACTTGTTGCACACTGTTTCAAAGTAAAATAGATAGGTACCTACTAATCTATTTCGAATATTATGTTTACTATTTATATAAGCTATATAAACAGGTACCTGTAACTAAAAAGTTTTGAGAAATAGCCTAATAATTAAGTTGTTTCTAGAAAACCTTAATTAGACAGTTTATTAATTTTGATAACAAATCAAGTAACGTACCTATCTATTGTTATTATAAACTGGTATTAAAAATAAATGTGGGTTAATACGACTCTGCGAAAGCGAAAGCCAAGTTTATGAGGGGTTTTATTGCAGTCATTAAGCCAAACGAAATATGCTGGGAAGTACTTTACTTTTGTTAATCTGCAACTAGAAGATAAATTAAAAATTAAAGTATTGAGCAAGCAAGATTTAAACCTGACACAAGTTAGTAAAAACACAAAATACAACTTTTACCCTTAAACATATAAAAACATTTCTGTGAAAATGGTTGACTCAATGCTCTAACTATGATGTCCATCAATAGAAATTTAGTTCATAAAATAAATGATTTGAAAAAAAAGTCGTGGAGAAACTTATTTCAATGAAAGACGGTAGAGCAGATTTTCACTTTGTTTGGGGCCAGACCCCTGTTTCCTAGGGAGCATGGTAAATTCATACGAAATTTAGGCGCGGTCGCAAAAAATTTTTACCCGCGGCGCTTTACCTCCGCAGTCTACACCCGCATAGTTCACCCCCCGCCCCAAAATGCTAGCTACACCACTGCCTGTAGGTATAGAACAGTATAATATACTCATTTTAAAGAGCAATTAATTTGTTATAAAACTATACAGGATGTTCCGTTTTAAATAAGAAAGTGTTTAATGTTTGACTTTTTTCATAATTTCTCTTGCATTGTGACTACATGTTGGATCCCAAGTTTAAAGATTTTTGAGATTTGATCGTCCTTATGATATCTGGTAACAAAAAAAAAATAGTTCAGAAGCTAAGGTACAAAATATATAATGACCATGCAAGCATTTGTCAAATAATTAAATAATTACAAAAAGTGCAAATCAAATATCTGAAAAAGTAGTAGTCTTGACAGCTCCTCCGGTTTATACCAATAGCAGAAATATGTCAATATTGCAGTTAAAGATCGACAAACCCAAATCTATAAAGCTTAAAAAAAATTTTTAATTCTCCCAAAAGTTCCACTGCACACTAACCCTGTATACCCCCCCCCCCCTTCTTGTTTAAAAGAGTTTTTGCAGTGTTTTTATTCTTTAAAGGTTTTAACACACGATGTTATTAAAATAACTTTTGAAAAGGCTTTTTCTGTTGAAAATAAATTTTGTAAAGAGCCTTTTTATAGTATTGCAGTGATAAAAATCCAAGAGCGTACACTTTCAACTGCTCCAGTAAATAATACCTGGTTAGTAAAACTAAGAAAGGTCAGATTAACCTAAATGCTTTTTCAATTAATTTTATTGCGCAATGATATACAGTGGGTCCACATTTATTAAAAACTAGATAACTAGATAAAAAAGTTTCAAAAGAAGTAGTTTTTGGTTTAGTCCTCAAAAGTACAATTTTTAATATCAACTTTACTTTTTTTAATAGGGTAGGTACCCTACATTTTATGTCAAATTCTTTAATCAATTCTCTGTCAAAAATCGATATACAGTGCGTTTATTATAAGGCTTTATTATAACTGTTCGAAGTGCCCTCCATTTACAATCAAGCAGTGCCCCAAACAATCATAAAAATGCTTTCTAACATTCGACAACTGTCGCTCTGTGATGCTGCGTGAAGCCTCGATTATTCTTCCTTTTACGTTATCAAAAACGTTTGATGTGAGGTATCTATCCCCAATAGAAAAAGTCCAAAGGAGTGATATCCGGGCTTCGAGCGGGCCATTTAAAAGGTCCAAATCGTCCTATCCAGCTGCCCGGAAATACATTATTTAAATACTCCGTTACAATTATTGCGCTATGAGCTAGAGCTCCATCATGTTTAAATATAATTTCCTCCCTTCTCTCGACTAGCGCAGAACCTACTTCCATATGTAAAATGTATTTTTCTTTGGTAAGTGTACCGTCTATAAATAATGGACCAATAATCATATTTCCTAGAATACCTGCCTATACATTTACATTTTGTCGCCACTGGGTATGCATTTGATGCACCACGTAGGGATTTTCTCGCGACCAGATCCTAACATTTTGCTTGTTCACTGTTCCATTAATATTAAAGAAGCTTTCATCTGTAAACAGTATGTTATCAGCAATACCTGGGTTATTATTAATTCGATCCATCCATTCTTGACAAAACTGCATCTGTTCAAAATAATCATGCTGTAAAAGTTCCTGTACGTTTCGAATTTTAAAAGATTTGTATTTTTCTTTCTTTAATCGTTGTAACAACTGCTTCTAGATTAGTCGAAGCGATCAGCAAGGTGTGTCAAATTGGATGATGGTTGTTCTTCTATCGCCATGCACAGATCCATTCGGAATTCTTCAGTTAACACAGAGGAATTTCTTTTCCGTTTTTTATGAGAATCATCAAGACATCCACTAGTCATGAACTTTACATGCAATCGTTGTACGGTCGACTTGCTGGGAATGGGACGGTTTTGATAGACATCGGCAAAATTATCAGTAACTTCCCGATATGACATTCCTCTTATGCAGTTTGAAACCATTTCAATTCGTTCTTTTACGGTGTAGACAGAAATGATAAATTACAAAACCAATTTCATGAAAGTTACAAAAATACTGACAGCGGTGTCATAATATTTTTCTTTATCTAGGGTAGTTAATTACATAAATTACAAGGGGGTTCAAAGGTGTAATTTTACCAAAATGAAAAGGTGTTTTTTGGGTATCTTTTAAAGCTTTTTTGCACAGATTGTGCTCTAACTATTCTCAAGTTTTAGTAATATTTGTTTAATACAAATGTGCCTAACATAGGCTTTAAGATTTACCATGTAAATCCCTCTGTCCCGCGTTAAAATAAACGCACTGTATAATTATGTGCCTTATGTTGTCCGTTTTCGAGACAATGACAAATATATTTTTCTGATGTGTTTATTAATTAAAATACATTTACAACTACCATAAAATAAAAAAAATAACAACGATCTAATACTTAATAGGTGTTGAAAATGACGACCATGTTCAGTTTGACATATCGCGTGTCTTCTGGGGAGTTTCGTAGTGCAGGCAGTCTGTATAACTTCTGCCTTCTAAAGGCACGTGAAATTTAATTTTTTAAATCCTCCGAATTGTTTGGTTTTTCAGTATGCCTGCTTTAAATGTCTCCACAATTAGAAATCTGAAGGTGTTAAATCCAGCGATCGTGCTGGCCACGTCACGAGAGGTCCTCGATACCCAATCCAATTTCTCCCATCATTATTATTTAAAAAATCTGATACAATCCGGGAGTTATGTGGCGGAGCACTATCTTGTTAAAGCCTCATATTAAAACGTTCGTTTATGAAAACTTCTACCAAAAACGTATAGGTAAGCATTCTTTCAAAAGATGCGAATACCTTTGACCGTTTAATGTACCTTCATAAAGGTGTGGTCCAATTAATCGTCCATTAAAGAGACAGTACCACACCCAGACATTTTGGAAATTGGTTTCCCGAACCCAATGTGGATTGTCCACCGACCAATAATGAATGTTATGACGATTCCGTTTTTATTGTGGAATCGTGATTCGTCTCTTCACATAATTTTTTTCCAGAAACCATGGATCCTCATGTAACCGTGTAGTCAAAAAGCGATGAATTCCAATAGTCTTTCATAATCATTAAGCTGTAGAGCTTGTACCCGATGGCGACAACTTTTTTGGGGGGTAATATCCAGGGATTCAGGGACGGTCCCCACTTTTGGAAAAATAAATATATTTCTTAAAAAAGTTATACTTTAAACTGAACATTATATCATTAATAATCATTACATTTCAGAAATGCTCACTACATTTAAACAAATAAATATACTTAATACTAAACCAAGATTTTAAAAATATCTTGATATACATTGTTATAGTAAGAAACCCTTTTCTTGCTATAACAGCATACAAAAAATACAAACGTTAACTAAAATCGCAATTCTTATGGGAAGTTAAAGCTCTTTTAATAATACAGAGTGGCAAGAAAGTCGGACATAATGCCTGTAACTTTTAAATTACCTAATATACGAAAAAGTTACCTTTATGAAAGTTGTTCAGTAAATTATTCCCAACATTTCTACCTGCATGAATTTTTTTCTGTCATTTCGGGTTTGATTACCATAGAGACCAACTTACTTTTTTTAAATGGAACACCCTGCATATATTGCCTATTTGGATTCCACTGGGAAAAGTCTGAATTTTTTGTATTTCTAATTTTTATTTATTTAAAATTGTAACAAACTTTATAATAACAATATAAATAGCCTAGAAAATTGAACAACTTAACATGGAAATAATAAACAAGTTAAACCTTTTCAGGGGATCAGGTGTTCAAAATTACCACCATTTTCTGCTCAGCAGCTCCATCTTGCTAGAACCATACCTGTTCGTTTATGCCATTATTTACACCCGGTAAAACCATTCTGCAAGAAGGAATTATGTGATTCTTGAGGAGGTTCAGATATTTTTCGCCATTTAAATTACCATCTATGAAAGAAGTTCCCACAATATGTCTACCAACTATGCCCGCCCAAACATTAACTTTTTCGGACTTCCGAGTATGACCTTCCTGGAACCAGTGAGTATTCTCAGCAGACCAATAACAATAATTGTGTCTATTAACAATGCCATTTAAATGGAAAGTAGCTTCATCCGAGAAAATGATATTTGTTGCGAAGTTATATTATCGTTATTGCATCTTTCCATCATCAGCTCACAAAATTCAGCTTTTCTATCAAAATCGTCCTCTTTTAACTCGTGCACCAAGTTTATCTGGTATGGATGTACTTCTCCTGCTTAAACAAATTTTTCACTGACCGATGAGACATATTAAAATCCATTGCCCTTGGCCTGGATGATTGTGTTGGATTTTCATGTATTGAGAGCATGATATCCAAAGCTTTGTCTCTCCCTATTGCTGTTTTAGATCGACCTGATCTAGCGGCTTCCCTAACACTGCCTGTTTCTCGAAATTTCTTCACCACTCGACAACCCGTTGACTGATTTATGGGAGGTCTATTTGTATATAACTCATTCAAAAGTTAACAAACCTGATCTTGCGATCTCTTCATATTTCCGTAACCGCTCATTATTAAAATTTCAACTCGTTGTTTCTCATTTAGGTGAACCATAGTGTAAACAAATTAGAAATCAGACAACACAAAATTAAACAGGAACTCAAAATTGTCACCTCTTAGGTCGCTGTCATGGAAACACCCTGACTCAACTGGTGGGTATTAAGGTAGGAATAATTATAGTTAGGAAGTTTTTCATTTTTGAGCTGTTATTATCTCGGAAATGCTTGCAATTGAAATACAAAAAATTCAGAGTTTTCCCAGTAGTCCAAATATGCAATCATATGTCATATAAAAAAAATAAATAGTATATAATCATATATAGCTAGATGACTAACTCAGTTTTGCGTTTCCTAAATTTGCAAAACCATCTATTACTTTTTCTACATCTATTAAAATATCTTCGTGTATGTACAGAAGAGCAAGACTTGCTAAGCGTTCTTTGGTCATGTTTGACCTAAGCCAAATTTTTAAACGCTAAAGCAGAAATGACCTTTCTGCAGAAGTTAGCGAAAGTTGTAAAATTAATTTTACAAACGGAAACAAATCTAAATTACGAATTTTGAACAAATCAATTATTGGACTTGATGGTTTTCGATTTCACATTTATTTTACCACAATTTTAGCTCTGATTCTATTTTTAAGTTCATTATGCCGGAATTTGCATTATCAGATTTTTTAGATAGGAAATTAGCTCAGACCACTTCAAATTTTGAAAATCCATTTATAGTAAAAGCGCTTGGCAGAACAACATTGAAATTAGGATATTGAAATAATCACTATCAAATCGGTAGTCTAAATCATTTATTATTGCATCCAGAATAAGAGCATATATACTAATTCTATGATAATCCGCTGCATAATAATGACGTGTACAGTGTACATCCATCTCACATGGCTGCATATGCACGTATGAATAATATTTTGATTTTGTTTTAAATTTAACTTGACTATTTTGTCTGCTCAAGGTATGAGATAAATAAAACTATTTTGATCATTTAGACGTTTTTTTCAATATCTGCAATTTAGGGACAAATATAAGAAAATCCGCTTCAATTATTTCAGCCAGATCCCTAAAATATTTTTATTTGCATGCGACTCAACATTTAACAAACAGCTTTAAAAGAATTTTACTTTGTTATGTCTCGAACGAAAAATGCAATGGGGATCAAATGCAGGGTAAAGACCTTTAGCGATGTGTTTTAAAAATTGTTTCTGCATTTTTTTTTTTTTGAGGATTTTGTAACCGTAATGATCTTATCTAATATTGGTCTTGCTGTCTGTCTCTCAGACACAAAGAATGGCTACTGTAATTAGCTAGAAGATCCTTTAATTCGTAATTTAAGCATCTTTAAAAAAAAATTTTATACTATGTATACATATTCTTGTTCGTCTTGTAAAAAATAAATATAAGATTATGTAAATAAGTTCTATCTTCGGGTCAGTCTTTTGTTATAATTTAATGCTAACAATAGTTCCCCATTTATGTATGATTTCTCTATGTCAATTTAAATACTTTTTGTTCTACTAGTATTAAGAACAAAGTGTTATTTTAGTTGTTGTAAGATTGTCATACACCTAGATTTTCGCTATTTTACAAGCTTGGATCTATAGATAATTCTTAAAGTACAGGGATGGATTTTTCAAATAACAACAAGGCCACATTTATAAATATATATTTATTAATCTTACCCAATACACTACATTTGAATCGTTTAAATTAAGAGGAACCATGCAAGTTGCTTAATATTTATATCGATTTAAGTTATACAAAGGAGAATCATTTTTACGTAAAGACAAAAATACATGAAGTACAATTACACACGTTTCAAGCTGAAGATCAAATTGAAATTCGAAAGTAGGTACAAATTAATTATGTTGTAAAAGAGAATTAAGAATAGGAAATATTGCAAAGTTAAGCGAATTGTCATTTTACAGTCCATATCTTCTCCCAAATCTCAGGAACACGTGGTCAACATCTTGTCTCTTTGCGTTTAAGTTGGTATTTCTTTCGTCCACCAATCTTCCAGTATCTGCAAAAAATAAAAATTACTTGTGTGCATAAAATGTAACAAATCATTTTTCGCCTCAGGCTAATAGTATGTATTTCCGAAGCATTTTCAATAGTTTTTCGTATATATTAATTTTGTGACATAATATACATGGTCTTGCTAATTTTGTAATAATTACAATAATGTCCTGCCTGATTTTCAATGGTAATTTAAAAACGCATCAGTGTTATTTCTAATTCAGTTGATATTAACAGAGGTATTTGGACTAAAAAACGTTAAGCTTCTATGTGAAATTTGCCATATGCAGCGATACATTCATCGTTGTGACTTTATGTCAGTTAAAAAATGCTACGTTTCCAGTTAAAAATCTGCATTGAAAAAATAACAAAAAACAAATGTATTTTCATTTTCCTGCTCTTTGTAATGAAATGAATTTGAATCGAGAGATATTTTCCGGCCAAAGTAGAAAAACCGAGAATGAAAACCCACAGGCATTAATGGATTATTTTCAATTTAATGATGTTAAGCTCCCATCTGCAAGTTTGCATAATAGACAGCCATGTGATCCTGTCAAAACCAACGGGGAGAACGGTTAAAAAAGTTTAATAAACTACACAGCAAATTAGGAACAGTAAATTATGCCATCATGCCAGTTTAATGTAATTAAAACGATACTAAAGTTATTTAAAAAGCAGAGTGTAAAAAATATGGGATTGGCATTGTATTTTAAGTTTGGGCTTTATTAAGTTGTGAACATTTTGACTTGATAATATATTTTAATTTATCTTTGGCTTTAAAATTTTCGAATTTTTAGACAGAAACATTGAAAAAGTACTGCTTAAAATGTTTGATGAAATAAATATATATAAAACTAGTTTTTTTTTTGCTTAATGGGTCAGTTCAATTTCAGTTTTAATAATGTGTTTCTTACATCCGTCATTTTGAGGTGAAGAGTCGCTGAGTGCTTGTTCGATTGCGTAACATAGCTGATTGATCTTGGGGTTAATTTCTTGTTGGATGCTGTTTGGTGGACAACTTATGACTGATGCTGGCGTCACAGAGCAGCAGAGGAAGATGGTGACTAGTCCAAGGAAGATGCTTAATACTGACTGTTGCATTTTTTGATACTTTTCTGAAAATAAAACATAATTTTTACAAATTTTGATTCTTATAATGTAGTCTGTTTTAATTTTTAGACAAGGGTTTTAAAGTTTTAAAATTTTACAAAAAAACATTTTGTTAGGAAATGTTTTAGTTCCTCTGGCAGGACTTTCAGAAAATTTCTGGCTGCAAAGCTGGCAAAGAATAATCAGAAAGTATTTTCATTCTTTATTAATAAAGACATTTTAACCTTAATAACTAAAATGTAAAGTTGCGTTCCTGTTAGTTTTTCTAACAGTTTGCATACGATTTTTTCTTAATTGAATACAGACATTGTTTAATGTTAAGAAATTTTAAACTAAGTGGATTTTATACAAACTTGAGGTGATCACAAAACTCACTGTTTCACGCGTTTAAAAAATACCAAAAATGCTCACTAACACAAAGTTTCACAGTAAAGCAACTGGCACCGGTAAAGTCCTTACTTTTTTTAATGACTATGAAGTTCTTTAAAAAATAATCCCGACTCTGGATTCAAAAATGTACGTTGAGGGTTTATATAGGTATATTCGCCCACGCCTTGCGCACATCGCTTTACTTTGCTTTTTTTTCTTCAACTGTTGCGTTGTTTTCACAGAAGTGGAAGGTGTTTATAAAATATTTAGGGCATCATGTAAGGAAATTGAATTGTGTATATTTTTGTGAGACTAATTCATTACTGAAAAATGGATTGATTTTTTTAATATTTCGACAGAGAATGCTTTGGATCGCTTAAACTTAAATTCATATTTGTTTTAGTTATTTATTTTACAGGAATAAACTAGGAAGAAAAAAAAAAAACTAGATATAATAAGTTGTTTGTCTACATAATCAATAAAAATTAGCTTGAAAAATTATTTTTTATCTCTGAATTTAAATTAATGATACTGAATATATACTTTTGTGAGTTGTGTTTCTCGTTCTGATTGTTTGATCTATGTAGTGAAGTTGATGAATATAAATTCTTGATTGGTGAGTTCTTTATTTGATTAACATTCATGTTAAAAGCATGTGAGGAAGAAACACTAATTTTACGATTTTCACTATATATTTTATTTTAAATACACTTAACAGCTGTTTGGGTACAATTCAGACATGAGTGCCTTAATAAAACAACAAAGACTACAATTAAATTGATTACGGTTCGGGATAATCCAAATAAGTGATTTAGTTATTCCCATCTTAAGAAAATTGATTAATAAATTTCTTGTCACTGGTAGCTTTGCTGATGAACTCAAAATCACAAAAATAAGCCCTATATACAGGGCTGCCCAGAAGTCCGGAATAAAATTAATATAGCGTTAACCTGTAACTTGGGGAAAATGCTCGGACACGTCAATTTAGTTTTATATATACTCACATTTTGACGTTATTCGTTTGTTTTTTTATAGACATTTGTCAAAGATATGACGACATCGATCTTTTTTTTTTTTTAATGGAAACATACAGCTTGTGATACATCATTTGAAAGCTAATATCTCGTACAGTATGCTCATAAATTTTGGCGCGATTTTGTCAAGTTATTTCAAAATGGCGACTGTTAAAGGTTTTAAAAACATCCCTATTTAAATAAGCGGAAAGGATAAATCATTGATGTTTTTTTTACATTTCAAGGTAAGAAATCTTCATTGTTTCACGTTCTGACAATTTGTGACATTTTGGCTTAACAATAGTTATAGTTTATTTGTTATTTATTTTGTCAAAAAAAATAAAAATGTAACGAAGCAAAACAAAACACAACAAAAAGGTGGTTTAACGTGGCAAATGCTGGAAATGTTCTCCACCCTCTACTTGGCATGCTCCCAGACGATGGTAAAATCCGTCGACAGAATTTCGAATGGCTTCAGCCAGTATGTTATGTGTCTCCAATCTAATTTTGTTTTTTAAATCTTCAATATTATTTGGCCTATTTTGGTAAACTTTTTCTTTTAAATATCCCCAAAGAAAATAGTCTAGAGGCGTTAAGTCTGGGGACCTCGGTGGCCATTCAATTGTACCACGTCGTCCAATCCAGCGACCTGGAAATATCTGATCTAAATATCTTCTCACATTGGCACCAAAATGCGGGGGAGCACCATCTTGCTGAAACCAAATTATTCCATTAGGTATATCTGGATCTACTTCGTTGGGAAAAATTACAGCTAGAGCAGGCCTCAACTCAAAGGTTAAGAAATCCAGGTACCGTTCAGCTGTGAGGTTTCCTTCTAAAAAGAATGGCCCTAAAATTCGGTTATTAATGATACCTGCCCATACATTTACTTTCTGGGGCCGCTGAGTATGCGCTTCAAATATCTATCGTGGATTTTCTTGACTCCAGAAACGATAATTGTGTCTGTTAACCACCCCGTTTAAATAAACAGTAGCTTTATCCGAAAATAATATGTTCTGTGGAAACCTATTATTCTTGTCGCACCGTCTCATCATTTCTTCGCAAAATTACAAACACCTATCATAGTCATCTTCTAAAAGCTCTTGGACAAGACATACTTTATAAGGGTGCTATTTTTCTGCTTTCAAAAATCTTCCAATAGTACCTCTAGATGTATCATGATTTTGAGCCAATGAAACTGTTGAAACATGCGGATTATCCTGCAGAGATAATGCAATATCCAATTTTTCATCATCGCCTAAAACACGTGGCCGTCCATTCCTAGGCAAGTCCTTTACTGTGCCATGTTCATCAAATTTGTGGAATATTTTACTAATAGTGCCCTGTAAAATTTGATTTTCCGGATATTTAGCATTAAATAAAGTGCACACTTCACTTTGACTTCTTATTTTATCTCCACATCCTAACAATATCAAGACTTTTCGATACGTTGCCTTTCCGACAAAACCATTTTTGTTTAGAAAATTGTAAAATAATACTTCGGAAATACCTTAATTAATTTTACAAGTTCACAATGTCACAATATGTCAGAACGTGAATCAATGAAGATTTCTTACCTTGAGAGGTAAAAAAAACATCAATGATTTATCATTTCGGCTTATTTAAATAGGGATTTTTTTAAAACTTTTAGCAGTCGCTATTTTGAAATAGCTTGATAGAATCGCGCCAAAATTTATGAGCATACTGTACGAGATATTAGCTTTCAAATGATGTATCACAAGCTGTATGTTTCCATTTAAAAAAAAAGATCGATGTCACCATATCTTTGACAAATGTCTATAAAAAAACAAACAAATAACGTCAAAATGTGAGCATATATGATGTCCGAGCATTTTCCCCAAAAGTTACAGGTTAAGGCTGTATTAATTTTATTCCGGACTTCTGGGCAGCCCTGTATATTTTATTTTAAATTCACTTAACAGCTGTTTTGGTACAATTCAGATATGAGTACCTTAATCAAACAACAAAGACTACAATTGAATTAATTACGATTCGGGATAATTGAAATTTAAGTGATTTATTTATTTCTATTTTAAGAAAATCGATTAATAAAATTCTTCTCGCTGGTAGTTTTCCTGATAAACCCAAAATCACAAAAATAAGTCCTATATATAAATCTGGCAGCAAGCAAGATAATAATATAATAAAATAACTATAGGCCATAAAGCGTCATTAGTGTATTCTCCAAAATAATTGAAAAAAAAAAAAAAACACTAAGTATGCTAAACTTTATTAAAAAAAATATATATACTGATAATTTTCAATATAGCTTCATTAAAGACAGCTCAACGCTAAAGCCTTCGATGTAGTAAGTCCAGAGGTACTACTAGATAAATTGAGGTATATGGGATCTCGAGGACCAATAATAAATCTCTTGAAAACGTTTCTAATAAATAGAAAACAATACGTAAAATTAGAGCCACTCAAGTTAAATCGTAAAAAGTGAGTGTGGTGTAAACTAGGGTTGTGTCCTTGGGCCCCTCCTGTACTCACTCTATGTTCTAAGCTTAAGAATTGCTGGACTCGAAGCCCAGTACTACACTTTCGCGGACGACACTGTATTGCTATATGGCGCAGAAAAAATAGAATATTTGGAGCACAAAGTTAATACTAATCTAAAGTTATATTTAAGCTGGCTGTTACGTAATAAACTAAGAATTAACCTTGACAAAACGAAGTACATATTTTTGAAACAAAAATAGCTTAAGATCCCAACATAGTAATAAATAATAAAGAAATCGAACAGATCGAAAAAATTAAATATCTACCATTAATTATAGAGCATAGTCTTAACTGGAACGAGCATGTAAATTACTTAAGTAATAGAATATCAGCTATGATTAGTGCAATCTCACCTAATAAATGATTGGCATAATTAGACTCCCTCTTATTATTTACAAAACTTCTTTTATGCTGGCTTATGCGTTTTTTAAAAGGACATTAATTTTAGATTCTAAATTATCCATAAAAACTTCTGCTAACAACGAGCTAAAAAAGTTTAATCCATCCTTATTTTGCAATAAATATTGTCGTTGAATTCAAAGTAGCTTTGGTCCAAGCAATATCTTGTTTGATGGTAATACCTAGTTTAAAATATCAAAGACTTACATATCCCAAATAATGCAAGATTAATATTATTTGATGTATAAATCTCTCTCCTAGTAGGAATAAATATTATCGAGAAAAAGGAAACAAAACAAAAAACTAGCATTCTCATCAAACAAGATATAATTAATACCCTTGTCGGTTGCTGAGACCAAAACTACTTTTAATTGAACGACAATATTTATATTGCAAAAGAAGGATTAATCATGGACAACCCTTTTGTTAGCAGAGATTTTTATGAATACTTTAGAATCTAGAATTCACTGAGTAATAATTTTTTATTCTGGTTTAGGTATATCACCATTATTGAAGTTGTAAACATACGGATTTCCCCATCATTTATTCAGGTAGCTTGAATTATGCTTTCTTTGTGATTAATATTTATAATTTTAATATTAATGTACCTACTTACATCTGAGGAAGGTACTGTGTACGGAAACAGCTGTTATGTGTTTTTGAAATAAAATGTATAGTGAAAATTAAAAATTAGTGCGTTTTCCTCACGTATAATACAGGTTAGTTTACCTTCTTGAAGGAAGTGCAGGTAAGACTGTCCATTTAGGCGGCCTGGCAGAAAAATGGGCTTATAAGTGTGTGTGTGTTTTAAGTTTTTGGTTCTGCTTGAACCCAAATGATCCAGCTCGAATACCATCCCTAGAAAAATGTTTTTCGTCTGTGAACATAAAATTCGCCCAAACAATTTGATGACAATGATGACAAATATTCTCTTCCTCGTACTCGTCTTAAGATTCACTAAAACGACGGTGAATATTCGATAAAATTCAACTATCTGGAAAGGCACGATTAGGATATCTTTTCTCGTCTTCTGTTGCATTGCCGTCTGCGGGACTTCCCAATATTTACTGAAATGTTCAAAAACCGCGAAAAAATAAATTCAATGAAACACTAAAAATCGAATAAATATAATACGATGTCATGATTTTGAACACCAACAACTTGCTTTTCAAGTATTGTTTTGAAAATAATGTTTGTAAGAACGTCATAATTCCAGGATTTATGTATTCAAAAATTATTCTTTAATACTGCTAAATGAAACAATTTTAATTAACTTATTTTAATCAAGAACGGTGCATCTGACGAGTAATAGAGACCGTTTTTTTTTGTAGAATTGACTTGGCTAATTAAAAAAAAATATCCACATTGAATGGGGAATGTCAGTGGTGCCCCACCTTTTTTTTTTTGTAAAAAATATTAGAGGGCATGCTTGCAGGAACGCCGCTGGTGAAGTAATAGAATGCCTTTTCTAACTAAAATGTGGGGTTTTATATCCTTTTAGCACATACCAAAATTAAAAATAATTTCTAAAGTACTTTCGGAGATACTTAAAAAAAAGCAACATCCTGCAGAAATTTAAGCCGTTATGGACATAATATTATGTTTATATGAACTTTTCCTCATAAAATGTCCTGAATAATCATATCAGCACCCCATTAAAGGGGAACACCCTGTATATCATACTTTAAATTAAAAAGAGATTATTTTAAAATTAACCACAGATCAGAAACGCATCAAATAAATATGGCTTAAGTAATGAATTTTTTTTAAGCTTTTTAGCGGTTGATTAAAATTCGGTGGGTGCGCCCACACCAAAAGAAGAATAAGGTTTTCCCACATGGTTGTCACTTACGCATTGTTATTGAAAAGGGAATGAAAACTTCTATATGAGGTGTTTTGCCAGAGCAACTGTATTGTCATAATGGCAACTCATCGCGTTAACGTCAAATTACTGAAGCAAATCCTATATTTGCCTGCATTTCCCTCATTCGGGCTACTGAGCCTGCCTAGCTACCTAATTTCTATTAGCAGAATCGAATTGTTTGTAAATCCTAAATTCTTTAGAAGCCAATCCAGTGCCGTAACTAAACATTTTGGGGCCATACCAAGCTACAAAAGGACTATTGCGACCAATCAATTTATTTTCAAAATTCTCATTGAACCATTCTCTAACAGGAGCAAAATAATGAATTAAAGCGCCATCTAGCTGAGCATACAAATTCTCCCTATATTCTAACAGCAAACCGTAAATAGTACGATGTTTTATTTAAAACACTACACCACACATTTACACGCTTAGAGTAAAGTTAATTTTATAGCAAAAAATATAGTAGGTACGCCATTGCTTTTAACGCATCATATTATTCATATTTATATACCGATGAGCCGTAATACGGCGAAACGCGTCCAAAGATTGGGTCTGACGGAAAGAAAGGGGACAAACTTCTTTAAATCTCTTTAAAATCGCGCTTTCGGTTCGCAGAAACCGAATAAATTAGCTTTCAGCACCGCTTGACATAGATACCTGCTTATGCGAGTTCCATTCCAGCGTTTGGTCTTCTCTAAGTCCTTGCTGGGCTGGTTGGGTAGATTGCTCGATTGCCGCGAGATGTCGCCACGTGCCACATCTCGCAGACGTACCGCTACATTTTGTGTAGAAATGCACTGTGAGGATATTTTTCGTTTTATCAAGCTCTATAGCCTTGCCGATGGGCCGTAATACGGCGAATCGCGTGCAAGGATTGGGCCTGATGGAAAGAAAAGTGACAAACTTTTTTAAACCTCTTTGTATCATGTTTTATTACATGAAGCAGTTAAACAGCCAACTTCTTTAGTAATTAAATTGTTCCTTAATTTTTTGTGTTAGGATATGTAAATATATTTAAGAAGAAATAAAAATAAATTCGATCTTACGTTCTTAGGGATGCCAAATCAAATTCTGATATTAGTTTTGAAATAAAACAACCGCTAAAAGTGCTTTACTCTCTAAATTATTATTTTAAATCCCCTCTAAAACCGTACGCCAATGAGCAATAGAAAAGTATGCCCTAGGGTCACACGTAAACATTCATCAAAATTCAAGGAAATCAATTCAGAAATAACGAAATCATAAGCCTGTTTCCATTATAAGTGGGATACCCTGTAGGAAGGAACGAGCATACGATGGGTGATACAATGTTATTCCCTGACAACAGTAACCACAACACTCTAAATAGGTAGTGTATTTCGACCCAAAATCAAAATTTTGAAAGATTTTTCGTACGATAAGTAAAAACAGAAAATTAACTCTATAAGTATTATTAAACTAATTGCGTTCCTTATTCTATTAATCTATCTGTATAAAAATAATTATCATCTATCCAATTTTAGACACAATTTTTATTAGATAATACCCCCAATAATTACAATATTGTTTTAAGATATCGTAAAAGGATGTCAACCTTTTTGTTTGACAGTTCATGATAATGTCAGTTAAAATAAGCGATAATTACCAGGAAATTAATTATGTATGATTCCGCTCGATCAGGACGAATATCTGTAGAAAATGTCCTATTTCACTATTTTACAAAAAACTGAAGGACTATCATTCAAATAAAAATATAAATAAATTAGTAGATACCACGTTTTGTAATTTTTTTTGTATTAATAAAAAAATATCGATAATTGCATTAACAGACAACCAGTGCCGGATTAGCCCATAAGCAAAGTAAGCAACTGCTTAGGGCATTACATCTTGGGTGTGTACCAAAAAGAGGCGCCTCATATACCTACTCATATCGAATTTAAAAATCCGCACGCAATGAAATAAGTAGGCAACAATCCGATGATAACCCGCCTGTACAGCCAAAATCATTTGAAACTACATATAAAATATGCATTTATTTATTTATTTTATTTTTCTAATATTTATGCGACAATACAAATAGGTTTAAAATTCTGGCTAAAATATAAAGTTACCAAACACAATTTAATAGTATATTATTAACCAAGGTTTAGACAGCCATCATTAATGCCCGAGCGGCAAGTTTCCCACATGGTTGTCACTTACGATATCTTAAAACAATATTGTAATCACGAGGAGCGGAGCGACGAGGGATTTAAGACGCGAGGGATATAAGCTGTCTAAACCGTGGTAAATATTATATTTTTTCCACTACTACAAACTTTTATAAAACATTTATCTTTATAGTATTAATAATTATAAAAAATTATAGGTAGGTATAAGTATACTTTTTAATCAACTTACCTGCGCTTTGGAATTGGCAAAATATTTTGTTGTTTTGTCAGGTGGCTTTGTTAATGTCAATTTTTGTTCATTTATGTCATCAGATTTCACGAGTTTTCCGTTTTTTTAAAAAATGAACGAAGAAAATGTTAGTGATATTATTATGTGTACACCTCCAGAATTAAGTATGGAAGCAGAAAAAATGTTGATTGTATCGATATTTTACAATATCAGGCATCTCTAATAATCTATTATGTATTGATAATTATCTGGTTGCCTAACCACAAGAAATCACCTTTCAGGTTATTCATGTTTATGAATTCATGTTGTAGAATCGTAAAATCAAGTTACCTGCGTTCAAATAGATTCTTGAAGATCGGTCAATAATGGATTTCAATGCCTTATTATTGACCATGGTCAATAATAACTTATAAGGTAGAGAAAAACGATTTCTAACGTTAATAATCGGTCAATAATGGCGATGTTATAGGTTAGAAGTGGAAAAAAGTTTTTAACTGACAAAATCTCAGATATATTTAAAACTATAAGTCCAACAATACTATTAAGAAGCTGAAGGTCCAACAGTTCACAAATTCATCAATGCTATAAATCCCCTGACTCTTTTCTTAAACAGAGTAAATGGTAAGTTTTGTACTGAGGTAGGCATTTTATTGAAAAAGCTATGCCAAGAGAGTTCGGACCATATGAAGGCACTAGGTCCCGCTTGTTGCGGGTGTTATAACTATGTATCTCTTCATGTCTCCGGTGTTGGTTGAGATGTTGCTTGATAAATAAGATACTCTCCAGAACAAACGAAGAAGGCTAGGTCAAAATACCAAGCGATTCCTCCGTTGCTCCAATGAGGACACGACCTTCGCAGGAGATAGTAGTATCATCAGCAAATAAGGTGTAAGAGCTATTTTGATCAGTTTGAGGAACATCATTGATATATATTGATCCTTAAGGTACACCCACTCTCACTTCCCTCTCCGTCTATTCCACCCGCACCCTCTGAGTCCTATATTAGAAAGGTAGCTAGAAATCAGGACAGTGCTGCTGTCGTTAAATCCAGAGTTTCTTAAGTAGTATCTCGTGCGAGACGCAATCGAAGGCTTAACTTAGGTCGCAGAAGGTGCCCGACAAATTGGGGTGACCTTCAAAAGCCTCCTGGACCCTCGAGATCAGATCTAAGATACCCATCAGGGTGACGCTACAATCCTCCCTGAAGCCAAACTGTCTGTCTGTAAAGAGACGAATAGATTCTAATGGCCAAACACTTCTCAAATACTTTTGATATAGTTGCTGATATTTATTTTCAACCGTTCCGGAAATACGGGGGTTTCTAAATTGCCTTCATCGATTGCACAGTGAGGCTGTGCAAACAGACGAAAGCTTTATTCAAAATTAGTAACGATAGTGCTTAATTAAGATAATACGTCTCATTTTACAACATAATAAATTGTCCCCTACCTGATATAATTGTTTTTAAAGTCACACTGTATATTTTTACTGGTTTTATTCAATTTTATCGTTGGTATATTTGATATTTAGCTGTCATAAAATTCGTATAGCGGATAAAGAGAGAAGAAGGCTTATTGGCACCACGTTATTTTGCGTCGATTAAATGTTAAATGCATGGATGATTTTCTATTAACCCTGGGTATACGTTTTAAAAGATATTTACGTTATTTTGTTAATTGAATTTTTATGTTGGATTTCAAAATTTTGCTCTCAGCCAGACAAACCTCTCCAGTTTGAAGCTACAATTTGTTGGGCAATTTATACCCCTATGACCTTTGCTCGTATGTTTTTTCTTCTCATGGGAAAACCGTTAAAAGCGCCTCGATTTTAAATGTTCGGATATGATATCAACTAAAGGTGCAAATTATTTAATATTTTAAACTTAAAATTAATTCAAATTAGCTTTGGCCCAAATGAAACGAGGCCATACATACAGATAATTTTGCCTTAAGGGTGCTAGAGGGGATGCCGCTTTAATAACATTTGCCTTAAAAATATTTTTAAATTAATTTAAATTTCAATTAAGCTTTAACTTGCCAATTTATCGCACGAAATTAACTTAAGGGGCGACTTGTTGGCATGGCGGCCAAAATTTTATTTTATTAAAATCCAATTGACTGAAGTTACTGAAGAATACAGTTGTCAGTTCTATCCTAATTGGTCAATGCTCATTTTACTCCAGGTTTCACCCAACAGCTCCTGAGGTTCTGTTATACCTCACGGGTGTTTTTTTGACGCTTCAGCTAACTCAGAAGGTTTTTTTCATCAGTCTTAAATGCACTTATTATTTTTTGAATCTCCAAATGTCGAACAAGTTCTCAAATTGCTAATAACTTTATCAGAACCTGGATATCAAACTTTGGTTCGTATACAGAGCTGGAAGTAAACCTTCACCTACATATTATTCATTTAACATTACCGACAAATCCTCTAAACACCATCTATTGAAGATTAAGAAAACAAAAACTAACCTAAGCTAGATCGGTACGTGTTGACAAAGTCTTTTCCCATGACTTCTTTTTTTTTTTTTATTTTACTTTTTTACGGTTTGTCGGCGTATCTGAGGCCATCTAGAACCGCCGTTTTTAATCGTGCGGTCTACCGACTGGGGAGTGTGAAAGGGCACCTTCATCCTACGAGATATCCGATCTCATCCGGCCTGTCCGGCGTGAATAGGATGGTTTTGATGTCGATTCATTTTACACTCTTCCCTAAGACAACAGCACGCGGTGTTTCCCAAGCGGTCACCCATCCAAGTACTAGCCGCGCTCGACACCGCTTAACTTCGGTGATCTGACGGGAACCTTTTTTTTTTTTTAAAGTCTTTTATTTCCTATTAGGTATAATACTAAGCTTAATATCTAAATTAATCTACCTGGAGCCTATTGCCCTCACACAACTAAATTAATGATTGCGTAATTACAAAGTCCCTTAAGTATTTAATTTTAACAGTGTTGGGCGCATATGGGCCGTATAAATACGACCAAAAATGCGCCCAAAAGAGAGCCATAGGCTCTGCGGCCGTTGGAATGGCCTAGGATACAGCTTAGTATTTAAATATATTTTTTTTTTTATTTACACCCGTCCCGGCAAGTGCCTTTACGGGGTGTTGATACGATGCATTGCCTCACGGCTCAATAAAATTTTCTCAAACTTTTAACACACATATAATCATGAAGAACTGGAACGCCAAAGCAAGCACTCTGGGAAAAATGCAAAAAAAACCAGTCAGATTGACGGGAACCGGTGCTTTAGGTGTCGCTAGGCCCTTGCCCCCATGACTTCTTGATGATGTTATTAGTGTTACTACCAGTTGCCATTTTTAGGTCCTTATTGAGGACTTTGATTATAGAATACATGACATGGCATGATTGAGTGTTTGCTTGTCTAAAAGTTAATTATTGTATTGACAGAGTGGAGTTTCTCCCAAAAAGATAATAGTGATGATGATGAAACTGGTGATGATTAAAGTGATCAGATGGTTTTTCAAAAATGTAATTTTTAATATTATTTTTGACCCATATTTTGATACATTTGATCCTTTCGAACGTTTAAGATTTTGGCAACAAAATAATTTTAAGTGGATTTTTGTCGAGCTTTTTTGAATTCTTGACAGGGGCCGATTCCTTACCCAATTGATTTATCTGATGTCCCAGGGCTATTCTTGTTTCCTAGGATGGAGATACATTGTCTCACAATATATTTTTTAAGAGAAAATAATGTCAGGGAGGTTTTTTACGTGTTACGAGACAATATCTCGAGAACAGTTTTAAACATCCTCGGGAAATTTTGGTGAGGTAATAGGGATATAAGGGGGCATATTTAAACATATTTTTTACATTTTAGTCCTTTTCAACTTGTTTTATCGTTGGTATTTAATTTCTTATTTTTGTTTGGTTGTTTTTCTGAAACTCATTTATTTTCTTAAAAAATTTGTTTTTTTCCATTGACAAACCATGTACTTAAAAACGTAGAGCAGAAAGGCTAGAAAATATCTAAAAAATATAAAGTATAAGGAACTTATATATATATATATATATGACATGATATTAAAAATTACAATGAGGTACTAATATATTGTATAAACAGACACTTATTGTATGATTACACTTATGGGAATAAATAAAAGAGGTAACAATAATAATTCACTTTCTACAATAAACAAAGTTGGAACAAATAAATAAAAGACAATAACCTGACAAAGATCAGACACCAACCCAGAACAAAATAAATTAAGGGTTGTCGTCACGAAAACTTAGCTACAGTGCAATACGTCTTAGCCATGTTAAACGAATCTTGAGGAGTCTTGACAACAAAAAGTTAATGTTGAAGAATCGGATTCTGTTGGTTTTATCAATTCATTTATTGGGCGTCTATTTGGATAGTCATATATGTCTTGGTATAGTCACGTTGCGGCCATTGCTAGGGTAGCCCCGCAGAAGCTTTTCCGAACTAAGAACCTCTACAGGGTGTCTCTAAAAGGTCTGTACAAAATCTGAGCACATATTTCTGAGGCCAAAATAAGGCGATTTAAAGCACCTTACCTTAGTCCGAAATTTCTCCGTTTCCGAGATACAGGGTGGTAAAGTTAAAAAATAAAAATCCAATTTTTTAAAATTAATGAACATTTTTTAACGTATTACTTTAAAACTAGGTACCCGGGGTTTTTTTGGGATGCGAGACCCGAATACGGACACCTTTTTACTGTTGCCATTAAAGGGCGCTTCACAATGCACTTCTTATGGTTTAGGATTGCCATAACTTTTATCAGTGTAGTTTTTTCCTTTTTTTTGTTAAGGAACTAATTTTTTGAACATTTTGAAACAAAAAAGGTACTATGGTGAAAATCCGCTAAAGTAAGCCGTTTTTGAGATATCTCGGTTTTTAGTGTTCCATGCCGCACCGGAATATTTAAGTGTCACATCCAAAAATCCTCGGATTTTTTATTTGTTTGATGAACACGTTTAAATTTTTTTTGCAACAGTCTATTTAAATGTAAACATTTTTCGTATTTTAAGAATTTTCGATATCAGTCTATGTTGTTCACAGTAAGTGTTTCAGTAAGAATTTGCCAATGCGAGAATAAAAAAGGTGTTTGAAACGTGTTAGTTAAATTTTAAATTAACTGTGAAGATGGCTGAAGGATACAGTTCTGCAGAAATGACGGATATGCTATTGGTTTTTGGGTATTGTGAAGGAAATGGCCGCGAAAGTGTTAGGGTATACAGGGAAAGATATCCAAATCAGCGCATACCAAACTATCAAACATTTGCTGCTATTGAGAGACGCCTTCGCAAAACCGGTAGCTTCACTTCTTTAACTGCCAATTATTGACGACAACGTGCAATATGGACTCCTGAGGTTGAGGAACAAATTTTGGAAAGAATTGCTGAAGATCCAAAATTAAGCACCCAACGCTTAGGTTTAGAGGTAGGAGTATCCAAGAATGTAGTTCATAGAACATTAAAAGAACAGCAGCTAGCTTCATCCATACCACATCCAAAAGGTACAACACCTTTTGGCTCCGGATCTCGATCAACGATTGGACTTCTGTCGATTCATTACCGAACAAAGACAACAGGATGTGAAATTTGCTAAGCACATTTTATTTACTGACGAAGCATGTTTTACAAGAAGTGGTGTAACCAACTTACATAACGAACATGTTTACGCTGATGAAACCCGCATGCCACGAAAGTAACTCATTATCAACATGAGTTTAGAATTAATGTGTAGGCAGGAATCATTGGCAATTTCATTATTGGTCCTGTCATTTTACCGCCACGACTAAATGGTGTGGATTATTTAGAACATTTACAAAATACGCTGCCAGATTTATTAGAAGATTTGCCATTACAACTTCGAGGAGATATGTGGTTTATGCATGACGGTGCTCCACCACATTTTAGTTTAAATGTCCGCAATTATTTGCATCGACAGTATCCAAACAGATGGATCGGTAGAGGAAATGACGCTCCTGTAAATTGGCCGCCACGCTTACCGGATATGACTCCGTTGGATTATTTTTTATGGGAGTCTGTAAAGACGATGGTATACTCCAAACCGATTAATAATGAAGAGCTAATTAAATTTACTTTTAAAATAAAATTGTTCCTCATTTAATTTAAAAAAAAATCCATACTCAAATTCTTCCTGCAAAACTTGTTGTAACTAATCCAAGTGAAATATTTCTTCCTGCCGAAAATTTACTAATAGCGGAATTTTTTATTCAAAATAATTTAAATATGCCGGTGCGGCATCGAACACTAAAGACCGAAATATCTCAAAAACGGCTTACTTTAGCGGATTTTAACAAGAGTACCTTTTTTTTTCAAAATGTTCAAAAAATTAGCTACTTAACAAAAAAGGAAAAAGCTACACTGATAAAAAAGTTATAGCCATTCTAAACCATAAGAAGTGCATTGTGAAGCGCCCTCTAATAGCCACAGTGAAAAGGTCACGACGAGCTACTGCAGCCCACCCGTACGTGGTTCAGCTTAGTGTCCCTCGAACGACACTGTTTAAATGCGCGCTATAGCAAACTTTAAATTTTGAGGCACGACTCTTAATGCATATCATCCGCGAGCAATTCCTTTTACAAAAAGCCACAGTGAAGAGATCACGACGAGCTACTGCAGCCCACCCGTACGTGGTTCAGCTTAGTGTCCCTCGAACGACACTGTTTAAATGCGCGCTATAGCAAACTTTAAATTTTGAGACACACAATTCCTTATACAAAATCGAAAACACTGACGAGTACTTTGGGGGGAGGTGTTAGTCTCCTGAAATTTATTTGTAATTCCAGCCTGTAGGTCAAACTTATACACAATGTATTTAATAATATAAGATTTCTTAATTTATACATTTTCATTTCATTTTAAAGACTTAATTAAAAAGAAAACCGTTGTGCAAACTTCATTCAGCTCTAAGTTTTAGGTAAGTAATTAAAATATGGCAATAAAAACAAAGTGAATTGCACTTTTTATTATTAGTTTATTATCTATTTGCCTTTAATTTTAGGTAGATACTTTGTTTTGCCTGTAACGTTCAAATGGCAATTAAATTGTTAATTTGTTTCTTTAATCTCGAGAAGCGTCCGGTTGAGTGAACCACCAGTATAAAATTGAAAATATGTTCAATCAGTGAGAATTAGATTTACCTCAACACTTTATCCCCATTTAGAAAAATATCTCAAATCAAAAATGTCATTCTTGATTTTTTTCTCGCACTTGTCTAGTGAATTATTACAAAGTAAATCTTTGAATTTCAGTAAACCTTTTGGTTTTTGGCATGGAATCATTGCCTTGTTATTTCCTTCGTTCACCCGTAGCGTGGCAGCTAATTTAAAATTTGGTTAAGTATTATTTGATAAATTTCCCCGTCAGATTTTTGATTATTAGGCGTTAATTAAGCCCTTGTTATTTTCCGTAATGCAATGATTTGGTTTAATAATGTAAAACTTTATTTTTGGTTGAATCTGTTCATCGAGCTAACTTGTGAACTAGTCAATACAAAGTAGGTATGAATTTCTAATTGAAATTGGCAGATCCTGTGTACCAATATGAGCTTTAGGTAATTCGTTAGGAAGGGGAATTTCCTTTAGCGAGTTTTTTGGGTGTACTTACAAAATGGCGGCGTTGTAGTTTATCTTTAAATAAAGCGAAGTAATAAATCAATCAAAACCATCTCCTCCATGGGCGTGCAAGTTTTTTCGGTATGTATAGATTTAAATAGGCCTGAATTTTTAAATTTATGCAGAATTAGTACAAGTATCGACATTAAATTCAAGTTTTGCCTTCAAATATATATTTTAATATTGAATTTTCTAAGCTTAAGGTTATGTACAGCCGTACCATTCACCTGGAATTGTAGAAAGCAATTTTATCAAAACTAATTAGAGCCTAGGTGTTTATTCCGTTTTTGCTCTAATCATTGTATTCCTTTTTTTTTGTACCTAATCCTGGTTACCTGTTTGCTAATTATGTGGTTATAATGCCTTATGATTGCCTCTATTGGGATAATACACCTATTTATATCTGTACATACCTACCTTGGGTGTTTGTTTCTCAGTGAAACTAGTCAAAGTGTAAAGTGTCAGTGTTTTTCTAATTAAATACGGAGAATTTTTAACAATTGCCTAAACGCCCTAGAGTCGGTCCATGTACAGTAAATGAAAAAAAAATTGACTCTTAACTGTTATAATTCTCTTAAAATAAGAATGCGGATTTGAGTGTTAACAATGCAGTGTAATTTACAGCAGATATGCTTCACGTTGGGAAAACAACAATATATAAACTTTTCAGAGAAGAAAAAAGTGTTGGCGTCAAACCTCCAAAAACTTCTCTAGGACGACCAAAACTTAAGCTGGATGACGCCTCGAGAAGTTCATAGTTTCTTTTTAAAAAAAGAAATTCCCACGCTGGACAATGGACACATCTGGAAAAGGACACTGACTTATCATAACCCATATTGGCAGTTCTAAAGGCTTCGTTAAAGGTGGTCCACTGATGTTCAATAAAAATACAGAAGACTATTACGAAAATATGAATGCCGATGTCTTTGAAGAATGGTTCGAGCAAATGTTGGATCTTATACCAACAGATGCAATAATTGTATTGGATAATGCAAGTTACCACTCTAGGCTGACGGAAAAATTACCAACAAGTGCGTGGCGTAAAAGTGAAATAACAGAATGGCCAAGTTAGAGACAAATAGAATTCCCATTAGATTCCTTAAAAAAATAACTATTGGTAACTAGCCAATTTATATAGAAATGCATTCAAAAAATATGTAGTCGATGAAATGGCAAAGTTACGAGGAATGTCTGTGCTCAGACTCCCTCCTTACCACTGCGAGTTAAACCCCATCGAACCTATATGGACTCAAATAAAGACAGATGTCGCATCGCCAGAAAAACTTTTACCGCATGATTATTTTGAACGGATGCAGTTTTGTGAAGAATGGATGGATCGAATTAATAATAACCCAGGTATTGCGATAACATACTGTTTACAGATGAAAGCTCCTTTAATATTAATGGAACAGTGAACAAGCAAAATGTTAGAATCTGGTCGGGAGAAAATCCCTACGTGGCGCACCAAACGCATACCCAGTGGCGATAAGATGTAAATGTGTGGGCAGGTATTCTAGGAAATATGATTATTGGTTCATTTTTGATAGACACTTACCAAAGAAAAATACATCGATCTTTTACATATAGAAGTAGGTCCTGCGCTAGCCCACAGAAGGAAGAAAATTATATTTCAACATTATGGAGATCCAGCTAGTAGCGCAATAATTGTAACGGAGTATTTAAATAATTTGTTTCCGGGCAGCTGAATAGGACGATTTGGACCTTTTAAATGGCCCGCTCGAAGCCCGGATATCAAGCCTTTGGACTTCTTCTATTGGGGATACCTCACATCAAACATTTTTGATAACGTAAGAGGAAGACCAAATGACACAAAATCACAGTGCGACAGTTATCGAATGTTAGAAAGCATTTTTATGATTGTTTAGGGCACCGTTTGGCTGTAAATGGAGGGCACTTTGAACAGTTTATATGAGTTTTAAGTTTATTGTTGTAGATTATATTTAGGAAAATTATGAAACTTAATTGGAATAAAAATTCTAAATAATCATCAAAACTCTATAATTTACAAGTTCTCATATTATAATAATGTCACATATCAGCTTATGTCAAAAATACGTAAATAAGTAAATTTAATATACAGGGCTAGGCAAAACAGCGTGATATTATAACTTTAAATGATATTCTCGAATATTTTGCGTTAGTAAAGTAATACAAACATGATCCTATCTTGGGTATGATACCACAAGAAATATTTGTGTAAAATTTTAACTTGTAATTCTCAATAAAAATGTGCCTAACATAGGCTTTAAGATTAACCGTGTAAAACCCTATGTCCCGCCTTAAATTAAACGCACTGTATATGAATTCTATAAAAAAAATGCGCAACCACAAATTTTTTGATTTCCATGAATTTTTATCAAATTTATTTTCAACTCTTGGCCCTCACCGTAACATGTGTTTGTGATTTTATAATTGATATAATCATCGCCTCACGTCATCCCAACAAACTCTGTGTGTGGTTCCGCACGTATCCAAATTTTTTCTTAGTTAAATTACTAACCGAAGTAATTAATACCCAATGCGACAAACAAATTCGCCGTAAACTGTAATAAAAATGGCAAAAACCATAAACGACCCAATAAAAAAAATTAAACATTCATTTATATTACTTATATCGACATTGTGACAAGCGAGAAGCTGTTATAAAGAAACAATAAATATTAATATGTAGTTTGTAAGTAAATTTATATGCTCCAAGTCAAGGAAATATATTGGACATCAATATGGTGTTTTTCCTATATTGTTCATTTTATTTGACATTTAATTTTAATAATAATAGCCGCGCACATATTTCTGAGGGGAAATTTAAATAATCCTTATAAATTATTTAGGGCGTATCTTTCACTTGGATGCCATCGGGGCATAAAAATTATTATTTAGAACACTTTTTGACTAAAATAAATGTTTAATATTCATCTCACATCTAGGTATTACTGTTGAAAATGTTTTTCTTTAAAGTTGTAGAAATTGATTTTTTTTATGGTGTTTAGAGTGATGTATTGAAAATTTTAATAGTTATAGAGGGTGAGGATTTTACTGCTATTATGCAAAATCCGAGAAACAGCTGGAAATAAATAAATAAACAAAATTAGAACATTTAAAACTACTCATTTTAAACTAGGATACCTACCTAACCTACCTCCACTGATTATTAATTATCAAAACTTCTAATTATCGTTGTATCCTAGGATAATTATTTTAACTTTGATAAAGTAGTAATCTGATTCGAAGATATTCTTTGCGTTAGATATACTATATACAGTGTGTACATAAAGTAAGGAACAAATTCATTATTTAATAATCTAAAAACATTGCGTAAAAATCCTCTGATACGTGTAAAATAATTTTTAATTGCGCATATTTTGACATATATATTTATTATACAGGGTAACTCATGTAGTAGATATGACATTGTTGACGATTTTTTTAAATGGAAACACCTATATTTTAGTTTAGATCTGTAATCTCCAAGAACAGCTGATTTCAAAAACATAACATACTTAGAGCCTGAAATTGGTAGTTTCATAGCTACAGGGTAAACAAATATTTTTTTAAAAGTATTTTTAATTTAAAAAATTTTTAAAAAATGAAATAAGCTATTTAATTAAGTGTTGAAATTGTCCTCCTTCTTGTGCCTGGCAGTACCCCAAGCGATCAATAAACTATTGTTGGACTTTTATTATGGTTTCTTCTGAAATATTCCTGCATTCTGTTGTTATTTGATTTTTTAAATATTGGCAGGTCTTATTTTATAAACAACATTTTTCAGGTGACCCCACAAGAAGAAGTCCAGTGGTGTAAGGTCTGGAGACCTAGGCTGCAATTCAATAGGCCACGTCTTCCAATCCACCTGTTCGGAAAAACTTTATTGACATAATGGCGCACTACTGCTGCATAATGTGGAGGTGCGCCGTCTTGTTGGTACCACAAATTTTCATCTAGAATTGCAGGATTATTTCTACTCGGATATAAGATAACTAGCGTAGGGATAAGAAAGTCTTGAAGAAACTGAAGGTAATTTAGCCCGTTTATATTGTTGTCAAAAAAATATGGCCCAATATTTTTGTTTTTCACTATACCCGCCCAAACATTAATTTTTTGAAGATATTGAGAATGATGCTCACGCATCCACCTGGGATTCTCTTATGCCCAATAGCTACAGTTTTGCCGGTTTACTTCACCATTTAATTTAAAAGTCGATTCATCCGAAAATAGGATATTTTCAACAAACAAAGGATCTGCGTTACATCTTTCCATTAATATTTGACAAAACCCAATCCTACGATCTGGATCATCTTCATTCAACTCATGAACCAGTCGGATTTTAAACTGGTGCCATTTTTCTGCCATGATCTATGCCAATCTGGCGGATGCTGTTATGGGGATCTTCTTCTATAGCCAATAGAATATTTAATTTTTTATCATCCGGAATAGCTGGACGACTTTTCCTGGGAAGATCTTCCACAGAACCCGTTTCTTGAAATTTTGTTTCAAGTTTACTAACAGTTGATCTAGTGATTGGTCTTTATTAGCGTTGAACAAAATGCAAACTTCTTGTTGGGTACGAATCCTATCACCATATCCAATCATCATAAAAATTTCTATTGTTTGTGTGCAAGATAAACGCATAGTAACTAAATATTAAAATTAATTTCATCAGTTCTACTAAACTTACTAGAAAAATTCAATATAATGACAGCATAATGTCATTATCTAAATACCATAGTTACATAACAGCAAATAAGCCTACTTTTAAAAAAATGTATCTTAAATAAAATTATTTGTTCTACCCTGTAGCTGTTCTTGGAGATTACAGATCTGAACTAAAATATAAGGGTTTCCATTTAAAAAAATCGTCAATAATGTCATATCTACTACATGAGTTACCCTGTATAATAAATTTATATGTCAAAATATGCGCAATTAAAAATTATTATATACGTGACCGAGAACTTTTACGAAATGTTTTTAGATTATTAAATAATGAAGTTGTTCCTTACTTTATGTACACACTGTATATTATCTCTAAGATAAGAATTTACCCAACCTAAGAAGAAAAAAATTGTGGCAAATTTTACATTAATTAAATTTTTCTTGATTTTCTTGACTTCATGAACAAAATAATTTGTTTTTAGCAGGGAGCTGTCTGCAACATGCTTCGCCATTGGTTCGTTCCGTCGGCGTCATTCGTTTATTGCCGTGCCGTAGGTCGATGCCAGTCTTTTAATATTTTTACGTCAGAATGACAGTAACAGTGACTTTCCAAATAGCGCTCTGAAATGGTGGCTATTATTCTCCAAATAGGGAAATCGGAGATTGAATCTGCACCCAGTAAATAAAGAACTCACTAAACTTAGTGAACTCATTTGTACTATGATCTAAGCATTACCAACAGAGGCTTGTTTACAAAACTACTACTTGTTTCTTTTGCTGGTGGGGTAAGCAAATCCGCATGTTGTGATGTCTTAACTTTAACGAACCTGGGCTGCCACATTTTTCAATTAAAAAGCGGGAGGTTAGGCAAAAAGGCAGCCCCGCAGGACCGCCGGAGGAAAACCGCCCAATGAGCGAAACATTTTTGAGTGCCGCTATCTTTTTTGTTGATGAATATTGCTTTTCAAGTCAATAGTTAAAAATATTAAAAGTACAGTGACCGAAATAAAATTTCGTACGCTTATTTTTTCCTGATGTGATGTTAGCTTTTGTATACCAAAATCACCTGGAAATGCACTTCACTTTTTGGCAAATTGTTATCGGTGTCATCAGATTTGAAAATTATATTATTTCATTTTAACAAATTTTGTGAACATGAAGCAACTCGAGAAGGCGAGATGAATGGCTTTATTCGTAGACGGTGTTTCTGTACGAATAATAGCTGAGCAATTCGGGAAACCAAGAAGCACAATACAAAGCCTCAGAACTAAATAGAAAAATACAGGATCATTGGAAAGAAGGGCTGGAAGTGGCAGAAGAAAAATTTCAAACGAAAATCAAGATAATGATCTAATAGATTTTTTGCGAAAGAATCCATTTCAGGCGGCTGTAGAAGCACACAACCAAACTAATTTTCCTGGGACATTTCCGGCGAGAAATCGTATAAGGAAAAATTCGGAATTGAGATATAAGGTAGCTGCTAAAGAACCGTTTTTGACCGATATGAATAAAGAGCAAAGAATGGGGTTTGCGCTGGAATATTTATCGCAAGGTATGGATTTTTGGGAAAAGG
The DNA here is from genome assembly GCA_963920685.1 of Polydrusus tereticollis. Lineage (NCBI taxonomy): Eukaryota > Metazoa > Arthropoda > Insecta > Coleoptera > Curculionidae > Polydrusus > Polydrusus tereticollis. Next base: position 13,345,583 of record OY987335.1, on the reverse strand, counting down.
TAGTATTTACCGATGAAAAGACTGTTCAGTGTGTTCAGTCTTTTTTTTTTTTTTTTTTTTTATGATAAGGCACAGCACTACAGGATAAATCCTTTATGGCGCTCTAGGAGCGGTGCGTGTGCGCAGGAAACGATTCACGTTGGTCTTGAATCTTTGGAGACTATACTCGTTGGGGAAGACGATCTCAGGGAGGTCGTTCCAGAGTGATGACGTTCTCCAGATGAAAGAATTTTGAAACAGTGTCGTTCGAGGGACACTAAGCTGAACCACGTACTGGTGGGCTGCAGTGGCTCGTCGTGTATTTCTACCATGCACCGCTCTGGGTGGTATTAAGCGGGCAACCTCAGTTGAACACTTGCCATGAAAATATTTGTAAAATAGACTCAAGTCGCCAACCTGCCTTCGATGTTCAAGGCTTTCCAGGTTGTTTGTCAGACTATGGTCACCGATCAAGCGAATGGCTCTTCTTTGAATGGAATCTAGCAATCTCAGGGTATGTTTAGGAGCAGAGCCCCAAATATGCGAACAGTACTCCAGTGATGGTCGAATTTGGGCTTTATAGAGCATCAAAAGTTGTTGGGGTGTATAGAGGTTCTTTGTTCGGAAAAGTACTCCAAGCTTTTGCGAGGCTGCCTTAGCAATGGCCGCAACGTGGCCATGCCAAGACATATGACTATCCAGATTAACGCCCAATAAATGAATTGATGAAGCCAAGGGAATTGAGTGTCCCGCCATAACTATATCCGGTTCTTCAACATTAACTTTTTTAGAAAAAACTGCCGCCTGGGTCTTTTTAGCGTTAAACTCTACTTGGTTACTGTCACCCCAAGACAAAATTTCTTGCAGGTCTTTGTTGAGATGTGAGACCTCTTGCTGCCTATAGAGATGTGCATTAGCAGCCGATGTCCGAGCATCCAAAGTAAAAGTTGAAACAAGTGTGCTGTCATCAGCGAAGCTATATATAGGATTTTTAGTTTTTTCCAAAAGATCGTTAATGTATAGTAAGAAAAGGGTGGGCGACAATATAGAACCTTGAGGGACTCCGGCGTTGATGTTAAATGTGTCTGAAAGAAATCCGTCCATCGCCGCTCGCAGAGAACGGTCTTTAAGAAAGCTCGACAGCCATGAACAAAATTGAACCGGCATTCCGTATGCTCTCACTTTAGTTAGGAGCCCCTCATGCCATACTCGGTCAAAAGCCTTGGAAATATCCAGTGCTACCGCCCGGGACTCCCCATGGTGTTCTATTGCGTTGTTCCAAACATGAGTAACATAAGCGAGAAGGTCTCCTGTTGATCTAGACTTACGGAATCCATACTGGCGGTCACTAATAATGTTGAAGCCTTCCAGGTATTTTAGTAACTTTTCGTTGATAGCCTTCTCCATAACTTTTGATATAACCGAGAGCAATGCGACTGGACGATAGTTGTTTGGCAAGGTCTTCTTGCCTTTTTTGGGTATGGGCTGGACTCTCGCAGTTTTCCAGCAAGAAGGAAATATTCCTTTTTTGTAGGATAAGTTAAAAAGCCTACAAAATACCGGTGTCAGTTCGTCAGCGCATTTCTTAATTACAATGACTGGAATATCGTCAGGACCAGAAGCCTTTTTAGTGTCGAGACTCCTCAATATTCGCTTAACATGGCGGTGGCGAAAGGCAATCTCGGGCATTCTCGATTCTACAGGGGTAATGTTCGGTGGAGTACTTCCCTGAAAATTTACCGTTGAATGTGAAGAGAATAGTTCCGCCAGTAAGTTTGCTTTTTCCTGTGCTTTGGTCGCAATGGTGCCATCAGAACGTGTTAGAGGTGGAATGGTTGACTTGGTAAAGTTCTGACTGACGGCCTTAGCTACCGACCAAAATGATTTTGAGCCGCTAGGACATTCAAGAAGTTTGTCTCTGATCCTCTGGTTGTGTGCTTCTTTGCTTTGGTTTATCGTATAGTCTTATTATAACGGGCAGATTAGAGTGTATAGGCCTCCAAATACACGGTACGAGGAAAGATATACCCAACATATTAAAACAAGTGGAAGATTTTTAGTTAATGTATGGGGGTATATGACTTCCAGAGGGCATATTTCAATAAGAAAATTTTATATACCAGCATGACAACTGCCCCGTCCATACAGCAAGGAGAGTTTCAGACTGGATACGGGAAAATAACATTTCATCGTTACCTTGGCCCTCAGGAAGTCCTGATATCAATCCAATCGAAAACGTTTGGGGATATATCGTGAAAGAAATTAACAAGAACAATGATTTCCATCCTGAAAACAGTGATGATTTGTGGAATAAAATTGAAGAAACCTGGATTACCTACAATTTTCATCACGCCCAAATGCTGGTGGCATGAATGCCCAGACGTTTAAACTTATTAGTGGAAAAAAATGATGCCGCTTTAATAGCTATTTTCCTAACAAGTGCAGAAAATCGATTTTTCCGCACGCAAATGCCGTTGACAGCACGACGCGTAGCGGAGTGGTGTCAAGCATTTAAGTGCGGAAAAATAGGTTTCTGCACGTGTTAGGAACAATAGTTTTTCTACTAGCGTGAGAAAACAAATTGAAAATAATTTAAAAAACGGAGTTTTTTTTTAAATTTTTATTACAATGAACAAAATTTTACAATATTAATTTACTTATTTATATTGTAATTAATTGTAAACGTACAATTACTAGCACTATTTAAATTAATAGCAGAAGCCAGTTGGTTGCGGTTCTCCAGTAAAGATTGGGGTGCAGGAATAATTGATATTTCAGTAGGTTGCAGCTCGTTTTCTGAGTCCTGAAGCCCATCAGTTTGTTCATGTTGTGTACTTGTTGCTGGATGGGAGTAAGAAAGGGCTACACAGCTGCTGGTGGAAGCACTGGCTGGGGTTGATTTCAATATTTTACTTGCTATTAGTTTTTTATTTTCCAAGGATTCGTTTAGATAACCTTCGGCGATTTTTGTGGATTGCCACCCCCCATGACGCTTCAGGTTGGTTATGCCCACTCCGGCATTTGCAAGGGCAGTGGCAGAAGACCTTCTATAACAGTGGCCAGTGTACTCTTCTGGATTCGGCAATCGTAAATAGGCTGCTACCTCAGATGGCATTTTTCCAAATTTATTTATGCCAACGCATTGGATGGTACATTCCCCTTTGCGATATTGTACGAAAAAACGTTGGTGTGAAGTATTTTTTGGTCTAAGTGATACATATTTTCTTATCAACGCCAAGTTTTTCTCCCCAGTGACCACAAAACTTCGGCTTGTGTGCGTTTTATTGTCGGCTATTTTCACTAAAACGAAACATTTTTCCAGCTGTACGTTTTCAAACAACAAATTTGTCAATTCTTCCCGTCTGCACGCCCCTGCTAGGCCAAAAATTGTTGCCACTTTAATTAGGAGGTATGTGTCATCAGGAGCGCTGTCTATAAATTTTTCCATGTCACTTGTGGTTAAAATTTTCGACTTTTTTGGTCTGAAGCCAACCATTTTTTTCTTGAGAAAAGAAATTAACTTAAAATGCATACCAATATCCACATTTTTTTTCAGCTTGAGCATAGTTTTCAACATTGAGTATCTTGACCAGAGTGTGGACGGCTGGTACGATTTCGATAATTCGTAAAAGTAGGCCAAAAAAACTTCTTCTCTTTCAAAATTCACATTTTTCTTCTCCTTACTCCATTTGCAAAAAAGGGTGTATTCTTTTTCATACCGTTTTCTTGATTTTTCTGGCAATAAATCTTCTTTGAGATTTTCAGCCGCCAAAAGAATCTCCTCCGGTACTTCTTCTATAAAATTTTCGTTCATCTCTTCATCGGAAATCATTTTGCGTGCCGAAGAATTCAGCAAAACTCCAGTAGAAAAACTGATAAACTAGTTTAAATTTATAATATTCTGTTGACAGTGACATACAAATCAACAACTGGTTATATACACCATAGCAACTAAGATATTTCAAAGGTAATATGATGAACAGTGACTTCAAATCGTACAGCATTTAATTTAATTAAATTTAATTTCAAAATATAACAGTGCGGAAAAATCTTTGCCGCACGGTGCGGAAAAGTGGATTTTCCGCACTAAAACATGTGCGGAAAATGCGTTTTTCCGCACGCTAGTAGAAAAAATATTAAACCAATGTTTGTTTTTTTTTAATATTTGAATAATCTGTTTTATATTTAATTTTGAGGTCATGTATTGTATATTATTATCTTGATTTTCGTTTGAAATTTTTCTTCTGCCACTTCCAGCCCTTCTATCCAATGATCCTGTATTTTCGCAATTAGTTTTGAGGCTTTGTATAGTGCTTCTTGGTTTCCCAACTTGCTCAACTATCTAGGAATACTTTCTTCGAATAAATAATTTTATATGTGGCCTTTTTTCTATTATTACTGAAATAAGAAACGCAAGGTATAGAGGTGAGATAATTGTAAAAAGCCCAGTTTACCAAAATATTCAAAAATGGCATAAAATGTTAACCTCAGTGTACGAAATTTTATTTCCGTCACTGTACGTACTTACACAGAAAAAAACATATTCTCAAAAAGAACATTTTGATATTTTCAGATAAATTTACTTATATTGAAACTAGAAATTCTTAATTGAAGGAAACAAGTTTAAGTTAAACATTTGAAAATATTTAAAAAAAGATTTTCATATCTTCAATATATATTTTCACTTTAAGAAAGTTACTTTAAAACAAATATTTGCAAATTTCTGTATGATTCCTTCATTTCTGTACTTCAAGATTTTGTACATTTTTACAGTGAATAAAAGTTATTTTTAAAATAAAGATTAGTAGCTTCAAAATAAAGTATTCCATTCTCCAAACAAGGCATCGTAACCATTTGGTTTGATATTTTGAAATACTCGATTTGAGCTGATATTTAAAAGTATAATCTAAATATGATAGTTTTAATAACCCAAAATACTTGTTCCTAGCTTTACGATTTTCGTCTTACTACGAAAGCAACCGAAATTTTCCCGAACAGCATCGCGGGCGCGACTCGCGAGACAATCCAGTTATTGTGGTCCATGGTTTCGGTGGGTCGTATCCTCACGCCTTAGTATTTGTTTAAACTTGATTTCAGTTAAAAACCTACGGAAGTTTTGTGCGTGTCAAACTGTTACATACATTTTCAACGTTTTACCAATAACGATTGCACGTAGCATTTGTAGGGATTTTTTACTCTATATGGCTGATTAGATAACTGACTAAATTATTTCAATGTTCACCAAATCGATTCACTCATTCAGTGCTCTAATTCCTTATAGTTACAATCCTTGAAGATGCCACGTGGAATCGTTCGTGAAACGTCGGAAAATAAGGTAACAGTCTGAGACCGTCTAATATCAACAACCATAACTTTCTCATTACAGGCTTTATTTATGGTATTTTAATATTGGCAATATGAGTGCCTCAAATTGAATATTCCAACATGTTCAAAATGAACATATGATATGTGTATTTTGAAGGGTAGATATTTACAATTTAAAACTATAAATGAATATTTTTATAATAATGGCTAAACGGACAATATAAATGCTCAATTTTAGTATGATATACTTTCAAAATAACAAACTGTCGCTTTGCTTTTAAAAAATAGTTTGTTATTTTAGATAGGTCGCAGGTTTAAAACTAAGATTTAATTTTTTCTGAAATCTTCCAAATAATGAAACCAAATACTTCTTTTAAAAAACTCATCATATTCCAGCTGAGTTACCTATGATCTTATTTTAAAGTTACATAACCACAAATTAATTAAAATGCATGTCTCAATATAAATTCGTAAATGTTATGATTGAAAATATATATATTTAATTTAAATCAAGTTGTACAAGAATTTCCTATTCTCTTTTTAAAACGATATCCTCTTGAGTATATACAAAGCTAACTTAGTCTTAAACTGAAACTAATATTATTAAAACAAGTATTTTCTTTTTTCCGTGTAAGAGTGTGGAAATACCAAGAATACTTTTTCCATATTGTCCCAAAGATTTAACAAATTCTTGGCTTGCCTCCAAGGATTTTATCACTAGACAATGTATTTCTTTTCTCCTCGCTATAAAGATCAAACTGAAAATTATCTCGCTCATCGCATTGTAGTGAGGAAAGAAGGAACATGAGACAACAATTTTAGAATCTGTAAAATCTTCAGGTAGCTTTTCCAAGAAAGATGAAAGTTTCACAAATTCTTCAAATAATAAATCGACATCTATGTCATTACCTCTAGCTAACTAACCTCTTTAGAAATTTTCAGAAAAGCTTTAAATTTTTTATTTACATTAAATTTGTTGTTGTTGTATTATTTTAGAGTTTTTTAGTTTCTGTTCAGTCCTTTCTGTGGTATCGTCCGTGCGGCGAGTATCGCGGCGAGATGAACTACTCCACTATGTGTTACAACGACTCTACTATGTTTTTACACTAAAGATTATAAAGATCATCATGAGAAAATTACTGCTGACGTCTTCGAAGAGTATTTTAAGCAAAATTCTGTAGTAGAGTACATGTAACAATTTTCTGCTTACTTACGTAGTTGTTGACGGACAAACGAATTATCGAAGAAAATAAACACCTTTCTATTTGATATTTCAAATTTGTCACCAGGTAGATACAATGTGGAGGGGGGGTAAATGGCCAAAATGTTTTAAAATATGTCCCTCAACCTCCCTAGTAGCGTCCTAAAATTTAAATAAACTATTTTCAGCCAATTTTCGGATTTCGGCTTGAAACATTTTGAAATTCTCACCCTGTATGCAGAGTTACTAAAAGGACTAAGAAATTAAAAGAAAGGCGACCAAGAGAGGACAACAATGAAATACCATTGCTCATGGTAGAACCAATGAGGAAATTAAAGTACTGACTATAATAGATAAAGCAAAACATCATGTCCTCTTTTCGTTAGAAACCTGAAACATGTCCGAACATAAAGTAAGTGCGAGCTTTTAGCCTTCTGTACAAAATATTTGCTTTTATCCTCAAAGACATAAAGTAGGTAGGTCAAATGACGGCACAAAAAAATAAAGATATTAATACAATCGTAGGTAACCTTTATTTCTTGTTACAACTCAGTTGATGACGTTAGCGTTTGGTCTCATGAATGTTTTTTTGCTGGCTTCTTTGAAGGTTGAAAAGAACTCGAATAAAATAAAAGATGAAACACTGTCACAGGACAAATTAAATAATATCTGGACCAAAATCGCAGTCGGGATAATGAATTTAGACTTTGCAGGTCATAACAACAATATTTTTCACAGCACGTACGGAAACAAAAAGGAAATGTAATTTGACGTGGGTCTTTTCGTTTCCTTTTTTAACTAGCTTCTGGATAATATTACAAACTGTTTGTTTTTACGCAAAGACCTTATAGTTAGGGAGGTAGTGGCAATATGGATATATGATTGGTGCGTCTCTGAGAGCAACATGAAATGAAGTTTTTAATAAAACAAACCGATCGCAATAGGCTTAAAGTTGTATGTCTGTGTGATACAATGGTACTTTTATTATAAAACCTTTTCCTTAAGCTCCTGAATTGCGTCTTTAATTTTGGGATTGCAGCGGGCAAATAGGGCATACTCAGTATAAATCGGTAATTAATTCTCAAAAGTCAAGTATACCCTATGAACTAAAATTAATCACAGTGGGTTTATTTTCAAGCAAAAAACCTAAAATTCCTGAGCTATAAGGGCTACAAATGCGGTGAAACGACACACCCTGAATACAAAATACCTCGGGATCAGCGCAGGGGAATCTGAATGTCTATTAAGAAATAATTGTAGTTTATTGTCTGCAAGACAATTAAGTGTTCACATCGGTTCCCTTTTCCATGACACAGCCGCGAATCACATCCGTAACATATATATTTTTTAGAATTGGTTTTAAAACGTAGGTGGTCCTACATTATTTTTAGTTCTTTCGTCAATGTCAAGTATTTTAATTTTATTTTCGTAACCGGGTTCTGTTTACTCTTGTTATTGCCATTTGTTTCGGATGCTTTCTGCGTGCATAAATTGTTAACACTTGGAACTCCTTAATATTTACTATACTTACGCGAGATACTTTAGGACATTTATTGTTAATTTAGTCAGGGCTAGTTAAACTATACATATACATCTCGTAAGGTAAAAAAAAGGCCTAGGAAATACCTGGGGAATCGTGGCTCCCTAAGCGTTATTCCAAATATCTGGTTTGTTCTTGTTGATAAAGTTTAATGCATAAGAGGAATACACTAACTATAGAATATTCTTTACTTAATGCTTTATTAAAAAGTAATAAAATGTTACATGATTATTAAATCCATTATCCATTAAATTATATATTTTGGAATTACAAAAAAAACTACTTGGCTAACATTACCCCATGTACTGGGGGTAATGGTGGCATGTGACCACTTTTCCAAAGCACAAGAGTAACAACATCTCCCCGTTTTTCCCAAACTCCCCACACAATAAAGAGATGGCATCCCCCTTCACCTCTTTATCCTTTTCCTCGTCGTCATTATCTTCTTCACTTGAACTCATTTCTTTGTAATTCTTCTTTTTCCTCTAAGTATTTTTTATCTTTTAACAACATGTGAAGCATTGCCTTCTTCATTTTGAACAAAAGTTTTTCTCCTATAACTTTTCTCGGCGGGTGCTTGTTTCGATAATATTTTGCAGCCTTTTTGTCTAAAACATCTTTATATATAGTAGACGTTATTATTTGGGAATGCTGTTTATTCGTGGTCCCCTGTATAGCAAAGTTGATGGTCCAGGTAGCGGCAATAATTCTTCTCATTCCTTTGTTGAGGCACCAAAAAGTTCTGAAGTTTTTTCGTGTGGTGAAGTTCTTGGAGGTTCTGGAACAAACCTGTAGTTCAGGAAATTGTTGACGCTAGTTGTGCTTGTCGCTCAGGATCTGATACATTGTTAAGACTGATGTTATGTAGCCGGGCCATTATGTATAATGTTGCCTTACCAGAGGAATTTTATAAAAGTTATTAGTAAAACAGACGAGAAATTTAATATTTACTAAATTTGGCTTATTTAAAACAAATACTAATAAATAATTATGTTTATTAAACAATAATATCCGGCATAAAATTAATTCAGTAAATAGAACCTTGGAATATCGAATGAATGCCTCTTCATCTGACAGATGAAAATAATATTATTTAAATATTTATGCAAAAATTTATAATAAAATTTATATAAATCGTAATTTTTAAATATTACGTGGTGATTCTCTGCCAAAGAAAGTGGACGGAACCCATGCAAATAAAAATAAAGATTTTTCACACTACACTGTTGCCGCCATTTTAACTTTTTTAAGCTTTTTTTTCTAATTTTCTCAGCTGTAATAATTTCTAGACATATTATATAAAAACTGTTCCCATTCCAGTTCCTTCGCTCTTTGCCCCATTATATCGAAAAGCCATAAAGTTAGTGATATCTAGTTTTAATTAAGCAGTTTATAGCGTATATGGACCTTGATATTAAAGTTAAGTGAGTTTATGTTAGCACTGAACTTTATATTGTTTACTTAAGTTACATAGAAACATCTTACAAGAAAGTAATTCGATAGATATAATGTAAACTAAAGAAGGCATATTATCTATGGCATGAAGTTTTACATTGTAACTTGTTGGTCCTTTGATGCCTCATCTTTATTAGAGCATTTTGTTGAGAAATCCCTATTGAGGCAATTTTTTTTTAGGAAACCAAGGATTAAAAATTCAGTTCTAATTTTGTTATCCTTAGTCTAAAATACAAATTATTTAATATCTAAGAATACTGTACCTATAATAAATTGAATGTATATTTATGGGTACATATACAGACGCCGTAGAAACTTATAATTTGGCACACATATACAGGCTGGTAAAAGGTCTTTACAAGAACCTACCACATATTCTTCAGACCAAAATTAGCCGATTTAAGTAAACTTACCTTAGTACAAAGTTGCTTAGTTTGGGCGCTAGACGGCGCTGAAGCGACAATTTTTAAATGGTTTTTCTGAATTAACTCAAAAACTGTTCATACTATTTTTCCGAAATTTGGTACGTTGGCATAACTTTATGGGGCAAAAATACCCATGCCACAATTCTGATTAATATCAGTCCATGGGCGTAGAACCTGGGTTTTTTACTAATTGCTTGTTTCAGAATTCTATGCCAATGGAACAAGAGGGGTTTGGGCACAAAATTCAGATAAACCAACTCATTTGCTACAAAAAAGGTACTCTTGATAAGACTCGATTCCTCTAACGGTTTTCGAGAAATTGCATTTTATTACTTAATACGTATTAGTTTTTACAAAAAAAGAAAAAAATAACTAAATCATAAACAGAAATAAATAGATATATCATAAAAATTGCTCAAAATTTCCACCATTTTTATGAATACAAAGATTTGTACGTCGAAGAAAATTAAAACGCACTCTTTGCAGAACTTGTTCATCGCCCTGAAGAATATTTATTGCATCTTGAATACGTTGCCATAGTTGTTCTGCGTTATCTGGAGTTGTCATGTAAACCACTGTCTTAAAATGCCCCCATAAGAAATAATCCAATGAATTTAAGTCCGGAGATCGTGGTGGCCAATTTACAGGGCATTACCTCTACCAATTCATTTATTTGGGTACCGCTGATTCAAAAAGTTTCTAACATTTAATGCAAAATGTGGTGGAGCTCCATCGCGCATAAACCACATATCTCTCCGAAGTTGTAAAGGTAAATCTTCTAGCAAATATGGCAGCGTATTTTGTAGATGTTGCAAATAAATTTCCCCGGTTAATCTTTGTGGAATAATGACAGGACCAACAATGTGATTACCAATTACTCCAGCCCACACATTAATTCTAAACTCATTTTGAAAATTTTTTACCTTAATAGCATGTGGATTTTTATCCGCATAAACATGTTCATTATGAAAATTTGTAATCTCTCTTCTTGTGAAACATACATCGGTAAACAAAATATTGTTGGCAAAGTTGGGAATCTCTTCTGCCTATGAACAAGCCGACTAAAAACCAGGAGCATTTCAGGATCATGAGGTAAAAGATCTTGAACTGGCATCTTATGGTATGGATATAGCAACTGTTCTTGAAGTACTTCATGAACGATATCTTTGGACACTCCTATTTACCTACCTAGCCTCCTGGTGCTTATTTCTGGATCTTCTGCAACACGTTCTAAAATGTCTTCCTCGACTTTAGGAACCCTTACAAAACGCTGTCTTCCATTATCAATGACTTTAGGAGTGAATTGGCCGTTTTCCTGCAGTCGTCTTTCAACAGCAGCAAACGTCGCGTGGCTTGGTATACGACGATTTGGAAACCTTTCGGAGTAGACTGTGACACATTCTCGACCATTTCCTTGGCAATACCCGAATACCAATATTATATCGGTATATTCTGCATTAGTGTATTGCATCGCCATGATAATTCACGACAATTAAAGTTTTCTAATAATTAATGCAAGCAGATAAAATGATTGAACGTTAGCAACAATATTAAATGGTTCAAATTTAACAATAATCTTATGTTGTCAGATGAAACTAATAATAACCAACAATACCAATCGTTTGTGAGGTGTAAGGTCGTACATACCTGAAAAATACCGTGCGAACAAAAAGCAGATGATAAGAAAACTGTTCAAGAGGTTTTTTGTAGTAAATAAGTTGATTTAATCTGAATTTTAAACTTAAACCTCTTATCTCCCATTGGCGTAGAAATCAAAAACAGAAAAATTCTATAAAACCCAAGTACTACGTGGTAAAAACTACTACGTATTAAGTAATAAAATGCAAATTTCTCGAAACCCGTCAGAGGAATCGAGTCTTATCAAGAGTATCTTTTTTGTAGCAAATGCGTTGGTTCATCTGAATTTTGTGCCCAAACCCCTCTTGTTCCACAAGCAATTAGTAATAAACCCAGGTTCTATGCCCATGGACTGATATTAATCAGAATTGGGACATGGGTTTTTTTGCCCCATAAAGCTATGCCAACGTACCAAATTTCGACAAAATAGTATGAACAGTTTTTGAATTAATCCAGAAAAACGATTTAAAAATTGTCACTTCAGCGCCGTCTAGCGCTCAAACTAAGCAACTTTGTACTAAGGTAAGTTTACGTAAATTGGCTAATTTTGATCTGAAGAATATGTGGTAGGTTTTTGTAAAGACCTTTTACAGACACCCTTGTATGTTATAGGATAGGGAAAAAAAATTATCATTTTGTCACCTAACATTGATAAAACATTGTAATAGTCATCTATATGACTACTACCATTTTACTTTCCTATAAACGTAAAATTCGATTTTTAACATTTAAATGACAGCCTTAGCCCTTTTCGGTCAACAAGCTAGGAGTTAGCTGCTAAAACATTTTTGTAATTTGTAATGACTATGAACCCAGTGTAAGTAAGCAAGAATTAAAACACCACTAGTTTTAACAATGAAATTTCAAATAAGTAATGTTTTTAAATGTCACTGTGAAATTTAGTGTTTAATTATGTTTTAGAAGTATACGAGGTTCATTATTTGTATTAAGAAGTTTGCTTTAAAATAAAACACACTGTACAACAGTAAATCATAATAAGTATTTCCATATTATTATTGGGTATTGCTAATTAATACCTTTTCTTAAATATTCGATTACTGTCAGGCATAGGTACTTATTATTCTATTTATTTCTGGCACGTTCAGCCTTAATTACCTAGTTATTATTACAATTTCGACAAACTAATTAATAATAATAATAATAAATCCTTTATTCATACGTAAGCCATTACAATGGATGTACACGTCAATTAAAACAGTAGAAAAAAAAAAAAAAATTTAAAATAAATTCTACAACATTTCACTAAACAAACAAACAAACATTTAAAAACTGTCATTTAAAAATTCAGTCACAGAATAATATGCTTTAGAAGCCAGGAGTTTTTTTAATTTCAATTTTAAAGCTCTTTAATGTCCTATCCCTTAAGACACTGGGAAGTCTACTGAGAAGCTTCACGCCTACATAAGATGGCGTATTCTCATACTTTCTAGTTTTATGCGCAACTACCCTCAGTAAGCAGGGGCCAGTTCTAGTATTGTAAGTATGATTTATGTTATTTTTTGGATAGTGATGTAGATTTTCTCTAGCATATAGCAAACATTTGAGTATATAAATACATGGCAATGTCAAAATGTTATTAGCAATAAAGATGGGTTTACACGAGTCCATTGGTTTCAGATTAAATATTAATCGAATGCACTTTTTTTGGGACACAAAGACTCTATTTACAATACTAGCACCTCCCCAAAGTATAATGTTATAAGTCAGATGACTATATACTAAAGAGTAGTACAAATCAATTAAGGATTTATGATCCAGAAGCTTTTTCATTCTGGATAAGGCAAAATACGACTTATTTATTCTTTTACAGGCACTATCAATTTGTTCAACCCAATCAAGGGTATTGTTAAGGTATATACCCAAAAATCGTGCGCTTTTCTGAGATTCAAGCCTTAAATTCTCATCGACTTGAAAACCTGGATGGACACAACTCCGGAGTGAAAACTTAATTGCTACTGTCTTTTTCGCATTTAAAATCAGTGAATTTGATCTACACCACTCCTGAAAGGCCCCAAAAATATCTTTTATTTTAAGCTCAAGTTCCTCAGCGGTCCGCGCTGAGACTACAAAAGACATATCATCGGCAAACATTACAATTTTTTCTGCTGAGATGCAGGCTGGCAAATCATTTACATAAATCAAGAAAAGCAATGGTCCCAGCACGGAGCCCTGTGGCAGGGCCGTAGATAGGGGGGGGGGGTTTAGGGGGTTCAAACCCCCCCCCCCCATAACAACGAATGTTCAGTTCTACCTTGTTAACCACCGTAAATTTTAATAATAATTCTAATAAATTGCCAGAGTTTTCTTACCTAAACCCCCCCCCCCCCCCCATGGGTAACGCCTAGCTACGGCCCTGCCCTGTGGTACTCCCACATCCAATTCACATTTCTTAGATTCGACACCATTAATTTTAACACAGACCTTTCTATCACTTAAATAGGAACGCAACCAATTTAGTATGTTGCCTCTGAATCCCAGAGCGAATAATTTGTCACACATGAAGTCTATATTCAAGGTATCGAGAGCAGCTGACAGATCGAAAAACAAACCAGCAGTCTCATAGCCCGAATCCAGTTTTTTATATGTAAATTCCAGAAAAGAATTAGCGGCAGTCTCTGTTGACATTTCAGCCCTAAATCCAAACTGATTTTCAGTTAACAAAGAATACTTATTTCTAAACTTAACAATTTTATCGTACATAACTCGTTCGACCACTTTCACAAGAACACTCAATATAGTAATTGGCCTATAATTATGTATATCGGTTGGATCGTCTTTTTTAAAAACTGGAATAATAGTCCCTAACTTTAGTATATTGGGAAAGTGACCCATGTTTACCGAATGATTAATTAAGTAAGTCAATGGTCCCGCGATCAATTATTACAGTTTTTGGAGATCATTATTTGTGTAAATTGAAGAAGAAATGTTTATTACTTAAGCGCAAGTGATTTTCTAGCTCTGTATTTTCGACAAAAAAGTGGTCTTTCCAAAAATTATCAAAGGACAAAATCTTTTTAGAAGTTCAGGGAATAACCCTTTCAATTTTTGCCGTATATTTAATAAACACCCTGTATAAACGTAAACATTTTTTGTTCATAATTTATCCCTAGGTCATGTATCTAGTCATAAATAAATAAATGCAGATACAATAAGTAGGTAGGTATCTACATAAAACTCTACTTTGTATAGGTAATATAGGTATGATAATAAAAGGCTGGCCTTATAAATTCATAACGCTCGTCTTTTGTCTAGGAACTTTACTATAAACCATATTGATTGTATTTTATTATATAGTATTGCAACCAAAACATAATTTTTGTTTATTGGGACTCGCTTGCAAAGTAGATACAATAATTATTACTATGTAGGTAACGCAAAATAAAAAATCAAGGAAGTCTTGATGTATTAATCTTGAAACGTAACCTGTTTTTCTTTTAATTACATTATTGTAGCAATGTGCTACTTTTTTGTAAAATAAAAGATGCCGCAATCAGAACTTTTCTAGTCGTCCTTGTTTTTGATATACGGGATGTTTTTGAAAATTTTACATTTTGGGACCCCCCCCCCCCCCCCATAATTAGGCTACGCTGTAGCTTATCAAAGAGAAAACAAATGATCTTTTTGTAGTTTTTACGTAGAATACAGTGACGTACTCAGACTTTTCCTACGTTCAATAGTTTCCGAGAAAAAAAAATTGCTTTTGTTGAAATGTGTCATTCTATACATATATTTTTTAATAATATAATTTAACTTATAACAAGCTTTTCAGAAATATATTATACCTTATTTTTATTTTTAATATTAAGAACGAAATTTACGTTTGATTAAAAAATATACATTTTTTGTTGGTAGGCCATGACGGGTATTTAAAAAAACTATTACTGGTATGATAATTACTGCAGAGGAAATATATTTGGGAAAAAAGCTGAAACTTTATAGAACTTGCTCATAAATATTATTCAAATTATTTTCCATTATGCCTTAGACATGTTTCACACATAGTTCTTATTCGCCTTAATGAATTTAAAATAATAAAAGGCCGCGTTTGTTAATCCCTAAATGATCTTTCAGTGGCATTTCTTAAATCTGCAATTGTTTGGTATTGAATAGAATAAATTTTATTTTCAAGGTATCCCCACAAGAAGAAATCCAAAACCGACAAGTCGAGAGACCTTGGTGGCCATCTTACAGGTCCATTAGTTCCAATCCCAGTGGCCTGGAAATTATTATTTAAGTAGGCCCTGATATTGAAACCCGCTAAGGGCACGTCTTCTATTATTTCCGGCACAACGTTTTTCAGAATTTACAAATAATTATTTGCATTAGGGCTGCCTTCAAATATATTATAAATTATTTTGATTACTAGTATAAAACATGAAAAGTTAAAGCCAAACCTCCCCTGCCGTTCGAGTGGAAATATTACATGCTGATTTTCCTGAGACCAAAACCTCGTATTGTGCCGATTAAATATACCAGTACTGGTGAAATGAGCCTCATCGGACCATACAACGGTTCCCTCAAAATTATTTTCCCTGTTGATATTTTGTAAATACCAATTACAGAACTCTATACGGCGCTGTGCATCACCAGGATGTAAGTTTTGTACTAGGTGGAATTCATATGGCTTAAAATTGTGTTTTTTTTTTAGAATTGTTTGAGCTCTTGATTTAACTACTCCAACCGAACCTTCAACCATTCTGCATGGGGTTTCAGCTTAAAGGGTCTATTTATTAAAGGGGTGAGACACTAAAAGACAAAATCGATAAAGGCAAATTAGGAACCCCCGTATTTCCGAAACGGCTGAAAATAAATATTAACAACTATAGGTTTTTGAACTCGGATCGCCAAGTGCAATTCACTCGTGTGGTTATTGATGAGGATTGCCATTTAAAAAGATTCAAAATAGCGTCGTATCTGTGAAATTTGTTCGTTTACTTCTTATTTACATTAAGCCAATGAATGATATCATTAGTATTATCCACGACTACAACAGACCCAGGAGAAATAAGATTCAGCATTTGCTGAAAGTATTCTTCAAAGACATCAGCGTTTATGTCTTCATAATAGTCTCCAAGTTCATTTTGATTTAAATGCTTAGTAAGCCGCCATCGATGGTAGGTAAACTACCTGTGCCTCTAGCTACCCGATCTCGGGACTCCTGACAATAATCATAGGTACAATAATAATAATTGGACAACACCTATGGAATTCGGCGAAGACCACTGAGTTTTATAGTTCAATAATTATTGCTCTCGCAGTAAGCAACAGACTATAGTTGCATAAAATTTAGGGACAATAATATGAAGCTATTTAGGCAAAAATCATTTTATCCCAAAAATAAAGCAAAATTTGCAACCCTCATTTTTTCTTAATGATTTATTATGATATATTAAAGTAATTTTTAAAAGGAAATACTAAATTTATTTTTACTATTATTTGCCCCCTCTGGCAAAGCATTCCAACCTGCATCTTGCCCCTAAAGAGTTCTGCTGACTCTCTGAATAAAGTAATGTGTGTGTCTGTTTTGTACTACAATACCTATTGAACGCACGAATGTAACGAAGGAGAAATTCAAAACTCGGTAATAGATGGCCCTGAATGTATTGAATTATATGTATTCTACAATTGTGTTATATCTTCTATAAAGTCACATAGGATGTTCCCGAAAAGTGTACAGTCTGTCTGTACATAACTGTATGTACGTTTGAGACCCACTAAAAAAAATCGGAAAATAACAAAAAAGTTTTTTCATACACGAGGCAAATAATGCAGACAATAATTATTGTTGCATAACCACTTTATACTTCTGTTGTCCTGCTACCTACTAAGCTGCTCCTAGTTTAAACTATTAGAAAATAAACAGACAAATAGTTACACTAGAAACTAGATTCTGGCTGCCCAGTCAGGTCGAAAGCATGTTGCGTTAAAGCTCTTGGCTAGAGGGCGACACTCATTGATTTTTGTCCATTAAATTATAAATTTATTAATTTTAACATTCAAAGATGGCAATAGTAAAAAAATGGTTTATTTATGGATTGTTAAGATCAGCACAAGCACTGTCAGAAAACTCTATCCAGGCGCTCTGCGAGCGGTTCGTATGCGATGTAAGTATAGGATTTGCGTTCGCAAAAGAAATTAATCCATGCTTCGCAATGACTTTTCTCCTCTACAATGCGGATGATTGAAAAATATAAAGAAAACAAAGTATTCCTCCACACATTATTTAAAAGGCAGTTTAATTAATAACTCCAGTACCTGTGAAATAACTAGAAATCTAGTACGAGACAGTTTATGTGGCGTACCGTACAATTTATTTATGCATTTTAAATAACATGTCACAAAAAAAGATATGGACCACCTCGTAGAATTGTTCTTTTCTCCACCTAAACAAACATCGAACAAACAAATAAATTTTTACCCCCGGTTTGAATTGATGTTCTTAATAAAATCTTGACGAGCGTTTAAAAGCTGTACCGATGCCGATGGTTAGACCACCCAGGATACCGATAAGCCAAACAAAAATAAAAATGAAATATTATTTTTCAGATTAGTATTCTTGAAAGTGATGGTAGGTCCGAAGATTTAGCATAGTATGGAGTTGTTTAAATGATATTTTATTGTTATGTTAGTACTTTTATTACTATTTTTATTGGAAATGTTTAGTTCGATATATTATACAAGATGTCCCATTAAGATCGTCGAGATACGGTATTATGAAGAAAACATCATAAACATGTTATTAACTAAATTGACTAAGAGAAATTGACGTAAAAAGACCCAAACTAGGCGCTAGGGGGGGGAATTACTATAACATAACTAAAAATTGGGTTTATATCCATCCTGCTGCAGCCACATATTCATTCTGTACTCTTCTACCTATTCTGATAGTTCTGCAAGTGTAACTTGAAGAGAATGTAAATAACGTTCTCCAGTTAAAGTGCTTTCGTAAAATTGAGGTCCAATAAGATATCCATTAAATAAACCGCACCAAGCATTTATTCCAAACAGTGGCGGTATTCCGTTTTGCGCGTGAGCGTGAGAGGCAGTATTTTACTCTCAGCCGTAGATAAAGGTATGTTGTTGTTATTATTGTTAAAACTTCCTTTCCGACATTTAATTTAGCACTTAGATGGTGCAGTGCACACAGGGACGCGCCAGGTATTTTATAAAAATATTATAATATTGAGCTAAAATTACCACCCTTCTCTCATAGTTGATCGTTAAAATTTTTAAAGAAAACTCTATAATTTTTAGTACTAATGTCTGTATTTATTTGTGACAAACAGAAAGTACACAAAAATATTAATAGAATACGAAACAACAGTAACAAAACAAAAACAGTATGAAAGTTACAAAACATTAATTCAAAATATTAAAAAAAAAATAAAGAAATAAAAGTAGCGATTGTTTTGAAACATATAACACATGATACATGATGGAGAGGTCTTACAAAAATTGGACTTTTCTAACTTTACTTTTTGCAAATTCATTAACAAGATTTTCCATTTCATGTTGCTTTAAAAAGTCAGACTCTATAGAAATGATAGCAATATTTTCTAACCGCTCTTGGCCCATTCTAGATCGTAAATAATTATATCAACTTTAATTTAGAGAATGACCTCTCGGCTGTAGCTACAGAAACTGGAATGGTTAATAATATGCGCAATGCAATCTTAATGTTTGGAAATGAGTGGGTTAGGTTATTTATTGCAATGTAATTAAGTGTTTCTACTACAGACGTCGCGTTTTTGTCGCCATTTTGCAGAAATTGTAATTCGTGTAAAAGTTCTGTTCCGTCTATATCTTTCTCGTTTCGATCTTTGTCAGTTAAGGTTTCTTCCAGTGTTTTACAAAAATTAAATTGATTGTATATATATTTATATTTATAGACTTAACAATTTTGTTGGGTATAGAATTCAATTATATTAATAATTACTAAATTATTCTAGATATTTGTGAGCTTTCTTTTTTTTTATTTTTCTTTTCGGGTTAGATAGAACAGTATACTGGGACCACTAGTAGACTGAATCTTGCCTATTTTGAAATCAACATATATTCATTGTAATATTATTTTTTTTTTGTTGAAATAAAGACCTTTATTATTATTATTATTATTATTATTATTATTATTATTATTATTATTATTATTATTATTATTATTATTATTATTATTATTATTATTATTATTATTATTATTATTATTATTATTATTATTATTATTATTATTATTATTATTATTATTATTATTATCTTGGACAGAGTATTTGCCGAGATCCTCAACATTCCACAAAAAATTAAAAACATCAGAATAACAGGTTAATAGGTACGGATAAAAGAGTAATGTGTAGCATTCCGAAAAAGCAATGTACTTTTTATTTCATTTCTTGATTTTTAATCGGCTGGTCGTCACCTTCGTAAGAAAATTGTTTTATTAATCTTCCGTGGCCTTAAAAATTTCTGCGGATATAAATTTTGCATCAACTTCTAAGCAAGAAGCTAGTTCTTTGGCATCTACTAATAGGTCACTGAAGCCTTTGTCAGATCGATACTGTTTTACAAATTCATTGAGGTTATTTAAACTTTCGCAAGCCTGACAAATATTAAATGTTTTTCATTGCAGAATCTTAGTAACAACATACACTTTACTTAGAATCTTGTACCACAAGACTACCATACACACAAACTCATAATTTTTAATTTTTTTTTACCTAGGGAGGTAGCTAGATGTTTTGCAGTATTGTCAAAATTATTTCCGGATAAAATTTTATAAAGAGCATCGTAAATTTCGCCCAACTGAAATCTTAGAGGGGTTATTGGATCAATTCTGCTAGACCATTAAGTATCTGACAAAGGCTTCAATATCAGACTTGAAATGTTACTTTTCAAAACAGACCACCGATTGGTTGAGGCAGAAAAAAAATTATATAATTCTTGAACAGTTGAAAAAAAATGTGTACTAGCAATATTGGATTTCACAGCATCGTTTATGACAAGGTTCAAACTCTGGTTACAACAAGGTACAAACATTGCTCGTGGATTAATGTCTAAGATTCTTTGTTGTACACCTTGATGTTTACCCTTCATATTTGAACCATTATCATAACCTTGGCCGCGCATAATATAAATGCCTAAACCGCATAATTCTCCAAAGTTTTTAGTAAAAAGTTGGTTAAACCTTCACCTGTTGTATCACTTGTAGGACGAAATGTTAAAAAAACGTTCTTCGACACTAAATTTATTGTTTTTTAAATTAACGTATCTTAAGCAAACAGAAATCTGCTCCTGGCGGCTCACATCAGGAGTAAAATCAAGTAATATAGAAAAATACTTTGCTTCTTTAACTTCGTTTAAAATATTATTTCTCATATTGTCACCTATTAATTTAATGGTTTCGTTTTGAATTTTTTCTCCAAGGTAAAGTGGAATATTTTTTTGAGATCTATTAATATGTGTAGACATGACTGGATCAAATTTTGCTATCATTTCTATACATTTTAGAAAATTTTCATTATTTCTTTCAAATAATTTGTTACTAGGACCACGAAACGTCAAGTCTTGTTCAGCCAAAAATTGAATAGTATAAATTATTCTTTCGTCGACACTGCGCCAATGTTTAGTTTTATTTTTTAATAAATTTTGCATTTCCGAATCAACGGTTCGATTAGTTTTTAATCTTTCTAGTAAATCTGACCAGACACGTACATTTTGAAAATGAGATTTACTTTTTTCGTGGATTTTCAGATGTTCGCTTAAATGATGCCAATCATTGAAACCGTCTTGGTTACTTAATTTAGTGTTTTTAAAAGTTGAGGTCATTGAATATTTTACAGCAGAAGCAGAAAACTTCATTTTTTTCAATAGAATATAGCAACCAATGATGCTGAACCTTTTCACCATTTAACAAAATTGGAGTAAAATATATATCGGAAAACTTACGTCCACTTTTGTCTTTAGGATATCTACATAATTTTATTTTGATAATGCATTGAACCTTTTTCGACAAGTTCTTGCACCTGGATTGAAGACGATACACTCGGCCAAAGACCTGGATCGTTAGAAAGGGGCGAGTCTTCGGATAATTCGTCTTGCTTACTCGAACATGATGGTACCGCTGACTGAAACGTAGCAGGATCCAATTATTTTGGACCTTCATCCTCATTAGCTTGCTTTTCTAATTCTGATGGCAGGTTTGATTTTGTTGAATGTAGAAAATCATTGTTATCAGAAGTAGTGTCTTGTGTGGTCTTTCGAAAAAAGTTATAATTTTGAAATTGGTTTTCTCCAAGTCTTCCTCCCGTTTTCGCTTGTTAAGCAAGTTTTGGTAGTAGAGTCATTCCTGAATAAGCATGTCAACAAATTTTAAAAAATCGCAGGTCGCATTCACAAACAGAAGTTCGTACATTATTTGTTGTTTCTCCACCCCTTTCAAAAGACATATCTGAAGAAGAACTGAGAGAAGTTGTCGACTATCCATTTGATTCTTTTGTTTTTAAGGAAGTAATAAAGTTTCCATGTCACACCCAAGCTGTAGAAAGGGCGTTATTGGCAACACGATTTTCTCCAGACAGGTTATGCTACAATTGAATGGAAAGAAATAGTTTTTTATTAAGATTTAAAACAATTTATGACATTTTTACATATTTCTCGATATTTTTTGTGATTGCTTACGCTTGTCATTTATTTTCGACAAATGAGGTGTTTATGTTTGTATTCTGCTGCGGGAGTGGAAAACACCCTTGCCAAAAAAACAAAAATAATGATGACTTTAACATTTCAAATTTTATACATTAGGCCCCATTTCCATTCTGTATCGATCTGCCGTTTTTGAAGCTTTTGTGATTATTCTTAAGTAAGTAAGTGTTGTCTGTTGAAAAACAAACCGCTGTTGGCAGTGAGGTAAAAAGTGATCTTAGTCAATATATTTTATGTTTAAAATGTGGATTTTCGTCATTGCATGAACAAATTAAATTAAAAAGCAATGGTGGCCCGACCCCTAAAATGAATTTAATTAACACGAGAGAGAAGCATATCGGTAATTTTCAGAATATTGGTATCAAAAAAATGCATGGCTTAGGGGAATGCAACCACACATCTATGTAGCTACAGTATAGATCTGTGGTGTCAACAAGATTCCATTATTATGAGAACAGCTCTCGTCGCTCCAAATAATGTGCTAGGTAAATTATTTATTTTTGCTAGATATATCGGTAGGTACTGTGGTACTGTTTAAAATGCGAAAATAAAAAAAAATTATCAGACTTTTTCCGTATCTTTTTAAATCTACTGTATCTATCATACAGTATATCCAAATTTAATCAACTTGGGCTCGTTTGAAACAGTTTTCAGTTTCAGATTTTTCAAATTTTCTTAATTATATTAAAAAGCACGACATATATTTTTGTCACTAGGCTTGAAGAGCATAACAATGGCTACATTCTGGCGCAATCCGTGATTCTTTATTAGTTTTTGAAGTATTTGCAAATAACTATTTTAATTAAAATAATTAATGTTTACCGTTAAACGAAAGGAATTTAAAGGTTGCTTTGTCATTATTTTATTTAGTAACAATAATATTAACAAAATCAAAATGTTTAGCTTTTGTTACATTTGTGTTGGCCTATTTTCGCACTTTAAATTAAATGGAAAATCCTAAAGGGAAACCTTTATCTGTCGACATTTTTGAATATTGCACAAAATTTTAACTACACGAATTTTAAATTCACTTAATATCAAAGTTGCCTAGCATAGTCGGATTTAGGAGTGGGCAACAAGGGCTCCACAAATTCAAATTTTTTGCAAATTAGTTCCGAAAAACTTCAACAATCAAGAATTGCAAAAATTATGTTTGATCTTTTCTATAAATAATTATGGGCTTTCACCTGCTTGTAGCCTTAGGGCCCCAGACCTTTAAATCCGGCCCTGTTACCTAGCAACTAGCAGGGATGGCAAACATTTGTTTCCGTGGCATATGTAAGTTGAATATAACTCATCCAACGACTAAATTAAATATATACTAAATAAACAATACCTTAGGAATAGCATTCAATATCATTTTATGTCTTCAAGGTATATGAATTTAAAAGAATTGTCTTTCATTATCCATTTGTTTCGAGAAAATCGATTAACAGTCTACCAACTCAACGTAAAAAAAAGAAAGAGAAAAGTTAAAAGGGTAATTTAATTTGTAAACTTGGCACGATATAAACCCTAACTTGTGATCAGGTAACAATAAGTGATAGCCGATAAGTTTATAAAAGCTTTTATTATGAATAATTATATTCCCAACAATGTTGCCAATTTTATAGTATTAAATCTAATTCTTATAAGCATTTTTTTACTATTGTTGTTGTTTCATATTGACGGCGTTCTGGCATAAATCATTATTACCCTGGAGAAAAACTAGTTTTAGCTTTATAATTTAACTCAAATTTGTTTGTTTTTCATACAGAGACAAACACATAAATATATACAGTAATGGACTTAATGAGGTTGTCAAATTATTAGGGGAGCATTATTTAAAAAACTATAAACAAAGATAAACACAGATTTTTGTCAGAGTGCGAACTTATATTGTTATACTTTACGAAAATCAAATTAAATATTTAGTTAAAAAGTGAGCAAATTCATAAATCGCTTGACATGACATATCCCACTGATATCAGTAAAAGGTAAACAGAAAGAAATAAGAGGTCAATTAAAATTGTAACTAAAATGTTGTTCTTCGACGTTATATTCTGGTGATCCTAATGTTTTCTAAAATAATATATAGAAAGTTGTTTTCAAAATAACTTTTATTTTCCTTGGTGTAGTCCTTTTTGTTTATTCAGCAGGAGCATTTCGTATGCCTATAAATAGGATTTTTATTTTTACTTTTTAAGTTTCAGTAGGTATAAATGAAAAATCGGGAAAATCATTTAAAACACGACTTTCGTAGCCTCTAAAGCTTTTTCTTTTTTAAGATAGTAATTTATGTACTACTCAACTTTTTAAGGCTCTTCGAGAACGGAGTTGTAGAGGGGCATTAGGTCTACAATTTAATTATTTTGGAATTATACAGACTGTCCCTAATAGTTACGGCTCATCAACCATAAGTTTTTTCTTAATTGAACGCCCTTTATATTATGACATTTAAGGATGTCTTGATCAATTCAAAAAATATTGTCTAAAATTAATCGTTTTTGAGTTATTAACGATTTTTCAAAAAGTGGATGTTTTGCAGCACTTAAAAAAAAATGACCTGTCGGTAGTACTGACCGATAGTAACAAAGGCAATTTGGGTTATGGGGTGCTCGCTATACAGGGTGTGGTTTTTTTTTTAAAGTTTTACATGACGATATCTCGCAAACGGTTTAAAATATTTTCTTGAAATGTTAAGGAGGTAATAGTAAGATGAGGGGACATATTCAAACATATTTTTATCATATACCCCCTGTCCCCATTTTGAGGGGGGGGGGGGGGGGGGAAGTTTGAAATTTTGAATGGGATTATGTACTTTTATTTATTAATTTCGAATCTACGTAAAAAGCTACGTATGTGTTCAAAAAAAAAATTTGATTTGCTCCACTGGTTACGGAATTATGATTTATTAGGTTATAAAAATTAAAAAATATTATTT
This sequence comes from Polydrusus tereticollis, assembly GCA_963920685.1. Classification (NCBI taxonomy): domain Eukaryota; kingdom Metazoa; phylum Arthropoda; class Insecta; order Coleoptera; family Curculionidae; genus Polydrusus; species Polydrusus tereticollis. Next base: position 13,320,384 of record OY987335.1, on the reverse strand, counting down.
ACCATTTATCGCCTGTCATGTTTTAGGAGATGTTCGAAATGTCTCCCTTCAACTTTCAAACATTTTCTCGCCCTTTTTTAAATGTATTTCGTACCCGCTCTAACATTTCAGGTGTCACTAAAAGGCAGGCAAAACCGGATTCGGTTTTTCACATTGTCTACAGGTGCAGTCGCCATCACTTTGTCTTTTATAAATCCCCAGTTCGTTCAATTGATTACGGGCCTGTATTGCATAATTTTCCGTCCTGTTGAAACCACATCTCAGGAGTAGCTAGAAACGGACAGTTCTGGCTCAGGTGGTGCTGGTGGTGCTGGTGGTGCAACTAACCCGGGTGGTGCGGTGGTGCGTTTTATGACCTAACCCGGGTGGTTCGGTGGTGCGTTTTACGATCTAACCCAAGTGGTGCGGTGGTGCGTTTTATGATCTAACCCGGGTGGTTCGGTGGTGCGTTTTATGATCTAACCCGGGTGGTTCGGTGGTGCGTTTTATGACCTAACCCGGGTGGTTCGGTGGTGCTGTTTTACGAGACCAGTGATGCTGGTGGTGCTGTTTTACGAGATCAGTGATGCTGGTGGTGCTGTTTTATGATCTAACCCGGGCGGTTCGGTGGTGCGTTTTATGACCTAACCCGGGTGGTTCGGTGGTGCTGTTTTACGAGACCAGTGATGCTGGTGGTGCTGTTTTACGAGATCAGTGGTGCTGGTGGTGCTGTTTTATGATCTAACCCGGGCGGTTCGGTGGTGCGTTTTATGACCTAACCCGGGTGGTTCGGTGGTGCGTTTTATGACCTAACCCGGGTGGTTCGGTGGTGCTGTTTTACGAGACCAGTGATGCTGGTGGTGCTGTTTTACGAGATCAGTGGTGCTGGTGGTGCTGTTTTATGATCTAACCCGGGCGGTTCGGTGGTGCGTTTTATGACCTAACCCGGGTGGTTCGGTGGTGCTGTTTTACGAGACCAGTGATGCTGGTGGTGCTGTTTTACGAGATCAGTGGTGCTGGTGGTGCTGTTTTATGATCTAACCCGGGCGGTTCGGTGGTGCGTTTTATGACCTAACCCGGATGGTTCGGTGGTGCTGTTTTACGAGACCAGTGGTGCTGGTGGTGCTGTTTTACGAGACCAGTGGTGCTGGTGGTGCTGTTTTACGAGACCAGTGGTGCTGGTGGTGCGTTTTATGATCTAACCCAAGTGGTTCGGTGGTGCGTTTTATGATCTAACCAGGATGGTTCGGTGGTGCTGTTTATGAGCTAACCCGGGTGCTTTCGTGAGGCGGCTCTGTCAATATCTCTCTACTGTGTTAATTTATGCGGGTAATAAAACCGACAAGGGTCGGATCGGCCTGCATGCTTATAGAGGTAAAAAACCGCTTTAGAATGTTTTTGGTATATCTTTTTTAGATAATTTTGGGGGAAATAATTTGCCTGAGATGCCAATTAAAAAAAGCCTACATTTAATTGTATTTTAGATTCTTGAATTTTGTACATGGATTAAAAATCTACTATTTCTTGAAATTGTATACATTATGTTAGATAATTAAGGAATAAAAAAGATGAAAATAACAATTATAATTAGAAAAAAAATATTTTAATGTTATTAAGACTTTGTAAATATCTGTAAAAACTGTTCTAAATCCTGTCATTTCTGAAACTTGTATACTGAGTGTTTAGAATTTAGTAAAAAATTAAAAAAATGTTTTAACGTTATTAAGCCCTGTGAAACTTTGTAAAAAATGACTAAAACAGTCGCAAATCGTCCTATTTTCTTAAAAGTGTATACTGAGTGTTTAGAATTTAGTAAAAATTAAAAAAAATGTTTTAAATTTGTTAAATCATGTGAAATCTTGTATAAAATGACTAGAACCATTCTTAATCATGACATTTCTGAAAATTGTATACTGAGTGTTTAGAATTTAGTAAAAAATTAAAAAAAATGTTTTAACGTTATTAAGCCCTGTGAAACTTTGTAAAAAATGACTAAAACAGTCGCAAATCGTCCTATTTTCTTAAAAGTGTATACTGAGTGTTTAGAATTTAGTAAAAATTAAAAAAAAATGTTTTAAATTTGTTAAATCATGCGAAATCTTGTATAAAATGACTAGAACCGTTCTTAATCATGGCATTTCTGAAAATTGTATACTGAGTGTTTAGAATTTAGTAAAAAATTTAAAAAAATGTTTTAACATTATTAAGCCCTGTGAAACTTTGTAAAAAATGACTAAAACAGTCGCAAATCGTCATATTTTCTTAAAAGTGTATACTGAGTGTTTAGAATTTAGTAAAAATTAAAAAAAATGTTTTAAATTTGTTAAATCATGTGAAATCTTGTATAAAATGACTAGAACCGTTCTTAATCATGGCATTTCTGAAAATTGTATACTGAGTGTTTAGAATTTAGTAAAAAATTAAAAAAAAAATGTTTTAACGTTATTAAGCCCTGTGAAACTTTGTAAAAAATGACTAAAACAGTCGCAAATCGTCCTATTTTCTTAAAAGTGTATACTGAGTGTTTAGAATTTAGTAAAAATTAAAAAAAAATGTTTTAAATTTGTTAAATCATGTGAAATCTTGTATAAAATGACTAGAACCGTTCTTAATCATGACATTTCTGAAAATTGTATACTGAGTGTTTAGAATTTAGTAAAAATTAAAAAAAATGTTTTAAATTTGTTAAATCATGCGAAATCTTGTAAAAAATGACTAAAACAGTCGCAAATCGTCCTATTTTCTTAAAAGTGTATACTGAGTGTTTAGAATTTAGTAAAAAATAAAAAAAATGTTTTAAATTTGTTAAATCATGCGAAATCTTGTATAAAATGACTAGAACCGTTCTTAATCATGGCATTTCTGAAAATTGTATACTGAGTGTTTAGAATTTAGTAAAAAATTAAAAAAAATGTTTTAACGTTATTAAGCCCTGTGAAACTTTGTAAAAAATGACTAAAACAGTCGCAAATCGTCATATTTTCTTAAAAGTGTATACTGAGTGTTTAGAATTTAGTAAAAATTAAAAAAAATGTTTTAAATTTGTTAAATCATGTGAAATCTTGTATAAAATGACTAGAACCGTTCTTAATCATGACATTTCTGAAAATTGTATACTGAGTGTTAAGTATTTTAGTTGAAAATAAGATCATAAATCATCTATACAAAACAAGCGCCCCTTATGGATTTGAACGAAAATCATAGATTCGACTATTTTCATGAAAAATAAATCTAAGTACGGAATAATGCAGGAAGATTATCTATTTTCTTGGTTTAGAAAGTGATGTAGTTAAGATTTATAACTTAGGAATAAATAAATTATTATTAATCTTTTCGACCTATTTCTCTTGCATATTTAATTTCTTTGATAGTAAGAACTAATCTTTTTATTTTACAAAGTAAAAAAAAAAAGCTAAAGATCGGCGTTGTCAGTCAGGTATAAGAACTGATTTAACACGATGGTTTTTGTACAAACGTTCACATACAATTGTATGCTTTTTAACCGATTGTGTCGGAAAAAAATGACGATTTATAGATTAGATATTTAGACGAAGAGCTAACCTTCTCAATAAAGTATTGATTATTGCCCTGCTAGCTAGATAACACTTTTTATGTTAGTCAAAAAAAATTTTTTTTTTCGGACGCTATTACAGATTTCATCGTTAACTAACAAACATTAAGACCAAAAAATTAGCGTGCAAGATGAAATGTATAGGTTCACTTCATTTCTACATTATTTTACAACTCTCAATCGCATTAAAAACAAGATCGAATAAAAAATAACTTATGACATATGGACGAAAAATGTTTTTCGGGCTATTTAGGTTAGCGACCGCATTACGTCTGAAATACTACATTTTTCGAGCTTATAACATAATTTACTATTTTAACGTTAAAATAGGGGAAATGATGTATCGAAGTGGGTACTTTTTTTTGTCGGTCACGAGATTATAGTTTCTTTTAAAATGAGCTCTAATATTTACAACACAAATTATCCTTTAAGCCACATTAGTTTAAAACTCGTCTGTCGCTTTCCCTCTATCGTGAGATTGATTAAAGTATAGCGTAGTATATATTTAGATGAATTTCGTAAATGTTGAATACTTTCAAAACTGAAAAAGCCGCCCTTTGCAATAAATATCTCCGTAGAGTTAGGTATCCTGCAGATTAAGGGTATTTCAGCGGATAATCATATACAAATTCAAATACCTCATTTGTTTCGGAGCAGTAACCATCAACTTTTACACCATTTAAAACAGCTTCTTTACCATTAGCAGCATGTAAGATGTTGATTTTTCTGTGATTCTCGGTCCAAAGTAACCAATCTATGGCAATTTTGCTCTGCCTGTTTCTCCATCGGTATCCATTTTTTGGTATGATTCCTATAGTATTAGGCTTCAAAAAATGTCTTCTAAAAATTGCATTGCATGCTGAAGCAATAGTTGTAGCTTCAGTAAATGGACATACATTGGTAGTTTGTATAAGTTGTTCTCTAAACTTTAAACATGATTGCGCAAGGATTTCGACATCCGATACGCAGTAGTCTACCAGATCTCTTTGCATATCGAAACCATCATTTTCATGTTCTACAAACCATTTAAGAAATTTGGCTCTGTCTTCTTCTTTCATACTATCTGAGGAGTAATATTGAATTGATGGTAGAGGTCCTATATAGTTTTCATTTGCCTTTGTATTAAATAGGTGCGGGAAGTAGCCTTTTTTAAAAATATCCTCAAGTCCAAATGCCTTTGGTAGTTTGGCTTAAGGCATAGGGAAATAGTTAAGTGAGTCGATAAATTTTACATTTTCAAGTTGCATCGTAATTATTTTGGTACCTCTCATGATTAACTCAGGTGTAAAATCTGTCTTTGTCATAATATAGTTTAATATAAACTGGTGATCAAAAGCCTGACCATTATGGGCTATTACAATAATTTCTTTAAAGTTTTTCCTCATTTGTAACAAATGGCTAGTAAATGTTCCCGCTGGGTCTATACCTCTGACTTTTTGTAACTTTAGACCACATTTTTTTACAAGTATCTGCTTCAGAATCCATGCACTCATCGCAGTATTGTTTGAAAACACAGAGATTGACTTGATGTAAAAACGTTGAATTTTCCAATAGTTTGTCTTGGCTCGTCTCTAAATCGTAGAATACAAAAAAGATCATCTTTAATCTTAGCTTTTCCCTTATCAGACCGAATATAACATAGATGATCCTCGGATGCATGTTTATTACAAATTTTACAATAAATTTCACCACATGCATGTGCTCTTTTGGCTTTAATGGTTTTTAATCAAATAGAACATAGTTTAATTTGTTCGCATACTGTAAATTTGCCTGACGAATAATCCTTTTTATGATTTTCGTAACAGTTTTGACTTCTAAAAAATCATAGACAGTCCTGACATTTAATTTTTATTGCTATTTCACAAGCAGAGACTTGCTGACATGCCTGACAGCTTCCACCACATCGGTGCTCATTTTTGTGATCATATGGGACGTAACACTTTTCACAAAAATAGTTAGAACAAAAAGCTGCTGTCAGCGATGTAATTACATTAAAATGGCTTTTGTAATGTAATAAGTTCAGCCGTTTATTGCTTTCAGTTGAACCTTCAAATATAATATTTCGTCCTTTTGATCCATAGCTATAAACAACTAATTTATATTCTTTTAGATGATTTTGAAATTGTATTAACTCGGGAATTCCACCTCCTGCCTCAGGAATGCTAATTTTAGCTCTCTCCAACAATGATCTTGTTCTTTCGGTTTGAATTTTACTAATATCTCTTCCAACCTTACTGAATTCGGGATCTCTTTTATTATGGGCAATGGCGACTACCAAAGCATGTGCTAAACACAGGTTATCGGTATTTTTAATACTTATAATACCTCGTCGCTTGTCGCATTCCTCGTGAAAGCTGTTATAATTTTTTCCTCTCCCCCCACCAACAGGTAATCTAACAGTTGTCACACTAAGACAAAATGATTCTGTATTAAGACCTGCTGAGTTTGACTGATAAATGCCACTTATAACACTCCAAACATCTTAAAAGGTTATGTCTTTAGCTGCTTTGAAGCGAATCCAACCTTCTCCTCGGTTGAAGTCTTTAGAGCAAAAACTAAAAGCCGCACGATCTAAGGGTTGTAGGCCTTCTGTAGCGTTTTGAATAATTTGATTAATTCCTTTTTCCGCCCAACCAACTGGTTCAACTCCCTGTGGAACAGGTTTTAACTTAAACTCTAGAGTGCGTCCTGTAAGGTTAAATTCTCGTAACTTTTTAACAACGTCTTTAACAATAATAAACTTCTCCATCTTTCTTTTTTTTTTTTTTGTTGTTTTATAATCTACTATCTACCTACATAAAAAAAAAAAAAACAAGTATATTTTCATATTTTTATCGGTCTTAAGTTCGATTTCAAAAGCACACTCCCACTTTTTGATAATTTCACAGTCTAAGCACATAGATCTTATATTTTTTATTTACGATCAATTCATCTTTATTCGCCAATCGTCTCAAACGAGTCTGCTTTTGAAAGTAATATAACCTTAGTATTCAGAAAATATTAATGATATCGGAGCCTAAAACATCCTTAACACTAAAAAATCATTATGTTTCCTAACAAAACCCATCATCTTGTCTATTTAGCTTGCTTTCCTATTGTTTAGCAGGTTAAATAAAATTATTATTTCGCTCTTTTTGTCTGTACTGAATCGTTAGGGAAATACGATTCTAGTCCTATAAGAGAGACAGTTAAAATTTATGTAAGCAATCAGAAATCCTACACTATGAGCTACTTAGTTAAAATTTCATATTTCCTTCCTGGATCAGCTAAAATTTGTGTTGTGTCGGTCAAAATTTATAAAATACGAAAAAAATGCTAGATACATTTTTATCATGACTTTCTATCTAATTCCATCTTATTTCAAGGTATAATTCGGTTGTCAAAATGAGAATCTAAAAAATCCTCGTGTTTCCTCACAAAACCCATCATCTTGCCTATTTAGCTTGCTTTTCTATTGTTTAGCAGGTTAAATAAAATTATTATTTCGCTCTTTTTTGTCTGTACTGAATCGTTAGGGGGGATACGTTTCTAGTTCTATAAGAGAGACAGTTAAAATTTATGTAAGCAATCAGAAATCCTACACTATGAGCTACTTAGTTAAAATTTCATATTTCCTTCCTGGGTCAGAAAAAATTTGTGATGTGTCGGTCAAAATTTATAAAAATACGAAAAAAATGCTGGATACATTTTTAGCGTGACTTTCTATTTAATACCATCTTATTTCAAGGTATAATACGGTTGTCAAAATGAGAATAAAATAATTTTCCCATGGTTTATGTCATCTTAAAAAAGTCAAAAGGTTATATTCTGTAGAGGGTCAGATACATTCAAATTTAAAAATTTTCTACAAGAAGAATTTTAAGATAGTATTATAGTAAATAAAAATTCTATACCTCCAATATTTCTTGGAAACATATCGTGTTCTAGCGACATAACCCAAAAGTACCTCTATTCAGAAACGCATCGTACTTTTCTTGTCAAACTTGACTTTGTTGTAATGTTGTATGCAGAGCACTTTGAAAACAAAAATTAGATTAGAAACCGCCGCCTCTTAAGGTATACTTTTTTAGGTCTTACATAGGGTACACTGGTATACAGAACAAATGTCATCTTTAATTGTCTCATTGTCCCATCCATTACATTATTATAATCTTAAAGCACCTGTTACCAGCATTATCTATTTTTATGGTTTTCATAAAACATAGCGATTACCGATGAAAATTAAACGAAAACTCAATAAATAACTTTTTTTCAACTGAAATAGACTGATTTTCGATGGAAAAATGTTACTTATAACTAAAAATGAATATAAGACATATACGCAATGATATTTAGAATAAATCAATCTTTTCTAAAATTACTATGAAATATTCACAAAATCGTTTCGTTATAACCAAAGTAGCAAGGCTTGCAGATTTCGTATAGAGTTCAAACGCGATACTGAGATGATCTTTTTTTTATATTTTTGTAGGATAATTCACCACTACGTTGTAAGTACTTGAGAGAGGACTTTCTTGAAAAATCCTCAAATTTCTCTGCAATTTTGTTCCTTCTAGAGTTAAATTCACACAGAAAACCCCGTATTCTTATCTTTCAGGTTGGTATATTAAAAAGGGCTTATTAGTATGGTTTAGAAAACAAGCAATATTAATTAACGGATGTTTTTTCGTCGTATGAAGAGTTGAAAAATTTTTTTTTTTTCCACTCCAATGGTTGCGATGCAGAGAGTCGGGTTTCATCATAATCTTTCAGGGTAGCTCAGGTTTGATTGCATGTAGAGAGTCGGATTTCATCATAATTTTTCAGGGTAGCTCAGGTTTGATTGCATGTAGAGAGTCGGGTTTCATCATAATCTTTCAGGGTAGCTCAGGTTTGATTGCATGTACTAAGGTTAGTGCTCCTTGCAATCGGTTTCAGGTTTGACGCGCCCCCCTCAGGTTTGTTCAGGTTTCTCAAGTGTTTGAGAAACCTGAACAAACCTGAGGGGGGCGCGTCAAACCTGAAACCGATTGCAAGGAGCACTAACCTTAGTACATGCAATCAAACCTGAGCTACCCTGAAAGATTATGATGAAACCCGACTCTCTACATGCAATCAAACCTGAGCTACCCTGAAAAATTATGATGAAATCCGACTCTCTACATGCAATCAAACCTGAGCTACCCTGAAAGATTATGATGAAACCCGACTCTCTGCATCGCAACCATTGGAGTGGAAAAAAAAAAAATTTTTCAACTCTTCATACGACGAAAAAACATCCGTTAATTAATATTGCTTGTTTTCTAAACCATACTAATAAGCCCTTTTTAATATACCAACCTGAAAGATAAGAATACGGGGTTTTCTGTGTGAATTTAACTCTAGAAGGAACAAAATTGCAGAGAAATTTGAGGATTTTTCAAGAAAGTCCTCTCTCAAGTACTTACAACGTAGTGGTGAATTATCCTACAAAAATATAAAAAAAAGATCATCTCAGTATCGCGTTTGAACTCTATACGAAATCTGCAAGCCTTGCTACTTTGGTTATAACGAAACGATTTTGTGAATATTTCATAGTAATTTTAGAAAAGATTGATTTATTCTAAATATCATTGCGTATATGTCTTATATTCATTTTTAGTTATAAGTAACATTTTTCCATCGAAAATCAGTCTATTTCAGTTGAAAAAAAGTTATTTATTGAGTTTTCGTTTAATTTTCATCGGTAATCGCTATGTTTTATGAAAACCATAAAAATAGATAATGCTGGTAACAGGTGCTTTAAGATTATAATAATGTAATGGATGGGACAATGAGACAATTAAAGATGACATTTGTTCTGTATACCAGTGTACCCTATGTAAGACCTAAAAAAGTATACCTTAAGAGGCGGCGGTTTCTAATCTAATTTTTGTTTTCAAAGTGCTCTGCATACAACATTACAACAAAGTCAAGTTTGACAAGAAAAGTACGATGCGTTTCTGAATAGAGGTACTTTTGGGTTATGTCGCTAGAACACGATATGTTTCCAAGAAATATTGGAGGTATAGAATTTTTATTTACTATAATACTATCTTAAAATTCTTCTTGTAGAAAATTTTTAAATTTGAATGTATCTGACCCTCTACAGAATATAACCTTTTGACTTTTTTAAGATGACATAAACCATGGGAAAATTATTTTATTCTCATTTTGACAACCGTATTATACCTTGAAATAAGATGGTATTAAATAGAAAGTCACGCTAAAAATGTATCCAGCATTTTTTTCGTATTTTTATAAATTTTGACCGACACATCACAAATTTTTTCTGACCCAGGAAGGAAATATGAAATTTTAACTAAGTAGCTCATAGTGTAGGATTTCTGATTGCTTACATAAATTTTAACTGTCTCTCTTATAGAACTAGAAACGTATCCCCCCTAACGATTCAGTACAGACAAAAAAGAGCGAAATAATAATTTTATTTAACCTGCTAAACAATAGAAAAGCAAGCTAAATAGGCAAGATGATGGGTTTTGTGAGGAAACACGAGGATTTTTTAGATTCTCATTTTGACAACCGAATTATACCTTGAAATAAGATGGAATTAGATAGAAAGTCATGATAAAAATGTATCTAGCATTTTTTTCGTATTTTATAAATTTTGACCGACACAACACAAATTTTAGCTGATCCAGGAAGGAAATATGAAATTTTAACTAAGTAGCTCATAGTGTAGGATTTCTGATTGCTTACATAAATTTTAACTGTCTCTCTTATAGGACTAGAATCGTATTTCCCTAACGATTCAGTACAGACAAAAAGAGCGAAATAATAATTTTATTTAACCTGCTAAACAATAGGAAAGCAAGCTAAATAGACAAGATGATGGGTTTTGTTAGGAAACATAATGATTTTTTAGTGTTAAGGATGTTTTAGGCTCCGATATCATTAATATTTTCTGAATACTAAGGTTATATTACTTTCAAAAGTAGACTCGTTTGAGACGATTGGCGAATAAAGATGAATTGATCGTAAATAAAAAATATAAGATCTATGTGCTTAGACTGTGAAATTATCAAAAAGTGGGAGTGTGCTTTTGAAATCGAACTTAAGACCGATAAAAATATGAAAATATACTTGTTTTTTTTTTTTTTATGTAGGTAGATAGTAGATTATAAAACAACAAAAAAAAAAAAAAGAAAGATGGAGAAGTTTATTATTGTTAAAGACGTTGTTAAAAAGTTACGAGAATTTAACCTTACAGGACGCACTCTAGAGTTTAAGTTAAAACCTGTTCCACAGGGAGTTGAACCAGTTGGTTGGGCGGAAAAAGGAATTAATCAAATTATTCAAAACGCTACAGAAGGCCTACAACCCTTAGATCGTGCGGCTTTTAGTTTTTGCTCTAAAGACTTCAACCGAGGAGAAGGTTGGATTCGCTTCAAAGCAGCTAAAGACATAACCTTTTAAGATGTTTGGAGTGTTATAAGTGGCATTTATCAGTCAAACTCAGCAGGTCTTAATACAGAATCATTTTGTCTTAGTGTGACAACTGTTAGATTACCTGTTGGTGGGGGGAGAGGAAAAAATTATAACAGCTTTCACGAGGAATGCGACAAGCGACGAGGTATTATAAGTATTAAAAATACCGATAACCTGTGTTTAGCACATGCTTTGGTAGTCGCCATTGCCCATAATAAAAGAGATCCCGAATTCAGTAAGGTTGGAAGAGATATTAGTAAAATTCAAACCGAAAGAACAAGATCATTGTTGGAGAGAGCTAAAATTAGCATTCCTGAGGCAGGAGGTGGAATTCCCGAGTTAATACAATTTCAAAATCATCTAAAAGAATATAAATTAGTTGTTTATAGCTATGGATCAAAAGGACGAAATATTATATTTGAAGGTTCAACTGAAAGCAATAAACGGCTGAACTTATTACATTACAAAAGCCATTTTAATGTAATTACATCGCTGACAGCAGCTTTTTGTTCTAACTATTTTTGTGAAAAGTGTTACGTCCCATATGATCACAAAAATGAGCACCGATGTGGTGGAAGCTGTCAGGCATGTCAGCAAGTCTCTGCTTGTGAAATAGCAATAAAAATTAAATGTCAGGACTGTCTATGATTTTTTAGAAGTCAAAACTGTTACGAAAATCATAAAAAGGATTATTCGTCAGGCAAATTTACAGTATGCGAACAAATTAAACTATGTTCTATTTGATTAAAAACCATTAAAGCCAAAAGAGCACATGCATGTGGTGAAATTTATTGTAAAATTTGTAATAAACATGCATCCGAGGATCATCTATGTTATATTCGGTCTGATAAGGGAAAAGCTAAGATTAAAGATGATCTTTTTTGTATTCTACGATTTAGAGACGAGCCAAGACAAACTATTGGAAAATTCAACGTTTTTACATCAAGTCAATCTCTGTGTTTTCAAACAATACTGCGATGAGTGCATGGATTCTGAAGCAGATACTTGTAAAAAAATGTGGTCTAAAGTTACAAAAAGTCAGAGGTATAGACCCAGCGGGAACATTTACTAGCCATTTGTTACAAATGAGGAAAAACTTTAAAGAAATTATTGTAATAGCCCATAATGGTCAGGCTTTTGATCACCAGTTTATATTAAACTATATTATGACAAAGACAGATTTTACACCTGAGTTAATCATGAGAGGTACCAAAATAATTACGATGCAACTTGAAAATGTAAAATTTATCGACTCACTTAACTATTTCCCTATGCCTTAAGCCAAACTACCAAAGGCATTTGGACTTGAGGATATTTTTAAAAAAGGCTACTTCCCGCACCTATTTAATACAAAGGCAAATGAAAACTATATAGGATCTCTACCATCAATTCAATATTACTCCTCAGATAGTATGAAAGAAGAAGACAGAGCCAAATTTCTTAAATGGTTTGTAGAACATGAAAATGATGGTTTCGATATGCAAAGAGATCTGGTAGACTACTGCGTATCGGATGTCGAAATCCTTGCGCAATCATGTTTAAAGTTTAGAGAACAACTTATACAAACTACCAATGTATGTCCATTTACTGAAGCTACAACTATTGCTTCAGCATGCAATGCAATTTTTAGAAGACATTTTTTGAAGCCTAATACTATAGGAATCATACCAAAAAATGGATACCGATGGAGAAACAGGCAGAGCAAAATTGCCATAGATTGGTTACTTTGGACCGAGAATCACAGAAAAATCAACATCTTACATGCTGCTAATGGTAAAGAAGCTGTTTTAAATGGTGTAAAAGTTGATGGTTACTGCTCCGAAACAAATGAGGTATTTGAATTTGTATATGATTATCCGCTGAAATACCCTTAATCTGCAGGATACCTAACTCTACGGAGATATTTATTGCAAAGGGCGGCTTTTTCAGTTTTGAAAGTATTCAACATTTACGAAATTCATCTAAATATATACTACGCTATACTTTAATCAATCTCACGATAGAGGGAAAGCGACAGACGAGTTTTAAACTAATGTGGCTTAAAGGATAATTTGTGTTGTAAATATTAGAGCTCATTTTAAAAGAAACTATAATCTCGTGACCGACAAAAAAAAGTACCCACTTCGATACATCATTTCCCCTATTTTAACGTTAAAATAGTAAATTATGTTATAAGCTCGAAAAATGTAGTATTTCAGACGTAATGCGGTCGCTAACCTAAATAGCCCGAAAAACATTTTTCGTCCATATGTCATAAGTTATTTTTTATTCGATCTTGTTTTTAATGCGATTGAGAGTTGTAAAATAATGTAGAAATGAAGTGAACCTATACATTTCATCTTGCACGCTAATTTTTTGGTCTTAATGTTTGTTAGTTAACGATGAAATCTGTAATAGCGTCCGAAAAAAAAAATTTTTTTTGACTAACATAAAAAGTGTTATCTAGCTAGCAGGGCAATAATCAATACTTTATTGAGAAGGTTAGCTCTTCGTCTAAATATCTAATCTATAAATCGTCATTTTTTTCCGACACAATCGGTTAAAAAGCATACAATTGTATGTGAACGTTTGTACAAAAACCATCGTGTTAAATCAGTTCTTATACCTGACTGACAACGCCGATCTTTAGCTTTTTTTTTTTACTTTGTAAAATAAAAAGATTAGTTCTTACTATCAAAGAAATTAAATATGCAAGAGAAATAGGTCGAAAAGATTAATAATAATTTATTTATTCCTAAGTTATAAATCTTAACTACATCACTTTCTAAACCAAGAAAATAGATAATCTTCCTGCATTATTCCGTACTTAGATTTATTTTTCATGAAAATAGTCGAATCTATGATTTTCGTTCAAATCCATAAGGGGCGCTTGTTTTGTATAGATGATTTATGATCTTATTTTCAACTAAAATACTTAACACTCAGTATACAATTTTCAGAAATGTCATGATTAAGAACGGTTCTAGTCATTTTATACAAGATTTCACATGATTTAACAAATTTAAAACATTTTTTTTAATTTTTACTAAATTCTAAACACTCAGTATACACTTTTAAGAAAATATGACGATTTGCGACTGTTTTAGTCATTTTTTACAAAGTTTCACAGGGCTTAATAACGTTAAAACATTTTTTTTAATTTTTTACTAAATTCTAAACACTCAGTATACAATTTTCAGAAATGCCATGATTAAGAACGGTTCTAGTCATTTTATACAAGATTTCGCATGATTTAACAAATTTAAAACATTTTTTTTATTTTTTACTAAATTCTAAACACTCAGTATACACTTTTAAGAAAATAGGACGATTTGCGACTGTTTTAGTCATTTTTTACAAGATTTCGCATGATTTAACAAATTTAAAACATTTTTTTTAATTTTTACTAAATTCTAAACACTCAGTATACAATTTTCAGAAATGTCATGATTAAGAACGGTTCTAGTCATTTTATACAAGATTTCACATGATTTAACAAATTTAAAACATTTTTTTTTAATTTTTACTAAATTCTAAACACTCAGTATACACTTTTAAGAAAATAGGACGATTTGCGACTGTTTTAGTCATTTTTTACAAAGTTTCACAGGGCTTAATAACGTTAAAACATTTTTTTTTTAATTTTTTACTAAATTCTAAACACTCAGTATACAATTTTCAGAAATGCCATGATTAAGAACGGTTCTAGTCATTTTATACAAGATTTCACATGATTTAACAAATTTAAAACATTTTTTTTAATTTTTACTAAATTCTAAACACTCAGTATACACTTTTAAGAAAATATGACGATTTGCGACTGTTTTAGTCATTTTTTACAAAGTTTCACAGGGCTTAATAATGTTAAAACATTTTTTTTAATTTTTTACTAAATTCTAAACACTCAGTATACAATTTTCAGAAATGCCATGATTAAGAACGGTTCTAGTCATTTTATACAAGATTTCGCATGATTTAACAAATTTAAAACATTTTTTTTTAATTTTTACTAAATTCTAAACACTCAGTATACACTTTTAAGAAAATAGGACGATTTGCGACTGTTTTAGTCATTTTTTACAAAGTTTCACAGGGCTTAATAACGTTAAAACATTTTTTTTAATTTTTTACTAAATTCTAAACACTCAGTATACAATTTTCAGAAATGTCATGATTAAGAATGGTTCTAGTCATTTTATACAAGATTTCACATGATTTAACAAATTTAAAACATTTTTTTTAATTTTTACTAAATTCTAAACACTCAGTATACACTTTTAAGAAAATAGGACGATTTGCGACTGTTTTAGTCATTTTTTACAAAGTTTCACAGGGCTTAATAACGTTAAAACATTTTTTTAATTTTTTACTAAATTCTAAACACTCAGTATACAAGTTTCAGAAATGACAGGATTTAGAACAGTTTTTACAGATATTTACAAAGTCTTAATAACATTAAAATATTTTTTTTCTAATTATAATTGTTATTTTCATCTTTTTTATTCCTTAATTATCTAACATAATGTATACAATTTCAAGAAATAGTAGATTTTTAATCCATGTACAAAATTCAAGAATCTAAAATACAATTAAATGTAGGGTTTTTTTAATTGGCATCTCAGGCAAATTATTTCCCCCAAAATTATCTAAAAAAGATATACCAAAAACATTCTAAAGCGGTTTTTTACCTCTATAAGCATGCAGGCCGATCCGACCCTTGTCGGTTTTATTACCCGCATAAATTAACACAGTAGAGAGATATTGACAGAGCCGCCTCACGAAAGCACCCGGGTTAGCTCATAAACAGCACCACCGAACCATCCTGGTTAGATCATAAAACGCACCACCGAACCACTTGGGTTAGATCATAAAACGCACCACCAGCACCACTGGTCTCGTAAAACAGCACCACCAGCACCACTGGTCTCGTAAAACAGCACCACCAGCACCACTGGTCTCGTAAAACAGCACCACCGAACCATCCGGGTTAGGTCATAAAACGCACCACCGAACCGCCCGGGTTAGATCATAAAACAGCACCACCAGCACCACTGATCTCGTAAAACAGCACCACCAGCATCACTGGTCTCGTAAAACAGCACCACCGAACCACCCGGGTTAGGTCATAAAACGCACCACCGAACCGCCCGGGTTAGATCATAAAACAGCACCACCAGCACCACTGATCTCGTAAAACAGCACCACCAGCATCACTGGTCTCGTAAAACAGCACCACCGAACCACCCGGGTTAGGTCATAAAACGCACCACCGAACCACCCGGGTTAGGTCATAAAACGCACCACCGAACCGCCCGGGTTAGATCATAAAACAGCACCACCAGCACCACTGATCTCGTAAAACAGCACCACCAGCATCACTGGTCTCGTAAAACAGCACCACCGAACCACCCGGGTTAGGTCATAAAACGCACCACCGAACCGCCCGGGTTAGATCATAAAACAGCACCACCAGCATCACTGATCTCGTAAAACAGCACCACCAGCATCACTGGTCTCGTAAAACAGCACCACCGAACCACCCGGGTTAGGTCATAAAACGCACCACCGAACCACCCGGGTTAGATCATAAAACGCACCACCGAACCACCCGGGTTAGATCATAAAACGCACCACCGCACCACTTGGGTTAGATCGTAAAACGCACCACCGAACCACCCGGGTTAGGTCATAAAACGCACCACCGCACCACCCGGGTTAGTTGCACCACCAGCACCACCAGCACCACCTGAGCCAGAACTGTCCGTTTCTAGCTACTCTCAGGATTTATGTTTTGGTTTAATAATTGGGGTAATTGGTTCCTTAAAAAATCTGCATACATTTCTCCATTTAAATGGCGTTCAAAGAAATGCGGACCAATAACTCTATCTCCAATTATACCACACCAGACATTAACTGACCAAGGATGTTGATTTGGCACAGTTCTCTTCCAGTGGGGATTTTCCGAATCCAGTAGTGCATATTGTGCCTATTTACCTTTAAGAAAACAACCAACAAAAAAACAATTATCTTTTACTAACAAGGGATAACTTAAAATCCTACCTGGCCAAAATTATGGAAAGTAGCTTCATCAGAAAAAATAACATTCCTTAGGAACCTGTTATTTCCTTGCATTTGCCTTTGTACCCAATTGCAAAATGTAATGCGATTTTCAAAGTCTTGCCCATAAAGCTCTTGGTGGAGTGTAATGTGGTATGGATGAAATTCCAGCATCTGCAGCAAGCCGCCTGGAACCTACGTGCGGGTTAATAGCTACCATTCCTAAAACTCCAACTGCCCTATCTTCATCCGTTTTAGTTCGCTTCCAAAATCGTGGTTGTGGCTGCCAGTAGTACGACTTTTAAATGCCATGTGAGATTTCGGGTTGTTAGGAAACCTCTCGGTCTACATTAGTGTTTGTAGTTTCTTCTGTACTCCTCAACATTAACAACATATCAACTTGCAGACTAAAATTCACTTCCATGTTTAGTTGACCAAACTGAGAAACAATCGTTGACACGTAAAAATTCTCAACTGACAGAAGTCAAAACAACGCACTTCCATGTAAACGAATAATAATTCTGAAATAAGTGAACTTTTATTTATTGGTGAAATGTAGTTATTTTTTAAATCCAATAGAAATTTCAGAAATAAGTAGAAATTAAATGGTAAATAATATTTTTTTAATTTTTATAACCTAATAAATCATAATTCCGTAACCAGTGGAGCAAATCAATTTTTTTTGTACGTATATACGTAGTTTTTACGTAGATTCGGAATTAATAAACAAAAGTACATATTCCTATTTAAAATTTCAAAGTTAGCCCCCACTTCTTACTATTGCCTCGTTAAAGTTTCAAGAAAATATTTTAAACCGTTGGCGAGATATCGCTCTATAACACTTTAAAAAACTCACCCCAAACTAACACTTCTCAACCTAGGTATATACTGTACTATTATTTTTTTAAAATATGCGCTAGTTCCTCTAATCAATCATATTCCATACCTTAAATTTCGATTATTACTGTCGGTCCCTACCACCAACACAGGCCCATAGCTAGAGTTGTACTGAGATATCCTTTGAAAAATTACAGTTTTGAACTTTGACAGCTTCTTGCTTTCTAACGGTACGTCTTAGAGCAAAACGGCTTACATGCCCCTATCTTACTTTTTTATTATTTCCCAAAAATGTCAACTCAAAAGTGTGTTCAATCCTTAATACATCGCTTGACAATAGTTAGTATATTTTTCTTTAAAAACGTAATTAATTTTTGGAATAAAGATATTGATTTGAATCAAAGAAAGAAACGATGAGGCCTAAAAATCTCATACAAGAAGACATTAAACGAAAGAAACATCGTCCTGTAAATTATTTTAAACAGTAATAATGCTGCGTTGTAGATATTGTAACAATTATGAAGTACTTATAACATTTTCGTTAATAGTTTCCGAGATATCGACTTTTGATAAATGACATTTTTGAACTTTGACAGCTTCTAGCTTTCTAACGGTACGTCTTAGAGCAAAGTGGCTTGCATGTCCCTATCTTACTTTTTTATTATCTTTCCAGAAGTGTCAACTTCCGGACAAACCGGATGTTACTCGAAAGCCGGAAATATAGTGCTTTCAGTTTAACCGGAAGTTGACACTTTTGGGAGGATAATGAAAAAGTAAGATTGGGACATGTAAGCCGCTTTTCTCTAAGACCTATAGCGTTAGAAAGCTAGAAGCTGTCAAAGTTCTAAAATGTCAATTTTCAAAAGTTTAGACTTATAATGCACTTAATACAAAATAATTGCAATTTTATGTAGAATCCCAAAATTTTTTAAGAAATAGGGTGTCCCGTTTAAAAATATGTATGTTCCCGTTGTTCCGCTTTTGTGAAACACCCTGTATATTTGAAAATAATTTACTACTCATCGATGAATCAAGATAATGCATTGTGATACTAATTCAAAAAAATAATTATTTTTGTTATTACTCTGTTCACTCTAAATGACTAGTGATGACATTTTAAAAATTATACATTTTATATAATAATATTCTGTTTCTATCAGTAGAAAAAAAAAAGGAAAAAATACATAAAAAATTAAAAATTATATTTGTTAAATAAAACGTAGAATCCAGATGAGATTATAATAGTAAATGAAGGTGTTTATTTCGAGACAAAAAATAATTAAAATAATAAATGAAATTTTTAATGAATGACAGTATTTTAGTAAGTAGAGAAGAGGAAAGGTCAGAGGAGGCTCAGCCCCCCCCCCCTGTCTACGGGCCTGCACCGACAGGTGAATGTTATTAAAGGGCTGTAGTACACAAAACTTTTTAAAAATGGTTAATAACTCAAAAACTATTTAATTTAGACCTACAATATGTCATACAATATTTTCTTGAATTGACCAAGGAATAATATATAAAGTTAAAAAAAATCTACAAAGTGTTTTAAGCATTGATGATTGTAGTTGTGAAAGCCTGGCACAGCCTTTGCCTTCTTGAGCATTTAAGAGAACTTCCCTCTTTGCCTTTGAGAAACAACATTCTTGTTTTGCTAAATCAAATGAAATTAACTACTGCTAACCGATGAGAACATGAGTAGTTCGAAAGCTTAAACAGCCCATCGCACTGGGGTTAAAGATATCTTCTTGTTTTGAAAAGTGTCCCCTAGTCGTCGGATGCAATAACCAATAACGATATAGGAAAAGATATTGCTGTTTTGAAATTGAACATGGTTACATGCTTTGGGATAGTACCGGAAAAGTGAAGTGCAAAATATATTTCGCAAACTTCGCGGCGCGTTACATGCAGAAATTCGGCAGAACCTTTGGTCTATCAAACCTCGTGAAAGTGTTCCTTTTGTCGTTTGAGCTAATTAAAAATTGATTTTAAATATTATTTTATGATAAATTTATTATTATTAGAGATTTTTTTATTTGACTTTTCAACAGTAACAACATTTTATTACCAAAAATTGCATGTAAAGTTTCTTAATTTACAAGAACTGTTGAAATCAGCTTAAATAAATTCGACACATACAAAATAATCAATTACGAGACGTATTCAAATGAAATACACGTTTAAACTGATTTGCTTAAAAGAAAACAACGCATTAAAAAAAAAATTATACTCGGTAAGCCCAGTGTAGTAGGCCATACTTTTATCTCGACTACATTAATAATTTGAAAAATATCAAAATTGTTTTTTTTTTGCTGTTTTTAATAAACACTTGTATATATAATCAAAAAAAAATATAATACAGTTATGTAATTGGCTGTAAATTTTTTATTTAATAATTAATTATATACTAACATATTTTATGTTTTTTCAAGTATATTAGAAGGCTGCACAGTGGCTTCTCAAGTTTTTCTAACATGAAACTTCTATTTACAGGATTTTTTTCTTAAATTACAGAAATGATAAATAATGTCAATATAATTTTGTAATGAACCAAAATTTGTTTCTGAAAAGTATTTTTAAAGCCCATTAACGCGCCGCTTTCTGGGTGGTTTGCGAAGTCACCCTGTATGCATATACACCGCAAATGGTGTCAAAAAAACTTACGAAACTAATGTAATTTTGGGAATTTACATATAAGATGTGGGTGGTCCAGGTTCGGACCGGCTCGGGCTGAATCGTACGTTCAGAGCAGAAAATACAATGAACGAACGAATGGAAGGACCCAACACCAACATTTGAGAGTACTACGGTTCGCTTAGTCAACGGTGTTAGTACGAAAGAATCTCGTAGACGGTTAACATTGCTTCTTAACTTGACGTTTTTTAACTTGAAACACGTACAGTTTAAAAACAGCATCGTGTGTTGTTCACTTTAAAGCCTTATTTCGCGATTGCACCATTCAGTGAGACAGTGCAGTGTATTTTTTTAGAAAATGATCCGCAGAAAGATGCCTTGTCGTTTTGTGATCATCAGTGACCCTCGGGAGAATTTTTAAAACGAAGGAAGATGTTTTTGTTTATCTTCAGGACATTGACAATTTTACCGGGTAAATATTCAGTTTTGATTGCCACATTTGAAAGTTTCACCCCTTCTGTAAATATTTATGTATTTTGTTTCAATCACCGGTGTTCAAGTTCAATAAAAAAATATATTTTATGTATATATAGGTAATCATTTAAATAACTTCAATAAGTTATTTACTTTACTATATTTATATACAAATTTAAAAGTCCAAAACAGTTTAAATTAATCACGAAAAAACAATTTTATTGTCGTTGTTTCAAAATATATACTCGTAAATATGTTTTGAGAAGTTCGGTTGTTATTATTAAAAGCTTTGACAGCTTTTGCCAAAGATCATGAATGATAGTGTAGGTGAAAATAACCTAATCAGCATATGATATTGACGTATATAGGCTTAGGCTTAAAATGAATACTTTACGGTGGAAAATTTGAACGTAAACATATCGTGACATTTTATGCAACATCTTTGGCAATGCTAGAGCTTGTTTTAAAAGTTGGTACCTAAATAGAAATTTTAGTCGCAATTAATTGTTGTAATATTAAACTAAAATAGTACAACACGATTACTTTCTATCTTAAACCAAAGATGAAAAAACTTAACCTACTCTTAAATTCTTTATGGTTCTACAACGTTGCCAGTGTGCCATCACGTTTTACCGGAAATAGAGCATTCTAATAAATACATTTTTTAATTTCTTTTTAATAAATATTGCTCAAACTTTATCAGATTATCCATGTAATTAATATTGCGTCATGCGAATGTAAGAAGTCTACTACCTTGAGATTTTGAAAAAAATTTTTAAAGCCAAGAATTGTCAAGAACCATAATAATTATTAGGAGACTTCAATTTTTGCATTTTGAAAACTCGCCTCTCAGAAGCAATTTTTTTTTAGGTTTGTATTCTATATCAGAACAAATTCAAAAAATAATATACAGGGTGTTTTATTAATATTGCGAAAAAGTTCAGGAATCGTTTCCCTGTGCCTTCCATTTTGAACCATGTCTAATTTTTAATAATTTAAGTAAATATGTATCTTTATTTGTTTACAAACATCAAAATTGGAGTTTATAACCTCATCACCTTTTCTACCATACTTGAAGTACTTAACACATGACAACGCCTTCGTTCATTACCTATTTTTTCTCGTAAGATTATTACGCAGTACAATATTTAACTCTTAGTTATGGGACACCCTGTATATACATGTCAGATCGTTTTACCTACTTTAAGGGTATTTTATCTGATAATATAGGAACTAGGTATAATGTCAAGTAACCCGATATTTGTGTGAAACCTTTTCAGGACTGATGATGGCAAAAATGGCGAAACATGTAGCCTTAACTATATTTAATATTTAATTTGTTGAGTAAACTTATCTGGAGACAATGACTATGCGCTGCGATTTTTTTGATTGATTGATTCATCATTATTATCATGTGGAACTTAAGACTTATCAACTAATAATTTTGAAATGGTTATTTTAGTTAATATCTAGGGATTTGTATTCTCCATAATACAATGAAAAGAAAAAAAAACAAAACTGCGTATCATCCTTCTGCAAATTATGAAACATCGGTAAAAAATTTTAAAATTGTCAGTAAAAATTAAAATAATACATCTAATACACCTACCCTTTTATAACCTAAAGCATAGAGATGTTTAAATTAATCGTCTGTCTTAACTAAGTCAACTACTATTTTTTGGCCAAAAGTAGTTATTTCCAACTATAACAACAACAAGCAATTTTAGAATATTTTTTAGAAAGATAAGATCAATAATACCTCAACCCTTTAATTTAAACCAAGTTATTTTATCAAATAATACTATTGTTTATAAAACTATGTTTTAATTTGTACCTAAGGCCAAACTTGACTTGTAAAAAATTATAAAATACAATATTAATAAAAATTAAATAAAAAATGTATATACAGGGTGGCCGCCGAGGTATGCGAGATACTTCGTCTATGAATCATGTGACTAATTCATGCAAAAATGATTCTATTCACTTTTTCCGAATTCCTAACGGTTCTTGGTGGTGGTTGCTTGGCCACCGCGATCTCCAGATCTCAACCCACTATTCAATGGAAAAGCGTAATAACATAATATTCATGCAGAGTTTTATAAGGTTAAAAAATAGGAATACTAGAATCAAGGGAAAAAAGTAAAAAAAAAGAAAAAAGGAAAAAAAAAAAGAAATTGGTTACTTATTTAAGGTTAAGTTAGGAATACATTATAATTTTCTGTATATTGTAAACCACCGTGTATGGTCCTATTTAGGATCACATTTTCTCCTTATATTATGTTACGCTTCCTTTCCTTATTATTCCTTATTATTAAAAAAAGAAATAATAATAATGACACAGATATATAAAGACATCCCTCTTGATTACAACATAAAACACCGTTTCTTATTTATTTTAGCCTGTCCTGTCTGTGGAGTAGTCCATGGATGTTTAAATGGAGCGGAACGAAATAAAGGGCCGATCCGGCCCTGAGCTTTGACAGATGGCGGCCACGGCGCCAGTGGCGCCAGGGCCGGAGCCACGCCACGAGTCGGACCTGTACACCAGGCCTGGCTGGGTGGACGCAGATGTTGCATTAGCACAATTGGACCAGGTAATTGTACTGCCCTACCAACAGTTAAAACACCAAACTTTGTTCATAGTAGTAGTACTTTTGCAGAAGCCCGGCGGGTAGGCCTAATAGTCCTTTTTCACCTTCCCCGATTTACCCCTCCAGCAACTACTTTTCCATCAAACTGAATCTCACCTAGAAAGGCGAGCAACTTCTTTCAGTTCAGAATACCTACCTAACTTCTTTGATGCCAGTGTTGTCGCGCCAATGATGTTCTTTCTATCGCGAGCCCTCCTATCGTATACTCCTACCAAATGTTACGAGGTCTCCTCTTTTTGAGGCAAGAGGAGTTTCCCACATTCCTTCGTCTTTTAGCCTACAGTGGCCTCAGATAGAACAACATCTAGATCTACTAGAGCGGCCAGTCTCTTTGACAACAGCTTGTGGCTTCGGTAGTACAAGGGGCTTCGACGGGCCCGATCTAGTGAGTTCCTCAGCTCCCTCGTTACCAGGTACACCGGAGTGTCCCGAGACCAATCACTTTTTTTTTGTTCCTAGCTCATTGAGGCCAACCGGACAATGTTGAACGAGCTAACTGCCTTCAGTGCTGCCTCACTATCTTAGTAGATATGGGCGGGCGACAGAGTGTAAATTCACAGTACAAAATTAATTCTACAATATAATTGATAAAATAATTCAGACTCTTTGAACGTCATTCAATTATTTATATTTTTCCAATGTACATCCTAAATGAATACGAAATAAGATGGTGAGACATGCTTAATTTTTAAAATACAAAAGCTACGCGATGCGTAATCTGCGTTCAGTAATAATATTCTAGTTCTATAGAAGTTGTTTTTGTACCAACTACACATTTTTGCTACGCTACTAAGACACTTAGTCTTAGACCTTTCATTTACCTTGTAACAAGTAAAAGTAACATCATTTAACTTTAAACCAGATTAACATGTCTTTTTGTTAGTATAAACATATTTCACTCTAGGTCCTAAGATAGCCCTATTATCCCAGATGGTACCACCGTAGGTAAAAAACCTTCGACTAACTGAGATATTTCTGAGACATTTGTGGTCACTCTTAATGTCATTCTACGAATTAGAGACCGGAGGGTCACTTTTAAAAGTCTTTATTCCGCCTGCTTAAAAGTGTTCGCCAGATTTATTGACCATCGTATTTTTATCTACCCCGGGGGTCTCTCAAATTTGAAATATTATTTGTTCGATTGTGACAAGACAGGTCATAAAGTTATTTGAGACTTTATTTCTTATTTTCTGGTAAAAGCATAGGTCTTCGGTAAGGGCAGGTAACGTTACTACCTGATATCGGCGAAGGCAAGAAAAAATTTGCTAAATCAATATCTACTGTCTGTCCTGGTTTATTATATCATATAAAAATTTTCAAACCAAAACAGAAACATAACCTAAATTAGACAAACAAATTTTCGGGAAAAAATTGTCCAAAAAGTCGCCTTCTTACGATATTTAATGATTTTTTGGTCAGTTCCGCCTCCTCCTTCAATGCCTTTGTCTGAATGCGCCCTTAATTAATGAGAATTAACGGGCATATCTTGATTTGCTGTATTCTTAAGAAAATTTTAAAAGGGTTTTTTTTCCCTGTATACCGGCATAAAAAAACTTATTAAAAAAAGTTGGCAACATAATTAGAAGAACCTTCATTAGTATTTATTTATGTAACCCGTTTTTTGTTTTATTTTAATTATATGAGTGACATGCATGATAATATTGTATTTCATTGATCTTATATCGATCGTTGGTACGTAGCTCATAAAATCAATACGGCATAAAATTGGCTTAAGTTTTATTATGTAGATTAGTCAATTTCACTGATAAACATGTTTTACCGTGATTTTTTTTTGTTTTCTTGTAAAGCCGCATAACTTTGTATGTTGGACGCTAGACGGTTTAATATTAAAAAGGTATTTAACTAAATTACCAACAGACTCCATTAATAATTTGAAAAATCAATTCAAATTGGTCTTCTCGAAAATTTTTCTCGCTCTGTAGCTTCGAAACACAGCGGATTTTCAAAAATCATCAAAGGGCAAAATATTCTTATAGTAGTCCAGGGAATAACCTCTTTAATTATTTCCATATGTTTAATAAACACCCTGTATACTTTTCTTTATTATTATCGCCAAAATTATTAATTTCACATAAAGTAGTTTAAATGATAAATTTGTTAAATATGTATTAGGAGTGAAAAAAGTGATGAGCCACTCCTGATTTACAGTTCAAATTCTTGTGTTTTGCATTACTTACATTTATTTTTTAATTATCAATGAGTTTCCGTAAGGTCGGACATTTTCAGGTTTTGCATAAAACACTCACAGGCAAAATAATCGATCCACGCAAACTTTCGATGAAATTAAATCGCAAATAACTTTTTTACTTGATGTCGGATTTAAACGAATTTAAAAGAATATTATAGATAAGTTAATGGAGAATCGCTCACATTTTAAAAATTTACTAAAAAATTGACGTACGTTTAGAACATACGGGTTTAAACAAATAGAAATTTTCTACCATCAGCTTAAGACACTCTGTGGAGTGGCGAAACAGTATATTGTTCTAAATTTCAATGATCGAGTCACACCTATTCTTAACATTTTTGTGTTTGGTTCACCTCGATATCTTTATTTTTGTGGAAAATATGGAGTTTTTAAAAAATCATTGCAATTTCCAATAGTTTTTCTGTACGAAGAACTAAGGTTGCTATGGAGGATGGCAGTGACAGTGTAGTTGAATTATCCCATACTTGGACATGTCTTTTACAGCTTTTAAAGGCTATATACTGTCACTGCCATCCTCCATAGCAACCTTAGTTCTTCGTACAGAAAACTATTGCAAATTGTAATGTTTTTTAAAAAATCCATATTTTCCACAAAAATAAAGATATCAAGCTGAACCAAAAACAAAAATGTTAAGAATAGATGTCACTTGACAATTAAAACTTAATTGAGAACAATATACTGTTTCGCCACTCCACGGAGTGTCTTAAACTTATGGTAAAAACGTATTTTTGTTTAAATCTGTATATTAAAAACGTACGTCTATTTTTTAGTAAATTTTTAAAGTGTGAGCGATTCTCCATTAATTTATCTACAATATTCTTTGAGACTCGTTTAAAACCGACATCAAATAAAGAAGTTATTTGCGACTGTAGTTCAAATAATAGTTCATTTTTAACACTTAACTATTACAATAAACAATAACATTATTCCCTCCACCGCGAGTATCTAATCTCGAGTTTGTGATTCTATGCCTCCCTCTAATAGGGGTCAGTTCTTCAATACATGCATCTGCCTTAAAAGTAGAAAATTGTCTGCATAAATCCACCTAATCCTAAATCCCTGTTAATACACAACACAATATTTTTAATTTTTAAATAAAATGCATTCTAGCATGCGACATTCTAAATAAGATTTAAAGAATCCACTCGCAGGGACTTTATTCTCGAATTACAGAGTACTCCAGGTTTGATTGTCAGCTATTCTGTAGTCGACATTTAAAAATCGGCCTTTTTTGTTTCGTTCTTTTACCTTTTCATACCGAATAGTGGGTGGGATTATTAATAATAAAATTATTTCTTAAATGTAGTTAAAACTAAACTATAATCATGATTAAGTCAGTACAAATTATTTCCCAGGGAGTATATTGTTGAATTCATTTTAGAATGGTGCAATAATTCTGTAGCTAATCGACTTTGGAGCGTGCATCTTTAATTTTTGACGAATCCTATTAGTAATTTATTAATGATGTTTAACGTTTAACAGTAGAACACTCGTTATGAATGACAAGAAAAAATCTGATTTTGGTTAATTTAATTGTATGCATTACAAACCTATTTAGATAATTAACAAATTTACAAGCTTTAATTAAAGGCGCAGCACTGATTATGCACTTAATTAATACCATAAATGAAAAATGTAAAACAAGTGTTTTTCTCCAGTCATGGTATTTATTCCGGGCAAAATTACATATTGAGTATTGAGTTACGTAAAAATTATCTAATTAACTCCTGAACTAAACGGTGGAATTAAAGAACCGCCTTCTTTTGCACTTGACAATCGCCTCCCGTCACCGCATCAGGATGTAGCTCTGAGCTAAAGCCGAGTTACGCTAACCTTGGTCGGCGGACGCGAATGGACCACCAACGTAGCCGACGTGTGTGGTCCATGCAAAGCGACCCGCTCTTGGCTATTCGGCCGCCTAGGGCCCGCAGGGCGCCACTCGCGCGGGGCAGGCCCGCCCCTGTTCTCAATTTGGTAATTTGCGCTGACGATTATGCCCTTAATACTTAAGAGGGTTATTTACGACTTATATGGAATGGTGACAAATAAAGGCGCCCGACTGAATGAAACAAAAGCAAATAATAATTTATTTTTATAGCCCAGTAGCTTGAATTAGTTTTGGTATCCTTTAACGTTTGGTCATCGATTTTACGACCTGAAGCTTAATTTTGGGAACCATGTTACCCAGTGGCAGCTGGTCCTAAAGGACACATGGGCGCGTGCCCACCCTAAGATTAGTAAGAAAATAATGCATTACGACATAATTCAAAATAGCCTGAGTAATATTAACACACAAGAATTTTTTTTTCTGACGACATGAAACTGTATAGCATATTGTTGTAGAATGAACCCACTGAATACGAAAATGGCAAAAGAAAGTTGTTATACGGTACCATCTAATATTTATTAAAAAATGATGTTACAAGTTTTTCAATTGACTATATTTATAATTAATATTAAGTTAACATCTAAGAAAAAAGCAAACGTCTCTCTTCAAAAACCAACAGTAATCCTATCGTTCTTGGTACCGAATTTCCACTGTCCTGATATCTTGATGGAACCTTTCACCCTGCCCGTCGCTGACAGCGCCCAACTTTTTAGGAAATGATGATGATATAATGATAAATGAGAATGGAGTAAGTGAATTTTTATTGACATTCGGCAACCAAACGATTTGTACGAGTCTAAAAGTTCATTAACTAGTTTTTTATAGTTTTCATCCATATTGTTACCTAGAAATCCCCTCACTACGTTTATTAATGAGTTCCAAGCTCGGAGTTCTTGCGTGGTGAGCTTTTCTATACAATAACATCGTCCAGAAATTTTCTAATTTGTGGTCCAATAGACCTTCTTATAATTTGGCGTCACTTAACTGCGTAAAGACTTGTCTTAGGTATTTAAATCCTTCACCCTCTTTATTCATAGCCTTTACCAAGTTTCTTATTGGTCCAAGTTTAATGTGATGATGAGGTAATGGACCTTTTTTTGAGCCTACAAGGGGCACATACTTAACATTTTCAGATCTCGGTTAAAATTTTCGTTACATAATGTCCAGCAATTTTCTAATTTTTGGCCCAATAGAAGTGCCTTCTTATAATTCGGCGTCACTAAACTGCGGAAAGACTTGTCTTAGGTATTTAAATTCTTGACCCTCTTTATTCATAGCCTTCACGAAGTTTTTCATCAGTCCAAGTTTAATCTGAAGAGGAGGCGATAGGACATTTTTTGGGTCTGCAAGGGGCACATGCTTAGCATTTTCAGATCTCGGTTGAAATTCACTAATTTCCGGCAAAATTCTCATTGCGTAATGTTCATTTACTCCAAAAAGAGCCTGAATAGAAGAATTTGGATTTGGATCCAATTTGACCGAAAAATTGTTCGAACACAGTTTTTTGAATGCACAATTATACACAAATACTTCGAAACAAACCAGAATATTTTCCACAAAAGAAATAAAACAAATGTACACAATACAACATATATTAATAAAATTAATAAGAGAGAAGAACCGTTTTTGCTGTGTAATTCTGGACCAATAGATTCAAGGATCCTTCTTTTTGGTACACGCCATTCCTTTCAACTTTTCGCAAGATCACGATATTGATACATGGATGGCATACTGCCAGACAAGACTGAGAAGACATACATAGAAAAGTTCTTTAGCTCTTGCAGTCAACACTGTCACCACAAAGTGTTATAATCGATTATGAGAAAGCTTTTATCAATGCAGTTTCTGTGCTTTTTCCAGAATGTCAAATTCTTTCATTTTTGCCAGTGTTTATACAGAAAGATTCAGGAACAGATAGACAAGCAGAGATATGACACTGATGTCGAATTAGCATTACGCATAAAGCTGCTGAACGCCGCCACAACTTGTTGTCAAGGCCTTTGAATCATTATTGGGTTGTGGACCACTTCGAGGACACATGGATTCCCCATACAAATAAAAAAAAGTAAAATCGGGAGTAAAAAAGTAAATCGGTAAAACTATGTTTTTAAAATGGTATGCAATTTGACCACCAAAATAAAAAAGAAAAGTTTCAAAATATTGAAATGTGATGCAATTAAATTAACTCAATATCTCCAAGGTATGTATTTGTCATTATTTATTTTAGAATTTATACAATATACAGCCATCAGTTAAAACACATTACATTATTAATAATAAGCCTTCTGTTTTTCTCCAGTCCAGTCGTTTTGATACACCTCCATAAATGAAGTTACTTTCAAAAATAAGTTTGATCTGTTTGATATAATAAGACAAAACAGATAATATTAAGTAGACGAAAACTTATATAGAAGTAAGAATAATATGAAAATAGATAAATTGGAATCAATATTAATATTTATAAAAAAAAAATCGACTATGTAAAATACAACA
This sequence comes from Polydrusus tereticollis, assembly GCA_963920685.1. Lineage (NCBI taxonomy): Eukaryota > Metazoa > Arthropoda > Insecta > Coleoptera > Curculionidae > Polydrusus > Polydrusus tereticollis. Next base: position 13,290,148 of record OY987335.1, on the reverse strand, counting down.
ACCTAACTTTTAAACTTGAGTCATCATATTCCAAATAGTCCGATAAACTATCGTCATTGGGGTCCAGAGAAATAATAAGGGGATCTACAGTGTTTTCTAGCATGTTATCAGCTTCTCACATTCTTACTTCTATTTCAATCACATGTTCGACGCACTTACTCCTTTTCTCACAATCCACTCTCTTTATTCCCTCTTGAAGAGGTTTCCAACGTCTCTTATTTTAAAAGTGGTGTTATGCCTTACTACAAACCCTTCTATTTGCGCCCACACCAATTCTATGGGGTTTAATTCACAGTGATTTCGTCGACAACAAATTTCGTACAAAGAGGTTTATCAACTGTACAATCTCCAGTAGCTCCTTTTCAGCATATCTTCATGAAATGGCTTCTTATTTACAGTAAGTCAATGAATGATGTAATTTTTCTTCCAAGAAGACGTTGGTATTTTTTCGAATTTTCTTGAGTGGTACCTGGCATTATCCATGACTATAACAGACCCAAGAGAAATAAGATCTAGCATTTGCTGGAAGTATTCTTCAAAGACATCAGCGTTCATGTCTTCATGATAGTCTCCAGTCCGATAAACATAATTAAATATAAATAATTGGACTACACCTATGGAATAAGGCAAAGATCACTGGGTTTTATAGTTCAATAATGATTTATTACTCTCTCGCATAAAGCAACACACTATAATAGCAAAGTGCAAAGCAAAGTTTGGAATTTATATGCGAGATTTATATGCATATCCATATGTATCTTTTGACGACCAGTAGTATGTCACCCGCCCCTCCCCCTTAACGATGGACTCATTGAATATTTTATATAAATAAGAAAGTCAAAATTTAAAAGTTATCATTGTCATTTTTTTCACTTTTTAATTCAAAACTTCCATCAAAAACTAAGACGGTTGGGGCATATTTTTTAAGACTAGAATTAAGATTTTGAGATAATTTTGTGTGGATAGAAAATGAAAATACCAACATGTAATTAAATTATTCTAACCCAATAATTTTTCCAAATTAATTTATTCTATCTACGGAATCTACGTCAGTTGTGCATGTTATTGGTCTATCTCTAATTGTCTAGATGCTATTAACATTATTATTGCTTTTCTCCATATTTGGTTTAACCATTACCGCTTATTGGTCGTTAGGTACATTGTTGTATGTATAAGTACATGTTTTAAAAATAAGATATTTATAAAACAAACGCTGATATTATTAACAAAATGAATCACAGAGTGAACCCAGTAATAAAATAGATACACCGACATATAGATGGTTCTATTTAATGATCTAGTAAAAAATCGAAAAGTACTTACCTATGAACAGGGCGTTTCCTTATAATTCGTCACCCCTTTAAAAAGTTTATTTCTTGAGATAGAAGAAAAAGATAAATACAAAAGTTGCAGGCTTCTTCTTGGAAAATTTTAAGCCTAGTGTTTTTTTCCATAGTGCTTCATGGCCAGTGCGAGAAACCGTCATATTTTTGTTTTGAATCGCCAAGCACGGCTCATTACATCCAATTATTTAAGTAAGATCACTCAAAAACGGCTAGTCCGAACATACGATTTATTATAATATTTTTGGATCGTGAAAATTTAGCTAATTACAAAGATGTCAGAATAGAAAGGTGTTTCATTAAAAACAAAAACAACATAACTTACCACTTTTTTTGTTATTGCCATGTTTTTTTTGCTTTTCTGGATGCCATATTAAAAATTATTGAATTTAACTTTTTTTTCTCTCAACAAATACCTGCACCTTTGTAAATTATAATTTCCTTTTTGCATACCTTCGATGGGTTTATCGATCTAACACTTTCACCGAGTATTGTTATTATAATTCCGAATAAGTGAGTCCTCACCTGTGTTGATGCCTTTTTAGACTTGATACTATTTTAATATAGCGACGTTCGACTTGGGTGGTCTGTGCCTTTGATAGGCTTATCTTATTACCCATAACCCCCACCTTTTCCTCGTAATGCCTACGCTTTGTAGACAGGCCCTTAGTTATACCTTAGTTATATAGCATGAATTGTTTTAACATTTTTGTTTATTGCTGTGTATATACAGAATGATCAGAAAATATGTGAGTAATGATTTACAATATATATACGCTGTGTTTATTAACCATAAGGCAAAAATGGAAGGGTTATTCCTTGGACTATTCTAAGAATATCTTGTAAAGTTTCTTAATCTACAAGAACTGTTGAAAGTGACTACCTTCAGCTAGGATGCGAGAATCCAATCTTCTCCTCATTGACTGCCGAAGGTTTTTTTTAAAAACACCAGTTCTTATTGAGTTACACCCAGCAACTATTAAGTCATTTGTTCATACTTTTTTTTGTTTTTAATTTGTTTCATACCCAAAAGTAAAAAATAACAGTTGTAGAAGTGTGGGCTGCTGATTTCTAGAAATATTTGTTTAGAAAAATAGAAATTTTTGTTGTTTTCTCGGACACGAATGAAAATTTGGCATAGGTTGTCATAACTTAAATTAAAGCTACTATAATTGTGCATTGAACTCTCATCAACGGTTTAATGCACAGGATTAAAAATGAAACGCACAATTTTTTTTTGCAAAAGTCTCTTAAGTTTATCTGATAGGACAAATCTTTTTCAAGTAATAATTACAATACTTTACAAACTCTTAACAGAAAACGCCAATGGCTCGTAAACTTCTCTTCTAATAAAAAAGTGGTACATTTGTGTTCTTTTTAGAAACACGAGGTGTATCAAAATTTGTGAAAAAATGCATTGTTGTCATTTTTCAGAAATTTTGTTCTGAAATAACTTATTTTTCTTAGTTGATTCTCTAAAATTTGGGCTTTAGTTGTTTCTAATAGCTTAAAGATAATTTCTATATAAGGTTCATGGACGAACAAAAAATATATATTTTGGTTTATGATAAATTGATGAAAAAAAGAGACATACACTTCATTAATACACATAATCGCTCATTGTATTGAGGTAGGCTTCGCCTTTAACTGTTTTTTGCCTGGGTGCTATTCGCAAGCGTAAATTACCTTGTTTGTTGAAGCAACATTACGGTTGCAGGTTATGAGATGGTTTTTGTTAATTACAACGTTTTGATTAGTCTGTGCATCATCCTCATGGTGGAAGCCAACCACAAGAGAGCTTGTATGTTCTGTGCGTCTAAATAGTTTGTGATTGGTTTCTATAATATGAATACTTGGATTGTTTCTATTTCAAGTTCTCTGTGGAGGACTCTTAGCGGAGTAAATCTTGGCGCATTTACTGCTATTATTCTGGATTTTGTAGAGGTTTGTTTATATAATGAGGTTAATTTTGCTGGTTTTCTGTCTGCGTTCGCGTTCCAGGCCAGTTTCCTATGGAAGTCGAGACCCAGAAACTTAGCTATACTCTGCCAGTTGATATGATATGAGTGTTTTTGACTTTAATTTGTTTTCTGGCAAGGTTTACTCTCGACTTCGTAAAGAAGATTACCTGAATTTTTGTGTGGTTGGTGGACGTGTCGTTAAAGTCTGGTTGTTGTCCACACTGGCCCCCTAGATAAGGCAGTGATCGCTGTATCGTCGGCGAATAAGTATAATTTAGTGTCTCATAGGTATACATATTCTACAGGGCCGGAGCTTGGAGGGAGCCCTGTAGTACGTAGGTCCTAATTTTTCTGGTTGAAGACACTGTGCCATCCGCCGATACAGCAAACACTCTCTCCTCCAGGAAAGACATCATCAGCTTGACTAGGTAAGGTGGTAAGCGTGGTCTTATTAACTTGGACAGAAGGCCGTCGTGCCAGACCTTGTCAAAGGCCTTGCTGATGTCGAAAAAGGTTGCTCCGATGCCCTGTCTTTTATTAAATCCATTTGTGATCTCCGTCGCCAGTCTCGTGGTTGATTAGGGATTCTACAACCTTGTCCAAGCATGAGAGTAGGCTTATAGGCCTGTAGCTGGCGACAGAGGTCGGATTCTGGCATGTTTTTGGGATTAAAATAATTTTTGCATGTTTCCATGCCGTAGGGACCAGATATGACAGCGGTTTTCTGCTGCCTCTGATCAGCGATCTCGTGAATTTGAAAACTGAATTGGCTACTAGACTGAGTTTTTATATTTAACGTTTCCAGTCCTCCGAGTCCCGATTGGCTATTAATTGTTTCATTTCTTGGTTAAGTCTATTGGCTTTTACACTTCATCAATGTTATAGGTATTGACGAGCAAGTTTTAGAACAAATGGCAGAAGCGAACAAATGACATAATAGATCCATTTCTATTACATCAATAATTAACTGTCAATAGAAAGCCCAGGGATGACGTCTTAGCAGAAATGGTTTTAATTTGTTCTTATTGTTAGATCGCTTTTCAACTTCTGCCGCAGGAACAAATCATATAAAATATTTGCCATCGCCTCCCTATCAATATGTTTATTCCATTCTGACTGATATGAATAAGTCCTGAAGTGCAAACTCGATTACATTACTAATGAATTAATTATGTAAAACCTGAAACTAAGCATCTGGTTAAGAATTGAAAAAAAAAACGAAGAGATATTTAATATTTAAATGTTTAAATATGTCAAATAGCTTCTTCCCCCCGTTTTAAATATCTTGTAATTTTGGAAATGGGTTTTAAATGCAGCAAGGTTAGATTCTAATTTCAAATGATTTATGACCTAGTCTGGACGAATGCGAAAACATAAGCGTGTTTTGAATCTAAAATGTCTGTTTATAAATTATTCCTTTTCTGTTGTCAATATTTTATTTGAATTTTATTTTCGGGGACAATTAAAATGCCGTTAATATCTCTAATTCGGAATACACAAGTATGTATTTATATATAATGACGTACATATGGCGCTATAATTCTTCAAAAGCTTAACAAGTCTATAGGAACTGTTTTTATTTTTGAGAATTACCTAACCGCTAATTTTGGTATTATTTTTTTTTTTAATATACCGGTTAGTATTAGGTATTTATACAGGGTGTTAATTAAACATACGGTAAAATTGAAGGGGTTATTCCCAGGACTATTCTAACAATATTTTATCCTTTGATTATTTCTGAAATTTTCGACAAAACCAATTTTGATATTTTTCAAATTATTGAGTATAATTTTTTTTTAAATGCGGTGTTATCTTTTAAGCAAATCAGTTTAAACATGAATTTCATTTAAGTACGTCTTACCCTTATACCCTTCCAAAGTGTTCATCAACATCTTCATGAAACTGGCACATTTTATTCTTCATTTCATCAACTATAAATGACATTTTTTTCTTATTTCATAAATCTTTATAATACTGTAATGCAGACTACCGTTAAATTTAAAATGACTCTTGCTATATCACATCAGTTTTTCCTTCCATATTCCGTTACAGGCAGTTATTACAAAAAAGCTAATAGAAACGGTATGAAGTAATTTAGCAAAATAGCGCAAGTCACGCACAAACTTACTATAATAGAACCATAGTACGATAGTACCACCTATTAAATTTGTACAAGCTAAGACCACCGAGATTCCGAGTCTCCGAAAACAAGATATAACATCCTGGGGAATAACACACGATGTGTGTCTGTCTACCTGTACGCCTTAAAAATTATGCTTGAAACCAAAGTAAATCTATAATAACTGGGCGGAACTGTTATTAGTATTGTACTTTCTATAAAGATCTCAAAAAGAACTTCAGTTCCAAGAAAATGTACCTACCTGATGGCAGGCACTTGCGAGTATAAGGTGTCTTGGTCGGATATATAGGGTGTTGATTTCAGATTATTTTAGTTTTGGTTGTCTGGTTTGTCTGGCTACAAATTTGATAAGAAGTAACACTGATATTTTCATTGGGATTTAAAAATAAAATGTCTGTTTATCATGCATGTAACAAAAAGTGATTACTGTTTAATTTACACTTACAGGGTGCTCCACTAAGGGCAGCGAGCAGACAAATTATATCAATTTTATTTCAAAAAAAACTTAACCATAGAAGTTGCGAACGAAAATAAAAATCTTCATCTAATTATTTTTAAAAATATACAGGGTGTCCGGAAAATACGTGTACAACGTTTGACAACAAACTCCTGACGTCAAAATAGGTCGATCTAAGCCGACTTAGTTATATCCAAAATTGTCTCGTTTAGCCGGTAAAGGGCGTCAAAAATTTGTAAAAATATTGGTTTTTCCTAAATTACGTGAAACCCTGCTAATCGATTTTAATGATTTTTAGTATGTAGACTAATACTATAAAATGACGTTTTCTAGTAGTATAGTCACCGGCTGTAAATAAGTGGAAGTGTTATAAAAGTGATATAATACGTCAACATTTCTCCCGATTTTTTATATCAACGGCGTTATGACAACCCAGATATTTTTGTCGAGTGACTGGATGTATTTGGAAGCTATTTTACCTCTTCAATATTTTTCGTTGGATGAGCTGTTTTGCCAGAAAAAAAATATTTACAATTACCTGCATACATCAACTATTAACAGTAATAATAAAGCAGTACAAAAACATGGCCAAAAAAAATGGCACTTATTTTAGTCACTTTTTACTAAACTAACGGTGTTTATTTTATTTTATTTTTGGTAAATTATCTTGATTTTATTTAAATTTTGAAATAAACATTAGCTCAGTGTCAATGTTTTTTATACCTCTTGACTAAGGAGGACTTAAAAAATAAATTGTAATCTTAGGTAGATTTATTTTATTTAAAAATATATTAATGTTTAAAAATATATTTTTATTTTATTTTTTATTAAACGGGGTACTCCAAATTCCAATGAAATATGATATACCGTTTTTATAATGTTTCCAAGATCTTTAATTGCACCGAGATGAATGCTTTGCGATATTATCTTGATAGGTTTTTTCAGTGAAATACCTATACGATTACCATTTCTTATTTAAAGATTTATATTCAAATATCCTTTTTAGGAGAATTCATGGCATACTAAATTTCATGTAACCCAATTACAAGATCTCCTTATTTAGTCAAGAGTATACGCAAAAAATCATGTATTAAATGACTAACATTAATTTTTTTGTGGAAAAAGAGGGCTATTTGGAAATAGTTCGAAAACGAATGAAGATTTCGTTCTATTAAGAAAAATAGTGAAAACCTGAAACTTTCATAAAAAGCGTCATCTAAGTTAAGAAACCATAAGACTTAACAAACCTAACAAAGCAGTTAACTATTTGCAGTAAAGTTTTATAAAATCATCACAAAAATAAGATTTATATCTACTGAAAATTGAAATTAATCAACATGTTCATTATCCGTTTTTGTCCAGGGATAGTTAATTAAATATATATAATTTTATATAATTATACCTACTTTATGTTTCTATGAAAAATAAAATAGTAAATGGTATTAATAGCTTTTCGAAAATAGTACCTAATACGTGATGTTGATGTATCACCTGCCTGTTTTTTTTTTAACATTTACCACATTTCTTTTAACTTTCATTAACAATTTTATTAAGACTGGCACGAAGAGTCTCCATAATTCTTTATGTAATCTTACGTAGTATGTTCAATACGACTGCGAATAACCTTTGTTACTTCATTTTGGGTCATTATGAGCTTCGTTATTGAAACATTGTCACAGAAAGTTCAAAAAAACGTCGACAATGTCAAATGTATGCTATTTTTGAAGATCTATTAATATGATTTACTGTTACTTTTCTCATACGAATCTCATACAGATTGGACACTGTTTTGTTCCTCTTATTTTTTTTTTCGTTTAAGCTTAAAAATTTGTATAAATGTAAATGTCGACAATTCTGTCCCGAAGTTAATTTAATGTAAAACTTTTTGTGTATAGATTCGAAATTTTTCAACCAAATTTGAAAACAATTAGACTTTCAAGTAAAAAAGGTACTCTTGGTCCATGTCGCTAAGGCAGTGGCGCCTTTTTAATAAGAGCTGCAGTGCTGCAGCACTGCCTAAAATAATTATTATTGCATCTTTTAAATTAACATTCTACAATAATATGTATTTTTAATACTTCTGTACGTACGAACTCGTCGGCTATATTAATTCGAACGCCTCGTTGTCTCTGTTGAAAAGCACCGTCATGCGCGTCAACCGATCATTCGCAGCGGCAGTATGGACATTTGGCCTTGAGATGGTCAATCAGAGAGCCATAATTTCTTGAGATTCGTATTCTTGAACCCAGATTACTATTTTTGATGGCTTATCATATAACAAAAGTTTATCCAGGAATAATTTTGTCAATTTTAGAATATGAAGTTCTACTTTCAGAAGTTTTGGCGAACTTTTTGGCATTGAGTCTTCATCTTGATATAAATACAAGAGAAGAATTGCTTGAAAGGATAACTCATCATTACCATCAAATCCTGGAATGTTGTTTTCAAGTACAACAAGAACAAATCCGAATAATAGGAAAGTGTGAAGTGTGAAGTCCAGTCCACTCCTATATTCCCTGGAAATTTACGAGAATGCTTTCGGTGTGTCTTTATCGGCTACGCGTCACACCAACATTTTATTTAATTATACGAGGTGGTGTCGAATCTAGAACCTAAAACGTAATTGACCTTAGGAATTTAAGAGAAAAAAGATATATGAGACACAGTCGTGATTTTGACGTCCCTTAACACGCTGCCGAATTTTTGCTATGTACTTGCCGGACACCCTGTATAATATCTTCTGAAATCAGTCTTTGTCGGGTTCTAAAAGCAATAAAAAACAATAATTTTTCCATGCACAGCATCCATGAAATTTTAATTATTTTAAAATTAACTTGGTGACGCTGTTTTTCCATAACTTGTTTATTTTATTTATTATAACAGACCATTGATAGTTTATTAAAAAATAAAGGGTTTATAACAATAAACCAGGTATTGTAAAAATACATTTTTTTATTCCTCCTCAGTAAAAACTTCTTTTTTCATCTACGGTCCTGATCAGGCAATTTCACATTTTTCTTGGCCCCTCCCTTAAATTCTACTTTTCTGGTGCCCATGGATGTCTTTATTCTGAAAATAAAATAATTTACAGCATTGTAAAACTTAATTAAGTTAAAATATGTTTACGAGAACACCCAATATAAGAAACAATTTTAATGGCACCGTTATATGAAGTGGTTTAGCAAAAATTAAACATTTTATACAAGTTTAATTTGTTTCGTACTTTATTATCGTTACTGTAAATGGAAAGGGGGCTATAAAAAGTTATTTTCATTTCCCATATGCCTCGCGTAGTATGTGTTTATTAATTGAAGCACGTTACCCAACGCTTTGGGTGGTCCGTGCCGCCATTTCAAGTTATGTCAATTTTCCGCCTTGACATATTATATAGCCGAATGGTAAATATTCTCTCTTCTATCTCTTAACAGATTTAATTCCACTATAATGGACTCTTGCTCGTTGCATCTTTAATACCGGTTAATTAAATCTTTTAAAGCCGAGAAAATGTTAACACAGAAAATATCATTTTCTTTCCTTTGGTGTTGTAAAGTTAAAGACCGCCCAGATATTAAATTAGCACAATTACGTGTATGGTTATTAAGTTTAAAATTTATTTATAGTCAATAGCTTTTTGCAAAACTACTTTTAAAGTTTTAAAATCTCCTGCAGGCACGTTGTCAGGGGGGGGGGGCTCAGGGGACTAGATCCTAGACTCCTTAACTAACCTGAACTAACCTAAACTAGCCTGTGACGTCACGTCTCAGCTTAATTTTCCTGGGTACGGGCCTGGCCTGGTCTCCTGGCGCATTTGCTGCACTGTGTGAAAATGTTACTTTTGATTTTTTTTTGTTGATTGCCAAATATTTAATATACAGGATGTCCCCACAACTAATGGGCTGTAGATCAGCTAGCTATTGTAATGATCAAAATAGGGACGTTGAGCCGTTAAATATCAGTAGAATGATATTGGGACTGGATGTTGAATAGTAATCAATTAATAAAAATAAATTATTCTAAAATAAAAACTGGTTTAAAACCATAAAAAAAAATGATTTTATTGTCATATGTTTTATACAATAATTAGTACCGTTCTTAATTCAAAAAAATTATGTTTTGTCAATACATTTAGGAGTATTATTATATTATATCTGCAAGAATTTACTAAACTTGTTAGGTGCTCTGGCAAGAATTATATGGATGATAGTTTTTATTTTTTCTCTATAATATCTCTCATTCAAATTTCTACCGGGATTTTTTTAATCTTTAACGAGGCCAAGTCACAAGATCCTTATGAGTTAATTACATTAGCCAAAACTTTAGTATATTATTCATCATATTTGGCTTTTACGGTGCCGTAAGCGCGCTCACGGTAAAGTACGAAAAGTCTCGGTTAACAAAATGAGATGTTTTGATGCCTTGGCGTAGGAAGTGCATTGCCCACATCGAGACTTGAATAAACTTCCAGACCAGATTGTTATGGATCTCAAAAGAAATTCTTGATGTAAGAGTAAACTTTCCAGTTATTTTTTTTCCTTGTTGACCTGTTTTACCGATTTTCTCGGTTTATTTTAGTAAAACATTTCCACCCCCATTCACATACTCATTGGGGATGCAATTTTATTTATTATAATTAATATTTTAATTAAACCTTGTTCTACTACATAGATGGGCGTTAAAACCTTTAATTTCATCGCCTAATGATAAGTTTAAGTTACGAGATTACATAAAAACTTGTTTTAATTGTTCTTGATTGAGTTTGGCTTTAAATAATAAAGTTTTGTTTACATATCAATAGGTAATGTTGTTCGTATAGAATTAATTTTAATAATTAATTTACATTCCTGTGATAACTTTCAACAGATGATTAGAAATCTATTCATACAATTAATACCTAAAAATATTAATACCTTGCAATATAGTCCCTGAAATGCGACAAACTTATCTTGACAACATTCTTTCCAATTTCTCTTCATTCAATCAGCAAAGTGTATGTAAACAATGTCCGTAAATTACCTACATTGTAATCAATGTGACAACATGGCATTCAGGCACATCCGCAGGCTGGGCTGACACTCGGGTGGTCCCCGTGACGTCAGGGTACTACTTGGGTGGTCCCCATGCTACGGTCCGGAGCGGGGTGCCGTGTTGCCACGTCTTTCTTTTAGGCATTTAAATGGACCTTTAATTATTGTCACAACGTGAGGTTTAAAGATAATTATTATTTGATGAGTTTTTTTGAGGGCTTAGTGGGCTTTTTGATTTAAAACCAATTGTTATCGATTATTATTGATATGCTTTTTAAAGTTATATGACTTTGGTGTTTTGTAACCTGTGCATTTTTTTGTTTGAAAAGAAAAACCTTAGAAGTGGAGATTAAACGTTTTTATTTATATTTTTGTGTTTAAGTAGAGAATAAAAAAATAAAAATAAACTTTGGCATCATGATGCCTAGCTTGTAGTTGAATAATTTAAATATATTGATTTAGCGGCGCCATACTTAATCATTGTGCAAATCGTTACGGATTAGACAATCACATCTACCTTTTAAATGCTTATGACGTTGGTTGTTAATTATCATTTTCTAATTGCTACTCTAAAAATTATTATCTTTATTATTATAATATCAGTATTTAAAAGGTTTTATTGCAAATAATTAGGTTACTGTTCTCTTGCACGTAAGCACTATTTAGATATTGTCGCGTGACGGGTGGTCCTAACAAATATCACTATACATTTTTGGAAAAATAAAAATATGTGGCAACATCGGATTGATTATTCCGTAAGGAAGCTGGCATTTTTCTTTTTCTTTCTTTTTCTACACTATGACCTGTATGGCCGAATTTTCAACAGCGTTGCCACCTATTGTATAAACAAAATAAAAAATATGCTGAATGAAAATTGAGTGACCAGCATTTTTTGTTTTGTATACTAACCAGCACTTATTCCAATTTTTTTTTTAGTTCGGTATTTAATATCTGAATCTTTAGCGACAGCGACAAGAGTCTCAGCCAAATTCGCAAAATAGTTATAAAAATATTTTATTATCATTTTGTACAACTTATTGTTGTTTAAAAATTGAGCGCTTTTCTCATTATTAATATTTGGTGTGAAAAACGAAACTACCTACATTTCGGAAAAATTAAAAGATTTGGCAACATGAAAGCTCAAAAGCAGCTGCGTTGCGGAGAATCTACGGGAGGGATTCTAGAAAGAAAGCTTTTGGTTTCGCTTACCTTTTGTGTTTCGAATTTTGGACCCCCCTGTTTTTATACCATATTCGATAATACCAAGAAGCGAGTGGGGTAGATATAGACATTGTATTACTCAATTCAGATCAAATTTTGGTCTGCTCGCCAGCTTTTGTCGACGGATAAAATGTCATCCCGAAGTTATGTCATTATTAGTGACCATAAATTTTATTGGAACCATTTTTAGACCCTTAATTTAAATACTACAAGATTATATGTATGTCTTTATTAATTCATCTACCTGCCGTTTAAGAAAGGCAAGGGCAGGGTCCTAGTTGCTTTTAATTAAAAAAAAAATTTAGGTCACCCCTTGTTTCAGGAAAAAGCAAATGGAGATCGTGGAATCCTATGGATGCGAAGTCGAATCCAACGGCAACTCAAATCGTTGGGAAGTACTTTAGAGACACACGCCGGGAAGTTTCTCTTCGTCAGCATTCTGGCAATAGCAACATTTTCCGTAGGCCTCAAAAGTATGACGTTTCACACCGACATTGAGCTTCTGTGGGCTGAACCATCTACTAGCCCCGAAGCCTCTCCCAAGGAGATGCTTTCTACCCACCAAATGGTAGTGCAAATGGGTGTAGACCCCGATGTAGATTTATTGCACCCCCACGGGCTCTTAGAGCACCTCCTTCTAGTCCAAAAAGCTACACAAGTTAGCGTAAATATGTTTGATATAACGTGGAGATTAAAAGACTTTTGCCAATCGCCTAGCATTCCTAATATTGATGCTCATTATATTGAGCAGATGTTTGAAAATATAATGCCCTGTTCAATAGCTACTCCATTGGATTGCTTTTGGGAGGGATCGAAATTACTTGGACCCGACTATCCTGTTCACATACCGTAAGTAGTCTTATCTTTATCATACTATCTTCTTTATAGCTAACTGAACCTTATATGTTCTAGATATGGCGTTGGAGACCAAATTAAGTGGACGAACCTAAATCCCCAAGAAATAATAAAACGGATGAAGCGAAAAGAATCCAATTTTGATTACCATTCACTTGAAGATTATCTAAAACGTGCCGGCATCACTACTGGTTACCAGGAGAAGCCATGTTTGAATCCGAAAGATCCAGAATGTCCTGAAACCGCTCCAAATTTCAATTCCTCACAGCCACTGGATGTTGGGGCAGAACTTACCAGTGGTTGCTATGGTTTTGCAGCCAAATATATGCATTGGCCAGAAGATTTAATGGTTGGAGGCGTTAGGAAGAACAAAACGGGCCATATTAAAGAGGCTAAAGCACTGCAAACCGTTGTACAGTTAATGGGAGAACACGAGCTTTTCGAGTTTTGGTCTGGGCATTATAAGGTTCATCACATTGGGTGGAACCAAGAACGAGCATCTTTAGTTTTGAATGCATGGCAAAAGAAATTTGCACAGGTAAGCATAGTTCTTTAACCCTGGGGTGAACAGCTATTTTTCTGCGCTGTAATATAAAATAGTTCAATGTATGATTCTGTTTCAGGAAGTTGATCGTCTCTCCAAAGCCAAGAAAACCTCATCTTCATCATATTTATTTATAACATTTTCGACTGCGAACGTGAACAAAATTCTTAGAGAATATTCGAAAACAGACACTATCAAATTTGGAATAGTGGTAGCAGTGGTAGCGGTGTACGGGTGGATCATCCAGTCAATGCTAGCTGCCATTGGAACTCTAGTCTTAGCCAGCACAGCTGCTGCAGCTTTGGGTGTATGTAGCTTAATCGGACTTCCAATGAATTTACTTAGTACGCATGTGTTACCGTTCGTTACGGTCGGTCTGGCATTGCGTGAAATGTTCCTTTTGTTAAACACACACACTAAAAATTTAACGCCTCCAGAAATTTTATTACGGACTGGTCCAAGTATAGTGTCGGCCATGTTAATAAACTCAGCTGCTTTCCTGACGGCCGCCATATTGCCAGTGCCCGCGCTGAGAGTGTTTGCGTTACAATGTGCAGTAATGGTGATATTTCATGGGGTTGCCTTACTAATCGTCTTTCCATGTTTGCTGGCTCTGGAACAAAGATGTCGAAAATCGGATGTTCCTTGCTTCAGAAGTGAAACCAAAGGAAAAGCGGCAGCTACACAGAATAATAATAATAATCCGGTGAGTACAAAATTATTTCAACTATTAATTAAACTTTTGTATACAGGGTGAGTCGGGAGGAATGGGCCTAACTCTAAGTGTGTAATCTATGCATGAAAATAATAAGAAAAAACTGAAATGTCGTTATCCAATATTTATTTGTTTTCAAGTTACAGCGTTAAATAAAATAATAATATTGTTAAACCAAACTATCCAACATTAACATTGTTTTAAATAAATGATTGGTTTAGTAAATTTTCAAAAATACCGCCATTGACTTCCAAACATTTCCTGCTTCGTTTACTCAGGGCGCGCGTGGATCTTCTAATTGATTCGTGCCTTTCTTTAATATTGAGTACAGCATTTCTAATGCGTCTAATTAATGCATCCCTAGTATCTACTTTTACTTTGTAAACCTCAGTTTTTAACCAACCCCATAAATTATAGTCCCAACGGCGTGAGGTCTGGCGATCTAGGAGGCCAACTAATAGGACCACCGCGACCAATCCAAACCCCTGGAAACCTTTGGTCTAAATATTGCTTGACCCGACGATCGAAATGGCGCCTGTTGGCGTAGTCTCCAGGTTGAAGATTCTGTACACGCTGTACATGGTACGGGTATAAGCCTTGCTCGTGAAGCGTATTGATCACTCTTTTTTGGGGAATCACCAACTGAATTCCAATTCTTCGTGCGCGCGTCGTCGCATCTTCTTCTACTAAAGCTAGAACATTTTCTATTTCTTCTAAATCCTGTTGAATGGCTCGTTCGGATGTTACATTAGCACTTGGAAACGTTCCGGTCGCGCAGAGTTTGTTGAAAACTCTGGTAAAGGCCTTTCTGTGTAGTGTTCTTTCACGTAGAAATCGTTCACGATATTCATCAGCAGCCGCTGTAGCATTCCCATTACACAAACTATAAATAAAAACCATATTGGCGTATTCGAGATGTGAATAAATGTGTGGCATTTTATAAAATTAAAATGATACAAATCCGAAAGTTAACGGTGAATCAATGTAACATTTTATACTGACACTAACAGGATAGTGACAGCACAACAATAACATTTATTTATGGAATAAAACACAAAGTCTGCTCCACTAATTTAGTGGAGCAGACTTTGTGTTTTATTCCATAAATAAAATATTACTCCACTGTGAGATGGACTACTTCCATAAAAAAAAAAATAACATTTATTACAGGAAAGCTAAATTAATGCAATATTTTGTTTTTGCCTTATAAATTGAAAACAAATGAATATTGGATAACAACATTTGAGTTTTTTCTTATTATCTTGATGCATAGATTACACCCTTAGAGTTAGGCCCATTCCTCCCGACTCACCCTGTGTTTGAGGTTTACTTTTAAAATATCCTATACTATAAATCCAGCCAGGGGCGTGCGGTGAGCAATATAAGGAACCGCTGCTTGGGGAAGTCGCTTCGATGAACTGCACTCCCCTGAATCCATCTCATCAATCGGTAGGAATAAGGAGGAAATAATTATGCTTCTTTACTCCAATAGCCCGCCACTGGCTTTATGAGTAATAAAGCAACTTTTTAAAACCTGAATAAATGTAACATGCATAACTATGAAGCCTATACTAAGCATTAAAATTAACATGATTTATTTGTTTTGCTTATATAAAACATAAAAGTCGGTGTATGCAAACGACTGCTTTATGTGGTTTAATTCATTATAGGCCATTTTTGTTATTTGTGTCGATTAAAATTTTTAAATCGCTTATAAATGATGAGTGGATAGTTTACTCAGGAATAGTAATTATTCAACGTACCCATTACCCATAAACCTCGAAAGTTCAAACCTTATTGGCTGCATCTAATGCAATTGTCATCAATCCAATCAAGTCCAAGTTATTATTTCTTGTAAACTTTTTTTTAAATATTCATCTTAATAACGATTTGGAAAATAGGACTTTGCGTCCCATCGTTCAGCTTTTGATTCATTATTTATTCAAGTCAATTTTTTATTCATGTTAATATTACATATAAATTAAAAATCAACAAATTTATGCTAAACATCCTACACACATTAAAATTAAAATTTAAAATTTTAAAAATCATTGATGCAGCTACAGCATTTTCAGCGAGTTTTTCCTTTAAAATTGTGTAATGGGAGAGCCTTCATCTCCTCTGGCAATTTGTTAAAACACGTTACTGCTCAATACCAGGCCCGCCCTGACACCTCCTTGGACGCCAGAAGTCTGGCACAATGTCGCCTCTATTTTGTGATTCATATTGATGAATATTTTCGCGAGTTCTGTACGGATACCCGTTGAATTTTATGTATAACAAATTTTGCATGATAAAGAGGGCTGAACCAGATCCACGAAGATGCGCCTCCCCAAATCTCAAACCCGCCAAAATTCGAAAGGCTCTCCTCTGTAAACCGAAAAGACGGTTCAGCACCAGAAGAATGACCCCAGGTGAGATATGGGAGTAGAATATGTCGAAATAAGCTGTTTTCAGCACCCCTAGGGAAACATTGCCAGCCAAGCCTCGGCGGAGATACAAGCTTCCCGCCAGTTTCAATCCGACCAAGCGAATGTGGGTATCCCATAAGAGTCGCCTGTCCACTTACACTTCTTATCGGAAATACCATTCTAATCATTCCATCCATATTTAGCAATAGTTCATTGTTGTAAAACCATGTCAAGGCCGATTCCTGCGCAACCATAGATCCCTCTATCCCAATGTTGTGTCATCGGCGGAAAGCGTCTAAATTCACACTGGATCAGCTGTTGGATGATCAGATATAAGAAATAAAATTGGGCCCAGGATCGAACCTTGTGGCACCTCAACAGTAATGTTACCTCGCGCCGATGTCACCCCAGAGTGACATCTACCCTTCAGGTGAGAACTCATAAGCTTAAGACTGTTTGATAAAAATTTATATGCTCCTAATTTTCTTAAAAGAATCTCGTGATTGACACAGTCAAAGGCCAAATCACAAAATATACCTACGCGTGGTGATGATTGTCTTGCAGAATCTTCTGAACTTTTCTCCCTTATACCTATATCTTCACCAACGGCTGAGGCATCTTTGGCAACACCAAGCACCACAGAAAGATCGTATTCTTCGCAGTTCTGACCGGCTTTGTTTTAGCTGATGGCTTCGTAATTGAAAAATGTGTTCATTTATAAATTTGTTGGGTAAAGTATAGCTGAGCACAAGTTCGGCTATAACTAGAAAGCAATTTCTGTCATACTCACTCAATCGTCAACAGAGTCTCTTCTCGACTGTACTCCATGATAAATTGCTTAGGTTAGGTACTCAGTAATAATAACATGAACTCAAAACGCGAAATAAAAACGAATAAACTAATTAAAACTATTATATCAAATGAGAAACGGAACTAATGGAGGCAAAAAATTAAAATTAAATTATATAAATTAAAATAAGAGAAAACTGAACAGTATAATATAAATGATGTACGACTTGTCATTTTAGAACAAACTTATTGCGTTGTAATAAATTACAAAATATTATAAAATTACTTATAAAAGTTCGATTTATAACTTTCAAATAAGTATATGCTATTCCAAGGAAAATTCAATATGCCATTTAATCGGTGACATTTGACACCCTGTAGATAAAAATCAAAATCTGCAAAACGCGAAATAAAATTTAGAAACTAGACTTTTTAAACTTTTTTATTGATCAAAGTTTCTGCTATTCATTTGTTAAACATAAAAATATTTCTTGTCAAAAACAAGACATATTCCTTAACGTGCATCTAACTTATGGACAAGCACTCGGTAATTGTGTGCATGCAAGAAGAATTTATTCTGATACATTTCCAAATCGAAGCGTGCCGCATAAAGGAACTATTGAAAGGTTATTAAAAATGTGAAAGATTTGCTTCTTGTTTACTTCAGCCGATTGTCGAAATGTACTTAAAACAACGAGGTAAATTATGTTACTGTCACATAAAATTGTTTTACTTTACGGAGACTCTGTACTTAATATTATTCATAAAGGTCTTCCGTGTGAAGCAGGTAACTTGAATATTAAAAATGGAATAATTAAGATAAAGTAGTTTTTCATGGACTTAATATAAATAACTTCATTTTAGCAAAAATGGACTTAACATAGTTTGAGTCTGAGGTACAAACGTAGATGTTCTCTTTATTTTGTCAACCCTAACAAACCTAAACAAAAAATGCCAAGGTCCAGGTACCTACATTGGCCGAGAATGACCCCAGGGTTCTAATTTTGGTACCGTTTATTTTGCGTTACGGTTTATGCACGTGTATGGTACCGACGTAAAGTAAAAGTTATTATTATGAATGTAATGAGATACATTTGACAAATCTTTAGAAGAATACTTGTTTGAAATCATTTCAGAAACCAATACCTAAATTGACATCTTTTGAAGATTCTTCGGGAATGTTTCATAATATCAAGAGTATTAAAAATACAGTAGGTATGATCAGTCAAGAACAGATCACCCTATTTTGCCAAAACAAAAAAAAAACACGGCATTGAATCTTCCGATATACAGGGTGTCCGGAAAATACGTGTACAACGTTTGACGACAGACTCCTGACGTTAAAACAGATCGATCTAAGCCGACTTAGTTATATCCAAAATTGTCTCGTTTAGCCGGTAAAGGGCGTCAAAAATTTGACCTGCTAATCGATTTTAATGATTTTTAGTTTGTAGACTAATACTATAAAATGACGTTTTCTAGTAGTATAGTCACCGGCTGTAAATAAGTGGAAGTGTTATAAAAGTAATATATTACGTCAACATTTCTCCTGATTTTTTATATCAACGGCGTTATGACAACCCAGATATTTTTGTCGAGTGACTGGATGTATTTGGAAGCTATTTTACCTCTTCAATATTTTTCGTTGGATGAGCTGTTTTGCCAGACAAATAAAATATTTACAATTACCTGCATACATCAATTATTAACAGTAATAATAAAACAAAGTACAACAAAGTTGGAAGTTTGTATTAAAATTATTGTAAGAAACTGAGTAAAACGAAAACATTACTTAAGCAAATGTGTAAAATGACCGCTATCTTGCTGAATACACTTATTAACACTCCTTAAAAAATGATATTGGACCCTATTTAATGTCTCGGGGTTATTAAAATGGTTGCCTGCATTTAAAATCCGCGTCAATAAATCATGGCCTGTGTTTACCGGAGCCTTGTAAGCTTCTGTTTTAATAACGCCCATCAAAAAGAAGTCACACATATTTAACTCCGGAGAACGTGGTGGCCATTTTACTGGTGCATCATTGCCCCTTCCAATCCATCGGTTGGGATATTGATGGTGTAAGTATTGCCGAACGGCAACGGAAAAATGGGGCGGGGCACCATCATGCATATACCACATTTCCCTCCGAAGTAAAAGGGGCAAATTTTCCAGAAGAATTGGTAATGTGTCTTGCAAAAAATTTAAATAAATATTTCCATCTAACCTGTCTGGAATAACAATAGGACCAATAAGGTAGCGATTAATAATACCTGCCAAAATATTTAATTTAAATTGATGCTGATGATGTGCAACTTTAATGGCATGTGGATTTTCATCTGAATAAATATGTTCGTTGTGCAGATTGGTTATTCCAGATCTTGTAAAGCACGCCTCGTCAGTAAACAATATTTTTTTACAAAAATTTGGATCACGGATTCTTTTGTTTCTAATAAATTGACAAAATGTAAGTCGCATGGGGGGATCAGTCGGTAAAAGTTCCTGGACTTTTTGCTGATATGAATGTAACAACTGTTCTTTTAAAACCTGATTGACAATCGTTTTAGGAACATGTAACTCACGTTCTAAGCGACGGGTACTGGTACTTCTTCAACTCTTTCCAGGATGTTCTCTTCTGTTTCCACAGTTCGAGTTGTTCGCATACGACCCCTGCCTTCAATTTTTTTCTTAAAGCTGCCCGTTTCCCGAAGATGACGCTCGATATTGGCAAATGTTTGGTGGTTTGGTATTCGACGGTTAGGAAATCTCTCCATGTAAACCCTAACACTCTGACGCCCATTTCCTTGACAAAACCCGTATACCAAAAGCATGTCAACCTTTTCAGAATTCGTATAATTTTCCATGTTTAATGGTAAAACGAACTTGTAATTCAAGAATGTTGATCGTATACTTTAGTCAATTTCATAGACTGGTGACAATTTGTCAATAATTGTCAAATTATTAAATGCCATAGCAACAGGGTCACTAAAAAAATTATTGTTACAGGTAATTTGATTTTAATTTTATTACTGATGTTAATAATTGATGTATGCAGGTAACTGTAAATATTTTTTTTCTGGCAAAACAGCTTATCCAACGAAAAATATTGAAGTGGTAAAATAGCTTCCAAATACATCCAGTCACTCGACAAAAATATCTGGGTTGTCATACCGCCGTTGATATAAAAAATCAGGAGAAATGTTGACGATTATATCACTTTTATAACACTTCCACTTATTTACAACCGGTGACTATACTACTAGAAAACGTAATTTTATAGTATTAGTCTACATACTAAAAATCATTAAAATCAATTAGCAGGTTTTCACGTAATTTAGGAAAAACCAATATTTCTACAAATTTTTGACGCCCTTTAGTATTTTCCGGACACCCTGTATACCTTTCAAGCAAATCATAAAACTCGCATGAACAAATAAGTATCAGAGGTAGAGGAAAAGTCATTCTTATTACAAAATATAAGTTCGATAACGATTTAAATATAAAAAAGGAACATAATATTTGAAATAATTTACTAAAATTTGTTTAGTTGCTCCAGTAACTGGGGTAAATATAAGCATGATCTGTAACTGCCATATATACATTATTTTCTCCATCCTGTGCCTATTTTCAAAATTACAAGATTTTCCTCCTCTGTCATTTAGAAATAACATGTTGTCTTCTTCATCTGAAGAGCTAAATTTTTAACAATATTTGCCGTAATAATTTCAGCCCCAGGAGCTACCCTTTTTGATTTTTGCTTTCCTTTAGGATAAGGCGATTCGAACGATGTATACTGTCCCCTTGCGTACTAGGTATTTGAAGTGTACTCTGTGTGCTTTTTCATTTTCCCTGGCTGCTTGTGCTGGGCCCATCATTAGCTTAGCAGGAACATTTTGGTGTCCTCTTGCTGGTTGGATAAACATTGGTTACATTTACCACAGTCCCTCTGATTACACCTCCCGGTGACATTTTGATGTAACTTGTCAGTTACACTTACCCCGTTCTGAAAAGTATATAGGGAAACAACAACAAGGAAGATAATATTCCAGCTTTGTATTTGTGAGAGTATATTTAAAAACTACAAATGCTACTCATAAAATAAGTACAAATATAGCTTTTGAAAAATTTGTTGACGTTATTGTGGTAGATTTAGGAAAATGTTGCAAACAATGCATTTATATCAACATTGCTCTAAACAGCAAGTTTATCCCATGATTACATTTACCCTTAAGCAAGAAAGCTTTAAAATTCGCCCTCTAATGATAATATCACAATTTTGGAAAATTTTCAGAATGTCATTGTTATGTGTGTTACGTATAAATATATTCATATGACCAATTTTTAAATTAAACTGATATATTACATTTATATATTTATCGGGGCATTAACTCTGTATGAAAGAGTGAATGAGGTGTTCAGTCTAAAAGGCATTCCAAAGGAAGTACTTTTCTTTGTCGGCGTTTTTTCAGAGAGTGTACAACGCGTAGGTCAAAAATTCGTTTTGGGTTTCGTAATGTTTTGTGCCTAGACGGCAATAGATACCATGTTGCCAGGTTTATTTTAATATTTTTCAGTATAAGCTTTACTGAAATGAATGATTTTTATAAAAAAAAGGGATTACGGATTTACTTTCTAAATAAAATTGATATCTATCTATAACTCATTACATTATTAACAAACCATTATTGGCAGTAGGTACGCAAGACGTCCCTGGTGGTTTGCCGGCAAAAGGGATTGATATGATTGCATCTTATAACGTAATATGCCCGCAAATAAAATATTTCTTTTTTAATACCTTGGAAGCAAAAATTATTTTCGTCCAAAAGGGCTTGGACTGAAAAAGTAGGGCTTTGTTAAGATCAAAATTATAAGTGGACGATATATTTAACCAAATCTAGGTTAAAATTGTTTCAAATTGATATTATGGCATAATATGCCAAACTGATGTAGGTAAACACGTACAAATTTATTTTTGTTTTTTACAAAATTAACAAAAGTAAGCATATAGAGAAAGGAAAATAATTATAGAAATTGCTTGCTCCAAGCATAAATTCACACGTCTCTTTATATTTTCGAAAGCGTTGACCAGCATCTCTGGAATTTTTGGATTCTTGTAACTGTTCTAAATTTTCAACTATTTGTTCTTTAAATCACGAAAAATGAAGTCATCTATAACCGTCTAACAAGGGGGAAACCACCTATCCAACTTTGTACACCAAAAATCCTAAAATTCCAAAAATTCTAAGGAATTCTGAAAGTTTGTAAAAAAATTCTGATTATTTTTCGGACATTCTAGAACACTCTTAACTAACTAATTTTTTATCTGCATTTTTATCTCCTTTATTATTTTTACGTTCAGAAGTACGGTACGTAACTAAGAGAAAAAGTTCTTATGAACATGTGTCCGGAGTTGTCCCGTCTTTGATACACAGGGTGTTAAGGTTTTTTCGAAAAAATGTGCTATGTGCCAAAACATTTGGACAGATCCATGCAAGATTGAGTGAGACTGGGAGTTTTAAACGTAGTACGTAACTCCCCGGAACGCCACTGGACTTAATACATTTAATTTAGTTAGGGCTAATTAAGCCCCTTATCATTATGAATAACGGTACCAAATTTCAATAAAATCGGGAAAAAATTATAAGAAAACGATTCTTTTTTTAAACTTTTTATATCAAAAACAGGGCAACTTCAAACACATGTTCATATGAACTTTTTCTTTTATAATATAATAAGAAGTCACCTTCTTAAGTTACGTACCGTACTTCTAAAACATTCTGTATTTATCCGATCTGTGTTTACCCTTCCTTTTCCCTCATAGAGTAATCAAATAAGTGATGATTTTTTAAGGAGTCGTACTACATTATTTGGTAAGCTTACTCTTAGATAAGATTGAGTAGATAAAGGATGCGATTAGTTATATCCACTTTTTGATCTGGATAATATTTAAGCCAATATTGGCATCTGAAAGGTTTTCTTTCTTGCACAAGTACTAAATCGTTGGCACGTATATTTCTTCTAATGTCTGCAGTGTTTTCTTGTTGCAATAAAAATTGTATTGTTTTTTCGGAAGAAAAAACAACGTTTTATTCATATCCAGAGACCATTCAGTTCATCAACATCCGTAAACCTAAAATCTGATAATTCTAAAAAATACTAAAAAATTCTGATAATTCTAAGAAATGTTAATAAATTCTAAAAAATTCTATCAGCTTGTACACCAAAATTCTAAGGTGGTTTTCTCCTCGCCTTCAAACAGGATGATCTGGGTGGGAATTCAATGTCTGTTCAGAAACTGATCAATCTGTCGTGGAAAAAATTGCGTAAGTAATTAATAGTTTCGGCGGATGTATGAGCGGTTAAAAATAACCAAAACGTAGTTCATCGTCAAGTAATTGCCCCACAAATGGATTGACAATATTGTCCCTATACCGCTGTGCAGTTACTGTGTCATGGAAAAAAAAGGACCAACAATTCTTCTTCGGGAAACAGCCAACCGGACACCAATTTTTTGAGGGTACAATGTGGACTCTACAAAAAAATTGGGATTTCCACTACTCCAGATGCGTGTATTCTGAGAATTCACATACCCATTCATCAGAAAAAATTTTTAGGTCTAATACATAATTTATTTTCAATAAATTTTGGGTAAACCACTAACAGTAAATTCTGCGTCTTTCAAAATCTGCAGCTCGAATTGCTTGGAATACTTACACTTTATAAGAAAACAAATTAAACTGTTTTTTAACAATAGTCCTGCATGTTCCATAAGATCTTCCCACTTCTTGAAACAGACGTGTTACACATTTTATTGGCGTATTTTGCATTACTTCACGAACGTTTGGTCTTCCAGCTCAATTTTTTATGTTGTAAAGAACCCGAGAGAGAAGAAAAGAAATCCACAGCAGTAAAAGCGACGTTAGGAAGATTCGCGTGTACGAACACTGATTATATTGCCACTCATCATTTACTCTAACCCCGTTTCGAAAATACGCTTCAACGATGAATTTTTTGTGCTGTTCCGTAAAACGCATTGCGTGAATTATTCAAGAAATTGTTAAAGATGACGGAATATCTGACTGATTACAATGGTTTGGCATGTCCAGTTTCTTGAACCAGATGTTTCAAAGGTTTTGTAGGCTCTCAAGAGCCATCTTTGACCAATATCGCCTTTGATATCTCTGAGATATAAGGATTAAATTTTTGGTTAAGTACGTAAAGCCTGTCCAGAGATATAAGAAAGTTATATTTTGACTTTGAATGGGATTATCCAAGGGTGGCCATAAACTAACAATAAATGAATGAATAAATGCAGGTAAATTATGGTCCGGTCTTAAAAATGTCTTAAAGTAAACTGCAAATCCGGAAGACGTAATTTCATTATTAAAGTAATAGTTTGGTGATTTTAAACCGATTTTTACCTGATTTAAAATGAGAGGGTTAATCCCATAAAACAAATTATGTTCTAAAGACTGTATACATAGCCACGCTAGTTAGTTTTAAGCTTAGCAATTATTTTTACTTCGTGTGTAATACAGCGTTTGTTTAATCAGGTGTGAGTCATGGAACCTATGTGCGAGCCCAATGTAACTCAGGAGCAGAAAACACTTTTCTGTGGAAACTAAGGAAGTTATAAACAATGTTTATTCAACTCTCATTGAACGTGCGGTCAGCAAGCAAGCAGCGTTAGAAGAAACGGCCACATTAACAAAAATTCCAACATCAACTGTATGGAAAATTGTGAATAATCCCATTTTAGCAAGGAAAAAAAGAACCGATACTGGCATTTTCTCGAAGGTAGATGGAAGAGATCAAGATATAATACTGCGTAAAATTTACAAGTTATACGAGGAACAAAGCGTGCCTACATTAGATACTTTAATTAAGAGGCTTGAAAAAGATGAAACCGGCGTTAAATGTGGCAGAACAACGTTATGGAAGTGTATCCAACACAGGAGTTTTAGATTTAAAAAGATGAACAAAAGACAAGTTTTAATGGAATACAGTAGAATTCGGGAATGGCGATCCGAATATTTAAAAAAAATTAGGATTTACAGAGATCAGCAAAGGCCGATTATTTACTTGGATGAAACCTGGTTCGACGACACAATATAGCACAAATAATAATTAGAACAGATGATGAAAGCGATAGTGATATTGATATATAAAGTGAATAATTATTATAAGTACCGAATAATTTGTATATTTTTGTAATCATAAATATAATTTTTAATAATAAAATAACTTGTAATTTCACATTTAAACATAAATAAAATATGATTTAATGTCTTACTTATTTTTATTACAAACCATGATTAAATTCTAAGCAAAATACGGACCTGTTCGGCCAAATTTCAATTTTACAGCTGGCCTGGGCCTTTCCTAATAGGGATCAGTTAGTCACTTTCTTATATCTCTGAACAGACTTTACCTATGTATATATATTATTATTAACTTTTCTTGTCTTTGTTGCAGGAACATGGAACAAGCCTCTTGGCAGCCGAAGATATTTGCCAGCAAAAGAAGAGTATTATATCGTACTTTGCAACGCGGTACTTTAAAACAGTGTTACTTAAACCATCCATTAAAATGGTGATGTTCTTGACCTACACCATATTGGTGATATTCTTCGTATTTAACGGCCTCAAATTGAAATTTGACGTAAAGTTATCAACATTTTTGCCAAGAAACACTCAAGAATATAAATATCTGGAAGCTCATGACAAGTTTTTTGGCTTTTATAATTTTTACTTGGTTACAACCGAATCGGAGTACCCTTTCAATCAACCTCTGCTCTACGAGTACCACTCTTCGCTATCTCATGTCCCTCATGTACTTAAGGACTCCAATGGAGGATTAAATATGAATGATTTCTGGCTGGCTAATTTTAGGGATTATTTAATAGACTTGCAGCAGGAATTCGATCAAAGCCGTAGTTCAAACTGCCTGAATAGCGAAAAGTGGTTCCAAAACACCACCGAGAAAGCAGTATTAGCCTTTAAGTTAATGGCACAGACTGGTATCGTGGAATTTCCCGTTGATAAAAGTCAAATATTAAAGAAAAGACTGGTGCATGAAGGTATTATTGACCCCAAAGCTTTTTACAACTACTTGTCAGTTTGGAACAGCAACGACCAGATATCTTATTCTAGCAGTCAAGCAAACCTCACGCCTAAACCGTTTCAGTACTATAGTTCGAAAGCAGAGTATGATCTTAAAATTCCACGATCTCAACCCTTAACCTACGCACAAATGCCGTTCTACCTCAAAAACGTTAAAAATACTGGCGATATAATCGCTACCCTCAAGCAGATCAAAGATATTTCTGAAGAATTTAATAATAGAGGACTTAAGAATTATCCTGTAGGGCTTATTTTTGCTTATTTTAACCAGTTCCTACTTTTAGATAGATTACTAGCAGCACAGCTACTGCTGACTTTGGCTGCCGCAGCTTTAGTTGCCTGTGTGCTTATTAGATGGTCAAAATTGTGGTGTTCTTTCTTTAGCACTTTAGGGGCCATGCTCCCCTTATGCCTTGTTAATATAAATGCCTTTAGTAGCACAATGGGGGCTCTTCATTTTATTATTGTAGGTAGAAATATTCTCCTGCTTACCACAGGGTTTTTAAGCGCTGTTGGAAGCAGAGAAAGAAGAATGAAGATGTCGTTGGAAATTAGCGCAGATCCAATATTAAAGGGTGATTTGGGTCTTTTACTTTCTGTTTTAGTTCTGACAATATCAGAGTTTGAATTTATCCACAATCATCTTTTTATGTTCCTAGCTACTTCTGTAGTAACCTCGTTTGCCAATTCACTTACGTTCTTCCCACTTATGCTTGCTATGATTGGCCCAAGAGCAGAAATGGTTCCTATAGAGCACGATGACAGAATTTCCACTCCCCCGCCACCCTCTCCTCCCCCAGCCCCAGAAAAACCCAAGGTCTTCTCCAGACCTTCCCGTAGAAATGCTTCCAATAAAGCAAGAGAAACTAGTTTAACCACCATCACAGAAGAAAGTTGTAACCAGAGTATAGTAGTTGAGCCACAAGTCACGGTGGAATACAGTAGCCCCGAATCTAGTTCTAGTGGACCTTATACAACTAAAGTGACTGCGACAGCTAATATTAAGGTTGAATTAGTGACTCCAGTGTATCGTTCTAGTAAGTGCGGAAGCAAGTGTCATCGAAACTCAAAGTGTAATCGAACCAGACAAAAACCTGCTCCGACTCATCAGCCCCAACCACAGTGCAAGTGTTGCAATAAGGACTCTGATAGTAGCGATAGTACTGCTGAGACGGAGCCTTGCCAGTCAAGCTAGCATTTTCGTTACCATGCGATAAGACTTAGCTTAACCAATTCTATAGATATGAAATGTTTTCTCGAGCTTTTTAACAGGGTTTTTATACATAGTAAATATATCAATAACCGGTCATTGAAGTTGTTGCCAAAATACCAAGTAACCCAGTTTTAAATTTAGGTGTTGATCTATTTACTTTGTATAATGAATATATTGTCTGAGACTAAAAAATAGCTTTAAAAGTTTAAGATTATAGCACTAACAAATTAACTTATAGTAGGTATTGTATTTTTTTTATGAAAGTGATGTTTAAATTCCTATAGGCTTAACGATATTAGCTACGAGTATTAAAAACGAAAGCCCTGTTTAAGGTATTTATTTAATTAAATTTAGTGCAGTTTGCAATCTCTCGTTAAGGGTAAACGCGTGCATGACAGTTTACTGAGAACAGAAACCGACAAACGTTCCAACATAGCTCGAGTATCTGCCGTCCTAACTTGTTGACGATTGTCGTCCGGTATCAGAGATGTCTGATAAGTTGTTACTATAAAGTTGCTGGCGATGTTTCCTGGTCTATTTATCGCTTACAGCGTAGAATACCCCAGGATATATCGTCGACAACTTTTCTGGCAGGGGTGTACAAACAAGCCGGAACATAGCAACAAGTGATGTTGAGTATCCAAACTAAAATTTGGAGCAGTCGGATTGGAACATGGATTTAACGAAAGCTGAAGGTATTGGTGAAGCTTTCATTATAATCAATGCTTCAAAAACGAAAAAGATGGTGGAAAAAATGCATCCAAATTCAGATCTTGGAGGGTTGTCGCTAACAATTGAAAATTATTCTGGAAATATCGGTTGTTGCTGTGTGGGGTCTGTACTCTGTACAGGGGGTTTCTTTATAATTTGCCACACCCGGAAAAAGTTTATGTCTTGAGTTAGATACAATAGTTGCAGGATTTTTCCTGAAAATATTTAATATGTTAACCAGAGGTTTTATCGCACTTGCCATGGATCGCTATGGAAAACAAAAGAAATAAATAATATGACAGTTAATATTTATCTTTTGACGTGAAAATGCTCTTCACCAAGGAAGAAACCCTTCGTGCAATTCAACTTTATTATTCAAATGAGAACAATGCTTCAAGAGCGATGCGGCAGTACAGAATTACATATCCAGGTAATCGAGTTCGAGGTTCTTATCGTTTGTTACAATAAAATATTTACTTTTATTCCTAAACCTTCTGTAACTTTTCATCTATTCAATTATTTCAATTGAAATAACTCAGAAGCGACTGGTGTGAACATAGACATATTATATATTTTTGGAATGTGAAATTAAGCTGATTTCAAATGTGATATATAGGATGTACCATTTAATAAAAAACCCATAAGTTATAATTTTTTTGATTTTGCGGTCGCCTTCTGTGCTTTTGGTTAACAAAATTTAAAGGACAAATCCTGTATGGGGTGGCAAATTATAAGGAAAAACCCTGTACACTGCTTAACTGTTATGGTAACAAGAAATCACCAACAATTTTCACTATTGCAATGTTTAAATCGTGCGGGAACCATAACGAGAAATTGCCAAGGTTTCCATTAAAATTTTCATGTCATTTCTCTTAGGCGCATAAGCGATAACACGACTACTAAGTATATTGTAGTAATATGTAATTCGTGTTCAAAATTTCTTTTTGTCATGTAAGAGAAAGATTGTTAATAAATCCAAAATACACGAGCAAATTTTTCAATTACCTAATTATAAAGTTTTGTAAATAGATGTTCGTTTTCAACATCTCTAAAATATAGGTACACATTAAGATTAATAATGTAATAAAAGTAGTTGTGAAGTATTAAATAAAAATGACGACTGTAAGTTTTGTTTTTAGGCATACTTTAACAAGTTTGGTAAATGGTTGATACAATTAGACAGAGAATGCAACAAGGTATTTTTCCTCTTTTTACTACTCTAATAACTAAAGCTTTACATTATCTTTTCTTCCCTTTTTAAGCAGCTGGTTGTAGCAATCATTTGCCAATGCTGTATACAAATTGTCTTCACCCTTTTACTGTTGTGTCTGTAGAACTGGTTATTTAAGTGAGCCAAAACTGATGTATAAATGTTTATATTGCATATATGTATACCACTCATCTATTTATTTTTTTAAAGACCATGTAAGATAGTTACTACTTAAATTTATATCCTAACGGTATTATTTATATTTTTTTTGTATGCGAAGAATATTTTGACAAAATAAAACATGTTTTATTTAAATAACCCTGTTTTTTATTTAAACAAATAATAATTTAAAAAGTACAACACTTAATTAAAAAATATTTTCCATGTTACTTAATTGTACATCTTTTCAATTAAGTCTAAATATTTGCTTTCCACAATTCGTCTCTTAACTTTCATCGTTGGACCTAAAATATAAAAACTACTTAGAACTTCAAAAAGGCAGATAGGAAATTTATTTTTGACTTACACCTATTTCTATTTTGAACAATTTCCAATTAAGTAAACCAGCCAAAAATAATAAATACCAAAAGCGAATGCCTTATTACAAAGATTTTTGTTATTGGGGTCACTTGATAAGTCTATGAATATACAGGGTGACATTAAAAAAGTACAATGCATAGTACCATATAAACGTAGGTAAGCAACCACTTTATTTTTGAGATACAGGGTGTTACAATTTTTTTACGCGGAACAAAAAGTATGTACGCCACAGTTTGCCTTCATCTAAGATATTTAGTTATTTGTATACAGGGTGCCCAGTAAGTATTTGGCATACTCTCGGCAGCGTATAGAAGAGGTCAAATTAACCTTAATTTGTTATAGAAAAAAAAAACTAAGCTAAAGTGTCCCTTAACACAAAAAAGGGCATTCTTTAAAACACATATCACATTTTTTAAGCTCAACACTGTAATACAGTGGCGGATCCACTAGATCCCCTAGAACCTCAGAATTCATGGATTTTGGTAAGTTGACTGAATTTTTTTCGCAGTGGAATTACACCCAAAAGTAAAAACCAAGTCTAATTTCCCCCTCAAAATAGGTCTCTGGATCCGCCACTGATGTAATATTACCACAAAAATCAAATTAAAACACTAATTTTTCGAACAAAATAATTTTTTTGTATAACACGTTATTAAAATAGTAAATCAGAATACTACAATAAAACACCAGCCCTTTTTATTTCGTTAGCAATGTGTTGCTAAATTGTCTGATTGATTGAGTACATAAGACTTAAGTTATGAAGGATAATTCGTATAGTGAATATGCTGACATGCATCTATTTTATGGACAAGCACTCGGCAGTTGTGTGGAGACGAGAAGAATTTATTCTGATAGATCTCCAAATCGACGTTTACCGAACCGAAGAACTTTAAAAAGGGTTGATCGTAGCTTAAGAGAAACAGGTAAAAAGTCAAATGAAATAAAAAATGTTAAAAGTAGCTAATTTTTTGCTAATCTATTCTGAGGAAGTTTTTTGCAACATCGTGGTGGAGAAGGGCTTTCGAGAAGAGCAATGAACCCTCAGTTATAGGAGGAAATTCTGAATGAGATACCTGAAAACCTCTCTTCTTTTAGGAGTAATAAATTGCAATAATTTGCATATCTGGCATGAAGAAAATCCCCATGTAACAGTACAAACAAAGCACCAACAAAGGTTCATGGTTAACATGCTGGGGGGATTATTGGGAGTCATCTCATTGGACCGTTCTTTTTAAATGGTGCCCTGTATTTGTAATTCTTGCAACAAAACTTAAATGGCTTATTAAAAAAATTTGCCCTTAGAAAATAGAAATCAGATGTGGTACATACACGACTGTGCACCGCCCCATTTTAGCAAGTTAGTTTCGTCAAAATACTTTTGGTAATCGATGTGGGCCTCTTTTATGGCCACCGAGGTCGCCCGACATGACTTCATTGGATTTCTTTTTATGGGGAAATTTAAAGAGTCTTGTATGTTCGACGCCAGTTCACACCATGGAAGATCTGATAGAAGGAATAACACTTTATTTCAACGAAATTCGAGACAAGTCAATGCTTATACGTGTTATACAATAAATGTATTTTCTTCGAGAACAGCTAATTTTGTCGAAACAAATGTAGAGTACCTTTTTTAAAGAGGAATGATCGGAGTACTTAATAAATCAGTTTTCAGCTTTGTAAAATGACACCTGTCAAAATTTTGACCCAACGAGTATGGGGGCAAGTCCATTTCTGACTTCCATGACGATGTAAAACATCTGCTGTAGTATGGTTTTATGAGTCTTTTTGGCCTACATGAAATATTAGAATTTCACTAAATTGTACATGTTGGTTTAAAAGTTAGAGCCGATAAGGTAAGTCGCGAGTATCCCTTTGGGGCACAGTATCTCCATAAAGAGACACTTTAGGATTGTCTTTTCTATGGCCAATTAGGGTTATTCTGCCCTCCCCTATACGGTCCCCAGAGTATTCCATATATTTGCCGAACACCCTGCATAACGAAGAAAATATGTTCTTTACTTTAGCAATTCTTGTTTATTTTGATTCACCAGAAGAAATCCAGGGGTTTCATCCAAGACATTTTCATATTCATAAATGAAGAATTTCTCTTGTAAGATAGAAAACTTCAGTCAAAAATATTTTAATTTCAAAATTCTTTAATTAAGATTGCCGGTTTTTTATTTAAGAAACTATTGTCTATCCAGTTAAAACTAAATGTACACTTTCTTCATTCAAAGTGTATTTTAGTTGATTTTAAAGTAGGGGGCTCGAAAAATGCTTTACAAAACCTGGAGGGATGGATTCTACGTAGTAAAATTAAGGTAGAAAGTCTTGCAACGATAAAAAATTAAAATCTTAATATTTTCCTAGTTACCTATACCTACAGGTTAGATAAAAATTTGAACATTGACAGGCTGTAACTAGGAAACTATTGTGAAACTTTGTTAAATTAAAAAAAAAACTTAATTAAAACTGCTTATAAATCGACGTCTTTTCCCGTGCACTTGATCAGCAATGCTAAACGGACTAAACATCCAAAATATTTAACGGCGCCAACATCGCTCGATCCTTAATAAGTTTTTCTTAGAATTGTTCTGATTTAAGTATGTTTGGACAAGAAAAGAATTCGATTTATTTTAGTTTCTGTTTAGGAATAATTAGGAGATATATCCTTGTTTTAAATTTAAAATAAAAACCGTGATATTTTCTATATTAAAGTATGCTACTTAACTGTGCCAAAAATAAACGTTTGATTTCTTGCGTTAAGAATATATTTTGGATGCAAAACAACCAGCTTTCATTCAAGAATTTAATTTTTTCTATGCACTGTCGTTTTCGTTTATGATAACACAGTTATTTAGACAGTTCAATGTCTAGTGTATACAGTATGTCCACGGATAGACATCCCCATAGGAATAATGGACCAAAAATTTCGTTTTTCGACAAAAAGTCATTCTTGATAAAAAGTTCTGCATCTCGAAGAAATGTAGCCTACGAGGAGATTTTTTGATTTTTTTATACAGGGTACCCAAAAAATAAAAAAACATGAAATACCATCAAGAATAAATTAACTTTACTTATCGTTTTAAAGTAAAATCGCAAATAAAAAAAGGTTTTAAATCATATTCAATTCTGAGTTGGGGATTTTCTCTACTCCAGCATCATATTAATACGTGTATTATTTTTACTGAACAATCTCTAGTTTTACCTTTTTTACCTATCCCACCTAATGCAGGTATCCTATAAAAATCTGATAAAACGTCATGATATTATTGTAATGTTATGAAGTTGTCAAAAATTTCATTTTAAAATATTAAAAGAAATATGCTGTCCGTTGAACAAAAAATATTTTTGGTCCAGTGTTATGGTACCGGTGTAAACTCTTACAATTATGTACAAGAAAGGTTTTTAGAAAAGTTTCCTGGAGTTTATGTTTCGACGTATGCAATTAGACAATTAATCAAGAAATTCAAACACACGGGGTCGGTGGAAAACTTAAAAAGGAAGAAGAAACTGTTTGATGAGGATGATGCAGCTACCGTTGTGGTCTTACAATCTGTTGAGGAGAACCCACTTGTCTCACTAAGGAAACGAGCTCAACATTTGCTTATTGTCCAAAAAAGTCAAATTCAAATAATTTTAAAACAAAATAAGTTTCACCCATTTAAACCGCATTTTAATCATGCTTTAGAAGATGGAGACCATGCGAAACGACTGGATTTTTGTTTATGGGTAGGGGACAAAATTTTAAATGAAAATAACCAATTTCACAAACTTATTTTATTCACTGATGAATCGACTTTTTCAACAAATGGTACAGTGGCTTCCCAGCACGTACGATACTGGAGCACAGAAAATCCCCAATTTAGAATTCCTGCCCATCGCCAATATTTTAAAAAAGTTAATGTATGGTGTGGAATTTCGTATTTTGGAATAATAGGTCCGTTTTTTTTTGAGAACACGTGCAATAGGAATTCCTACATGGAAATGCTACAAACCTTTTTTTCGGATAAG
The DNA here is from genome assembly GCA_963920685.1 of Polydrusus tereticollis. NCBI lineage: Eukaryota > Metazoa > Arthropoda > Insecta > Coleoptera > Curculionidae > Polydrusus > Polydrusus tereticollis. The sequence continues at coordinate 13,255,881 of OY987335.1, read as the reverse complement.
TTAGATGAGCTGCCATTGCAGTACAGGGGACAAATGTACTTTCAGCAAGATGGGTGCCCAGCGCATTGTGCACGCGAAGTTACAGAGTGGCTTAACATGAAATTTGGAAATCGATGGATTGGCCGGTACGGTTCAGTTATGTGGCCTGCAAGGAGTCCTGACCTCACGATTTCAGACGCGTACCTTTGGGGCCGTTTAAAGCAATTAACTTTTCAGCAACCCATTGAATGTAATGTTGATATTTTGAAACAGAGGATTTTACAGTCAGTACAAATGATTTCCCTCGAGGAGGTAAGAAGAAGTTATGATCACATTAGAAGGCAATTTGAACAATGCGTCGAAAACGGGGGAGGCGTATTTGAATAAATAATAGTTCTTGCTTTGCAATGCAGTTCTTTTTGTTGTGCAATGTTTTTGTTTAATACGTTTATTATGTAAGCACTGAATATGATTTAAAACCTTTTTTTATTTGCGATTTTACTTTAAAACGATAAGTAAAGTTAATTTATTCTTGATGGTATTTCATGTTTTTTATTTTTTGGGTACCCTGTATAAAAAAATTAAAAAATCTCCTCGTAGGCTACATTTCTTCGAGATGCAGAACTTTTTATCAAGAATGACTTTTTGTCGAAAAACGAAATTTTTGGTCCATTATTCCTATGGGGATGTCTATCCGTGGACATACTGTATAGTACCTTTTGATATTTTTTTGATATCGGCTTTGTTTAGGAGATAAACTCAATTCTATCAAACTCTGATATGGGCATAGCGATATGCAAATAAATTTCATTTTTTATTTTTAATGAAAAAAATTTGCTTTAATTCCTAGTGCCTACTGAAATTCAAAATGATATCTAAAGCGATCTCAAAAATATTAAGGAAAATCCATTTTTTTTTCTAATTTATGGCATTATGCATTGTACATACTTATTTCGATGCCACCCTGTATTATTTATTATTAGAAATGTATTTATAGTGGCATACCTAATTCGCCAGTAGCCACTGAAAAGTCGGCAGGTAAAATGGTAACCTTCTGTATTTTTTGAGCTCGAGATGTGGCCTTCTGATTGACCCGATCTATGGCCGCTTGAATGTCTGACAACAACCTTGGATCAGGACCAGCCTTAAGTACTTCTGTGACGGTCGTCGCAGGACATTCCAAAGATTTCAACCAGTTCTCGACGGATGGCAATAGTTTGTCATAAGGGGTGCCATCTTCCGGGTGCACTTCTGTTTTAAGCGTTACCAGAATGGATAAGAATTTCCGCCTGTCGCCCACTAAAAAGACGTAACTAATGTTCGGCAGTTCTTGCTTGACCGCTTGTTCTATTGGCACCTGAAACGCAAAATCTTCTAATTAAAATTCAAAAAGTTGAAATTTTAGTGTGCTGCAGCGGCATATTCTACAACGTACCGGCGCAACATTTTCTCCTCCAGCTGTTATCAAAAGTTCCTTGAGTCTTCCAGTAATATACACGAAACCCTTCTCATCAATGCGCCCTAAATCCCCAGTATGTAACCAACCATCATCGTCTATAGATTCCTGTGTTTTATCCAATTCGTTTAAGTAACCCATAAAAACATGTCTACCATAAATGCATAATTCACCTTGACCATCAGGTTCAGGATTTTTAATTTCTGTTTTCAATCCTGGAATGGTCATACCTAGAAAGAAGAGCTGTAATTAAACTATTTGATCTAAGAGAGCTCCCAGTCTTCTGGAAACAAATCTGCAAAGCAACGTTTGTCTGTCATTTTTAGCTTTTGGCACTTACCCACGCTTTCCAAATTGTGGGCTGTTTCTACAGCTAGCGTGTGTCCGCCACTGGCTTCTGACATGCCCATACATTCCATAATTGGCATATCAATGCTCATAAAATACCGCTTTATGTCTGTGGCCAAAGGAGCGGCAGCCGAGCAGAAGAAAGTGCATCTCTGGAAACCTAGAGCCTCCTTAATTTTGGTGAATATTATGGATTTTGCCAGCGAGTACGCCCAGGACTTGGAGTGAAGTCTAAAATATAATTTAGCAGCTGGTATAGAGAAATTTTAATTTAAAGCGGGGTTCGGACCAAATGAGCGAGCAAGAATAGGTGATCATTTTTAATACCACCGGAAAAAACTATTTAAAAATCGACATATTCATGGTGACCATAATATACAAGCAGAAGCTTCGCAAAAATCAACACACATTCATAAAACCTCAAGAGCGAATTTATAAACTAAATTATTTCGTCTGGAATGCCACGTAATTTATAACGCGAGTTTTTCTTTGAAGTAAAGCCTGTCCAGAGATATAAGAAAGTTACACCTTGCCTTTGAATGGGATTATCCAAGGGTGGCCATAAACAAACAATGAATGAATGAATAAATGCAGGTAAATTATGGTCCGTACTTAAAGTAAACTGCAAATCCGGAAGACGTAATTTCATTATTGAAGTAATAATTTGGTGATTTTAGACCGATTTTTACCTGATTCAAAATGAGAGGGTTAATCCCATAAAACAAATTATGTTCTAAAGACTGTAAATATAGTCACTCTAGTTAGTTTTAAGCTTAGTAATTATTCTTACTTCGTGTGTAATGCAGCGTTTGTGTAATCGTGTGTGAGTCATGGAAAATATGTGCGAGCCCAATGTATACCAGGAGATAACCTCGTCGAAAAGCAGAAAACACTTTTCTGTGAAAACTAAGGAAGTTATAAACAATGTTTATTCAACTCTCATTGAACGTGCGGTCAGCAAGCAAGCAGCGTTAAAAGAAATAGCCACATTAACAAAAATTCCAACATCAACTGTGTGGAAAATTGTGAATAATCCCATTTTAGCGAGGAAAAAAAGAACCGATACTGGCATTTTCTCGAAGGTAGATGGAAGTGATCAAGATATAATACGGCGTAAAATTTACAAGTTATATGAGGAACAAAGCGTGCCTACATTAGATAATGTAATTAAGAGGCTTGAAAAAGATGAAAACGGCGCTAAATGTGGCAGAACAACGTTATGAAAGTGGGTCCAACACATGGGTTTTAGATTTAATAAAATCAACAAAAGACCAAGTTTTAATGGAATCCAGTAGAGTTCGGGAATGGCGATCCGAATATCTACAAAAGTTAGGATTTACAGAGATCAGCAAAGGCCGATTATTTACTTGGATGAAACCTGGTTTGACACATATGATACCCCGGAAAAGAGTTGGGTTGACTCAAGCGGCAAGTGTAAAACAAGCGCGCCATCAAAAAGAGGTAAACGAATTATGATTTTGCATGCTGGATCTAAAGACGGATGGATTCTAAATGGACTTCCTCTGTCTGCAAAAAAACATTGAAGATATTTCTCTGGATTACCATGAGGACACCACTGCTGATTTATTTGAAGATTGGTTTAAAAACAAGCTAATTCCAAATATACCTTCGAATAGCGTAATTGTAATGGACAATGCAAGCTACCATTGTAGGCAGTTGACCAAGACTACCTTCTCAAATGACACAAAAGCAACAATCCAAAACTACATAATGATATTTATTTTCAGGAAGATTACACCAAAAGGCAATTAATTGAGGTTTTACAAAGTTTAAAACTACAAAAGGAATACTTCTGTGATAATTATGCAAAAAATCTAGGGCATACAATTTTAAGGCTTCCACCATACCATTGCATATTTAATCCCATCGAACATGTTTGGCACCAACTGAAATCTACCATTCGTCGTGACAATATTTGCCCTACCATTAACTCCAGTGTACTTGAGCTTATAGAAACTAAAGTTTTTAACATCCCTTCACAAAGTTGGGCTAATTCTGTTACACATGTTGAAAAAGTGGAAAAAACCTATATCCATATAAACAATATAGCACAAATAATAATTAGAACAGATGATGATAGCGATAGTGATATTCATATATTAAGTGAATAATTATTATAAGTACCGAATAATTTGTATATTTTTGTAATCGTAAATATAATTTTTAATAATAAAATAACTTGTAATTTCACATTTAAACATAAATAAAATATTATTTGATGTCTTACTTATTTTTATTACAAACAATGATTAAATTCTAAGCAAAATACGGACCTGTTCAGCCATATTTTAATTTTACAGTTGGCCCGGGTCTTTCCTAATAGGGATCAGTTAGTCACTTTCTTATATCTCTGAACAGACTTTATCCACAGCCGTGGATCATCAGAGAACCCGAGGGAGTAAGCTCACTCTTGCCCGCGAAGACCCGTCTATGCCACGTCGACATTATTATAGGTTTTGTATTCCCAGTGCCAGGGTAATTTAGTATTTAATTGTTGCCGGTCAGATTTTTGTTCACAACTTAATTTTTACAGGTAAAGGTGAGAGAAAAGTGCGAAATATCAGGAAAATGGATACGGCAACGGGATATCATTCTTCTGAAAACAAATATGCAGTGCAATTTTGAAAGGAATCTTTTGTTGGATCAAAATTTTTTAAAATACTACAATCTTTTACACATTTATTTTGTGAACCCCCCAGTTTTTTTGTCACGTTCCGCCACTGGTCCCAACACTCTTTGTATACAGGGTGTCCGGTAAATACCTCCTAATTTCTCGGGAGCATACAGAGGAGGTAAAAATAACCCTAATTTATGCCCCTTAACGGAGATACAGTCCCCAAAGGGCTACCAAGCGATTTACTTTTTTGCCCCTAACTTTTGAACCGATTTATATAGTTTAATGAAATTTTAATATTTTATAGAGAACATAAAAAGTCATTAAATCGTACTACAGTAGGTTTTACAACGTCAGGGAAGTCAGGAACGGACTCGTTGGTCCAAAATTTTGATCGGCCTCATTTGACAGAGCTGAAAACTGATTTTTAAATACTCCGGTCATTCCTCTTCAGAAAAAGGCGCTCTTAATTTATTTCGATGAAACTGGCGGTTTTTAAGGTAAATCGGTTTTTGTGCGAAACACCCAAAAGTTACTAATGCTAAACACAAACAGGTAAAAATCAGGTTGTCATTGTTAATACCTACATATTGAATTACTATTGATGGAACTTATCAAAACCGCCTTCAAGTAAAAATAATAAAAAAGAATTGGAAGAATATTCTAATATTCTATGCTAATATGCATTTAATTTATGGTGAAGGGCTGATGTTCAACTCTTCGAAGGCAAGAAGACTTTGTTCTAAAAGATTTCCAGCCCGGACATTGCCAAGTCAAAAAATCTTTGAAATGGTTGATCGGAGCCTAAGGGAAACAGGTAAAAGATTATTAGAATGTAATTATTAGAGTTAACGAATTAATTTTTGAAATTCTTTAGTCAGCGTAATTTTTTTGCCGCGACGTGGCGGTGAGGGACCTCCCAGGAGAGCACGAGACCCTCAAGTGAAGGAACAAATTTTGCAAGATATTGCTAACAACCCTTTAAACAACATAAGAAAGATCGTGACACAAAACAATGGTACAAAATGAGTTATACATGAAACTCTAAAACACCAGTTACTTCACCCATATTATGTTCAAAAAATACACGCTAAATTTTTCTAACTTTGTTTTGTTTACCGATGAAACCGGTTTTACAAGAGATGACATAATGAACTAATACAATTTATATTTTTGTCCTGATGAAAATCCGTACGCCATAATTGAAAACAAACACCAACAAAGGTTTATGGTAAATATAAAATAAAACAATGCAGTCTTCCTCCACAGTTTAATTGCTAACATAAAAAAAAAGTTTACTTAAGCTCCCGACATGTTTCGAGTACTTAAGTACTCATCTTCAGGGGATATTGAAAGGATAATATAAATTTGAGAATGAAAAAGAATAAGATAAAGAAGGACTTACCCAACATCGAGTTTAACATCGAAATAAGTTCTCTCAAATAAATGAGTACAACAGAAAGGCTGGAGACTTGGTGTATTAGATGGTTAATTATTATATGGAATGAGAAGTAAAGTTAAGATTAAGCCAAATAAGTGAATCGCTGGATACTTTAGGAATTTCTTTGTATGACAAATTAGGGTTATTTTGACCTCCTCTGTATACTTCCTAGAAATTAGGAGGTACTCACCGGAAATCCTGTATGTGTATATACAAACACAATGTGATGAATATAAATTTGCTTACCCTTCTATCAGATCAAGGTGATGTTGTAACGTATGTTCTTTTGCCCACGACGCGACTGCTTTCTTTAGAAAACCATTCTGCGCAGCAACTTGTTGCATTTTTTCGTAGATTTTCTCAAATACCCTGGGAACACCCAAAAACTTGGTTGGGCGCACCTCGAGTAAGGTGTTTAGTAAAGTACCCTTAAGAGCATTCTTGTCTGCAAAGTACACTGCTGCGCCTGCAGCCATTGATAAGTATATGTCCACTATTTGAGCGGCTACGTGGCTCAATGGAAGGTAAGTTATGAGGATTTCCTCTCCCCTATTTAATCTCAGTCTTTCGAAAATTGCTGTGGCGTCATAAGTCAAGTTATCATGACTTAGCATTACTGCTTTGGGATTTCCTATAGTACCAGACTAAAACATGTAAGGAAATGTGATCTGCATTGTCTAGATTTGAGGTATTATTACTAACAATGGAACAAATTATTTAGGCACGCCAATGTCGGGTCATCGAATTGTGTTTTCTTTACTGAAGTTTTCTGTTGAGCCTAGTGATACTTACGGTGAAAACTAGTGTGCAACATTCATTAACCGCAATGTTTCTCAGTCTTTCATCAACAAGCTCATCTGGCAGACCATTACCGATCTCAACTACATTTTTCCACTAAAATATAAAATATTTGTTGTATAAACACCATATTTAGATAAGATATAGATTGTTCTACTTAAAAACATAAACATTTTTTGCACTAGTCTTCTGAACCACCTTGTATAGTTCAAAATAATTTTAGAATATATATTTACTTATACCCTACAACTTTATAAAAGTTTTTTTTTTATATCTTGTACAGGGTGTTGCAGAAGTACGGTACGTAACTTAAGGGGGTGATTCCTCATGATATTCTAAGAGAAAAGGTTCATATGAAATGTGTCCGGAGTTTTTGATGTCAGGTTGTTAAAGTTTTTTAAGAATGTGTTTTTTAAATATCCTTTCTCCGATCTTATTGAAACTTTGTATCGTTATTCATAATGATAGAAGGCTTAATTAGCCCTCACTAGATTAAATTTATTAAGTCGAGCGGCCTCCCGGGGAGCACCTTAATGAATACTATTGACAATAGAATGTACGCCACTGGCTTTTTCTAATTTTGATTTTCTTCTTCGGATTTACCAACTAATAATACTTTTTTGTTCCTTGAGTTGTTTTCGTATCTAGCTTCGTTTCCGAGGGAAAAAATTAAAACCGCTTTGTTGCATGTCCAAAAAAAATACCTATGTATTTTATAGTTAATTAAAACATTTTTATTAAAAATAAAATAATTTTTTAAATATTAACGATACCACATTCCAATAAAATCGGGAAAAGGATATTTAAAAAAATTATAAGAAACTAATCACCCCTTAAGTTACGTACCGTACTTCTGAAACACCCTATATAGGAGTGCTTATACATATACACAGTGTGTAAAAAGTCCCGGACCGGTCAATTATTTAGAAAATGGCGCACAATATAAAAAAATTTCCGGTATAATAGTTGTAGGCCTTAAAAAAATCTATAAAGCTAAGACACCTGTAATTATGCAGGGTGCCTCAAACAGTCATGGTAAACAAAACTTTGGTTTATTTAAATGGAATGACCCCTTTTAAAACACGTTTTCTGATTCCTCTAAACATTCTAAACAACAATTATGAAACATGTCATATGGCTAAACCCATAAGTTTAAGAAATAATTCGGTGTAGCCGAGTTGCTAGACGTATGCAGGTAAAATAAATTGAGATAGCCGAATTCCTAGACCGACATACACTAATTGCTAGACGGGGGGGATGGTCGAGTTCCTAGACGCGACCTTCATTACAGAGAGGTAATAAAAATCATTAGAGCCTGGAAAATTATATTTATGCTATTATTATGAGTAGATTGACTCAAAAAGGGCTGGTAAATAATTGGCCGGTGAACTTGAAAAAGGCGAATTGGAAACAAAAAGGTGGATTAGATGCCGTGTTAGCGCCTGTTTAACCAATAAAGTCTATAAAGAGACTTAAAAAAGGCGAATTGGAACTAAAAAGGTGGATTAGATGCCGTGTTAGCGCCTGTTTAACCAATAAAGTCTATAATTATTAGTTACAGCATTATTTAGTTGAGTTAAGCAATATAATGTTCCAAGTGTATGTAATTTTTGCCGTCTAGGAACTCGACAATGTTTTTCTAGCAATTCGTACATCTTCGTCTAGCAACTCGGATACACCCAAATAATTTGAGTTAAAAAAGGACGTAAATACAACAGGTAAGATATTACCTACATTTTGCATTTTTACAAGCTGGTACCAGAATGTTTTGCGTCACTGTCATATTAATTTTTGAAATGTCTCTCAACGAAAGGGACGTATAACTTTACTAATGATCAGTGGTTTTGGAGACGGACAAAGATCATTTACCGAAACAAGAAACAAAGCAATTTTTCAATATAACTTTTCTAAACCGACAGCCTATATCAAAATCTACAGTTGTGAAAACAGTTCAAAGATTCGAGGAAACTGGGTGTTGCAGAGATTAAAGTTCGTTCCGGAAGACCAAAATCGGCAACTAGTGATGAAAAAAAATTAGAGACATTACTTCGTTTTATTCAGGATCCACATTTGTCGTTGAGAAAAGCTGCTACCCAAGTTGATGTATGTTTTAAATCAGTTGAAATTATTTTAAAAAACAGTAAATTTTACCCCTATAAAATAACTTTAGTCCGGGAATTATCGGAAGACGATTTCAAACATAGAATGGAATTTTGCGAAGTAATGATGCAAGAACAGGAAGAAAATAACAATTTTTTTAATTAAATCGGATAAGGCAACATTAATATTAAACGGGAATGTCAATCGACATAATTGTTGTTACTGGGCTGATCAGAACCCACATTGGATGAGAGAAACACACACTCAACACCCCCAGAAAGTAAATGTGTGGGCCGGTATTAGTGGATTCAGCAGGACGGAGCTCCTCCTCATTTTGGGCGAGCTGTAAGAGTTCACTTAAATAATACTTTTCCTAACCGCTGGATAGGGCGAAGGGGCTCCATAAAATAGCCCGCTAGGTCGCCAGACTTAACGCCCCTTGATTATTTTCTCTGGGGATAACTAAAAAATAAAGTGTATGTGACAAAACCTGCAGATCTGAACGAATTAAGAAGAAGAATTATTGAAGAATGTGAATCTATTAACCAAGAAATGTTACAAAAGGTCGTCGACAAATTTTATTATGACCTAACCCATTGTCAAAGAATATTCTAATATTCTATGCTAATATGCATTTAATTTATGGTGAAGGGCTAATGTTCTACTCTTCGAAGGCAAGAAGACTTTGTTCTAAAAGATTTCCAGCCCGGACATTGCCAAGTCAAAAAATCTTTGAAATGGTTGATCGGAGCCTAAGGGAAACAGGTAAAAGATGATTAGAATGTAATTATTAGAGTTAACGAATTAATTTTTGAAATTTTTTAGTCAGCGTAATCTTTTTGCCGCGACGTGGCGGTGAGGGACCTCCCAGGAGAGCACGAGACCCTCAAGTGAAGGAACAAATTTTGCAAGATATTGCAACGAATTAAGAAGAAGAATTATTGAAGAATGTGAATCTATTAACCAAGAAATGTTACAAAAGGTCGTCGACAAATTTTATTATGACCTAACCCATTGTCAAACTGTGGGAGGGAGCCATTTTCAACATTTAATTAAATAACGACTTACTTAAATTTATCTTTGTTCTTGTAAATTTGTTATTAATTTTGTAAAAGTTTTTTTACAGTTTTAACGCAAAACATTCTGGTACCAGCTTGTAAAAATGCAAAGTGTAGGTAATATCTTACCTGTTGTATTTATGTCCTTTAACTCAAATTATTTCTTAAACTTATGGGTTTAGCCACATGACATGTTTCATAATTGTTGTTTAGAATGTTTAGAGGAATCAGAAAATTCATTCATTCCATTTAAATAAACCAAAGTTTTGCTTACCACGACTGTTTGAGGCACCCTGTATAATTAAAGGTGTCCTAGTTTTTTAGATTTTTTTAAGGCTTACAACTTTTATACTGGAAGTTTTTTATATTGTGCGCCATTTTCTGAATAATTGACCGGTCCGGGACTTTTTACACACTATGTATATTACTTTGTCACACAAATGGACCTCTGTGTCTAAGAGATAGAAGTCCCCTAAAAACAGCGAATTTCCGTTACCCCTCGTATCTTCACATCAGGACATACCATGAATGTGTCAATGTTTTGATGACAAATTAAAATGTACATAGATTAGCATTTAATTGTTGTGACAACAAAATTGATCATTTTACAATTACGCCCATAATTTCGGAATTTGTTGTAATAGATTCAAACAGAAATGCAACAGTACGTGACCTAGAAAGACCAACTAAAAATTAATGACAACTTGCTGATGACAATTGCCAGAAAAATAATTTAATAATATACGTGACACGCCATTTTTAGTTTGCCTTTTCTTGGGTATCATATTTATAGTAAAATACAGGGTGTTTCACAATTGAATGCTGATCCTTAAGGGTCTTAAACCCTGGATGATTTTAAGACTGAGAAGTTCATCATATAGGTCCGCCACCGCATTATTTTTGAGATACAGAGTGTTACAATTTTTAAGCGGAACAAAAAATATGGACGCCACTGCCTTTTTCTTTTTTAGGGCACAGTTATTTAGACAGTTGAATGTCTAATGCAAAGTGCCTCTTGATAATTTTTTGATTTCGGTTTCGTTTAGGAGATAAATGCAAGTTGCACTGGCCTAAACTATAAATTGCGTCCTTCAAAGTCATTAGCATTGAGGGAGGAAAAGGCAGCTCCAGGTCATAAACGCAGTAAAGAGAGATTGATGTGTGAATCCGTCGGGTACATAAAATGCAACTTATGGTTATAGGAAAATCAGCCCATTCAAGAGTCATAAAAACCATTTCACATTTTTATTACACAAGGATGTGAAGATGTTACAGAACAAGATGAACAATGAATTGCTTCTGATGACCATGAGCAAGAGCTTTCCATGGAGGAAATAACTGCCTCTGAACAAACTCAAGATGTAAACCTGCTTGAAAAAGAAGATAAAGAGCAAGAGTTTGTTGCTGATGCAACTCTAATCAAGAAGGTTTTGCTGCTTTAGAAAAAGTCTTGCAATATGTAGAGCAGCAACCCGAGTCCCCACCATTGGATGTTATACTTTTAAAAAGATTCAGAGATATCGCAGCAATAAGGAGAAACTCTCAGAAAAAGCCAACTCTTATTAACAATTGGTTTAATGTAGCAGAAAAATAACTTTTCTTATTTTGTTACATACGTTACAAACATTTATACACTTTGATTTTGTATTTTGTTTTTAGTTATTCATTTAAATTTTTTTTTTTTAAGTTTGTCAAAATAAACAAAGTATGTATATTTACTACAATTTACAAATAAAATATTTGGACACAATATATTTTAAAAATCCGGATTATCCCAGCCGCCTATTATCCGAGCTAGGGTACAGCCCGTGTTAGCTCGAATAATCGAGAGTCTACTGTAAATGTCATTTATTTTTTGATGCCTAGTATGTTTTTACTAAAATTCAAAATTATATCTAAAGCGGTCTTAAAAATATAAAGGAAGAATTAAATTATAAAACACCCTATATATAAACTGATTTTAACTTCATACATACACTTAAAACATCCTTGTATTTGGGGTCTCCTGAATATTGTATTATCGCCTTAAGTTTAGGTAAATTGGCTCGAACTTTCATAATCTTTTCTAATTGTTGTTCATCCTCAACTACTATTATATTTGCTCTACTAACTTCTGCACTGTGTTGACATGCTTCAGGTGAATTCGTCGTATAGACTCCTACCGCTATACCCCTGTAAATTCAATATTTTTAAGAAGTTAGTAAAATAAAACCCAATTAAGTGTGTAATTGAACTATTGATTTGTGTATAATTTTAAGCTATATTCAAATAATATTTTATTTAAAACCTAGACCTTCAAATAGAAAAGCTTAAAATTTTGGGTGTTAAGGGGCCTGCACTCGGTTGGATAGGAGCTTTTCTGAGGGATACGTATCTATTGATCAGGTGAGCAACTCTCAAAGAATAGTTACAAATTCAAATACACCAAATATAAACATAGGCATCTCACAGGGCTCCATATTGGGACCAGTTCTTTACATATTACATACAAATGACGTATTAACAACAGTTTTGGATAATGACTGTTTTTCTGCATTATATGATGCTTCCCTAATCTTTTCGGATAAATGTAACAAAACAATAAAAACAAAATGTTACAACAACCTAAATAACTTGCTTGCTTGATTTGCTAAAAAATCTTTCTTTTTAAATGTACCTACCAAAGACAAACTACGTACGCTTCTATACTAGACAAGACGTGAATGACTTAAACTTATAAATATAGAAATGAATGATCAAAGTATTCAGAGGGTAGACAATACTAAATTCTTGGGTATAATAATTGATAATAACTTAAACACCGCGCAATGTTATTTGAGTCGTAATTTTAAGACAATTCTTACAGAAAATCAACTTTAGTCGGCGTCAATCAAGTTTGTGTAATTCTAAACCTAAACCCAAAATGTTGCTGTATTTTTTAAATAAATGCCACAATATATCGTAAATGTATTTAAATCTAATGGACTAAGAGATTTTTAAGCTTTAAACACGGATTTCTTTACTCTGTGCCCCTTTCATTCATAATAGTAAAACCCACGCTTTATAGTACTAGTACCACCGATTACATAATAAACCAAACAAAAAATTGGGTTCACCGACCACTGAATACTTGGTGACCCTCCCCGATTATTATGTTATCTCCCTCTTTCTTTACCCATTAGAAAAAGATGCTGCAACAGAATTATGAATGGAAATTAAAGCCCTCCTCTTTCTTGATGGTGGGCACCACGCCGAGCCAGAATAGCGGCAACACCGCCGACTCCTGCCGGCAACGCTGTTTAGAGAGTTCTGTCAAAAATTTCAAAAATGGGTGAATGTTGTGAGTCTTTTCTCTAGTGTTTTGCAGGATTTTTAATTGTTTTAACGTGTTCCTGGTGAATTAATGGGCACAATATGGCAAGAAAGGCTACAAAATATATTAGAAAGTGTTATAGACGATATATAACAGTAAGTACCTGTGTGTGTGTGCATAAAAATTACATTTTTCTGTGATGCGTCAGGGCTGATATCTAGGATTACACTGTTAAAGGACTAAATGTCTCTTTTTTTGTAATAGTTACTTGATTTATTGTAAAACTGCTTGCCTAGTACATAAATATAGTTCACCAGAATTGAAACGGCACTTCGAACTTTTACCAAAAGGTACAATATATGACAGAGGACTTGTAAAAAAGTGCAGCCCTGTTCTTTACCCTATATTATTAATAGTCCATAAATTGCTCTTTCCCAATCTGTCTTGTGCTTTAAAATCCGTTTAACAGTTTTACAGTTACAAAGTTTAAACTATAGTGAGGTCTACTTTAGTTACTTTTAGGGACTCGTAACGATTCCTCACTTTAGGTATTAGGACTCGTTACTATGTAAATCGTTATTTTTAGTTTCAGTGGTCTATCCGGTTGATCACTTTTTCATATCATTGGACTTGAACTTGGACTCAAACTGAAGGACCGGTCACTGGAAGTCGGAAGTGGAACTGATGACTCGACTGGTATTGATATGATGCGATCAAAAAAAGAGAAGGTAATATTAATATTTAAATAAGAGTTTCTCAAAATTTTTGGAAAGAATAGTTTACATCAGGCTTTTGGATTATTTTATAGAAAGCAACCCATTTTATGTTGGGCAGCATGGCTTTCCGAAGCGCTTGACAATAACACCAATTTTTCGGTTAGTCTCAGACTATCTATTAGAACAGATTGACAGGGGAATAATGTCGGGGTTATATTTTGACCTTAGTTAAGCCTCCGACTTGATAGATTATGACTTAGGTACTGATACATAAATTAGACTGCTACGGTATTTGTGGTACGCCTAGTAAATTTATTAAATCGTACTTGCCAAATCGAAAAATTACAGTTAGTGTTCCTTCTAATCAATAAGCGACTTTTTCAAGTGTTATCACGGTGAATAGAGTCTTACCTCAAGGTTCTCTATTGGGACCCATTTTATTTCTGATACTCGCAGTAGCGTAGCAAGGGTCGATGGGGCCTCGGTGCAAGATAGTTGGTGGAGCCCCTTAAAAAAAAGTGCCGCAATTTTTTTTTGGGTGTTCGGAAGCCCCTTACAGGCCTTAATTCAGGGCTGGCCTGGGGATATACAGGGTTCTGGAACACTGCGTCAGGCTTACATAGCTCCTATATGCAGTACGTTAGGAATTTCATTCAAATGTAAGGATTTTTGTAGTATAGCATGTATTTCCGGAAAATATTTTAGCATAAAAATTAACTTTGAATTTTTATACAGACGAATTAGTTGATATGGTTTTCATACTAGGTGTAAGTGACAGAAAATGTCTACTTGCCACAAGACTTTATCAGGAAGCTTATCCTGATAAGAAGGGCGGCATTTGATAAATTAATGGATCATTTCTCTCGGACAGGAAAAGTAAAAAAAATGTGAAAAATACTGAAAGAACTAAAAGTGGTTATACAGAAAAAAATTAATTAACTGTGCTGCTGAAAGGAACTGAAAATCCCCATATCTCCCAAAGAATAATTTCCAATTAAACAGATATGCACCGTCCAAAACATTTGCAAATATAAGGACGTGGAAGAATTTTGAAGAGGCCTATATCCAAACAAAAAAACAGAACATTTTATTGATTGTTAGTTTCGTTATAGAAATGGCGAGAATGCTCTTATTATTTTTTTATATTTTAAAAATAATTGTTCTTAAATAGAAACCATTAAAATTGCATACGGAAATGTGTTAAACATTTTCATAAACATATAACAAAATAATTAAGTAATGTAAATTAATAATAATTTTCACTGTGCCTACTTACAATTGGTAAAATTATTCAAGCCAAATAATGTAGGTAATGTGCAACTAGGTTTTAAATAATTATTACGGACGTAGGTATAGGTAAAGCCTGTCCAGAGATATAAGAAAGTTACACTTTGCCTTTGAATGTGATTATACAAGGGTGGCCATAAACAAACAATGAATGAATGAATAAATGCAGGTAAATTATGGTCCGTACTTAAAAATGTCTTAAAGTAAACTGCAAATCCGGAAGACGTAATATCATTGTTAAAGTAATAGTTTGGTGATTTTACACCGATTCTTACCTGATTCAAAATGAGAGGGTTAGTCCCATAAAACAAATTATGTTCTAAAGACTATATATAGCCACTCTAGTTAGTTTTAAGCTTAGTAATTATTCTTACTTCGTGTGTAATACAGCGTTTGTTTAATCGTGTGTGAGTCATGGAAAATATGTGCGAGCCTAATGTATCTCAGGAGATAACCCCGTCGAAAAGCAGAAAACACTTTTCTGTGGAAACTAAGGAAGTTATGAACAATGTTTATTCAACTCTCATTGAACGTGCGGTCAGCAAGCAAGCAGCTGCTAATTTATTTGAAGATTGGTTTA
Organism: Polydrusus tereticollis; assembly: GCA_963920685.1. NCBI lineage: Eukaryota > Metazoa > Arthropoda > Insecta > Coleoptera > Curculionidae > Polydrusus > Polydrusus tereticollis. The sequence continues at coordinate 13,240,191 of OY987335.1, read as the reverse complement.
AAAACAAGTTAATTCCAAATATACCTCCGAATAGCGTAATTGTAATGGACAATGCCATAGCACACATTTAAACATAAATAAAATATTATTTAATGTCTTACTTATTTTTATTACAAACCATGATTAAAATCTAGGCAAAATACGGACCTGTTCGGCCATATTTCAATTTTACAACTTGGTCCTGGTCTTTCTTAATAGGGATTAGTTAGTCACTTTCTTATATCTCTGAACAGGCTTCACCTATTTATTTTAAAAAATGAACAATAATTTTTTTAATAAAATGGGTACTACTAACTTTGAGTGTCCATGGCGATGTTATTAATATAAAGTAGACCCATGTTAACGTACAATAATACTTATTCTTATTCTTAATTATTCGAGGAAAGATCGTAATTTAGCATACTTCCGCTAAAATTTAATTTAACATGCTACTGCGGTTTTTTTAGGCAAAATTTTAAGATCTTTTTAACAATAAAGGGAATAATGCATATCGTTAAAAATTCCAGTCTAAAATGCTTTCTGAATTTTGATATGCGTAAAAATTTCCAATAAATATTGTGAAAGACATTATATCGATACAATAACAGATTTTGATCAACTAACTTAAACAACACAGATTTTGTTGGCCCATTACAATATTATTATATCGTAAACAGTAATTTTCCTTTTTTTTTGCTTACAGGTAAATAACACATTCACATAATATTTACATAGGTAATATAATTTAAATATTCATGTTTATTAATATACTGAATGCATAACTAAACGATACATTATTTTTGCAAAATTTGAATCAGTCTTACAAGTGCTATTGTCATCGCTAATTAATATGCAATTAAATTCAAATACAATTAGGGGAGAGGAGGGTAAGATAATGAATCGGTAATCAATCTGTAATTTTCCTAACGATCGGCTAGGTTGCGAAGCGAAAGTGTTAATTGTCATTATTTTTTTCTATATTTTGATGTAATTTATGACTACATTTAGTTAATAGCTAAAGATAAAAAAAGAAACTTTGGTTTTCTTAACATGAAGTTATGTTATTTCGACATTTTCCAAACAGATATTATGTTGCAATGCGACATTTTTTTTAATATTCCGATTCGCTCACTTAGTGTTAAACTTTCGTATTTTTGAAAATGTTTGGTGGTATAATGCCTTGTTAAATTGTACTCTTTTAAAACCGTCACAGCCTCATTACATGAGTCAGTTTCTCCTGGAAACAGAACTGGACTTCTGTACTTCCTAATATAGCAGATGGCCTAAGCACCTTAAATTGTCCTGAATTTACTAGCACCTTTCCGTCTGTCGCTTTCACTGATATCTCAATATCGGGAGACGAGTTACGAGTTCTCTTGGTTGTACCGATAATATTCGATATTTTAGGATGATACCTTTACGATATCTTGTGCTGCGAGTAATCTTAAAAAATATAAATTTTTGTAGTATTCTCATGAGGCAAATTTGGCGGGCTGTTTGATGGTAAATTAACAACAATTAATTAAAGTTCTTTCTCATATAAAGCTTGTCAACCTTTCATTTGGGTACCTTCTTATCAATGCTAATCGAATGGGAAGTCACAACTGCCTCATGTTCAGACATTCCGGCATTAACCATTGAAGAGTATATTCTTTACTAAAATTTGTACACAAATAATCCAAGATGGACGACGACGCAGCTGAGAATCGAGTTGGTTCCTTAACACGCATTGTAAGATTTAAAGAGGCCAAAAGATTTATAAATCATCTAGTATTTTTATGAACTTTATCCAAGAAATTTATATTTAGCTCCTTAGTCATAGTTAGAGAGGCATTAACAGATATCTCAGACAATAATATTTCTATAATTTTTGGAAAAATATCTATATTAGAGGAGCGTGAACTATAAATCCTCAAAATGTATGTATTTAATTTTGAGCGTGATAGTATTTTGACACCGGGACCTAATCAGACAAATCAAAAAATTCCTATGGTAGTAACCAGTGCTTAAAAAGAACTAGAGTATTAAAGTAAGATCTCTGCGGGAAGAACCTGGACTAAGAAAGCAGAATTCACAGGTTCAGGCTCGCCATTGCACTGAGGGGATATGGATGGACAGGGCTGAAGTTCATCCAGAAAGGAACTATGTCCTAACTTTCTTCCAGTCCAACACCTATTTCACCCTTTCCATATCCTAACCAGCGCTAGCGTGGCGTGTTTTGGCCCTTGGCCAAAACCCCCTTAGTATTATTATAGAGTGCAATGCAAAAATCTTGTGTTTAAATTATATTAATTTAAAAACCAATCAACTACTTACCCAGCAAATATGGCGGCTAAGTCTGACAGGAACCATTCTACACTATTAAAACCAAGAATGCATACGGAATGTCTTTCCTCTAACCCTAAATGTATAAATGCTTTAGCAACGGTTCTTACTTCAGCCAAATATTGTCTGCAAAAAAAATGATGGTTACTTTTTATTAAATATGTCAATTAACGGCAATATTTAACAATAAAATATCAATTTAATATACATGGTGTTTCATAATTGAATGCTGATCCTAAAGGACGATAATCCTTAAATGATTTTAAGAAAAATTCCTTATAATATAAAGATAGGTCAGCAACAGCTTTATTTCTGGGATACAACAGGAAGCTTTTAACCAAATTTTCATAATGATGATTTTTGGGCCGAGGAAAATCCGCATGCAATCGTGGACTCTCATCACTAGGAGCAATCTTCATTAAATGTGGGGGCTGGAATTATTGGAGATTACTTAATTTAACCTTTTTTTTCTACCACGCAGATTAAATGGACATAATTATCGCCAGTTTCTTGAAGATAATTTGCTAATTCTGTTGGAAGATGATCCTATTTTAATGCAGAATTGCATGTGGGTTATGCACGACGGTGCACCTGCGCATTTTAGTGTTCTGGCACGCCAATATTTGGACCAAAACTTTAATAATCGCTGGATAATGGTCAGCTAGATCCCCAGACCTAAAAGTCTCGATTATTTTCTTTCCTTGAGTCCTTGGTTTACAGCCAACCAATTCAAACGAAGAATTGCGAAACCACGTAATAGTTTCCTGTGAAGCTATAAGGAATACTCCAAAAAGTACTATGAGAAGGAGGACTGAAGTGTGCATACTTGCAGGAGGCGGACATTTTCAACAGTTAATTGAATTTTGGTATAATTTTGTTCACAATAGTTATAAATTTTTTAAAATAAAAAATGCGCACTTTTTTTGATTAAACATATTGCAGGGCATGTTAACAGGGATGCCACAGGAAAAAATGTATTTTTCTGCATAGCAGGGATTATCGTCTTTTAAAATCAGCATTCAATTATGAAACACCCTGTATAATATTAAATGTAGAAACAAATTAATATGTGGGACACTGTTTCATTTGTGCGGTTTTTTTTTCGGTAGCGCAAAGGCTATGAACGGCCCTGTATTGCGTGTTGCTAGCAAATTTGATTAAATCCCGCCAAAGATATGTACATATTTTACCAAGACACATTTTCATTAAACCGCTGAACATTGTGTAATCACCAAGATGAAACAAAGTGAAAAGATTATCAGAGATCATTCTACCATTTGCTGATTTTACCTGTAAATTTGCATAAGAAAAATAACGCTAATTGTATAATGGAACTGCAGTGATGGAGAAGTTTACCTTTAGTGATTTTCGGGACATTTTCTGAATAAATAAATATTGTATTTATCATAAATTTGTACATTACTGTTTAATTATCAATTGTAATTTTACTGATTTTTCTAGTCACTGGGATTCCATAAATAATTGCTTTTTGTCAATTGTGCGATATCTGAAACCTATTTTAGACAAAACTCTACCTACATAACATGCTTTCAAAACTTTATTCTATTTTAATTATATACCAATGGAATTTTTTTAGTTCAATTACTTTTACGCTTTTCTGGCTCATACCACTTTTTTTATGCAGTGTCCTATATTATAATAATAAAAGAACACCAAGGACATAATAATATGCTATACAAGATTATTTTTACATAATATTTTGAACCATCAAATATGTGCAGTTCGGTATTTTATGACCACAGACAACGCCAACTAGGTCTAGAAAAATGTTTATCGTCATAAAAGGTGAGTGGAATCATTCTTTAAAATACCTATTGATTACTTTAATAAGTAGCCACTTCAAGTAGAGTACATGAGAAGTATATTGTCTGAAAAAAAAATTCCATTGTTTTTGTTATTAAATAAGGTTTCCGGATTTTTAAAGTTTATTTTTCTCGCATTGGAATTTCTGGTTCATTTGCGTGCATGTTGATTTTATAGATGGTGAAAAAGTAAGAAATGTAAAAATGTTAAAATTTTAACCAAACCAATTTTTGCAACTTTTTTAAATCAAAATTGTAGTGTGATCCCATCTAACCCAACATTCAGTTAATTTGTATTCACATGGGAGTTTCTAAATTATTACCGAGTGTAAATGTAAAGAAAAAACTGTTGGATTTGGGAAGTAATATCTTATAGTCAAAGTTTTTAGTAAGTAGTTTGACTTTTTCTGGTTTGTTTAGGTCAAGGCTGGCCAATAGATTTTCCGGGTGGGCAAAATTTCATAGACTGCGGCGGCGCCGGGCCAAATACCATATTTATACAAAGTTTCTGTACGTAATAAAAAATCTTTCATGGGTTGTGTGCTGGACGTAATTGGGCGTACTTTCGGACAATATTCAAGAAGTTGATGCCGTCAATAGAGCCTTCGCTAATTACAAAGCTTCTTGCAACAATTGTTTTTGTGTTTGGAATGGTTATTTTAATTAAAGATTCTGAAATTTCGATATTATTCATCTTTAAATATGTGAGTTCTTTTCTGCGACATGCTCCAAAGATTCCCACAATAAGAATGACTTTGTCCAATAAATAGTTCTTATCGTCTGCTTCTTTGACAAATCTTTCTATTTGTTCCTTGGAAAAAACTTTCGACTTTTTGGGCTTATACCCCCCGTAGATTTCCTTTTCAAAAATGCGATTAGGTTTGTAAATGTCTTTATATCAACATTTTAATTTAAATAAACCATTGTTCGATGCATTGAGTAAGTACTCCACAAAGTTGATGGCTTATAGGCATCGGATAATCGTGAGAAATATGCCAAAACGACTTTTTCTGATAAGTTTTTTACGTTTTCTTCACACCAGTTTTTGAATTTTTCGTATGTGCCCTCATACAAACTCCTTGATTTTTGGGCATCAAGGTTCGCCATTGCCTCATTTGCGGCATTTTCAATGTCTAAATCTTCTAAATTACTCATTTTTTACTGAATATTTGCCGCTGTTTCTGATAAACAAAATTCTGACATCGTCCTAGATCGTAGGATAAACTTAGCATTAGTTGCTTTGTCTATAATATGTAATGTATTCTTGACAATAAAGCATGTTAAATAAAAAAAAAATTTTCGAATTTACCGAAATACCATTTTTAAATTAACACATAGACCTCAAAAATGTATATAAATTAAAAATCAGTATATTAATTCAATCAATAATTTAATTAGCATTCATCAACACGATTCAAGACAATGCCAATGTAATGATTTCCAAATTACTCAAATAATTTGGTAAACGATAAATTTTACATGGAGGAATTAATATTTACAATCAATTACTGACGTTTCTTAAAGATGAAAAAATTTAACAATTCTAAAGAATGATTTTGTTGAAAAATTGTCAAATATTTTATTGCTTCAGTTTATAGTATTTTAAGTTTATATTATAGCCCATATAATGAACTTGAGGAGTGTCTCACATTAGTTAAACATTGCCACCTAATTCTGTCTACATATGTCAATGAAAAAAATCTTCCCTTGTCAGGATAGAAAGTAGGAGATCCATTGACAAGAAAAACTACTCGGTGCTCTCCTAACCCCCGTCCCCTCTCCTCCTTATTGACAGGTGACAATCTCTGATACCTAATACGGTTTCTTTTACAACCTGCGCATTTTTCTCTTTCAAAGTTCGACCAAAAATCTCATTGGTGGCTGTCACCAATTATTGTAAGATTAGTTCAGGTTAGTTGAAGCGATTCACGTTGGTCTTGAAGCAACCAGCCGTTCAGTGGTAACCATGGAAAATCAATAGTAATAATTGGAAATCAGTGGCAATCACTGGAAATCATTAGTAATCACTAGAAATCATTGGTAATTACTGGAAATTAGTGGTAAATCAGTAGAAATTCCCAGAAATCATATAAAGTACCCTAGCTTGGTAATCAGTGCACAATTTTTTTTACGACTGAATGAACTATAACAGTTAGTTGGGAATAAATAATTAAAAAAAAATTAAATCTTATTTGAATACAAGTAGCACTCAAAAATAGGTGAATAAATTTAAACTAACCTATATGTAAAGGTTTTCCAGTCTTCTCCTTCCTTCCATCCAAGAGCAATGTTATCTGGATAATTTTCTGCTGCTCGTTGAACAAATCCAGGCACCGACACTGGCGGAAGGGTTTCAATGGCTTTTCCACTTTCTGGAATCCTTAATCTGACATATCCTGCAGGGTCTGTCGTGATGGTACTTTCGGCAGGCTTTAACTGATCTGGCCCTGAAAAAATGGGCTTTTAGAGATTGAGTTAATCAAATAAATTAATTACTAGCAAACGCCGAGACATACACCAACTAGCAAAATAAATTTTATAAAGGTAGTACAAACTGCTATACAATAAATTTTATAGAAGCTCAAATATCATATAATGTGGTTAAATACTCTTAGGTCGCGTGCACATTGGCGAGCGGTGAGCGATGCGCGTCGAGCTGCGAGCGTTTACCTGTGGTAACGCCCGCGGTGTTGTGTTCATATTACCAAGCTTTTTTTATGAGCGATTTTCAGTTAAGAATTGTCCTAGCTAGCAAGATGACTAGTTTGATGCGTAAATTTTTATTAATCGAAAACCCACGTTTATCTCTATCTCTATTAATTTTAATTAAAAAGAAAAGAAAGGGTGTGCATGATTTGAATCGAAGTGGTCTAAAATTTGGAGAATTCCATCATTTGTATCATGGACTTCGATGCGATCCGTCTAGGTTTTTCGAATTCCTACGTATGTCCTACATATATTTTAGCCAGAATAGGGAACCAGCTTCAAAAGAAATGTACTAATTTCAAGCAACCAATTTCACCAGCTGAAAGGCTCTACACCAAGAATTTTTGCAACCTCTAACCACTCTTTTGCTAACTTCATTTTTTTTGTAATTTTTGTCCTTCTCATTCCATAAAACTGGTCTGGATTGGACTTCGGAAATCAATAACTCCCTGTCGATAGCCTCCTGTTGAGAAGACATATTGACATATATAACGTGTAGTACGACCGGGATCAATTCACTTTCAGTACTAAATACTAGTGTCGACTGTCGCGCGATGCCGCGCAACGCCAACGCTCACCGCTCATTACAATGTACTCACTCCGATCTAAATTTCGTTGTTCGAAATATTTTACGAGAACGTTCGCCGCTGATCGCGCACCGCTCGCCGCTCGCCAATGTGCACGCGACCTTATACGATATTTATGGGATCAAAAAGGGCCCAGTTTTATAAAACAGTTTGATACTATAGAAGTTGTGTACCACATTCTTACAGCAATTTAATACAACAACTATCGACACTTAGGTCTTACACAAATATTATAAGTCTGACAATATAGCAACTTAAAAAAATAATTAATTTTTTAGTGCAGAATTTTAAAACCAAATTATTTTAAAAGGTGCATATAACAACGGAGATTCAAAATATGTACCTACTTATTTAGGAATTGATCAGCCTAAACTTGATGGCGCTCGTTTGTGAAAAATGATTGATATTATATTACCTTTATCATTTTAATCGGATTAGCGTTAGGAACTCAAACTTCATTGCGCCGGAAAACTTATTGATAAACTTATGATTGTGGCACAATAAGATGCGCTTTAGTTTTGGCCACGTTTGCTTTAAAATTTAAAAAAATATATATACTTTTTTTTTTACTAATTCTTTATTCTTTATTAATACTATTAAGTTATTACTTTATTTAAGAATAACGTTAGAGCATAGTCTAATAATATACCGTTAAGACTACACTTTTACGTCTCCGACTTAATTTTACATTTAAACATGGCGCATTAAAATACAACCATTTTATGTCAAATAAAAACGTTTCATAATGTTTGTTCTAGTGTAAATTAGAACTGTATACGATAAATTTATTTTATAGTGTTGCATATTACGGCGTTTTAAATTTTTTTGTAACGTGAAAGCAAGATGTTCGTGTTGCAACGCTTTAGAAGTTGCCAGAATTGAAATATAAAATATAATAATCATTATTATATTGTTATTAATATTTTTTCCTATATACAACGGAGCCCTAAGTGCATCACATTGCAATTATTAACTATGTAGTTTGTAAGCCTATGCATAACAGAGGGAGCCCAACCATTTGCGTTTTTTTTGGGAGGGTTATTTTATTTATTTTTTTATTGTAATAAGATTATACTTCAAAAATTCGACTTCTATAAATATTATATAACAACATGAGAGCTTAAGATTGAGAAGTGAGAAATTTCTTTTGGTATCTCCCTAAAATTTAACTTCATACAAGGTACTTTTTTCATTTTTAAAACTTCGGCTTGGCTTTGATTCAAAGGTTTATTAGTCGTCTTTGTATAAATCTTAGGATCTCAAAGTAATATTTATATAATTCCCTTGAACCACTGTATTTTCAATTAAATGTGGCAAGACTATTTTTAAAACTTCGATAAAACTATGTAACGCATAATAAACTTCGCTGCAGAAAATGTTTGTCCTATAGCGCACTATCCAATCTTTCTGTTCTGTAACGTTTCATTGAACTTTATAATATGATGAATTTGAACCCTATTTAAAAAAACATATTTATAAAATATTAAGTATTTTTCTGGATTAGACTAAATTATTTCCCTTATATAACCTTAGTAAAACATGTATACCGGGTGTTGCATCGTCGAGCGGGACATAGGAAATCCCATGTAATTTTAAATGGGGTCAATTATTGGCTTCCCTAATTATTTTAGAGAAAAATTCTATTTAGGTTTATTAAAGAGCACTAAAACCCACATTCAAAAGAATAACTTTAGATATTTTTGATGAGCCTGTTTACGGGTTATCGCCGATTTCTTTTTAACTATTTCTCCTTTTTATGGCCCCGTATTTGCGGGCACCAGTCAAGGTAAAAGATGACTGTCAAATAAAGTTGTCATTTTGAAATGTGTGCTTTATTGTTATAAAAACTCGTACATCGAAAATATTAAAGGTGTATTTATGAGTACAAATTAATCTGAATAAAACTAAAATAAAGTATCCAATTACAAGGTTAATTATGACATTTTACATGTTTTAATATTTTACTAATTCATAGGTAGGTACTATTAAATTGTTAGAACTTTAGGATTTAAGAAGATGTTCAAATATTCCTCCATTGACTGCTAGGCAATAACCGAGGCGATCATAAAATTCTCTTCTTACATTCGCTAGTTGGTAAACTGAAATTCTATTGCATTCGGCAGAAACGGCATTTTTTAACTCGTCTAGATTAGGGTATTTTTTATCTTTGTATATCCTGTTTTTTAAATGGCCCCAGAGAAAGAAATCATATGGCGATAAATCAGGAGACCTGGCTGGCCAATTTACTGTATGATTTAAGCCAATAACATTTCCATTAAAAGCACGGTTTAAATATTCCCGGACAGCCAGGGTACTATGTGCCGGGCAGCCATCCATTTGGTACCAAACTTCCTGATTTTCCCTGGCGGCATCATGTAAAGTAGGTAAAATATGATCTTCAAGTAGTTCCAAAAAATATTCTGCATTTAAATTTCGTGTAAGAAATAATGGCCCGATAATATTTTCTCCGAAAATCCCAGCCCATACATTAACTTTTTGTGGATATTGCGTCCTTGTTTCCACAAACCTGTGTTGGTTTTCTTTGCTCCAATATCGATAATTTTGAACATTGGGTTCATTGTTTAAGGTAAATGTGCATTCGTCAGTGAAACAAATGTTTTTTAAAAATTCCCTATCCATGTTTGCTCTTTCCATCATACCAAAACAAAACTCCTGTCGTCGTATTTCGTCCCTATCTCTTAGCTCTTGGTGCTTTTCATATTTGTATGAATAATATTTATGTCGTTTCAAAGCTCGTAACGCTGTGGTGTGTTCTAATCGTATGTCATCCTCAAGTTTCCTTGTGCTGATCTTCCCATCATTTTCTTCCACGCACAATAAAACTTGCAAGTCCCTATCATTTCTTGCATCTCTTCTTTGTTCCTGCCTTTCTTCACATCTACAGTTATTTGTTACAGTGCCTTTTGTCTCAAATTTCTTGATAATCCTTTCGACTGTAGATTTTGCAGGTATCGGTCTATTCGGGTACAGAGCAGCAAACATGTCTGACACATTTTGATAACTATTTCCTTGATAATACCATTTAATCATCAATATTTTTTCTTCAGAAGTGTAATTCATGGCTAATATTTTCGATGTACGAGTTTTTATAACAATAAAGCACACATTTCAAAATGACAACTTTATTTGACAGTCATCTTTTACCTTGACTGGTGCCCGCAAATACGGGGCCATAAAAAGGAGAAATAGTTAAAAAGAAATCGGCGATAACCCGTAAACGGGCTCATCAAAAATATCTAAAGTTATTCTTTTGAATGTGGGTTTTAGTGCTCTTTAATAAACCAAAATATAATTTTTCTCTAAAATAATTAGGGAAGCCAATAATTGACCCCATTTAAAATTACATGGGATTTTCTATGTCCCGCTCGACGATGCAACACCCGGTATACAAGTATTTTATAGGACGCTAATTAAAAGCTATTACTGCATTTTATATTATGGTTGCAATACTTATACATATACGTTTTTAAAGGTTGTATATTGTACTATAATACTTTTATAAAATTCTTAAACAAACAAGAATAATTTGTTCTATATTAAAAGTTGTGAAAGCCGTTATAAGGGAAATTGATGCAAGTATTTTTCTTTACGAACAAAATTGTCGCAACGATATGCGCCACCAAACAAAACTATTTTATTCGATAATTATAAAATAGTTTGCTTCTTTTAAAGTTCTACTTTGGTAGTTGGGACATTTCTGCATTTTTATCAATGTTATAGCTAATAGCAGAAGCGTACAAACTAATGATAGTTGAACCTTTTTTATTATATTTTTAATTAACTGTAAATCGAAAACGCAGAGATGGCGTCAACGCAGAAATGGTTTTTATTTTTTCTTATTGTTAGATCTTTACACTTTTCAACTACTGCCGCATAAACAAATCATAATTTTGCCACCATCCTCCCTAGCTATAAAGGCTGTTAATGTTTACAATCTATCCAAAAGTACATGTAAAACCGAGATAAGATAAATCAGTATTAATTATCGATTTATTTAGGATCGCACCGTGGAAAAAAAAATCTTAAATGAACTGCTTCTATAAAAATTTATTTTCTTATAAATACATACCTATCTGCTTTTCTTGGTGATTTTAAAGCAAAACTAAATAATGTAATTAAGTAAATGAGCTTTTTTGACAGTTCATGTACATCTTACAAATCTGTAAGGTGTGTTCGTTTTAATTAATAGATTAAAGTCAGTAAACAATTATTAAAAACTAATGTTGAGCTACATCATAGGCCTAACAAATAATACTTGATCTGTTACATTTAAAGATATTTTTATTTGTAATAAATAAATATTGATTCAGGTTAAATAGGCCTTTTTAGTATTGTGTCTTAGAGTTTCTGGTTGGTTAGTTTATCAAAGAATTTTAAACATCCGATTTAACGTCACGCGAATTATAAATATGGCGCGATAGTTCAAAGTCCTGGCAAATCGGTGGATTTTGGTTTGTGCATTTAAACGAATACGCGCATTCAGAAAACAATGTGCTTTATGGAACAAATAAATTATTCCTAAATATGCATCGACTTTATGATGATCGCTACCTATACACTATGTTACTGAATATGCGAATATTCCAGGGTGTGATTACACGATTTTAAGAAAAAAAAACTTGACATACATAGTCATAAAGATTATTTTTGTTAAAATAATGATTAACATTGGTCATCGAAAACCAGTTTGATCTTCTCCTGTTCTCTCCCACATTTTAAAATTAAGCCGTTACTAAACCAGATATTGAGCCATCCGATAACAAGAATATTTTTTTATTCTAAAAGTTTAAGTGCCAAGATCAAATACAACAGACTTACTTTCTTCGAAAACGGCTAATTTTATCGAAACGAATGAAGGGTACCTACCTTTTTTTAAATAAGGATGACCAGAGTGCCCAACAAACATATTAAGTAATGTAGACCAGAACGGAAGGAAAATAATCCTAAATTGGCAAATATTTGCTTATTTTTGCCTTAAATGTTTTCTTAAAAGTCACAAAAGATTTGAACTCTAAGAACTAAGTCAAAATTTGGATATTTACAACTTAAATAATTTGTTATAGGGAAATCTACTTTTAGTTTAATTTACCTAGTTAAAAATTACAAATAAATTACCTCTTTGAGACATTAAAAATATTTAATCCTAATAAGGAATATGATTAAGACATAATTTACCTAATTGTTACTTAATATATGTATTTATAATTAAGGAATTTTTTGGCTATTACGCTAGGTAAACATTACCTAATTATTACCTAAAAAAAGTCCAAATAATTTACTGACCATGTAGTTTTAGAAAGAAGTAATATTTTGGATAATTTTGCCATATAAATTGTTCCCAGAGTTATAGACTTTTTGTGGTTAAGAATTGAGCTACTTCATAACTTTCTGATTAACCTCAAAGGCTAACATTGCCTGTACAGTTAATAATAAGGGGAAAAATAACTTTAAGGTCAAAAATATAAAAACGGCCATATTTAATAATTATTAGTTTTCCTGTCTATCGACAACTATAAAAAAACAATAATTAAAATTTTAAGAATTACATAAGGTAAGTGGAAAATCTATTAGACTACGATATCTTTTGTCAACGAAAGTTTTTTTAAAACCTTAGGTACAGGGTCTTCCAACGAGGAATGAACAGGGGCTCATTTTTGAGCTTCCTTGTATTTAAAGAAAACTCCAAAATAGCCAATCGATGTACTTTTTCCTGCAGAATTCAAAAATGAAACCAAACATTTATTTGAACCAGAAACAAAAGAGTTACGCTATGGATAAGGTGTTTTTTAAATGGAACATAGCTTTTTTTATACGATTTTTGGAACGAGTGATTTTTTTTTTGTCCGTTCTGATTAAAATATTTAATATTGTGACAGCTATTTTTATTAAATTTTAATGTTTTATCCAGTATAATTTAACTTTAACCTGTTTGAACCATACACCAATTAATAAAGGTATAATCACCTTTGAATCCTTCAAAGTCAAAAAATTTGACAAATTTGCTATAATATTGCCGAAATGAAATATTCATTAGATGAGAGATTGCAGATTGTTATCTTGTTCTACAAATGCCAAGAAAATGCAAGAGAAACAAGGAGAAGATTTATTGCCAATTTTCACAGAAATATATCCGTCAATACTATTCTAAGGATAAAGAACCTATTTGAGGAAAATAAAACATTACATGACAGAAAAAGAAATCCAGAAAGGAATAGAAATCGAGACCGTGCCATTGTGAATTATTCTCGACTGAATCCAACCAAATCAATTTCGGACGCAGTTCGGGACGTTCAATACGGCGGCGGTGTAAGACGCAGAAGAGTTACCCAAGGAACTGTTCACAGGACTTTAAGAAATCATAAATTTAAGTCTTATCATATCCTTCCACTTCAACATCTAACACCGGCACAAAAAGAACTTCGCTTCCAATTTGTTTCCCAAATTGTGATTCGGAAAGACAACGAAGACCCTAATTTATTCAGAAATATCTTATGGACTGACGAAGCCACATTCACAACATCGGGGGTTTTCAATAGACATAATAATCATCACTGGGCCGTTGGAAATCCAAGAAAATTTCAGACAATTAAATTTCAAGGAAGGACTTCAATCCATGTTTGGTGTGGCATAAAAAATAATGGAATTTTGGGACCAATATTTTTTAACGGGACTGTAAATTGACAGAGATACTACGAGTTCTTAGAAAACGAAATTGAGAACTTTTTGGAAGATTTACCATTGGAAGAATATCAAAATTTAATTTGTCAACATGATGGGGCCCCTCCGCATGCCGTGCGTGAGGTTACTCAATATTTAAACGGACGCCATGAAGAATGGATTGGTAGAAATGGAACCTATGCTTGGCCACCCAATAGTCCCGATTTGTCAATATTAGACACATTTCTTTGAGGCCATTTAAAGAACGTGGTATACAAGCAGCGAAACCACGATATTGAAGAGATCATGCAGAAAATTGTGAATGAAATAAATCGCCTTAACCAGGAAAATCACAGTATAACAGCAAGTTTGGAAAGGCTACAAAGAGGTTATCGCACATGTTTCAAGAACAACGGAGGTCACATTGAACAATTAAATTATTAATGTTTTTTTTTTAAATTAGTATTGAGTTGGATTTCTTTTTCTGTCATGTAATGTTTTATTTTCCTCAAATAGGTTCTTTATCCTTAGAATAGTATTGACGGATATATTTCTGTGAAAATTTGCAATAAATCTTCTCCTTGCTTCTCTTGCATTTTCTTGGCATTTGTAGAACAAGATAACAATCTGCAATCTCTCATCTAATGAATATTTCATTTCGGCAATATTATAGTAAATTTGTCAAATTTTTTGACTTTGAAGGATTCAAAGGTGATTATACCTTTATTACCTAGTGTATGTTTCAAACAGGTTGAAGTTAAATTATGCTGGATAAAACATTAAAATTTAATAAAAATAGCTGTCACAATATTAAATATTTTAATCAGAACGGACAAAAAAAAAATCACTCGTTCCAAAAATCGTATAAAAAAAGCTATGTTTCATTTAAAAAACACCTTATCCATAGCGTAACTCTTTTGTTTCTGGTTCAAATAAATTTTTGGTTTCATTTTTGAATTCTGCAGGAAAAAGTACATCGATTGGCTATATTGGATTTTTCTTTAAATACAAGGAAGCTCAAAAATGAGCCCCTGTTCAGTCCTCGTTGGAAGACCCTGTACATATAATCTTTATAATGAAGACACTCTGTTTTTAGGTTAATGGTAAAAATGTTTAAAATTATCGTAATAATACATAGAAAAACGCATATTTTAAGGGCGCGTTTTGTTTTTCAAAGTATCATCACCATAATTCACAAACACATTTCTTTCGCATCCAAATTTTGACCCAGAAAAATGATGAAACTTAATTATATCACTTTATTGTTGAAGTTATAATAAGCGGCCATTCCAAATATCTACTTAAGTCGAACTCCATTTTATAATTTATTTTATCCTGTTGGAAGTGTTGGCATAAGTTGTTGTCTTTTCTTTCTAACGCCAGATATAATATGTTTTCTCTGTATTGTTGTTTAGTGTCTTATTGCTCCTATTTAGGTTATATTTAGGTCAAAAGGTTGGTCTCACTTTCCACATTTAGACGTAAAAAAGGTCTATATTTAACAGAAAAACCCTATGAACCTATTCTCGACCTTCAAATTACTTTAGTTTCTTTCCCCACATTGGGCAATGGGAAAACAAATGTAGGTAAATTATCCCTATATATAATTGGTCATGCAAAATATTTGACCCGTTTAGAGGTCGAATAAAGGTAAATTTAACTTCAAATGTTTGTTGGGATGTTTAAAAAATCAGCTCTGTCAAATGACACCGGTCAAAATTTTGGGCCACTAAGTGTGGTGGCAAGTCCGTTCCTGATTTCCCTGACGATGTAAAACAAACCCTAAAAAAATATTTAAAAAAGAAGCTTTTTACATAAACCAAAATTTTGTTGCCGCACGTTTTGCGGCACAGTGCAAAATATTTTTAATTAAATCTAGCAAACGAGCTATTGATAGAACCGGAATTTTCTGAAAAGCGTAAACAGAAGGTTAAAACAATGTTTGACGAAAGGGCCAAGGATGATGCCTCCATAATAAGTCCACTTCAGAAGTTTAAAATTCAGCTCTACTGTGCACTAGACATTATTCAGCAAATGGGATGGAAATTTCAAAGTTTTGCTGCCGTAGCTTCGGATTTTGGTTTCATAACAGGACTTTTGTTACACGAAACCTCCATAGAAGAACTAAGGAAATCCGCAGCTGATTTCGCAATAAAATACAAAGATGATTGAAATGCCAACGAGTTGTGTTTGTAGATTCAAAGCAAAATTATTATTGCCCGATTTAAAAAATGCAGATTACATTGCACTTTTTATTGCCATGAAGAATATGGCTTAGTGACCAGTTATCCCAATGTAGGGATTGCACTTTGCCTAGCATTGACGCTATCTGTGGTTTATGCCATCAGCTGTGAAAGATCTTTCAGGAAATTAAAATTAATAACAAATTATTTACGATCGTAGATTGTCAAGAACGTTTGAGTAATCTCGCCAAACTATCAAATGAGTATGAAATTGCAAGAAGTGTTAATGTAGACCATATTTGGCCTCAGAAAAGTCAACTTTTAAGAGATTTTATAATTCCTAAATGAACGAACTCGTATTGGTTGTTTCCCTTCCTAGAAAATAAGTCTTGGGGGGTGCCGAATCCAATCGTATTCCAGGCAATAAAAAAATAGAGCCGCAGAGACGTCTATTTAGAACAAAAAAAAAATCGAAATAAACGCTTAACTTTATTTATTTTAAATAAACCATAGACGTAAGATAACCTAAATTGCTGTAGTAACCTAATAAACACAATAAAATGCAAATTTTTTCCTTAAAAAAAAATTAAAATTACCCACCTAAAATAGGACTCTCCAACTTTATATAAAGCCTAGACTAAGATAACCCAAATTGTTTTGTAAAATGTTCAATTAGTTTCACTTTAAATGCTGGTATATTCACAAAAATGTAACGAAATGTTATATCTAATCTTAGTGCAGGTTTTTATTTATAACTCAAGATTTAAGTAACACCCTGTTTAATATAAATATTGTGCCTCTATTTTTTAAGTCTATGGTTGACTGACCAGGGATATTCTCCCTGATCGGGTAGCCAACAGCTTCCGACAAGCAGTTATTGTAGCTTATGAAGCTGTTTTCAAAAATTACATAAATCAATGTACCTGACGATAAAGAAATACAGTCTAGATTTTTTATAAATGACTTTAAGAATACAATTCTGAACAGTATTAAGTGGTTTTAGTGCTCTAATAGTTAGAACTCTTGAATAACCCAGCAACTGCCTTTTACGCGTGCGCGAAACTGCGGTTGATATTTTTAATCTGGTGTACGCAGACTCGGTCCAGATGCTTATGATTGAAAACCATCATCTGGGATCTAGCCGGGTCATTTGTTGAGATTCTACCTTGCCAGACTGGTCGTAGACTAAAGCCTTAGTTCAAAAAATTAGAAAATATTTTTCCATCCCCAGTTTTCCACACTTAGTCTAGATTAAGGCACCTATTTGACTAGATTTTTACTTTTCCGGCCAAATCAGATTTGACCCTTGGGTTTTCGGACTTGTTTTTTGAACCATTTGTGAGGCCTATTTGAGGGCTAATTTAACCACTACGCAGCCAGCAAAGAGTCATCTCTAAACGGGAACGAGGCCCTAGATAAGCCTATTTAGCCACCTCCAGGAGGACCTATGGATAAGTATCATTAAGCCACTGCGCAGCCAATAAATGGCCATCTCTAACGGAAACCGGGCCTTGGATAGCCTAGTTAGTCACCTCCAGAAGGATCTATGGATAAGTATCATTTAGCCCCTGCGCAGCCAATAAATGGACATCTCTAACGGAACCAGGCTTTAGATAGCCTCTGTAGCCACTCCCAGGAGGACCTATGAATAGGTATCATTTAACCACTGCGCAGCCAATAAGTGGCCATCTCTAACGGGAACCAGGCCTTAGATAGCCTATTTAGCCCCCTCCGGGAGGACCTATGGATAGTATCATTTAGCCACTACGCAGCCAGTAAACGGCCATCTCTAACTAGAACCAGGCCTTAGATAGCCTATTTAGCCACCTCCAGGAGGACCTATAGATAGGTACCATTTTGTTTTAATTGCAAATGTCGTAGCGATTTTGATTTTTTTGTAATTATTCGGATTAGCCCATACAGCGAATGTTTCGCTAATTTTTGTTTAATAGCCTAATTTAAAGTCGCTGATCCCAATTTTTTTTTGTCGCAATGAATATATATTTCAGTAGGGAAATTCGTCCTGAATTTTTTTGCAATATTAATGAAACAGCCTGCATAAAGCGAATTGTAAAAGAGTTGCAACTTTTGCACTGCAATAATGAGTGTTTAACCTAGCCAAACTCAAACATTTTGACGATTTTTGTCTGCCTCACTACGGTTATTTATTAGATGATGAATTAAGTGTTGTTAATTTGCAATTTAAAATCACCTTCTGTTTACATCGACCTTTTTTTAATTAAATAACCTTTATTTAACTAATTTCTGTGTTTGTTTTGGCACTGTGTGCAGGCCCCATAGTTCACTCACAGGGATTTGTTGTTGTTGTGATAGGTTAGAGCGGTGAGTGGCGCTAAAAACTTAATCTCATGTCTTAGCTTGTATATCAGCATTCTTTGGGGTTATAATCATATCGCTAATTAATGTCTGTAACTGTCATTAAAGTTCATATATTTTTTCCTGACCATTAGTTTAACAATTTGATTTTTATTTCTTGGGTTTTTGGTCAATTCCGGAATAGAAAAACAATATTTGTTTTCTGTGACGTTTCGGTTTATTTTAACCATCATCAGACTACAAGAGAGATATTTTTTATTGTGTTATTATTATTTTACATTAAAATTTTTTATTATTTATCTATTGCCTAAACATACCTTGAGTTTCTATGGATACGCACTTGGTTTACACTGGTATATATTTTTGTGGAGCTGTTGTTCCACCCGCATTTAAATTGAAACTAATTTTACATTTTACCATAGACCTAAGATAACCCAAAAATAGTAAAATGTAAAATTAGTTTCAATTTAAATGCGGGTGGAACAGCAGCTCCACAAAAATATATACCAGTGAACCAAGTTCGTATTAATAGAAACTCAAGGTATGTTTAGACAATAGATAAATAATAAAAAATTGCAATGTAAAATAATAATAACACAATTAAAAATATCTCTCTTGTAGTCTGATGATGGTTTAAATTAAAATAAACCGAAACGTCACAGAAAACGAATATTGTTTTTCTATTCCGGAATTGACAGAAAACCCAAGAAATAAAAATCAAACTGATATTAAAGTCGTTTGTTAATATTTTCAAGACTTATTATTAAACGTTCTAAGGTGTTAATGAGACCTTTATACATAACTAATTTTACGCTTCGTTCATAGGAAGTTTTTTTCTTAAAATGGTCAATGAAATATGAGCATATAATTAACTAACACCCTGTATAAAGTAACATTGCAATTTAACACAAGGTACACAAAACATACAAATGTTGACATACGATATTACACCTTATTAAAACAGAGAACTCGATTTTTTTTTTTAATCTCTGGCTATAGGTACCTAAAGTGAAGCGAGCGAAATATTGCATAAGACGAAAGGGTGAACCGAAGGGAATTTTGGCATAAAAAGGTCAAACCTATTCTAGATTTACTGTTCAAACCATAGGCGTCCGCAAAAACTATGTTCTATTAGAAAGAAAATAAGGTTTATTCCTCAAGGGTTATATATTTCGCTTAGATGCATTCTTTGAGTTGTTTTGTATTTTGTACTTTCTGTATACTTGGACCAAACCTATATAACCTGACATATAAATATTTTTGTTACTTTAAGTACTATAATTGCAATGGTTACCTCAATTGTAACACTCATTTTAGTCCTAACTCACCCTCTTGTGTTATATTTTCTGGATAATAATGGTCCCAGACTTTCGTTACTTGTACTGCTTCTAAACTAAATTTCCTGGAATGTCTACAACACTTCATTATTTATGTTTTTGTTGTCTGGTAAAACTGTGCAAGCTCATGCTATAATCCACTGAACAAACCAAGACGTAATCTTTGTTACAACAAATTCTACACAGTCTATTTGCACTAACTCTGAACAATACAAGAAGTTCGAATATGTACTTGAAATTCGCCGGTTTTTCAGTATTTTTAGCACAATTGATATTTCCCTACGGATTAATAGTTTACGGAGTAATTGTTTTTGATCTTTTCTTGTCCAGATAAGACTATTATATCCAGTATAATACCTAACAATAGTACCATATTTTAAACTGCAATAAAATTGTCAATGGTAGATACCATTTCTGACACCTGGTATTCTACATGCAATACTCTGAATTTATAACTTTTTATTTTCTAACCTATTCACGGAATAAATAAACATTACTTGTATAAAAATATTTTTCGCACATTCATTTTGTCAACTTATAGATGTTTGTTATTTTTTTTTAAATGGGGTAAAATAACGAACACATAGGGGAGAGATATCGATTAAATGCATACACAACATACAGCGCGTCCAGAAAAGTTCTAGACATATGGGAATTTTCTTTATTGTCGATTTTACGAAAAAAAGTTATTCTTTATAAAAAGTTCTGCTTGATGCGCAAATAATATTGACATATCAAAGCTTAAGATAATATCATGTACAGGGCGGCAAAAAAATATAGAAACACAGAGTTACGTTAAGAGGGAAGTACCCTCAATTTTTATTTTAGAGCAAATTGCTATAAGAAAACTTTACTAAGGACTACAAAACGTGGTCAGATACAATTTTTTGTTGTAATATTTTAATTTACAGGGTACCATCAGAACACAAAATTTATTTCTAATTTCAATTTATTTGCATACATTTTTAAACCTCAATAAAAAAGTCATAATATATGTAGTTAATTTTTATAACCTTGCTGAGACTGCCATAGGGGGGGGGGGGTCATATTTCAAATGTTGTAACGTTAAAAATAATTGGTTTGTTACATCTCAGAATTTATATACTATTAAGAAGCATCGTTAATTAAAAAAAAAACTAGAGGAACTTGATTAACACAGTTTTAAAAAAGTAGCAAATATCTATAAAAATTCTACTTACAATTTCAAGACCTACATTAAATTTTACACTAGCATTAGATCAATGTTTGGTTTGACCTAAAAATACCTCGGTATGTTTGTTTATGTATTGACTGTTAATGTATAAAAAAAATCTGCCAAGACGATCTTATTCAATAATTAAATGACTATTAACGAATTGCTTCACTGGCGAAATCATATTTCCATGCGATAAAAAAAAATGTAATTTATGTAATTTTTACCCTTTAAAATATTGAATCTACTGGGAATGTTTGCAGTATAAAAAATAATATACATAGATGGTGAAAAGTCTGAACTCGGCTAAATAACTCCCGAAGATGTAGATTTAGCGCTATTTAATTTAATTAACAAATTTCATTTTAAACCAATTTATCTGTTTAGAAGTAAACCCTATACACACAAGAAACGATTAATAACGTTGCTTTCTATTGGGTTGCAACCCCATTCCCTTGACCATAATTGGCTATGTTGTAAAAAGCGAGTTTTGCATCCCATTTTGTTATAAGCAGTATGCGAGTTTAGCATCGAATCACAATTTTTGAGCCTATATTACCTACCGTATTTTTAAGCGGCTTGTACACTAAACTATACCGTGTGTATCAGCCAAATGGAATAAATTCGATAATAAATACATGGGGGCGAGTCCGAAAAAACGCTCGGACACGTCGATTGGTATTTCTGGTTGCGCATTTTTTTCAATAAAAACTTTTTATACAGGGTGTGTCATGTAACAGTGGCCAATACTAACTTTGTTATTTTAAATGCAACACCCAGTATATTATTCAATTTTTGGATTCTTCAAAAAATTCCAGACATATTTCATGTACAATATCGTATACCTATCTTCAACTGTTTCGGAAATATCAAGTGTTTTCAGATTTATTGCAAAAATTAACAACACACTAAAAAACTAATAAGTAATACTGTTTATTTCTTGATAATGTAAAAAACAAAAAAAAAAAACATTAATGTAAGAGATGTTGAAGATGCTCGCCGCGAACGTCTTGGCAACATCCTAATCTTAAATAGAAATTTCTTCTTACGTTACTGAACATCTCAGGCGTGACCGATCTAATCGCAAGCGTTATTCGTCTTCTTAAGTCAGCTAAGTCGAAGGGTTTAGTTTTGTATACAATATTTTTGATATAACCCCATAAGAAGAAGTCTAATGGCGGCAGATCAGGGGATCGTGCTGGCCATTCCATCGATCCACGCCTCCCTATCCACCGATTTGGAAATACTCGGTTGAGGTGCTCCATCTTGCTGAAACCATATCATATTCGCTGGAAGTTGTGGGTTTGCTGGATCAGGATATAAGTTTATCAAAGTGGGCAAGACATTATTTTGGAGCAGTGCTAAATAATTATCGCCATTTAAATTGCCATTAATGAAAAAGGGACCTATGATATGATCTCCAACAATTCCTGCCCAAACATTAACCTTTTCAGGATATTGCGTATGTTCTTCTCTCGTCCAGTGAGGATTTTTCCTAGACCAATGGCGGCAATTCTGACGATTAGCATGGCCGTAAAGTGTAAAGGTGCACTCATCAGGAAACAAAACATGTTCTAATTGGATCACATTGTTATCTAACATTGCCATCATTTGTTCACAAAAATACGTTCTCCTTCTCCTATCAAAATCGTCTTCCAGGAGCTCATGAGTAGGTATCATTTTATAGGGATACATTTTATTTTCTTGTAATGTTCGAATATTCGATGAATGGCAAACATCGAACATTGGGGCTGTTTTTCGACTAGTATGTGGGTTTTCCTGAAACTCAAGCATAATATCTAATTTGGTATCATCACTTATTGCGTTGGCAGATTTTTTTTTATCTGCTTTACATGCCCAAACTGGCGAAACTGCTTTTCTATTTTACTATAGTCTTCCCTTGAGTTATAGGCGGCAATTTTGGAAATTTTTCATGAAATAAGCGAGCAATTTCCATTTGTGTCCGTGTTTTATCTCCATAACCAATCATCAATTGTTATTTTGTGCATTTCTGTTAAATAAACCATTTTTCTGATATGCAGTTAACGAAATTCAAACGACTATAACACTGACAACTACTGTCATGCAGATAGACAACAATTTGCTAAGGTCAGGCGTTTTAAACAAAAGTAAACAAAACTATTTATACCTTTTTTTTATTTCATATCAGTAAAAACATTTTAATATAAATTTTCAACATCTCCTACATTGATTTATTCCCGTTTCGTCGATTGACCGTTTCGTCGACTGGACAATTTTACCTGTTTTGTTACCGTTTCGTCGATTGAGGAATTGAGGAAGGAATAATTACTAGGTACCTATTAGATATAAATGACACCCATTTATACCTGTAAAGGCCAGTCGACGAAACGGGAAAATTTCTTAAAGTCGACGAAACGGGAATATACCCCTACATTAATGTATTTTTTTTTGTTTTTTACATTATCAAGAAATAAGCAGTATTACTTATTAGTTTTTTAGTGTGTTGTTAATTTTTGCAATAAATCTGAAAACACTTAATATTTTCGAAACAGTTGAAGATAGGTTTAGGATATTATACATGAAATTTTTTGAAGAATCCAAAAATTGGATAATATATGGGGTGTTGCATTTTAAATAAGAAAGTTGGTATTGGCCACTGTTACATGACACATCCTGTATAAAAAAATTTTATTGAAAAAAATGCGCAACTAGAAATACCAATAGTCCGAGCGTTTTTTCGGACTCGCCCCCATTATTATCGAATTTATTCCATTTGGCTGATGCAAACTGTATACCTACATGTATTGTAGATATTAACCAGTAAATAACTCAAATTTAAAAATTTTGCATCTGCGACACTCATATTATGAACACAAATTTGATTTTCAACAACAAATCTTTTTTTTGCATTTATAAATAATTATAAATTGCAACAAAGTAATTTAATGGATATAATAATATGTAACGACATCATTAGTAAGATTTCTGTTGCTTCTATATGATTAATAGATTTCTGATTAAATTAATTTATTTTTGCCAATAGAATAGGAGCATACATGTATATATATTAGTTAATAAAAAAACTGCAAACTTGGTTCTAAAGTTTATTTATTAAAATTCATAATTAGGATAAAGAAAAAAGTTTGCTAAAACTTGCGAGTAACGTGTAAATTGGCTAATTGCATGTTAAATTTTTAATTTGCCAGTAAGAATTATATTTTTGATAAGTGTTCGTCATGCTTAATGTATAAAAATTATGAATGAGCGCGTTCCTAATCGCTTCATTAGTAATCATTATAATTTATTTGTATTGTGGCTTTTGTTAATATAATTATGCTCATGGTGTACAGAAATTAAGGTTCTATACTTACAGAGAGGGCACAATCCAAATAATCATTTTTTTTTCGAGAAATGTCTCCTAAGGCCCAAATTATGAATGCCCTGCTAGCAATAACAGCTACAGAACTTCCATAACAATCAATGATGGTATCCTTATAAGTTATCTTGCAGTTCGAGTTAACAAGACATTTGGATCTAAGGGAGGTGCAGCCACCCAAATGGGGTACTCTAAAGATTATTTTCTTCAATTATCGCGTCGAAACTATTCGAGATAAAAACTGAAAATTCTAGTAGGGTTATAGTAAGCTGTGTGCGCTTAAATTAAAATGCCCATGCCCTCCCTTAAAAACAGCCAATACAAGTGCTGCTACAGCTCAGACATTTAAGAATGAATATTATGAATCTTTACACATACTAATGGGAAAACTATACAGAGGAAAGTTGTAAAGCACAAAGAAGTACGTAAAATGGCTTAAAACTCATGGTGACACTGGAACTTCATAGTGATATGCATCTAGAATTTCCAACATGCCCATTATAGACGAAAAAATGCTTTCACACATGTTTTAGGTCCTTGTATGTTGTATGGACATTATTTGTATGCTAGGTCGTCCGATTTATATTTACAGCCAATGGAAAAACTTAAACGAAATGAAACAGATGAAGAGTTTGAGAAGTTCCTTCAATATTTGCAATTAGACGGGGTAATAATAAGTTCTGGTCAGGTCTATGGTCAGATATGACCATTGAGCAGGCTTTGATGAGGTTCATGCCTCAAAACACTAAGATATGGGAGGCTCTAGAAATTTTCTCCGAAACCTACTCTGAACAACATGTCGAATTGAGAGTCTAGAGAAAAACGGGATCGGGAAGACTTAGAAAAATTTCTTGAATGGCTTTAAGCTCAACAAAATTCATTTGAAACCAAAACATATTTATATAATATTAGGTTAGACAAAGGTTTTAATGATATTTTAGAAGAGGCAAATTGATTGCGACCCTTCATTTCCTCCGGTTACTATTGTTAGACCCGTAATACCAAAACTTATGAGCAGGTGAGACGTTCTAAAAATATAGCAGTTCAAGAAATAATGTTTAGTGATTTAACCTGACAGAGTAACCGACATAAAATAGTATCTTTGCAACAAAAACTACCAGGACATATATTCTCAAATTAGGGGAATGATCATATCAAGAGAAGTGGCCTGTCTTCTGTCAATTCTTTCTCTTGAAATTTTTTTAAACTGTATTGTTGAAAGTGAAAATGACTTTACTTCCATCAAGAGTTAAGAGAACGCGTTCTCTCCGACTTTTCTAAGAGAACGGTGACGGTGCGTTGACGAACATCTATGGTTAAACATATGATGTGAATAGTCACTTCTCTCGAGAGAGCATTCACTTCTCTTAAGTCGTGAAATAGACGTCCAGGTACCCCAACTATTCTATAAGCGAGAACTCCAGGAGCAAGCTCTACTATTTTATGAAAACAATGTTCCTCGCAATGATCCAAAAGATGAATTTTTAAATGCTGGAAAGATCGTTCTAAATTTGTATGGCAAAGGTATTTTAGCGCGGACGCCACTGGTGGAAGTAGACCAAATATTTTCCATGAAAAAGATGGTGTTTTTATGTTTAATTAGTCAAGCATCAACAATTCATTTGACATATCATCAAAAGCCCAAAAAATTCAACTAACTTCGACAATCTACAGGCTTCTTAGGGAAAGAAAAAGTGAAAACAGTCGACAGGTAGGACACCGGTACAGGGTGTCCAGTTTTCGTGTGTTTTTATATACCAGCTCCCTATAAAAGATAGAAAGATGAGGTTTGCGGCTTACTGTTTTATTATTTTATGAAACTATGAAAAACTGGGCGATTCTGAAAATTTGTAATTTTTGACGCTCCTCTAAATCTCGATTATTTGATGACTTATTAATATGGTAAAAACGAGTTATTATAGAGTTTTTTATGTTGAATGCAGTAGCATAGTTAGTTTTTTTCTAAAAAGTTTTGTTCTGAGTTGTGACGCAAACTTGTGTTTGTTTTAATGGGACACCCTATTTATTATTTCCTTGTCTTATCTCTCTTTCTAAGAGCGTTTCAAAAATATGTAATAGACCCTATTTATTTCTTTTAAAAAGGGATAATTTTAACATTTTTTTGTAAAATAAATAAATAAAAAACAAAATGAACAACATTATTTTTATTATACAACTTTATATTATTACATAACTTTAAACCAACAATAGAACAAATATATTATTTTATTAAATTACAAAAATTGCTCGAATTGGTCTCCGTACTGTTCTAAACACTTTCGACACACCGTTTCGATTCTTCGCATGGCATTTAATAAAATAATTATTGGCCATCCCTGCAAAAGCCTAAAGGTTTGATAAGTAGCTTCTCAAAGTTGATCAATATTGTGGTATTGTCTCTTATATAACTGATTTTCTATATACCTCCATAAAAAAATCTAACACAGAAAGATCAGATGATCTTGGAGGCCACCTGACAGGTCCATTGGTACCAATCCATTTATCGGGAAATGTGGTTTCTAAATATTCTCTCACTTATGAGAATTGTGATTCGGAGCGCTATCTTGCTGGTAATAAATATTATTTAAATCGGCCAAAGGAACATCCTCTAATATTTATAATATAATATTAAATTTTTTGTTTATTATTATAATACAGGGTCGTTGGTATGTATGAAAACGGTCGAATATTTCATAAAGTAAAACAGTTAGCAATAAATATTTAAGACATAAGTTTCAGGGTTTCTAAAGGTCTATTAAAATTAAAAAAAAATAAGTATACAGGATGAGTCAGAAAACCGTAGAGAAACAAAGTTACTTTTTTTTTAATGGTACACCCTATATCTTAGAATACTTTTGGATTTTACATATTATAACAATTATTTTTCAATAAGTGCATTATAAGTCTAAACCTAATAGTTTCCGAGATATCGACTTTTGAAAAACTACATTATTGAACTTTGATAGCTTCTAGCTTTCTAACGGTACGTCTTAGAGCAAAACGGCTTACATGTCCCTATCTTAGTTTCTTATTATCTTCCTAAAAGTGTCAACTTCCGGTTAATCCGGATGTACTTCAAAAGCCGGAAATCAGTACTTCCGATTTAACCGGAAGTTGATGTTTTTGGGAAGATAATAAAAAAGTAAGATAGGGACATGTAAACCGTTTCACTCTAAGACATACCGTTAGAAAGCTAGAAGCTGTCAAAGTTCAAAAATGTCATTTTTGAAAAGTCGATATCTCGGAAACTATTAGGTTTAGGCTTATATTGCACTTATTAAAAAATAATTGTTATTTCATGTAAAATCCAAAAATATTCTAAGATATAGGGGGTTCCATTTAAAAAAAAGTAACTTTGCTTCTCTACGGTTTTCTGGCTCATCCTGTATACTTATTTGTTTAAAATTCTAATAGACCTTAAAAAACCCTAAAGCTTTTGTCTAAAATATTTTTTGCTAACTGTTATACTTTAAGAAATAATCGACCGTTTCCATACATACCAACCACCCTGTATATTTACAACATTCACTTTAATAAATATAATATTATAAATTAAACTAAAAAATAAATTAAGCTTTTACATTTGGTGATCTAAAGTAAAACACGTATGCCAATCTGATGCTTGTACATTCGCTATTGCCGTTTTTAACAGTTCCTTAACATCTTTTAATTTAAAAGTTTTATTTTCACGCGCCACTTCGCCTTTTATCTGTGCCCATATAAGCTCGATTGGATTTAGTTCACAATGGTAAGGCGGTAAACGTAATATTGTAACAACTCGTTCACGAGCCATTTCATCCACTACATATTTCTTATATTTATTTTTGTGAAGTCTTGCAAGATCGAGCAACTACTGCACTTTTAGCATTTTTTCGCCAAAAGCAATATTTCTTTATTCGAGCCAGTCAACAATCTTTCCTTTTCGCCACGCAGAAGTTGGCAAAGCTTCCACCCGACGGCTGTGGTATGGTGCATTATCCATCACGATTACTGACCCACGTTCAATATGCGGTAAGATGGATTTAAACCAATCTTCAAACACTCCCGAGTTCATATCCTCATGATAATCACCGGTTTTACGAGATTCAAACACGTTTAACCCACCTTCAAGAAAACCAGAATCACTCCCGATGTGGGTTATAATTAACCGACGACCTTTTCCTGAAAAGCTTTCAATCCAGTAGACAGTCCATTGATAAAGGCGTTACGTGCATCTCTAATGTTGAGATCTTGCCAAATGTAATGCACAGTATGTCCTTCATTTAACCATGTCTCGTCCGTAAAGTAAATTCTTTTCCCTGCACAGCGATATTGTTGTATTTCTTCTAGATACTTTCTACGCCACAATACGATTTCTTTCTTTTCCACCAAAAGACTTTTGCGAATTCGTTTCAAGAATCGAAAATTCGATTTTTGTAGTGTACTCATTAGAACTCTTCGTGAAATTTTTTGCGTATTTTTATCCCTTTCAATTTCGGCAGAATTTTTTTTTAAATTCGGAAGTTCATTTCGGAAGAAAAATGCATGCACTTTCCGACGAATGGCTAACTTTGTTTGCGGATCAATAAAAATCTTTTTCCGTCCTCTTGTTTCCTTCTGATCGGACACTTTAGTATTCCTATTGTCCTTGATAGTTCTATAAACAGTACGGCAACATGTCTTAGTCAATGTGGCACAAAGTTCTGCTGCTATCAGTGAATGATATTCCACTGTGTGTACTTAGAATTCCCTCATAGACATTTTTTACCATTGTACGCTCTCCAGGTTTTAAATGACGTCGTTTTGTAACTTGTTAGTTACTGTCACTTGAAGAACTCGCCTGCGTTAAAACTGAATTGCTAATATCCTCTTGATTGAAACTTGTCTACGACACTGAACGTTGGTTAGAGGCGATAAGAAAGCGTGCGAGACATGGGTTAAGTAAAACAGGTACCGTAGGGTGATAAGGCCCTTAATGACATGCCGATTTTGGTACATTTTATGATAATTTAAATGAAATATTTTAAAACCTGGCAACATGTAACGACTTATTAATGCACAATCTTCCCAATCGGTTTTGAATGCTTTTATTTCAGTTAAAAGTGTGTGAATCGATGTTAATTATTTTCGTCCGCACACCGTCAATGGTGATAGGAACAGTTTTGCCAATTATTTTGGGATCGTAGTATAGGCCACTGAATTATACATAAAAACTCCATTATAACCCATTTTTACCTTATTGGTAGGTTATCAAATAATCGAGATACAGTGGACCGTCCAAACTGACAAATTTTCAAAATCCCTGTGTATGTCAGAAACTGAGAGGGCTCTGAAAATTTCGTTTGCGGCAATGAAAGTTTCATAAAATAACAGAACAGTAAGCCGCAAAGCCCTTCTTTCCATCTTTTATAATAACGGAGCGGGTATATGAAAACACACGGAAACTGGACACCCTGTACAGGTGTCCTACCTGGCGACTGTTTTCAGATTTTCTTTCCCTAAGAAGCCAAACTTTTGCGCCACATTCGACGCCCCTCGATGGCTTAGTTTTTTGAAACACCATATATGTCTATACTGGGTCTCCCAAAAGTCCCGCATAAAATTAATATCAATTAAAGGAAAACGATCTAGGAAAAATGCTGGGACCCGTAAATTATTATTTTTAATTGTGCATTTTTTGACATAACAAAATATTATACAGGGTGTCTCATAGAACAGTTGTCACGTCTTTGACAATTTTTTTAAATGAAATGCCTAATTTTTTATTAGGTTTTCAAAATCTACGAAAAATTCTAAATATTTTTTATGTAGGACTTGCTATCCCGATTTTCAGCTGTTTCCAAGATATTGACATTTATTTTTTTTTTATTAAAGGTAATACTTTTAGTACATACTGTATTTTATATTAGAACATGTTAAATAAATCAGGTATCTTACTGTCATCAACTGTCCTTAATTATGTCAATACTGACTTTGACTTAAGTAATTTGTCAATTACCTAAAAATGTTAACAGAAAGGCAGCGCATCGAAATTTTAATTATGTTGGGGTGTGGGGACAAAATAAGAAGTCAAGCTGAGGTTTGTACTTTGTTTAACGAAAAGTATCCAGAAAACCAAATTACTCAGTCGACTGTAAGTAGGGTATTCCATAAATTTAAGGAGCATGGTACAGTTAGAGATTTACCTAGAAGCGGTAGACCACTCGTTCTAACCGAGGATAAAAAAATCGATTTAATGTTATCGCTTACTGAAAACCCCCACTCTTCAGTTGTTACTTTGGCGTTAGATAATGAAGCTACTTGTAGTACAGTACATCGATTTTTTAAGAGCGAAAAATTACATCCTTATAAACCTCTTCTTGTACAGGAACTACTAGAAGATGACTATGATAGACGGCTTGAATTTTGCGAAGAAATGATGATAAGGATTGATACTAATAATGCCTTTTCAAGTAATATTTTATTTTCTGATGAAGCTACATTTTGCCTAAACGGGCAAGTTAATAGACAAAATTATCGATTCTGGTCTCATGATAATCCGCGATGGTTACTTAAGACGCACACTCAATATGCTGGTAAGGTTAATGTCTGGGCAGGCATAATAAATAATAGAATTTTGAAATCATATTTTTTTCAAGAGAACCTTACCGCTGAACGTTATTTGGATTTTTTAACATTTGATTTAATTCCGGCATTAGCAGTTCTTCCTAACCAGATGGATCCAGATATTCCAAATGAGATGGTATTCACACTCTGGCGTGGAGGTCCGAAGGTAACTAGATGAAACCTTTACAAACCGTTGGATTGGTCGTAGGGGTACTATTGGGTGGCCACCTAGGTCGCCGGATTGAACACCGCTGGACTATTTTCTTTGGGGTTATTTAAAGGAAAGAGTGTACTGAAACAGACCTAACAACATTGAAGATCTCAAGGAAAGAATAAGGACAGAAACAAATAGAATACCTCCTGATTTTATAAGGAATGCAGTAAACCGCGAAATGTTTAAACAATCCCAACCTATGAGTGGGAATCATTAAATGGCAAATATCACTTAGATATCAATTAAAAACACAGTTTTAGTCTGAATACTTTTTAATTAAAATAATTGGCGCAAAAACGATAAATCGGATTCTGGTAATTAAATTATTTGTGATTCGTCCCTGTTAAGAGCAAAATAAATATAATAAAGCAATTTTCTATTTTTATTACTAAACTGAGGATCACCGCCGAAAAACATGAAAATATATTTTCTTCGTCCATTTTGCCACTAGGTATCTACTGTAAAACACAGTTCTAAAACTGCCATAAGTGCCACTCACAAAATGTATGCCATTTTAACCGGTTCTCGTGATTTAAATATAAAATGCACAAACACTTCTTAATCAATAATAATAAACGGATTTTACCATCGTCTAGGGGCGTGTCAGGTTGAAGGCGGTGGACATTTCCAGCATTTCTTACGCTTTTAGAATTTTCATTTTAGTAATACATAACAAATTTTTATGGATAACCTTTTTGTTTCAATTTTCAAATTAAATGTCAATATCTTGGAAACAGCTGAAAATCGGGATAGCAAGTCCTACACAAAAAATATTTAGAATTGTTCGTAGATTTTGAAAACCTAATAAAAAATTAGGCATTTCATTTAAAAAAATTGTCAAAGACGTGGCAACTGTTCTATGAGACACCCTGTATAATATTTGTTTATGTCAAAAAATGCACAATTGAAAATAATAATTCACGGGTTTGAGCATTTTTCCTAGATAGTTTTCCTTTAATTGATATTAATTTTATGAGGACTTTTGGGAGACCCAGTATTATTGATCATGTAACAGTCAATTGAAGCCTTCTAGGAATAGAATAATCCTTTTATATCTTATCACATTTTCTTTTTAGGTGGAGCCTGATTTGATTATTTCAAAGCTGACTCAGCGCTACGCTACTGAGGAGTAATAATTTTTAGATTGATAGTTGATCCACGTTGAACTAATCTGAAAGCTGAAAGTTACGAATTAGCGAGGAATAGTAGGCCAACCAAAGACGCGTCGCGTCGGCGCTGGCTTCGCATCGCTTTCGGACTTTCAGCTTTCAGATTCAGACAAAATTAAAAGTTGTAAACTTGTCACTGATTGGATGAGTAGATAAAAAAAGCTTAGGCAAAGCCAATGTGGGCATAATTAAAAATCAATTGTAGGTATTTCTGAAAAATATATCATAAGCGATAGCAACTTGTAGGTATTAGCATTACTAATCCGCGTGTAGATAAAGTAACTGTATAATAAAATACCTATTTAGTATCTTATTTATCCAATAAAACCGTAAAAAGTAACACTTAGTGTATGTTAGGAATCTTAAACTTGCTTACGTTATAGGTATACATACTTACATACCCATTTTGCTGTATTGTTTCTTCACCAGAGAAAAACTTATCTTTTAACAGTTATTAACAAAGTTAACCTACAAAACACCGGTCGGGCCATGCATTATTCTCATCACTAAATTTTATATATAAACTAAGTTTCTATAAATATAAACGTAGAAATCACACAAAACGAAATTGAGATTTTTTGTTTGGATATAGCGTTGTATAAATTTTCATTAAGTGAAAAGATCGGAAACAAAATTTGCTATATTACGGACGGACCGTGCTTCGCCTCTACCGACTAAGAAGCGACTGGTATTCTGGTACGTACATCGTACCGTACGCATACGACAAAATGTTTAACCGCGAAATGTTTAAACAATCCCAACCTATGAGTGGGGATCATTAAATGGCAAATATCACTTAGAATTTAATTAAAAACACAGTTTTAGTCTGAACACTTTTTAATTAAAATGATTGGCCCAATAACGATAAATCGGATTCTGGTAATTAAATTGTTTAATAAGTGATTCGTTCCTGTTAAGAGCAAAATAAATATAATAAAGCAATTTTCTATTTTTATTACTAAACTGAAGATCACCGCCGAAAAACATGAAAATATATTTTCTTCGTCCATTTTGCCACTAGGTACCTACTGTAAAACGCAGTTCTAAAACTGCCATAAGTGCCACTCACAAATGTATGCCATTTTGACCGGTTCTCGTGGTTTAAATATAAAATGCGCAAACACTTCTTAAAGTTGTAAAATCTAACCTCAACAATAAACACGACGATGACTATACAGGTCCGCAGCTAGGGTCCATAGAGGGGCAATAATCAATAATAAATACTAAATATTGTAACATTAAACAAAATGACAGATGGCAATGAGATGAGAAAAAGACTCTCAGAAAATTAAGATCTATGATATACTAGATGCCATTTATTTTAATGTCGTTGTAAAGATAAAATGTTAGTTTCAATGTTTATTTGATGATTTTAGGTAAAGTTCATCCGAACATATTTCGTTTGACCCAATAACTGCAATAATAGTTTTATTATATTGTAAACACCCAAAGAAACCCCGTTACCTGTTCGATTGCCAAACCTACGTTTTTAAAGAATTTCTTGGTAAAATTACCCATGTAAAACTTGTCGATGAACGTGCCAACCAGCGAAATCTACCTGGCCCCAGCTGGCATCACTGTTTATATTACTGAAATGAAATGAAGTAAGGGGTACGTTTTGCACAGGAACGGATTTTGTAGTTAAATGAAAAGCCATAGTAATACCTTATATTTAGTAGCAATGTTTATTATGTTTATTTTTACCATTACTTGTATTATATGTATATTAATTTATTATAAGTACAAAGCAAGTGTGAGAAGTTTGCGTGCAACTTTTCGCACGCATTTAGGTAAAAGTAATAATAACAATTAATATACCTACTTAAAAAAATATATTTACATATAAACACAGAAGGTTTAATTGTAATTATAAAACGTTTTTATATATTCCTAGTTCAGTCTCGCTATCACTATAATCCACATTTATAATAAGAGGATGTATTTCGTTTTGTTGTGTAGTTATATAAGAGTCTTCAATTTTTAAGACATGGTTAACCGAATTTTTCCAACTTTTATCTGGAATTTCACCGAAAACTTTCTTTATTATCTGTATTACAACGTCACTAAGAGTAGGTGTGTTATTTTCAGTTCTCATTTTCGATTTAATTTGATGCCGCATGTGTTCAATACGGTTAAAAATGCAATAATAGGGTGGCAGTCGCAACACAGTGTGACCCATTTCTTTCGCCATTTTATTACACACATACTCTTTTTTAATACTAACTTTATCACTTCTAACAGCTGTTTTTTTACTATACGTTTCCTCGAAGTACAAGTTATTTTTTAACATGAACTCCTTTATTGCGGATTTTGTGCTCGATGCATTCGGTACCTTTTCAAGTTGCCGGCTGCGGTAGCTTGCATTGTCCATCACAATAACACTGTGTTCTGGTACATTTAAAAGCAAACTGTCTTTAAACCAGCTTTTAAAAAGAGCGACGTTGGTATCTTCATGATAGTTCAGACTTAAATCCTTTATATTTTTTGCCGACAGTAATAAACAATTAGGGATCCATCCATTCTCCCAACCTGCATGAATTATTGTTATTCGTTTTCCTTTATTTGAAGGGGCTTTATTTTGACATTTTCAGTTAAATCAACCCATCCCTTTTTGACAATCTCATAAGTGTCAAGCCACGTTTCATCCAGATAAACTATTGAACGTTTTCGGATCTAAACTTTTTTATTTCCCTAAGGTACAGAAATCTCATTTTTCTTAATCTTTCGAACTCCATAATAATTTGTCTTTTGTTTATTGTCTTATACCTAAATCCCATCTCTTGCAAAGCGCGGTGAAGACTTGTCTTGCTACATGATATGGTTGTATCGTCAGTTGTTAGCCGTGTTTTTAAAGAACCTAACGTGGGCACAAAATTTTCTCGATACATTTGGTATATTTTCCTACGAATAACATATTTGTCACAATCATCTACGCACTTAATTTTTCCGGTATCTTTACGAACTTTTCTTTTAAAATGTCCTTTTAGCATAATATCGCGTACCGTCGATAATGGTACTTTCGTCATTTCACTGGTATTTTTAATGGCAATTACTTTAGGTTGGCAGCTCTTTAATAACGATTCACATACATTTTTCACGATCACTTTGGCGTCAGAAGATAAATGCTTCCTGGAATGTTTAGGGTAGCTAGATATCGCATTAGCCATTAACTGAAGATTCCCAAAGTCACTACATACTTACAATATTAACTTGTTGCACACTGTTTCAAAGTAAAATAAATAGGTACTAATCTATTTCGAATATTATGTTTACTATTTATATAAGCTATATAAACAGGTACCTGTAACTAAAAAGGTTTGAGAAATATCCTAATAATTAAGTTGTTTCTAGAAAACCTTAATTAGACAGTTTATTAATTTTGATAACAAATCAAGTAATGTACCTATCTATTGTTATTCTAAACTGGCATTAAAAATAAATGTGGGTTAATACGTGTCTGTGAAAGCAAAAGCCGAGTTTATGAGGGGTTTTATTACAGTCATTAAGCCAAACGAAATATGTTGGGAAGTACTTTATATCTATTTATTTCATATAAGTACGTGTTTGATAAGGCACAGCACTGCAGAATTAATCTGCCGGCATTTCGTTTGCTCTCACTTTAGTTAGGAGCCCCTCATGTCATACTCGGTAGAAGGTCTTGGAAATGCCCATTGTGTTGTTCGAAACGTGATTAACATAAGCGAGAAAGTCTCCTCTTGATCTAGACTTACGGAATCCATATTGGCGGTCACTAATAATGTTGAAGCCTTCCAGGTACCTGGTAATTTTTCATTTCATCTCATGACTTTTGATATAACCAAAAGCAGTGCGACTGGACGATAGTTGTTTGGCAAGTTCTTCTTGCCTTTTTTGGGCATGGGCTGGACTCGCGCAGTTTTCCAGCAAGTAGGAAATATTCCTTTTTTGTAAGATAAGTTAAATAGCCTACAAAATACCGGTGTCAATTCGTCAGCGCATGTCTTAATTACAATGACTGGATCAGAAGCCTTTTTGGTGTCAAGACTTCTCAAGGTTCGTTTAACATGGCGCTGCCGAAAAATAATCTAATAATAATAAAAATTGTAGGTTCCCAATAACCACTTACGTAAGTATCTCAACTGTCACTTTTTGGTTCTTTCAAAAGGTGGCAACCCTGGCTTTAGCTTAAACTCAGTCCCTCAAGATTTTAAGTCCTACTTTAATTTTCTGATATCCCATCTACTACTAGCTACGACCCTGGGGCTATTAAAGATATTAAATTCCACAGTGTAAGTGGAAATGGGCGTGTCAAAGGGTCTAAGACAAAGATTCAGTTTATGATTTTCCATTATCGGCAGGGGTATATTTTATATCAACCACAAGGAACAATAGGGGTGGCGAAGGGGGGATGGAAATATCAATTAAGCAGCTAAATTATCTATTATTTTAGGCTATATTATAGGATAAGTATACATACCATCGGCAAATAAATCCTGAACCATATTTTCCGATTAATAGCAGTCGGCTTGCACTATAGTTACTAGTTCTGTAAAAAACGATAAAGACATTCTGATAGATTAGTGTGAAAATACGTACTAGCAGCTAAGTAAAATAGGCATGCTAGATTAACATATTACTTAGGCTTTTTGTACCGTTAGGATAAATTTCACAGTATGAACTGGGCCAAGTTCTTCAACCATGCGATTTTTTGCACCGAACCATCGATAAAGAAGTATTTTTTAAATAGTGGTTATAAAACCAACAAAGCATGTAAAGCCATAGAAGTTATGGTTAGAGATGGTGCTTTATAGATACTTGAATGAGTTTATATTACATTAAATAATCACTACAGTACAGTATACAGGGTGATTCACCGTGATGTCCCACCCCTTTCACTTTTTCATTGCTAGGTGAAAACAAAAAATATTAGCATGTCGGGGATTTGAAATACTAGTATTTAATAAGTACCGCACTTCCTGTTGAAAGCTTCGAGAAAATGTAAGATAAAACTTGACATAAGGTGCCACCTAAGTCATTATGCTTTTCAGAAATTTTATTTTTAGATACAAGGTAGAAAAAATGCGTCAGCTGCAAAAGAAAACTATATTTGTCAATAACCAGCGTCACAAAAAAATAAAGAATCTATTCTTAACAACAAAAGTTAAACTTCGCCCTGATATACAACTCACTACGGTGAACACTTTGGGCACTCTAAATCATCTACTGTTAGTCGAACACAACCCTTGTGTACTTAATCAATTAATGCATTTTATGTTAATACTAATTGTCGCCGGTTTGGAATGAGCAGTTTTCTGGATTTTAACTGAGTTAGAAGAAGCAAATACGTCTCTTTGCCTTGTAGTTGATGGCCTTTTTCCTTGGCTTACCCCGCTTCTTTGACTTAAAATCAGGTGTTAAAATTAACTTAGAAAAGTTCAAGAGATCATTAGAATCTTTTTCGGCAACAGGTTCCTTTGCCCTAAAAACCAGAACGCTCAAGATCTTTATGTTATTATTGGAACATTCATTTTGGGTATCATTTTATTGTTCAGAAGGCCCGTTATCCTTCGAGGAACTAACCTGTCGACCAGGTTGGGAATCATTCTGATGCAGAACTGAAGCAACTTAGCTTCGAAGCTATCGGAGAAAGCTGCTGAACCTCCTTCGATTTACTTATAAAATTAATTAATGGAATGTCATCATCGGGCCACTTAATCTCTCGATTTTGAAGTAAAGATGGTAAATATGCACATTCTGAAATAATGATCGGGTCGAATGAGTATATGCTTGTAGCCAAACAGGCTGAAAAATAGTATTACGCTGTCCTAATAATGCTCAAAAGATCTTAATACTGCTTTGTCCAGTGGCATGAAGCTCATGCGTTGTGTTCGAAGGTAAGCATAAAATAGACTTGTCATAGGTTTCTGCCACATCAACCACAGCTACATCCATATGGCAAGAAGCACCAGCAAAAATTAACAAAACAGGTCCAGACGGTTCGAATTTTCCAAAATGATGGATCCATTTGAGAAATATCACCTTAGTCATACTCCCTCTCGTGGCCATTTCTATAACACTACCTGGTGGCAAATTGTCACCGAATGTGTCTTGTTTTGTTATACCTTTGAAAATTATCATCGGAGGTATTGTCTATCCTGAGGCGCTAATACAAGCCGTAACATTTTCTGCATGCTCATTTGATATAAGATGAACACGCTTTGAACCCTTTGCAGCCAAGAGGGATTGTGAATGGTGGAGGATTAAGCGACAGCCCCTTTCATCTAAATTAAAAATTTTGGTGGCGAATTCTTCAAATCAATGATTCATAATGCTGGAAAGCTTCGTAAAAAAGTCTTTTACACTAAATGGATTCATTGATTCAGCCTTTCTTTCTGACAGTTCGGGATGTCTTCGCATAAATGATTTGTACCAGTTATAACCCGCCATTTCAGTTTTATCGTTAAATTTGGTCGCGATTTCATTCTTCTTGCAACAGCTGAAAACATTTCTTCTTACTGACTTCGGCGTATGTGGCACCCTCTTATTAAAAAGCCTTATTATGCGATTGAATAAATCTTGCTCTTCTTGTAACGATAAAACAGATTTTCTCCCAGCCGTCTTTCAACTGTCCTAGTTTTGATAAGATCCGGCAAAGCCGATCTTGGAGTTCCACATTCTTTCTCCACGTATCCTTGACTACCAAGACCTTTCTCCATCATTTCTTGTGTCCAGTTGCCTCGAATGCCTCTGCATTTCTTTCCCATTTTGCTAGAAACCAAAAAAGAAAGTTCTGTACGACTGAAATATCGCCCGCAAGATTTTTACTGGGCGATTATTCCACCGATGTTTACTTTACATTTTAGGGTTATGTTTCTCTTTTGAAATGCCTGCTTCCACAAATAGACTTTTGTCAAAAGCAAGAGCTAACGTTGATGAACATGTTAAGCTATATGTCTTACCTTACAAACAATTTCACTCGAAGTCAAACCTTATCTAAAGAAACCGTAATCTCATAAAAACGGAATACGTTTAACACTTTCGCCGTTAGCGGTGCAATGCTCTGGTTTGTAATGCAGATTTTATGAGGCAATTTCGATTGGTTACTACTACTACGACCGACCCGTGCCAGTGGCACCTTATTAAACTAAATTTAAAATGTACCCCATTTTGTGACAAATTAAAACTCTTGACAATCTGAGTAAAACTCGATAAGAAATCTAATTTTATTTTCTTTTTGACTGGTTGTTAAAAAAAACCTTAAAATACCCCAAAAAAAAATATTCAAAAAAAAAAGAAGAAAAAGTAAAAAGGGAAAAAAAAGAAAAAAACATTAAATTATATAAATTCGTATATGAAAATATATAGATGGAAGTGAAATATGTATGATAAGTTAAAGTTATAATGTATAATACCTAAAGGAAAAAATTTCGGAAAATTTTTAGAAGAAAAAATAAAATAAGGAGAGATGCTGGCCATTCGGTTTCAACCAGAGCCATAAAACAAACATACATACAAGCTCTATTCAACTGTATAAAAAAATATACAGGGTCCTATTAAAAGTTCTCAGCTTGGCCCTATTTCCAAAAATTCTGGAAGCGATATGCAATTGTTGTTTCATGGAAAGTCCCAATAAGCTACCGCTTCCAACCCAAATTTCAAATTTTTGAATTAAAATGCAATTGAACGGCGCCTTGCAAAACAATTTCGTTGTCACCCTGTATGTCACTAGATACAGGGTGTTTCATTAATATTGCGAAAAAATTTAGAATGTATTTCCCTGCTTAAATATATGAAAAAAGAGTTCTATGTCTGGAAATGCTTCGTTTCGGAGAGGGTGTTGTTACAATTTTTAAGCGGAACTCAAAATATGTACGCCACTGTCATTTATCTTTCTTGATAACGCTGTTATGTAGGCAGTTTAATGGCTTTTGGTAATTTTTTGATTTCGTTTAAGAGATAAATGCAATTTTCTGATATGAGCTTAGCGATATGCAAATAAATGTCATTTATTTATCCCTTTTTTTTTCTTAAAAATGTAATACAAGCACGTATAAAAAAGTTATCACTCCTCAAAACAGTAAAAAGGCATGTAGGCGGCGCCCTCTACAAGTGGGAGCCAAACTAACATCAAAATCGAATTTTGCTTTTTAAAAAACCCCTAGATACTAATTTTAGTTCAAATATCGACATTTTTCCAAAAATTATTTAGAAAAGACAACAATAAGAATAAAACTTTTTCGCAATATTAATGAAACACCCTGTATAGGGTGTCCTTATGACTTTATACCCCACATGCTAATAGTTTTTATTTTTACCTAGCATGAATAATAATCTAAAAAATAACCTGTACATATGCCAGTAATAAATTTTTAATAAGTATCTTTGGAGTATTTTCCAAGCAATTTAACTCCCTTCATATGCAATACCTACTCTGCATAATCAGGATAAATATGAAAATAAATACCGACCTACTTCCTACTTGTTATACAAATATTGTTTCAAATAAGATTTCCTCGCATTGCCAATATAAGTATTTTTATATTAACCCAATATGCTACTTAGTATAAAATTATACAAGAAGGTTTAAAGTGTAGGAAATTAAAATAATAACTATATATACGCAACTGGTACCTTCTGTTTTTTTTTATTGGTGACAATTATTGACTAATTTAGGTGTCTTTAAATTTTAAATACATGTCAGTGATATTTGAATGTTTTGATAACCTTGGCTATGGCATAATTAAATGAAAAACAATGGCGATTAACTGGGTCCTGCAATAGTGCGTCAGGTTTTTATACCGCCAATACCATAAAAGTTAGGAACTTCATTGAGATGCATACTCAAATAATTCATTATGACGCGTTTAAAGAAAATATTTCTTTCAATCTATTATTTGGAGGTATTGGCACAAAATTATTTTCTCTTAAAAGTCCAGCTAAAGTTCGAAGAACAATAAGATTAAAAATGAAATTAAGAAAACTGCAAGAAATCTACATTTTCAAATGGAAACCCCTAAATTTTATA
Source organism: Polydrusus tereticollis (assembly GCA_963920685.1). Taxonomy (NCBI): domain Eukaryota; kingdom Metazoa; phylum Arthropoda; class Insecta; order Coleoptera; family Curculionidae; genus Polydrusus; species Polydrusus tereticollis. The sequence goes on along the minus strand of OY987335.1, from coordinate 13,198,714 downwards.
ATTATAGCATTAAAAATAGGTCATAAACTAATAAGAAATAATTATAAAATTTAGGGGTTTCCATCTGAAAATGTAGATTTTTTGCAGTTTTCTTAATTTCATTTTTAATCTTATTGTTTGAACACCCTGTTTTAATAGTTATCAAAATATTATAAAAAATCTATTAAAGCAGGTCCCTTTTAACAAGGAATCGAACCCAAATCAAATAATAAAGACTTCCTTGTAGGAAAAATTGATAATTATTTTAGAGCCTGCAAACGTCATTTTTTGACATAAAACCTTAAATATGTCAAAAACGCTGAGACTTGGATATAGGACATAATATACAAAATCTACCTAAAATCTTACGTAGAATTCAAAAATGTAATTTAAAATAAGCAAGTTAACACTTACTTCCGTTATAACCGGAAGTGTCCCCTTCTGAAAATATTTTAGCCGGGTTGCCCTAGCAACATTAGCATACGTCACATTTTCAAAAATTTTCTATGTATAGTTTTCCATATATAGATCGAAGCTGTTCCCGGTGGGACACCCTGTATACTCAGTCGCCGACAACTCGCGACCAATAGCCTGATAAGATAAGCCAGTCCAGCCCGGTAAAGTCCCTTTAATACCAAATATGTTTTAGAACTGTTACTATAGGTTGTATTAAAAATAAACCCAAATTTTGGTCACCTCCCGGGTGGTGTCTTCATTATCTTCGTCTGCGTGTGAAAATAATTCAACAGTTTAGAAAACTTGATATGTTTTCAAGATACGATTACTAAGGGTCTGATAGTTTCGAGAAAATATTCCATTCCAATACTCGAAAACGTATTTTGATAAAATTATCGCAAAAACACTTCAATATCAGCTAAAATTGATTATACCATCGCTAAATTCAAAACTTTGTTGACTTAATTATACAATAGGGAGATGAATTTTGGACTTCCCTAATCACAGACATTATAGAAGTCTAAAGTACACTGAGCATTGTTGTGCACAACCTTTGATCAAGCATATGAGCTTCCAAATAAAATGGTCTATTAGATAGATTTCGATAACTAAATCAGATTTCATTTCTGTGTGGCTATAAGAATTGGATTTTAATAAAATATGTTATCCTGTAATAAGTAATAATATTTTATTTGTATAATCAGACCTTTTCACAACATTGCTAATATAGTTTGTTAGTTCGCTTAACAGGCTAATGACCTGATCTCTAGTCCACGACATTACATATTAAATGTCAAGGTAATTATTTTAATACCCGAATCGTAGAGTTTTTCGCTGCTTTTTTGCATACACGAAATTTCAAATTTTTTCTTCTCAAAAACAATGCGTTTCCGGAGAAACCGCAAAAGGAAAATTGGCATCAGCGACCTTCAATTATTAGTCTCTATATAAACAATTTTAGCGAAAAATAAGTCAAAAACCGATATTTTGAATTTATGGTTTAATTTGAGGCTAAAGCAAAGGCGTGCGGTCCATGAAAGCGATGGAATCATCGCTTCCCCTACTACTGTCATAAGAACTTAACTTATTCTATGCCAATCGAAATTCATAATACCTATTTATTTCTAATTTTCAAACTAAATCCGGCCCTGCATGCCTCCCTGACCAGCGCAATATAAAGTTTCTTACATTAAATACCGCCCTCTGATTTGCTGAGCAAAGTCGTCTTTTTAGCTGAATACGCGTATCTATCGGGTTTCGAGACGGTCATCGGTCTGCAGCGCTAGGTTTCGGCTCCGCTCGGCTAACCGCGTCTTTTAAATTATAATTAAACCGATGAAATATCTAGCTTACCCTCCATGGATTTGGGAGTCTATCGTTTCTTCGGTTTATGAAATACGGCTTCCACGAGAGTTTATTGTTTTTGTGTCAGTGAATCTTGTGAGAGTTTGTTTACTTTTGTACTTTGTTTTTGAGTTTTTTTTTATTATTTTGAGAAGACAGTATCCTTTTTTGGACATTCAATTAAAACTTAATTATAGACTACATAATGAGTTCAGGTTAGTTCACGTAGTTAGATCAAGGAAACTTATAGCTACGCAAAGCTATAAGTTTCTTTGGTTAGATGCTTTTCTACGTCGATGCTTCTCTACATGTCGAAAACAAAAATGTAGGTAGATACACAACACTTGGCAATATTTTGGTGTGGCCCCCAAAAGAATTTCAGCTGCAGCGCTTCCTCATTCTACTCACCGCATGCCCCTGGGTTACGTATAGTATATTTCTTGTTTCTTGTTTGACAAATGACTCTAAATAATAAGCTTCTGTGTCGATTTACGCGCATTCATACCAAAACAATTAGAGCAAGTTCTAAATATTTCTCATGCAGAAATGCGTGCTATTTTTTCGTGGCAATTTAATATCATACATGCTGCAATTTTCATGCCATAACACATGCACAAATTGCACCTTGTCTGTAGGGCTTTGCAGTAAAATTTTGAAAATAAAATTCATTTAGTTTGAGATACTTCTAACAGGCCACTTTATTTTGTGTATCCTGTATATTCAAACCCCATAAGTTTCGGTTTTTTTTTTTGTTAAGATGTTAAGTTTTAATAATTTTCTACTAAAAGGCCTTATCGTTCTTGTTCTTTCGACCTTACAAGCACCGTACCTCAACTTTTGTACTTTGACTAATAAAAATATTGTAAAAAGTACAGATTATATCAATGTCAAGGTCAAACAATAAAATATTTTATCTTCTTTTGCTATTGGCGAAACGTTGATATAAACGTACAGTAGTAAAGTGAAATATACCAATTATAAATATATTTTATTCATTCGTTTCTATCTTCCTAGACATGAACAGGAAGTCACAAGGAGTATTGTTAACTTTAGAATCACAAAGCTACTATAGGGATTCCTGATGAGGGCTTATCGATATCATTTGGATAAATTAAAGTATAAAAAGGATTACAAAGCCTCAGTTGAACGAACGAAGCTGACTTTAAACAACTACAAAATAAATAAGTTAGGGTACTTACGAAAGAGGGATATGAACACTATCACTAAAGCCTGCCTCACTTAAAGTGACCAAGTATTGGTCAAAATGATTGTGATAATTGTTTTATATTTCTTATCATTCGTATGACTGATATTTGCATTGCTTCAGCGAGTGATCGATAATTTTATTTTAAGCCTTTGTAATTGTGCATTATCAAATGATTTTGGATAAAGATACTACACTATAGGTACCTAGGTATAGGATTCCCTAATTTCATAGTTTTAATATAGTATATATCGGGTGTAAATGAAATCATTCTACAACGCACCACAACTTTAGGTTAAAAAGATATTTTATTCACATTTGGGTTTAGCTATGTTTAAGCGAAATCTGCATTGTTACCTAAAAACTAAGTGATCGTCCGGTTTCATCGGAAGTTTACACCAAGTTTTAATTTTTAAATGACAACCTTTATTTTTTATTGCACAGTTAATTATTACAATTTCCAGTTTCTGTCTCTACAATTTCCAGTTTCTTCGAACTCATCATAAGAATTGTAATTCTTTCACTTTCAGTTAAAGATATTCTTGCATGTAAAAATGACAGCTTTTATGACTTCAAAACTGAACTGGTGTTTTATTTATTAATAAATAAATATAACTAAAAAAAAATAATAAATAAAATAATCCTAAAAATGTCATTGTTTTTGTATACTTGATAATTGGTTCGTTAAAAATTAATTTTGAAGTAAGTTCCCTATTTAAATTGATCCTACGCATCAGGATGTAAGAGGATTTTTTAAAATTTCTAGTTAGCTTATATGATTAAAACCATGCAAAAATAATGTTTAAATCATATTTCATATCATTTCCAGTTAGAAAATAATATCTGAAAAATATATTACCGTCACATCATCTGCAAATAGTTTAATATCTCCTTTTAATTTTAAATCTCCTAATGAATTTATGTAAATTTAAAAGAGGATCGGTTCTAATAGAAAGCCTTGTGGTATTATACATACGTTGCATTGATTTTTTATGATTAACAGTATTGAAGGCTCTGTATAAGTCTAGTGATAACAGACAACATCTTTTGTTATTTTCGGCATGAGATTGAATTCTTGTTATCACATCTGCTACTGCAATTTCAGTATCTCTAATTGGCTGGAAAAAAATAAATTTTTATTTTCTAAAAAGTCTGATAATTTGTTATTCATAATTCTTTCTATTACCTTTGAAATGACATGACAACATGGCAATACATAAATTGGTCGATAATTGTTATAATTATACCTTTCACAATTTTTATAGATAGGTGTTATTTTTACAATTTTTAATTTATCTGGAAAAATTCTCGTGTTAAAAGAAGTAAAATAGGAATAATTTAAATTTTAACAACTTTTATAATTTTTATATTTTTGTTGTCAAAACCACTAGCTTTGCCTTAACTCCATCAATTCAATATCTTTATTATTAATTTTTTTTGCATCCAAAAACATCGATGGTTCATTTTGTTCGTCAGAACTATTATTTGCTATATTAATTTGTCTCTTCAGCGATTTGCCATTTTTCTTTTATTTTTTTTTTCTGTATTTTTAACAGTGGTAGTTATTGGTTTGCTTCTCATTATGGGATTTATTTGTTAATATTTGATAAAGGCCATTTCATATGGCTTTTTGATTGATATTAATAAAGTTTTCATTATAATAATTTTTCTTAACTTCTCTAATATTTTTTTGTAGTAATCTATTGTAATGTGCATATACTTCTTTATATTCTGATCTGGATACTTTTTGAGTTTGTAATAATATTTGTCTCTTAATTTAGCATTTTTCTTAATTTTTTGTAATTTTTACTTTCAAAATGGCGCTTCTTGAGCCGTTTTACAAAAAAAAAACTTTGCTTCAATTGTAAAGAATTACAACATGTTTAGAATTGAAGCAAAAAGCATTATAATTCCTAGAATGCCTTTAGATGATTGAATGTCAATTATATTTCGATATTAAATAATGAAAAGTATATCATACTATTTCAAAAAGTTTTATAAACTGGAGTAAAGCAAGAATTTTTGTTTCAAATTAAAAAAAAATCGATTTCTTTAAAAACTGAAGAAAAAATTTAAATGCCAGTGCTAAAAGATTTATAAAAGGGCCCAATTTAACAGATTTTATCACTACTTTTCCCTTTCTTCCATTAAATATGCAGTTTGCCATTTAAACATTACAACTCGGCGTGACTTCTGGTGAAACCGGAAATGACATTCATTTGATTTTCAGGTAAAAATTAGGATCCCACTCAAGCATAGTAGCAACCCAAATTTATACATAATATTTCTTTGAACATAATGCTGTGATGCTCTGTACAATGTTTACGCCCGGTATATTAAAAATAGATTAAAATTATAAATAAAGACATATAACATATTCGTACTAAAACTTTTTTTGTAAGTTATACTCAAAAATTATAATAATTTATATAGAATAAAATAAATGTCGTGAGATTGCCCAATTTTACCTTTTATGTGTTTGCATTGTTATCGAATTTAAGCTTTAACAAAATCGGTGCAATTATATTAAACAATCAAATTTTATTTCACTGCAGTAGCGTAACTGACTGAGGAATTAATTATTTAGTCGAAATCACAGCTCTATTTCGGTGATAAAGGAATAGTTCATTTTATATTATATTAAATCATATAAATTTTATCGTTAGATATAATTATATGACTGTGACATAACCTAAACCTAAACCTAAACTAACCTGGAATTGGTAGACCTACAGCACTGGTCCCAAACACTCATCGGTTCTTATTGGCTGCCACATTCATTATGCAAACGAAAATTAAATTTTAAATGTATATTACCACAATAACATTAAAAATACTTCTTATATTATTGTTAACATAAGTATAGTAAGATACTTAAAGGTGGGTGTATGGTGAGTCACCACTCACCCTAACCCTACTCTCAGAAAGTGAAACTGCTAACGGTTGCATATCACAGAGGGTCGTAAAAGTAGAAAAAGTGTTCAACTTCTTCTATTTATTGGCTTTAAATGTGCAGCCAATAAGACCGGAGTATTTGGGCCGGGTGTGGTGGGTCACAGTCCGTTTACGAACCCTTGTGCAATGCAGGTAATTTTGATGGGGCAACATATCACCACTGTATATGCGTGATTACTAATTATACGGGGTGTTATATACTTAATGATATGCCGTAATTCCAAGGGCGCCAAATCCAATCTCGAAAACGAAGTAAGATACGAAAAATATCAAGAGACAAAAAAGTTGTATTTTTAGCTGCTTAATTCGAAAACAATATAGAAAACAAATCAGTGGCGTTCATTTTTTTTTCTCAATATTATTTGTGAGGATGCCCCCCAGGATGCCACTGGAACTCATAATTATCATCTAGTTAGTGCTAACTTGGCGTCTTATTACAACGAACAATACTGCCAAAAGGACTTTTTAGGACACATGTTTATATGAACTTTTCTACTTGAATTTAGTTAAGGAATGCGCCCTTGGAATTACAGCCTATCAATAAGTAACACCCTGTATATAGGGTGTTATTTAATTTAATAAGTGTACGATATTTTTCAAAACGATTCCTCCTTTATAAGGTAAAAAGTTCATATAAGCATGGGTCGGCCAGCCCTTCATTTTTGAGATACAGGGTTTAAAAATTTATTTTTATTTTTATTAACAAATAATCACAATAATAATTAATAAAACTATTTAACTATGCGTCGAGATATTATTTTTGACAAACACATGCATCGATTAATTTAAATCAAAATATCTCGAAAACGGCTGCTTGTAGTGACTTTTGACAAGCATACCATTTTCACGTAACAATGATAAAGGAATCGATTTTTCTTCTAGAAAATGTGATACATACATGCACGAAGAAGCTGTGACTCCCCAAAAGAGAAAAAGATCTGTAGGTGGTGCCCCCTACAATTGAGGGCCAAACTAAGATCAAATATGAATTTCTCATATTAAAAATCCTCAAATACCAATTTTCGTCCAAATATAGACATTATTTCAAAAATTATTTACGAAATACAAAAATAAAAATAAATTTTTAACACAACAACGATTTAAAACATTAAGTAAATTATTATCCAACAATTTAAAAAAAGGCATGGGCGCTGTGGACAAGAACCTGTACAGCGCACTTGAATTTTACATCCACAGAATGTGCCATAAACTCTAGATTCGTGTGATAAGACGTTTTTTCCCAACATGTATATTTTAATTAAAATTTTATGTACTCTACCTGTGACGACCGCTACATTGGAACTTTTTCAACCATGAAGGGAGTGAAAAGTTATACAGTGATGGGCTAAAATATGGAACAAGTTCATTTAAAAATCAGGTATTAATTTTTTGAAAAAACGCTTGGACACGTCGATTATAATTTTTTTTTTCCGAATTTTTTGCCTCGAAAAGAAATTATACAGGGTGAGCCAAAAAGTAGATGTAGCAAAAATTTTTTGTATTTTAAATAGAACCCTATTTTTTTCAGTCGAATTTTGAATTCTACGTCAAATCCTGCGCATAATTCATGTAGCATACCCTATCCTTATCTCTAACGGTTTTAGAGAAAAATTACATCATAAAACGAAACTTTTCTTTAAAAAAAGTTACATGTACCTACTTAAAGGTAAACAGGTAAATTTAAATGAATTGTCACTACGATAGCAAGTCATGTGTCAATTAAAAATAATTTTAGGTATAATTTTGAAAAACGGTGATCATGGTGCATTTAAATGAAACTCAAAGTATCGAAATTTTAATTTTAATTGGATGTGGAGACAAAACAAGAAATCAAGCAGAAGTTTGTAACTTGTTTAGCGCTAAGTATCCAGAACGACCGATTACAAGATCTACAGTGAGTAAAATTGAGAAGAAATTCAGGGAAACAGGGAATGTAAAGGATCGTCTACGGCCAGGTCGTCCAAAAATTAGTGAAAACACAAAATTGAACATTTTGTTAGAAGTTGAAGATAATCCCCATAGTGCATCCACTGAAGTAGCCCTTAATAATGATGTGAGCCGACGATCTGTTTTGCGGGTATTGAAACAAGAAAAGTACCATCCGTACAAAATTAGGTTGCTGCACGAGCTAAACGAAGATGATCCCGACCGCCGACTACAGTTTTGTGAAACTATGATGGAAATTTGCAACTTAAATCTATTTTTCCATCGCAACATACTTTTTAGCGATGAAGCCACGTTTTGTTTGAATGGTTCGGTAAACAGACAAAATTTTCGGTATTGGAGTACAAATAATCCCCGTTGGATGAGAGAACAGCACACGCAAAACCCACAAAAAGTAAATGTTTGGGCACGGATATTAAATGATAGAATTATTGGACCTTTTTTCTTCGATGGAAATCTTACAGGAGACCGGTATTTACAATTTCTTCAAAATGAATTAATTCCCACACTAGCAGCGGATTTTCCAAATCCGAATCAGCCTAATCTACCAGAAGCGTCTATTTGGTTTCAGCAGGATGGTGCTCCGCCTCATTTTGCTCGACAAATACGAGAGTATTTGAATACTGTATTTCCCGAACGATGGATAGGTAGAAGAGGACCCATAGAATGTCCTGCAAGATCTCCCGATCTTACACCAATGGATTTCTTTCTTTGGGGTTATTTGAAATCAAAAGTGTATAAGGATAAACCACAAAATTTGGAAGACTTAAAATTTAAAATTAGATATGAAATTAGGCAAATTAATGAAAATATTGTGAATAATGTTTTAGAAGGGTTTTTAAGTAGATTGGCATGTTGTCAAGAAGTTAATAGTTGGCATTTTCAACACTTAATAAAATAATTTTCGTTTTATGATGTAATTTTTCTCTAAAACCGTTAGAGATAAGGATAGGGTATGCTACATGAATTATGCGCAGAATTTGACGTAGAATTCAAAATTCGACTGAAAAAAATAGGGTTGTATTTAAAATACAAAAAAATTTTGCTAAATCTACTTTTTGACACACTCTGTATAATTTCTTTTTGAGGCAAAAGATTCGGAAGAAAAAATTATAATCGACGTGTCCGAGCGTTTTTTCAAAAAATTAATACCTGATTTTTAAATGAATTTGTTCCATATTTTAGCCCATCACTGTATAAGAAATAGCACTGGACAAGAAAGGATGTCCGACTTGGCAACTTTTTGCGTGCGTCATCAATTTATACGTCAATCGTCAATTATATGTCAATGAAGACATTCTATTTACATTTCATCTTTCTTGCAATTAAACAATAAATAAATATAGTGATAATGAAGGATTTTTCTCTTATGATAAAACTATGACGCACGGGATAAGATAATTTACATACATTTTTAAGTAAAAAAAATGATTTCTTTATCATTTTTACATGAAAAGGCATACTTAATAGGAGCCGCTACGAGCAATCGTTCTCGAGAAAAAGAATAATAAAGAAATAAATGGCATTTATTTGAATATCGCTATGCCCATATTTGATAAAATAGCATTTATCTTCTAAACAAAGCCGAAATCAAGAAGTTATGAAAAGGTACTTTGCATTAGCCAATGAAGTGCCTACATTACAGTGTTATCAAAAGAGAAAACGGCAGTAGCGTACATATTTCTTGTTCCTGTTAAAAATTGTAACACCCTGTATCTCAAAAATTAAGGGCTTGCGGACCCATGCTTATATGAACTTTTCACCTAATAATTAACTGAGGAATCGCCCTGTAAAATATCGGACACTTATTAAATACCACCCTGTATAATACGTGTTTCATTTTTAAAATTTGTTTACTTTTTACAAAAATGTAGGGATGGGAGAGGCAAGTGAGTCAAATAATTCCAAACCGTAACACTACTGCCTACTGCCTCCCTTACCCCTCAGTTGTAATTTACTTGCGTGCCACATTAAAATTACTGGAACGCATGCAATATAAGCAACAAAATATAAAACAACCATAATTATTTATTTTAATTGCCATCCACACACCGTAGTAATTAGTGATTAGGTACGATCAAAACTCAACAACAAATTTGTTCTAATTTATCAAATTTTTAAGAAAATGATTGATGACGATTATTTTAATTATAATTCTCTAATTACTATATTACTGATAAACAAGTCATTTTGCAGGGTATATTAATTCCTGAGAATTGCTTTAAAAAAACACTTGAGGAATTCCTTATGGGTGGTAGACCACCAAAATGACCAGATTTAATATCGTCTGAATGCTTGTAAAAGATTTCGCACCTGCAAGCTATAAGACAAATAAAAAAAATTACTCGGGCGTATAATATCCCTCGTGCGTGTGCAATATTTCATGTGTTATATTTACCAAAAGTCTTGAGAATAGCTCTCATAGTTTTTAAGTTATGATGCACATTTCGTTCGGATTGATTTCTAGACATAACATGGCATATAAGGTTTGGTGATTATTAGTCAACGCTTTCATATAAAGGGTAATATTTTGAGATTTATAAACCCTTTAATTTTGCTTCTGTACACACATACCACATACCGTGCCATTTCCTTGGAACGGTTTTGATTGTTTTGTTTACACTGCCAGCCATTCATATGTTGAATTTGATAGGGTTTGCTAACCAGAATAAGTATCATTTACCCAAGATATTACGCTAACGCGTTCCCCCGAATATGAAAATTTCATTGAGGCAACTAATAATGTAAATCTTACTTATGCTACTCTTTGCTATAAATGTACAATATTACATCTAATAAAGTTTTATCAGTTTATTAGCCAGACAGAAGTACTCTACGCATGCAGGGTGTCAAATTGAAAACGAAAAACATGTAATATTTTTTGGGCTGAAGACACTCTGACAATTTGGTCAAACATGTCTGCTTAGATCTGTAGGAGGACAACCTTGGTGCACTTGACCCCCCCTCTCTTTAAAAATGTCTTTGTTAAAAAACACAGGTTAATAATTTTTTAAAATAATACAAAACATGGTGAGTCTGTACATCGAACGCTAATTTTTTGACAAAATAATATAATTAGAGAAGAATTTTTAAGTTTTACCACTAACGTCGATGAATGCCGAGTTCATAGCCAATTCAATTTTGAGTGCTTGCGATGAATATGATCTTTGTATGGATAAACTAGTTGGACTAGGATTTGATGACTGTTCTACGATGGCAGGTCATGGGCATGAAGTGCAAAAACTTATATGACTTAAATATGCGTTCCATAGACTTGATTTAGTAATAAATGATTTTAGCAAAATAAGCGATATTCAGAATTCGGTGGGAACATTAAACGAGGTTATAAAGTTCTTTCGTGACAGTCCGCTTAGACGGAAATACGTTGCAAATATTCTGAAAATTTCACTAATACGCATTGCTTCAAGACAGACTATCTGAACTCTTTATTCAGTCCAATTAGGTAAGGTTTTCTGAAGATACTTCGAATGATTTCATTCTCACCGCTCTAAATCCAACTAATTTGAAGAGCAATGAAGACAACAAATATTTATTAATAAATAAAAAGGAAGAACTAACCAAGATCTATTTTCCCGAAAAGCTATCAACTTGGATGGAATACTGGCAAGATAGAAATATTAAAGAAGATTTTGACTACACATATTTATTAAACAAAGAAATTACTTTTGCTCTAGCTGTAAGAAAAGCACTGAATATATCCCTGGCCTTACCTCCAATGACAGTTACTGTAGACCGATCTTTCAGTACCTACACTTAGACGTGTAAGGACCTGCACAAGGTCATCCATGGGCGAAGATCGACTATCAGGTTTATGTATGCTTAGTGTGCACAAAGTAATCGTAAATAAAGTCTATAAACGAGACCAACAAACAATTTGGACAAGTCCCCAGAAGGCTCGTACTTTTATCCAAAGATGATTAGACGTCCCATTCCCTAAAGATAAATGTCTATATAATACATGTAGATACGTTTTTATATCTCCAATAAAATAAAAGAAAAAGCTTGCTCTGTTTTTTTATGTTAGTTAATTTTTTTTTCGATCCCCTAAGATTTTTTCTGCGGGCGGCCTTTGAAGGTATTTGTTGTTGTATTAAACAAGTACGGGAGTGGTTAGATAATCATTATCTGGAGCAGTGGACTGGTAGATAGGAACCTATTGAATGGCCACCTAGGTCACCAGATCTGACACCACTCGATTTCTTTTTATAGGGGTCACTTTAAATCTATTCTATTCAAAGCACAACCAGATTCAGTTGAACAACTCCAGCAAAGGAGTATCCAAGAATGTAGGTCTATTTCACCTGAGACACTTCAAAGGGTCGGCGATCAGTTCTAATATTGTGTTTACAAAACAATGGAGACCAATTTGAACAAAAACAATTGTGACCGCTTGGGGGATGCACCTGCCCTAAAAGTTACGGTATTTCAATCTGAAATTTACTATGTTTTCAGGAAAGTATGCGGTTAGGTATGTACTCAGTTGTATGACAAAAAAAATAATAAAGGATGGTGCTTGTTTAAAATTACATAGGGAATTCAAAAATGACTAAATAGGTGGGGGTTACCGTTTAAGATTTTAGAGGTAGGTGCCCTTGGGGTCAGGGGGTTGAATATAATACAACAACAAATACCTCAAAAGTTGTCGCTCTTCGGTTCTAAACCCACGAGATATTACATGTTGTTCGTTTCTAAATTGACACCCTGTTTATCACCGTCCACTCATAATTAGCTTAAAATAGCAAAAACTTAAAAATGCCGCCATTAATATGCAAATATCAAACGCCATTGCAAACTGTCGGAGAAATAAGATGTAGAAGCAAGAGCAATAAAATTAGGTGGGTATTACATAGACAAAATTACCTAAAGCCACGAATCATAATAATCCGAACGGGCTTAAAATTTAAATAATTAATTAATTACACTTTAAATGGATATTGCATTGCATATAATATGTAGAGGATAGCTTAAAACAATTAGTCCGTGGTCAAAATTTTTTTAAATTAAATCCTAGACTAGAACTGTCATTAGCTGGATGAAGTATTTGGCGGCTTAGAAAATGCCTCTTATAATAAATTTCATACAACTTCAAGATCCTTTACATGTCAACTTGAAATATATACAGGATACCCGGTAAGTATATGGCATACTCTCAGAAGCATATAGGGGAGATCAAAATAACCCTGATTTGTCAGAAAAAAAGTTCGAGAGACGAAAAGGTAAGTGGCTGGGTATACCCCTATGGGGCTCTGTATCTCCGTTAAGGGCACTTTAGAAATTTCTATGACAAATTAGGGTTATTTTGACCTCCCCTATACGCACCCGAGTGTATACCATATACTTACCGGGCACCCTGTATACATATACAAGAGGGCAAGAACGAATCATTAGCCCTGCTATAGTTTGAAAAGCTATGTTTTATTCTAACCTTGCTCGTAGTTTTTTCAGCAGAAAGCCTATTTAAGTCAAAATTAATTTAAATTCTGTAGAATACTTGAATTCAAATATAATTCCACCATTTGCAGATGCACTATTAAACAAATAAAATAATGTATACGAGTTGTAAGTGAAATTTGTCTTCAACGAAAGTAAAAAGCACCAAGGATGTTGAGTGGGAGCTATCAGAAGAAAGAAGGGAGTTAGCACAACAGTCACTTTCTTTGAACTGTCTTCACAAAACATAATTTGGGTCAAACGTTAACAAGTTTTAGTTTTTAGTGATTCTTTGCAATCGTGGATGTGGTAGTAATTTAGGATTTAAAGTGTTATGTATTGTAAGATGCAGTTATGGATTATTCTTACTGGTACGTTATAGTTAACAAACTTTTTTTATATTTTACCTTTTCAATGTTCTCTCCCAATTAATGTTACTGCAAATATTTATAAAAACACGAACTTTTCATTTTATTTGTTATTAGATTTATTAGAATATTTTGAAATTGATTCTACTGTACAATCTTTCAAGTCATATTTTATTTTATTCTTTACATCCCCTATTCGACGTTTGAAAATTTGATTAATACTTAAAAACTAGATTCATTTAGGTTTGTTTACGTTTTTGTTTATGTCTTATGTTACCTGCAATACGAGAGTCCGGACAATTTTTATACCTTGGACCCCCTGACGATTCTAAAGTTTTCTACAAGGTTCGTCATGACAACATATCCCTAAAACGGTAGCTGTGCCGGCGTAAATATCTACATTTTAATGAGTTCGTCCAGGAAAACTTACTATGCCGCAACCGTCGGCACAGTGGTGATAAAGGGGTGGGAAAAACGCAGTTTACCACCTTTTCGTCCGGCACAAAGAAACTCTTAACAAAAATTATAGGTAAGGATTAAATGTACCCAAGAAAACAACTGTGCCGACTTTCATGTTGCAGGGAAACCCTCAGCAAGTGCTCGGGCCAACTTTTCGTATCACCATCCTTATGTACTCGACTCAACCGAAATTTTTTGACAGGAAACGAATTACTTGTTAACTGGCGTTGCAATCCGACGCAATCACAACTACAAAAAATGTTAATGTACAATTTCTCTGAAGCTGGGTACTTTTGTAATTTTTCGATGAGTTGTTGACTTCATTTAAGTTTATTATTGCAAAATGGATTAGTTAATCATTAATTGTTACCTTTTTATCTATGTGCCTTTCTGGAGAATGCGCAACAACAAGATCGTTCTTAAAATGTTTTGCTTCAAAGATCTGAAACATGATGGTATCGTACTCGATTCAAATCGTATCAGTTTTTTGTTGTTGTTCTTACTCGAATATATTGTTTGTGACAAATAATGGACCTCGCAGTGTTCACCTTACTGCAATTTGTGATTGTGTATAGTGTATATTAATGACGTGAATTCTTTTGTAAATTTTTTCATGATCATCAATATTTGACAAATCAGTTCGAGATGCGAAAGCTCGTTGGAATGATTCATTTTGTTCTAAATTTTTGAAAGGTCTGGTTTTACCCTTGCGGTAAAAAGCTGCAGTGTAGTCACACCCGGTAAAGGCATGGAAATCGAGTAATGAACTACACAACAACTGTTCAAATGTTTCGGCCAATGTGGAGTAATCTACGCACTCCTGATCTTCTTTCCTACGGTTCCTGCCATCCATACTTTCAAATTAGGTAATTTTACCACAATTCTACTGTGTAGTTTCAATTTGGATCTATGAGACCCACTGGAAAGATATGTGCGCCCTTAAAACATCTAGGATTTTTGCTTTTGCCTATTAAAAGTAGTTCTTCCTTCTCACCGTCCATATTTGCACAGAACAGAATGGTATTTGGTACATCGTCGTTTTGCTGTTTTTTTTTACCAGTACACTTGTCATCTTTCAATGCTATGTTTTCGTTGGCAATGCACGATAGTAGAGACCTGTCTCATCCGCATTAAATACGTCCCTTGGGGCATAATCCTTTAAAATGGTCAATATTCTTTATTTCCAAGCAGTTACGTCTTCGATATTAATATCGGATGATTCGCCACATATTTTCTTGAAAGTAATATTGTGCCGACAACGGAATTTTTTTAACCATCCATTTGATGCCTTGAAGTTATCTGATGCAGGACTTTGAGCAGATTCGAGGGCTTTTCTTTGAATTATGGGCCCGGATACTGGTAAGTGCTTGTTTCGCGCCTTACAAAACAACTAAGTCCTTCGGTTTTGGGAAATTTAACTTTTCAACGCAAAATCTACATCTCGTTTTACCCGAATCGCTTATCTCATTTTACCCACATAGTGTGGATAAAATGGGAAATTGTAAAATATAAGTTATTATGGTGTTAACATTTTTTCTACTTAAATATTTACTTAATTTATAAATTAATCAACTAAAGCAAACTCTATACTTTACCATGCCAAAATTTAAAATTTGAACGACTTTTCTTTTTCCATTTTTTATGCGTTTAAACGTTAGGTATCCTATATTACCCATATTTCCACAATATGCACAATCTACTGTGTCCGAAAAAACGTAAATGTTAAAAAAAAAAAACGCGTCTAGTTGTTAATTAATTATCCGGGGGAGTTGTGTGCCCTAAGGTTTTGTATAAGAGTATAGGTATCTAGGTATATGTACTATAAATGGTGAAATCATTATTGCTTTAGTGGATTTCACTCTCTTTCGCAAATAGTACTTTTTTATCAATAAAGTAAAAATAAACGAATGCTATCAAGTTGGTATGGTATAGCCTGAACTCGTTTCTACGCAAAAATTTGGTAAAAAGAAAATGTCACTCTCAAATCAATTTACTTTACTTGGTATTCGACCACAAATTTGTGAGAAGGTTTGTTTTTATTGTGTAAAACTATAGAGCATTTAAATCTCTGGTAAATATCTTGTGGTTGGTAAAGGTATGGAAAGAGTTGTAAATATGTACATTAGGAATAATGAGACTGCATTTATATCGGTCATACGATTTCATTTATCAGAACTTTGGGTGTTGTATTGTATATTATATTCATGTTTTTGATACTCTTTGGTGGCCAAAAACGTGATTTTTTTTAAAGTGTTCTATTGTTGCAAGGTATTTTTAAACTTTCCATTATGACTCATTAAAGAAACTTAAAAAACAATGGTTTATGTAAAAAGTGGCAAATTCTTTCATCCTACTGCGTCCGCCCACCAATAAATATTAATTTTGATTAAAAACCAACTAGACAATAAAAAATAAAAATCTTTTATAGAAAGCGCTCTCCCGATATGAAAAAATGTTATTCTCTTGTTGTTTACGAATGGTAGAATTAAAAGCCAGGGATCGCTTGGAGTTAGTCAAGGGGTAAAAACTGAAAATATTTCCTAGGCTTCATTTGGTATCACTATAGTCTATTTCAGAAAGGTGTTGAGTAATAAAATGGGAAATTCCGTCCAGTTCGGCTCAATTTCGGTATCGGCCATAGGAACAGGTAAACTTTGTGCATTAAATTATTTATGATAACTAACCAAAAATTTTAGAGAATTAGATTAACGGGTATTAAGATAAAATAGTATTGTTTGTAATATTAAAATTTTAAGTAATTGTGTAAAAGGTATGTTTTCTGACCTGAAGTGTCAAAATCAAAATATTGTGTAGGGATTAGTTAGGTAGTAGATTATAAAGTTACGTTTTGCGTTTAACAGGTACCGAGTTTGGCACTGGCCTCTTTGGCTGGATCATATAAATAGGTGGTAATTTGGAATAAACTTCATATATCGTGTGTGTGTATAGCCTTAATAAGTAAATTTGTTTAGTTTAACGCATCCGTATTTGCTGTTAAGCCGTATATAGTGTTCACAGTATTATAAGATTAGTAATAAAATGGCGACATTCACACCAACAAAAAGATGTTCCAATAATTCTCCACTAGCAGTGAGTGAAAAAGTTATTATTTTAAATGTACATGATTGCATAAAATACGATTATCCTAATTTTACTGTACAAGAAACTGTCGACCGATGTTCCCGAATGACTGGTGTTGGAAAGTCCACCGTTCTTAAATTATTGCGGGAGAGAAAGACAGCAGGTCAAGTGGAACCTCCCAAGAAAAGTCCAGGCAGACCAGTAAAAGTTCTTGATGAAGACATCAAAAGTGTACTTCGAAGAAAAGTTCACCCTTTTTATTTTAAAAAAGAAATACCCACCCTAGATAAGATCCTAATGGAGCTTGGCCAGGATGACAGTATTCCGTTAATAACTAGAAAACTTTTATGGACCACCTTAAAAAATATGGATTTTGTCTGGGAAAAGCATAACCGTAAATCACTTTTACTGGAAAGCGATGAAATTGTTTCCTGGCGGCGAAAATACTTGAAGAAGAAAATCTTTTATCTTGATGAGACGTGGATTAATGAAGGTTATATAGTACCAAAATTGTGGCAAGACAAAAATATAACCAGTGCTCGCCAAGCTTTCATGGAAGGCCTGTCAACAGGTATTAAGCTGCATTCAGGTAAAGGGAAGAGACTAATAATCGTCCATATTGAAAGCGAAAAGGGATTTTTAAAAGAAGGTTTGCTAACCTTTCAGTCGTTCAATACGGGAGATTACCACGAGGACATGAATTCGAATGTTTTTGAGGACTATTTTGGTGAAATGATAAAATATTTTCCAGCTGATTCAGTAGTAGTTATGGATAACGCAAGCTATCATTCACGGCGCACACAGAAGACTCCAACTTCATCTTGGAGAAAACAAGAAGACTATAGTAAGGGTTTGAACATGGAGCGCGGGAGAAGTGTTGGTGCGGCAGTCTCATACATACGTAAAATAATAATAAAAAAAAATTAATATCCCAAAGTTTGACATGTTCATTAGGTTGTGCACAAACGAAAAAACGCTGACGTTAGAGTGAGGGATTATACCTCACCTTTTCACGTTGAATTTCGTAAAGTATACCTATAAACAGTTATACGAGAAAAAATTATGCGGTGAATTTTTTCCGGTGCTCAGCTGACGAGTCAAAGATGCAGCGCCTCGCTATACGCGCGGGATCTTTGCATCTTTGACTGCATCAGCTGTTCCCTCAATAAATATAAAACTGAGTATTTTTTTCGTTGAACCTATTAAGTCAGCTATTGTTAACCAAGTTTCAGCTCTTGCGGTATCAGATATCTATTATTTTTTCAACACTAAACACAGCGTGTGCCCTCGATTACCAATTTTCCTGCTAATTGTAATGAAAAACAAATTACAAGTTTCTCAATGATTTTCCGCAAGGAAGCCAAATTTAGTATCAGAAAATATGTAGGTTCACAAATTTGACAGATGTGACGCCATTTTGAATTTTTTTTAAATGGCAGCCCTCATCACCGGTCGCGGTCTGATTCTAAAAACATATAGTTATAGCCCTAAAAAGCCTAGGTATTGATTAAAGGGGTGAGACACTTAAAATTTAGGAACTTCCGTATTCCCGAAACGGTTGAAAATAAATATCAACAACTGTATGTTTTTGAAATGGGATCGCGAAATGCAATTTACTCGTCTGGTTATTGATGAGGGTTGTCATTTAAAAAATTCAAAATGTCGTCCCATCTGTCAAATTTGTCAATCTATATATTTTTTGACATTAAATTTGGCTTCCTTGCGGTAACTCAGTGAGAAATGTCTAATTTGTTTTATATTATAGTCAGCAGGAAAATCGCCAATAGGGTGAGACACTTAAAAAAGTGTCCCTGTGCTTATTAGTACCTATTTGTTCCCACTGTCAGTGTAAGTTTATGTTTATCTACTTGTTAAAATTTCAATTTACAGTGTGTTATGGATTGCGTAACTTAGGAGTTCCCCTGTATATTATGCAATCACTACTCGACATCATTTAACCGTCACCAAAACGGATATTCGTTCCATCTATATCTTGTTGAAGACCCCAGAGAAAGTGAAATTGTTATTACAACATTGCCGATATTGCAAATTTTACTTTAACTTGTTCGAATTGTCACTTTTTCTAAGGTCATCTTCGACCTTATGGGCACTCAAATGGTGGAAACGAGTCTATAGCGGTAGAACGTACCAGAACTAACCTAAATATAATTTTTATGAATCTACGTACTAATTGTTTAAGGAAGGTATACCTTATACCTTACTTACTTCTTAAAACCAAAAGACCTGGCAGCGTTGTATGGTTGTTTACCAACTGTATCGCAACAGTGATATCGTCATTGGTACACCTTGACACTGATAGTTTTCATTGGTAAAAATGCTATGGTATATCAAAGTACCAAGAAATCGTTCCAGCATCTTTATGTAGTTATTATGCAGCGTGGGCAAAAAGAATGGAACACCCTCAATATTTTCGAAAAACGCTCGGACCCGTCGATTTTATTTATCATTTTTGCAAATTTTGAGAATTTTTAGTATTATACAGGATTGCTTAAGAAGTCGAGGCACACGTCAACTTTAAGTTTTTAAATGAAATACCCCGATTTTTAAATCCTACTTAAAATTCTGAATATTTTTCATGTAACATACCCTATTTCGATATTCAGCTGTAAAAATAATTAAGACATAGTTTATAATGCAAGCAATAAAACAAATAAAGCTCTTCTTAACGACACTAAGTTTGTTAAATTCGGATAAGCCAAGCCGAAATTATCAATTAAAATAAAGACCATTGTCGTTCCCCACCACTCTATGTCAGGAGGTGAAAAAAAAAATGCCTGAACACAAATTATGTCAAATTGAGGATGCAAATATTTTCAGTACATCTTTATTGGACAAATTTCGGAAATAAAATATCTTTTCTAATTGGCCTTGGCTGTTACGCCCCCTAGCGGTGTTCGTAGGAACTTAAAAATTATTTCTATCGATTTTTCATTGGCGACTTTCCGTGAAAAAATCCAAAATCTGTGCGACTAAGGGCTTTTGAGACATAGCCGGCCTCCTTTCACTGAGTCACCTGTATAATATTACACACTAAACTACTTGAAATTGATTGAAATAATTAGGCCTCTTTAATTATGACTAATACATAATCCTTTCTAGGAAGACTCCTCATACTCTGCATTCTCATTTCACTTTCAAACGAGTATACCCCAAATCAGTACCACCCTTTTCAACACCGCCCATGGTATAACGAACAACCACAACCGGATCTAAGATGGGTTAAAATTCATCATCCCAGATCAGTAACCAATGACGAGTATCACCAGTTTCGTAGATCTTCTCAATATTCTAACGAGGGCTTAGATAGTGGACGTCATTTTAAACCAGAGACAATTTTTAAAATTACTGAAACCTTAGGCGCTTTAAATACAGTTGGGCGGTACTTGGTCAATATGACTAGGGACGCTGATGGTAGCAAGGTATCTCAGGAAGTGCCGAATGCTTTGTATACGATAAGCAAAAATGTTTTGGGAAGGAATGTCACGGATACCATTGCACCTTTGGTCAGGGAGGCTTTGCCATTGACCGAAAACGACAAGCCGCTAAAAGCACTTGACCAAATTGATGATAAGTCTGATGATGATGATGAGGATGATGATGATGAAGACTCAAAAATTTGTACCACACCTGAGGGATTATCAGGGTAGGTGATTTTTCATTAATTTAGTATTAACACTTTGAGAATTTCCAGTCACCATACTGTAATCACCATTTATTGTGGGTGAGGCCATGTATTTAATATAGTAAGTTTAGCAGCTAAATTAAAGATAGCCCTAAGGATAAATAGTAAGATGTTAAATAACCTAGTATAAGAAAGCATTGTTAAATATTCTTCGTAAGACGACCTTGGTTTACGTAATACTCTCGGAATTACCGAGAGAAAGTTATTAATTTGGCTTAATGTTTTACCGACAACAAATTTTATTGACTGTATGTATACGTTGGGTTTTCCAATTATTAAGATATCACTTATTTTGAAACGAAAGGATGCAAGTATATAGCCAATGCCAGGACTGCCACGCAAATGTACTTTCAAATCAAAAGGTGAAGAAACTCTAATAAATTATTGGATTTTATGAAATTTACCCATTAATCATTAGTTTTAAATAATGATACCTATATACATGGAGTTAATTGAGAACAATAAGCAGCCTTTATATTACAAATACAAATATAGTATTTTTTAATATCTATGAATCCAAATTTTGTTTCAGCTATTGTAATGATCTTAGCGACTGCCCACAACTACTCTTAAACTTGGGCAATCTCAGACAGTCCCTGTGTTTTAAAAGTCTATTTGTGCCGGGTGTTTGTTGTCCACGAACATCTGGGGAGTCCATCACTTCAAGTCAACAGCCCACTACTGTCAGCACGTTCTATAGTACAACTCCAAGTCAACCGGTGACTTTTGCAGCTATTTACTACAATACTGAAGCACCTACGACCTCCAGACCTTTAACGACAACCTCTGTTTCGACGATACTAACTCCAAGTAAACCTGTCGTGCTTACTCCTGTTAACGTACAGAGCATTCCAAATTTGTCAGCAGTTGTTTCCAACTACGTAAATCCAGAAGGTAAATACAATGTTGGATTTTTAAAATACCTTTTGTAACATTATTCATCAGAAAGCGTTGAAAACAGATATGACTATGGAAATTTTTGTTGTAGAATGTGGTCAACCGGAATCAGCTAAATTCAGAGTGGTTGGGGGTGAGGATGCTTTACCAGGACGATGGCCCTGGATGGCTGCTATTTTCCTTCATGGCTCCAGAAGAACGGAGTTCTGGTGTGGTGGTTCCCTTATCTCCTCTACTCATGTGCTTACCGCTGCTCACTGTACAAGAGATTCTCGACAAAGACCGTAAGGCAGCACCCTTTTAAAATCGACTATTTGTTTTTAACGAGCTATTATGTTAGATTTTCAGCTCGCCAGTTTACGGTACGTTTAGGGGATATAGATCTGAAGAGAGACGATGAACCCTCTGCTCCAGTCACCTTTAAGGTTACAGATATCAGGGCTCATAAGCAGTTTAGCAGAGTAGGATTTTACAATGACATTGCTATACTGAAGTTAGACAGACCTGCTAGAAAGTCAAAATATGTAATTCCTCTTTGCTTACCTCCTTCAGAGCTAAGGGCTGAACAGTTTGCTGGCAGAAAAAGTACCGTTGTGGGCTGGGGTACAACATTCTACGGTGGAAAAGAAAGTACTGTGCAACGACAAGCATTGCTTCCAATATGGCGCAATGAAGATTGTAATCAAGCATATTTTCAACCAATTACAAGTAACTTTATTTGTGCTGGGTATTCTGAAGGTGGTACAGACGCATGTCAGGTGAGTTCAATAGCGACTGTGAAAAATACTGGAAAAAAATATCTAATTTTTTTTGTTGTTACTTTCATAAAAAGGTATTTGGATACTCCAAAAAAATTAGATACTTTCTTGTTAAAAGTTTCTTAGCTAGATAAAAAAAACGTCCTTAAAGTACGTCGTAGAATCAATCACGCATGTCTTGAATTTTTACTATTAAAAGGTAACCTATACTACGGTCTCAAAATAATTGGCAAAGCTGTTCACATAACCATTAATGGTGTGCGGCAAAAATAATTAACGTTGGTTCGCCCACTTTTAAGATAAATAAAAGCAATCCAAACCACTTGGGAAGATTGTGGCTAAATAGGTCATTACATGTTGCCAAGTTTTAATAGATTTCACTGAAATTTCCAGAAAATTTACCAAAATCGGCATGTCATTAAGCACCTTTTCACCCTACGGTACCTGTTTAGTTAACTTAATTTGGCAACGCAGGTAGGAAAACCCGATGTCTAAAGGCGCGCGCACGCTTTCTTATCGCCTCTAACCAACGTTCAGTGTCGTAGACAAGTCTCAGTCAAGAGGATATTCGCAATTCAGTTTCATTATTTTGGTGTTATTTCGGTGGTTATTCAAAACAGCAAATATTATAATGCAGGCGAGTTCTTCAAGTGATAGTTACCAACAAGTTACAAACGACGACGACGTCATTTAAGATCTGGGGAGCGTACAATGGTAAAAAATGTGTATGAGGGAATTCTAAGTACACACAGTGGAATATCATTCACTGATGGAGCAGAACTTTGTGCCACATTGACTAAGACATCTTGCCGTTTATAGAACTATGAAGGCCAATAGAAATACTAAAGTGTCCGATCAGAAGGAAACAAGAGGACGGAAAAAAAATGTTATTGATAAGCAAACAAAGTTAGACATTCGTCGGAAAGTGCATGCATTTTTTTTTTCGAAATGAACTTCCGAATTTAAAAAAAATTTCTGCCGAAATTGAAAGGGATGAAAATATGCATATATATCTTAAAACGAGCGTAGAAAGTATCTAAAAGAAATACAACAATATCGCTGTGCAGGGAAAAGAATTTACTTTACGGACGAGACATGGTTAAATGAAGGACATACTGTGAATTACATTTAGCAAGATCTCAACATTAAAGATGCACGTAACGCCTTTATCAATGGACTGCCCACTGGATTGAAAGCTCCTTCAGGAAAAGGTCGTCGGTTAATTATAACCCACATCGGGAGTGATTCTGGTTTTCTTGAAGGTGGGTTAAACGTGTTTGAATCTCGTAAAACCGGTGATTATCATGAGGATACGAACTCGGGAGTGTTTGAAGATTGGTTTAAATCCATCTTACCGCGTATTGAACGTGGGTCAGTAATCGTGATGGATAATGCACCATACCACAGCCGTTGGGAGGAAGCTTCGCCAACTTCTGCGTGGCGAAAAGGAAAGATTGTTTACTGGCTCTAAGAAAAAAATATTGCATTTGGCGAAAAAATGCTAGAAGTGCAGTTGCTCGATCTTGCCAGACTTCACAAAAAAAAATATACGAAATATGTAGTGGATGAAATGGCTCGTGAACGATGTGTTACAATATTACGTTTACCGCCTTACCATTGTGAACTAAATCCTATAGAACTTATATGGGCGCAAGCGAAAGGATTTCTAGCAAGACACAACACAACATCAAAATGAAAGACGTTAAGCTACTGTTTGATCAAGCCATTAAGGAAGTGACACCAGAGAACTAGCGAAAAGCAGTCCATCATGTCATTAAAGAAGAGGAGAAAATGTAGGATCTTGACCACCTGATTGATCGGACCGTCGGCGTCGACCCGTTAATTATAACGTCAAGAGGAGATGACAGTTCCTCAGATGATTTTTTATAACTTAATTTCTGTATAATGTATTTTTTGTATTTTGTATTTTTTTAGGAATGTTTAATAAAAAATAAGTGTAGCTAATACTATGTACCTACATAATGCCCAAATTTTACTCTGTTAAAATAAAATTCTTTCCTTTTTACGAGCATAATTTAATTTCTGTATAATGTATTTTTTTTAAATTGTTTAATAAAAAATAAGTGTACCTAATACTATGTACATAATGCCTAAATTTTATTCTGTTAAAATAAAATTCTTTCCTTTTTACGAATATCCTACCGGCACGCCTTTGTCGCACCATTTTCAGTGTTTGTGAATGGATAACAATAGGCAAAACTCATAAATTGACCCAAACCCGGGTGGTACTACCTGCACTTGATGAAAAGAAAGAATTTTGCAATGAAATCAATGCCAAATTATGAAAGTGGCTTAAATATTCGTTGGGTCACTCTGTAGTCCCTTTGCATACCTAATTAGCTTTTATTACTCTACACGTTTCTGAAATAGACTATAAAGATTTAATGTAATGTGGTTTAAAACATCAACGCAGAGAATTGCTAAATTTATCTCGCTATATATAGAGCTTTTCGTTCAGGCATTTGTATCACTTTCGGATATTTACATATTATTACCACTTTGACAAATTGTCAAGCTGACTATTTTGCTAAAAATTTGGTAATAGCTAGGAGATTGGAGAAGTAAAATTGCGTTCCCACTGTTGCTTTTATCGCAATTATAGATTCTTAGCCATGAAAAAGTAGCTTTCAGTACCTAGATATCGTAAAGTATCTTCGTTAAGCTATACTCACAGCTTTGGTGGCGGAATTAGGTGCAAAATATACTTTATTTAAATGTAATTCTTTTAGGGTGATTCGGGTGGACCGCTAATGCTTCGCTGGGACACCCGGTGGATTCAGGTAGGTGTAGTATCATTTGGAAATAAATGCGGCGAACCAGGGTATCCAGGAGTTTACACAAGAGTTACAGAATATTTAGAATGGATACAAGAAAACACACAAACGTAGGCAACAAGTAGGTTTTAAATGCAGGGGTTTGGCATCAGAGACCAGTGGCGGTTCGTGGGTTGGCAGGAGCGCAGAAGGTGCAAAAATAGCGCCTCAGGCGAAAATTTTTGGAAACCACGCCCAAATGTTTGCATTGAACAGATGTATGATAAATTATTTCACGTATATTTTTTTTTATTTCTACGCAAAAAGGTAGGTTTGAGAAAATGTAAATCACATGGTCTTTATTCACGATAATGATATTCGCACCACGAGTTTTGATTTTTTCCTTTTTGCATGGGCAACAAAACAGTTTCATTGTGGTTTCACTCCCCGTAAGCCTAACATATTGTTGATACCGATTTTCTGAGACTGTCCTCTATTACTCCCCTTGCCTCCCGTGTTATATAGATTCAACATCTTAGGGGTCGGACGTAGGGACGCGCAACATTTTTGAAACATCGATGTTGACATCAAATGATACATCAAATACAAAAAATCGATGTTGTAAAAAAATCGGACAGAAAATATCGATATTTATAAACATCGCTATATCGATAAATATGTTTAAAATAAATTATATATTTTACAAGTAAAATCCATAAAATTGCAATAAACCATGGGCGTTTCACTTAGGAACAAAAAAACCTGTGGAGTATATAAAACCTAAATGCTAAAAAGAGCGTGAAAACTATATAAGTACTGGATTTAAAGTATCGGTACCAAATTTCAATAAAATCGGGAAAAGGATATTTAAAGGAATGATAAAAAAACGATTTTTTTTTAAAAAACTTCACCACCCTATGTAAATCAAAAACGGGGCAAGTCCGAATACATGTTCAAATTAACTTTCTCTGTTAGAATATCCTATAGAATCACTCCCTTAAGTTACGTACCGTACTTCTGAAACACCCTGTATAGGCTGATGGAACGTAAAATTATTTTCTAGAAAATTTATCCGTCCAAAGCGTATTATTTTAACAAAAAATAAATATCTCTATCTAATATTTTTAAAATGTGAAACTAAAGCTTTGTAGGTATTTCTGCCGACAACGTTACCCCGAATTTTTTCGTCGTTGGCCTCGAAAGATATGTAAGGTAATTGTGGATAGGTAAGGTAATTGTGGATAGGTAAATTTTATTTGTAATACTTTTTTGTAATAAAATGTCAAGTATTAATTGAAAAAAACATCGGAAAGAACATCGCAAAAAATATCGATGTTACCGAATAATATCGAATAAAAAAAAAATCGAAATACAAAAATCGATGTTTTCAAAACATCGATACATCGTGCGCATCCCTAGTCGGACGACCATCGTTTTTTATTTTAATTTGTTCATCGTTTGAGAGAGACGAAAATCCACATTTTAAACTTAAAATATATTGAACCAGATCCCTTTTGGTTTTCCATGTCGTTACGTGCGTTATTAATTTTTCAGAATGTCCAAACAGGATATTTTATTTAAATTTTAAAACACTTACCTGTGGTCCTAATCTTAAAAAAACCAAACTGACAGTTTTGTTTTTCAACAGACAACACTCACTCTGATTTATTTTACACTAACTCAGTCCTTTTCTTTCAAGAATAATCAATAAAATAACATCGATATACAAAACGTTTCCTGTGGATAATGAGTATTAGACATAACCATAACCTCATTTTAAATTTAGCGGAAGGTACGTAGTTACCGATTGTTGTTCGATACATGGTATATGTTTGGTTGCCTATCTTCAAGCCTAAAATTCTAGTCTTCTATACTGATATTCTTACGACCACAGCTTGGTTGACTTGAAAAGTAAAACAATTTATTTTATGGCTGCTGTAGTTTCCGAGTATGGAGTATGACGTCCGAGGTTTAAAAAGTAGAGCTGGTATTCGCTGGCAGTTTAAGAGTCATTAAAATGCAAATAATTGATGTAGTTAATACTAGATAAATATTATAACGTACTGTCTGTTCTTTGTTTGACACTTTGTGCCGACCCTGCCACCCAGTGGCGTAGCCCAGAGCGCCAAAGGCCTAAAAGTTACGCGGCAGACGAAATTTTTTTGAGACCACGCCCAAATTTCGTTTTTGTCTACTATTCTAATATTTTGCATTGAAAAGATATATGATATAAAGCATTTAAGTTGGTTTCATTTTGCAGAACGCGGTCGAATTTCTCTCTCTCTCTCGAAAAAACGTGCTTATCCTGTAATTTCCCCCTGGCTACGCCACTGCTGCCGCCACTGCCTTTAAATTACATATATGCTTTTTTATAGGGGTTTTATTAAAAACAATAATTAGTGAGTTTTACATGGAAAAATCGGATTGGTCAATTAAAGTTCAATATCCAGTCCGACCTTTTGTGTTAAAAATATTTTGCACTATTAGTCTAATCTATATCACTAAAATGTTTTTTTTTTATTTTACCTTAAAATTGAAATTTTGGTTAGTTTCACCCTGCCCTGTGTTCTTAAACTTACTGGATCTAGGTGATTATTTTGACTGTCTAGTTGAATACGGTGATAATAATATTATTTAGTTATAATAGTATTTATTATTTTATTTAAATATTGTAATGTACCATAATGTGATACCAGTGTACATACCTTTTAGCAGATTCAGTGTTTTAGTAGATAGTTATCTAATTGTATAAGTTAAAATGTGTCATTTTTTATAAATGCGCTTGTACCTCAATATCGGGGTTTTATTGTGAAATAGGCACCTATTAAAAAGTTTTAAAATAAAAACAAACTTTTCTAAAATAATTTATTTGCTATTTACAAATTAGCAGTGATATATTGAAAAAACACCCAATAAGCTTACTTATAGGTATTAAAGGTATTTGTGTTAAAAAGTAAAAAAAAATATTAGGTAAGTCCACACTACTTAAGGCATATTTACAGACATTGATTAACTGTTGACACATTATTGTTTTCTAACAACTAAGGGTGAATACATCAATAATAAATTACCTATTTTATTTACAGTTCTTCAGTTTTAAGTAAGAAGTACAAGCATTGCTCAGAGGTTTTTTTCGCGTTAAGTATGTGGTAAATTTTTCAAAAATCAAATTGTAAAAATTTAAATGGGTGATTTTATTGTCATAAAATATCACAGCAGCAGATTATAAAAACTTTCGTATAAAAATCTTAAAAATAAAATTATGTACAAAATGAAAAAATCTGATTTTTCTGAAACTGACTATATTTTAAAGGCAGTGAAAAGAAATACCTATTAGTAACATGTTAGGTACATATTTTGTAATGCTGCACCTGATTTTCCAAAACTTTGGTATAATCCATCATTTTATTAATCAGGATTTGCAGTTTACGTTCCAAAGCATCTAAATCATCACCCTGACTGCTTTCCTCCAACTTACTTATATTATCTTGCGTTTTGGTAACTTTATCAACTAAATCTAGAGCTTTATTAAACAAATCAGTAGATCTATCTTTGGTATTCTTAACTTTCTCTAAATTTTCGTCAAGACGTTGTCTGGCATCTTCATATTTTGATTGCAGCTGCTCAGAATCAGCGCTTGTTTTTTCTGCATTTACTAGAATCATTACTGATTCTTCAATAATTCGATTTGCAAATATTTCATTGTCAGTGATATTTCTCTGAAGACCTGCTAATTTACCCTTAATGTCATTAAGCTGTTCATCGATTTCCGTTGTGGTGCCTTGAGCTGCTTCAGTTTTATTGCCAACCTGTAATAATATTTAAAATAACAATAAAGAAGAAGTTTTAAAGAAAGAATTTACTTTAATTACCTAGGCAATCAACATTGATATACCTGACCGTGACCAACTCTTATTTTACCTGTTTTGTAACAAATGGGGTTTTCTACTTACTGACAAATGTTTAATGCGGGGTAATATCCAAATTAATATTCTATTAATACGAAGATCAAAGTGTAGTAATTCTATAGATTTTATTACCAGTATTATCCTAAATTGTGGGTGGTAGAATATTTTACATAAAAATGTATTATACTTAATGATATGCGAATATTTGAGGGTGTAAATCTACATGAAAAATTAATGATGATTTTTCAGCTATGGTCCAAAATGTTCTGTTACGAAAATACAGGGTGTTAGAGTTTTAGGAAAAAAATGGAAATTAATTAATATTTTCGAAACAATTTTAGATATTTCAGTGACAGTAAAATCTCTCAATAGCGACCACCCTCGGGGAATCGAATGTTGGTCGGTTAATAGAGAAAGATTAAAACCATTAGTCTGCATTTTACAGTGTTTGTTTATTAATAAGTGTCTATATACAGTGTGTATCAGCCAAATGGAATAAATTCGATAATAACTACATGGGGGCGTGACCGAAAAAACGCTCTGACACGTCGATTGGTATTTCTAGTTGCGCATTTTTTTCAATAAAGACTTTTTATACAGGGTGTGTCATATAACAGTGGCCAAAACTAACTTTCTTATTTTAAATGTAACACCCTGTATATTATTCAACTTTTGGATTCTTCAGAAAATTTTAGACATATTTCATGTACAATATCCTATACCTATCTTCAACTATTTCGGAAATATTAAGTTTTTCAGATTTATTGCAAAAATCAACAACACACTAAAAACCTAATAAGTAATACTGTTTATTTCTTGATAATGTAAAAAACAAAAAAAAACATTAATGTAGGAGATGATATATCTATAATATTAGCGACGAACTTTTGATTTTATTTAGTGAACTTTGTTCAAAAATGAGGGTGGAATCAAATAAACCCCATATGGATGTAAGAAATTTATTTTCCTATAAAATATTTCATTTTAAAAAGAAATTTGATTTATTTCATTTTTTGCACACTATATAAAAATTTTCAAAATTCAAAATATACATTGTACATATTTTGAGACGCGCTTTGCGATCAGGTATCTAAAGTTTTGTTCAAAATTTTTTTAACCTAAGAAAAAAATAAAACCTTGTTAAAAAATTGCGATTTTTAGTTTTTCTCGAAAATCTACAATTTTTAAATTTTTTAGGTATAGCAAGATGTATTGTCTAAACCGCATTTTGATCCAAGTTTTCGTTTCAAAGCTATTAATTACCGAAAAGGGGGCGGTTTTGATTTGCAATCGATCAAATAAAATACTTGCCATTTCCAATCACCGAAAAACAATAGGGTTCTGAGGGTTGACGTTCTCTAAGAACATCAGGAAGTTGCAATCAATTATATCGAAATAATCCATTAAAGAGAAACAATACATTCAATGGAAATAATCGAGGATGTCAATAGTCCAAGATCGATAATGACTTTTGATAATCGCCCACTTCTAGAGTACACCTTACCTCATTCAAAATATTCTCAACCACTTTGTAGTCCATCCAAGCCTTTTCAATAGCTTTCTCCGCTTCTGACTGAGCATCTTGTGTCTTGTTTAATGACTGATTGACTGCTTCTGCGTCGGTTAGCAAGTTGGTTGCATTCGATCTAAAAAATAACATAGATAATTTTTAAAATCGGTGACATAAGAAATTCTGTGATAAGACTATTATTTAAGCAGGCAAAGCATGAACAAGACTTAGAAAATTTTGACTTACTTTGCGTATTCAGCATCCTCTTTTAATCGGTTGACTTTGGCTAAGTCATTTTTAGTAGCTTCGATAATATAATCTGTATTGGTTAGTCTTTCTACTGCGTCCTTAATGCTCTTGGCAAGTTCTTTTACTTCTTCTGGTGTTTTGTGTACGTTCTTCTTCAATACTTCCTCAGCAAGCTTTTTAATGTCCTCTGGTTTTGTGTTGTTCTGTCCAATGTATTCCCTCATTTCTTTCATCATTTGATTAGCTTCATTTAATGAAATATTTGATTTTTGAAGTTCATTGCTGATGAAATCGTACGTCATTTGAGCTAGTGTACGAGTTTCGTTTGTGTTGATTTGGGAGACGTTACGAATTAAATCATTTGCGGCAGTTTCCTTGTCTTTAAGCGCAGTCTCTGTCTTTTTAGCTAGGTTGATAGCTGTTTCTGCCAGCTGCTTAGCACCGTCTTCGCAGGAAATTGAATTGCCACAATTTTTGCAGCCAGCACCGCCACAAATTGAATCGCAAGGGTCTCCAGCGCCATCACACACCAAATCATTAAGGGTGGGAATTTCTGCATTTAGCTCATTCAGTTTTTGGCGAATATTTTCTAGCTCATTTTCATTATCTTCGGATTGTTTTTTGTACACATCTCTTGTTTGATTAATAAATGTTTCTGTGGCTCTGCACTGATTGTCGGCATATTTGACGTCCTCCTGCGAATGTTCGGCTTTGTGAGCTGCTCTGTCAGCTTTCTCTTTAGCACTGTTAATAAGGTTCAAAGCGCCTTGTACATTGGCTTCTTGAAGTTTTGTTCCATTGTTTTCCAATTCCTTAGTTTTCCTTTTCAGCTCGGCAATACTTTCATTAAGACTGTTGACTTTTCTATCTGTAAGGAGGATATTTTGCTTAATATTTGCCAAAGAGTTATCTAAGTTCTTAAGTTTCTCATTTTCTGTTTCGTTAATTTGATTTCTGAGTATCTGCAGCTCTTCGTCTATAGCATCTACGTCCACTTCATTTGTATTGCTCAGGAGTTCTTCTATTTCGTCAAGTTGGGCTTGCATTTCATCAAATTCTTTGGTGTAAGCACCGGTAGCTCCTACTTTCTTTATATCTCCAGCACGATCAATAATGTCCAATGTTTCATCTAAAGAAAATAAAAAACTTATTTTAATAGATCGTTTAATTTGGTTATTAACTAGCTTACTTTTACTTGATTGTAATATTCTGTCCCAGTTGTCGAAGCATTCTCCACAAGTTAGACAGTCAGGAACATTACCAATAAAGCCTCTTTCACAACGATCGCATTTATGACCACCGACACCTGGTTGACAAATACAAGCTCCCGACCGCATGTCACATTGTTCGTTTTTAGCTCCAAGTGCATCACATTCACAGCCTAGAAAAAGAGGTTTTATTTATTTTGCGCAAAACGACTGAAGAATGATGTATCCATTTTAAATTTAGATGTATTTTAAGACGTTTATGTATGCAATACTATTTTCTCTATTGAGTCATAGATGAAAGGCCCGAAGGGGAATAAGTTATTTACGTTCCTAGAAAAGATCTCGCTTAAAAGCTTTTGGTAATAAAAATCTCCAAAAGGAATTCCACAACCTAATTGATTTTACGTGCGAGTTTAACGCTCTAGAGGTGGTGGAGGTGGATGAATCGGCTATAAAATAGTCAAACGCGAGAAAATCGTGGCCTTTTGTTTTTACAAGTTCATAGATTTGCTGTCGGACCGGCGTTAAAATAATTTAAAATATTTTTTTTTTTTTGGAATAAAAAAACATTTTCTCATAAGTGGTCAAGATCCCGGTTTGATCAATAAATTAAATAGTTTAAAATAAGTAAAATAATTTTATATTTTTCTGATAAAGCCAAAATAATCATAAAGCCCCCAATAGGCGGCCGTGATGCGTCGGGCCTGGCCTGTGACTTGACGCTCCATGCGTCGCCTGTCTGTTTCCGTTAATAGGCGGTAAATCTTAAGTGTGCTAAATTAGTACTGAAAAAGGGCACGCTTTTAAGTCATCAACCTTTCAAAGATAAATCCAATTAAGGATTTGAAAGCCAGCCGACTGGAGCCGTAATCCACTGTACGCTGTGAAAAGAGAAATAAAACTACCTGTCTACTATTTGTTATGTAAGTTGTAATTGCTCTGGACATTAACTGTTAGCTATCAAATGTTTTAACATGAACCATATTAGATATTAGAATATATTCCTTAAAGAAAAGATGCAGAACAATTTAGAGATCTCGATGCCTAAAGAAATCTTTTTTTTTATCGTAATAATGATGTTAAGAAATAAAAGTATGTAACTTCTTTTTGGTGTGTTTTACTTGATCAACCAGTCGACAGATTTACAGAATTCGTAAGCAAAATTACGTATCCACAATAAAATTGTCGCCGCCACATTTGCTCCCTTTAAATCAGATATTTACGAAGACTAAATGAGATTACATTAATTAAAAAATCTCAAATAAAAACTGGGGCGCGACAATCCGTGCAATTGCTGAGGATTTTCCGTCACCCAGCAACGAGAACTCTGTTGGGTAACATAACCGAAAAGTTATTTTAATGCATTTAAATCTTGACTACGCGGGGGCCACTCCAATCGCTGAATATTCACCTCGTCTAAATACTCTTGCATTAAAATAAAGTCCTGGCCAACAATCTGAGCGAAGGGTACCACGTGATCAGCTAAACATTGTTGGATATAACGGTCAGCAGCTAAAGAACCATTTTCTATCAACACTAGTGATATCCTAGCCCACACCACTACCGTCTCCAAGAGGTGTTCTAGAAGATATGCAACATTGAGCAAATCGCTCACCTGGTTTCCTCTAAATACGTTTACGTCCGCCAGGTGAGCGCAGTCAAAAGCGCAATTAATTCGTGAATAATACGTGCGCCAAGTTTTCTGCTACATGCTTTCTGCGTTCATGAGCAAAATTTAATCGTGCTGTACGGTGGGCTGAAAGTAAAGCTGGGCATGCAACGGGTCTTCTTGAACGTTGCTAAGTAATCAAGGGCTACTCGATAAGATAATGTAAATTGTGAATAAAATTGAAAAACTGCGATACTTTATTTAAAAATTTGTATCTTCTTTTTAAAAGCAGATAATCACGTGAACCAAAAAACATTGTGTTAAGAAAAGGTCACACTTCAAAAAAAAAACATAATGAAGCTAAGTTATACCGCTCAATTTTTCCACAGGGTGTTAAGAAATTATTTCTGCTTTTATGATGATCAAGACCTTTTTTTTGAAAACTAAGATTCAAGCTAACATTTTGAGATATAAGTCTACACTGTGCTAAAAATTTCACCGAGATCGGCAAGCAATTTAAAAAGTTACAGGACTATAAATCTCACTAAGTTATTTCGCGAAAGGTCAGGAGACCTGGCTGGCCAAAGGATTACATGCCGTGGGCCAATAATATTTCCGTTAAAAACATTTTGCGAGTATTCCCTAACCATGAGAGAATTATGAGCAGGACAACCATCTATTTGATACCAAATCTCCTGATTTCCGCGTTCGACTTCTTCTAGTGCGGGTTCAATTCGATTTTGTAGTAAGTCCAAATAGGTCACTGCTGTAAGGTTGCCTTCCATAAAAAATGGTCCAATAATGTATTGTCCTACAATTCCCGCCCAAACATTTATTTTTTGTGGATATTGCGTCTGAGTATGAACAAGACGATGTTCATTTTCTTGACTCTAATACCGGCAATTTTGAACATTTGCTTCGTTGTTGAGGGTGAATGTACATTCATCGGTAAAAAATATTTCTCGAAAAATCCCTATTATTATTTGTTCTTTCCATTACCTCAAAACAGAATACCATTCTCCGTTCTTCATCACCTTGCCGTAGCTCTTGATGTTATTCATACTTGTAAGGAAAATATATATGTTTATTTAAAGTACGCAACACTGTGGTTTGATGTTTTCCTACGGCTTGCCACGACACTGCTCTTAAACTGTTTCCTGTATAATACCACTTTATCATAGTTACTTTTTCCTTAATGAAATAGCTCATATTCAGCTATAATTAAAGCGCCTTCAATGAAAATATTGGCACTGACGCTACTTTTCATTTTGTTAATGCCAAATAATTATTTGCTGGTGCTTGCTGTATTACCTAAACTATGAAAATTTCGTAATTTTGCCATCACATTTAATTAAATAAGTTAGGACTGGCCTATTAAAATTTATTTAAACTTGGCACATGTGTTTATTATATCGGCCTCTTCAAAAAATTTTAATACAATTTTTCTCTAAAATGTACAGGGGAGCCAATATTTAGCCACCTTAAAATTTACATGGGATTTCCTATGTTCAACTAAGCCATGCATCCCCCGCTAGAACTCTTATAGCATCAAAATATTTTATAAAATTGGGCCTTTTTGGATCCTATAAATAGCTTTTATGAGGTTTATTGTATAGCAGTTTAAACCTTTTTAAAATTTATTTTGGTAGTTGTACTCACGTAAACACTCCCTCTTGGGGTCGCCATAGAATCTGGGCATACATTCATTACATTGTCGTCCTCCAAAACCAGGTTTGCACTCACACTGGCCATCAAACTGAAATAAAGGTAAATATTATTAATCCCCATAAAACTATTAACAAATTAAAGTGTGGTTACATACCAAATTGCATTGAGTGCTGACTGATCCGTATGGATCACATGCACACGCCTCACAACCTTTACCGCTAGCGATTTTCCAATGATCTTGAATGCATTCATCGCAGTGCATGCCAGCGACATTAGGGAAACAATGACAATACCCTCCTGATGGATTACAAGGCCCTGCTGTAAAGTTCGTACCCAAGATGTGACACCTACACTCTGAAAAATAATGTTCAGGTTTTAGCAACTTTAAATTCAGCCTTTCGAAAAAGTTTAACTACCTTTACAAAAATCATCTTCCGTATATCTAAAGAATCCATCCCTGCAAACCTCACAGTTGTCGCCAGTAGTTTCTTCTTGGCATTTGAGACACTTTCCAGTATGCGGATCACAATTTCCAGGCTGCAATAAGTCGATTTTGTCGTTACATTCGCAAGATTTACAAGAACCACCGGGTTGCTCTGGATTTCCATAGAAGTTGTCCGAACATACGTCACATTTAGTACCTAGAAATTAAATATATACATATTTTTTTAATATACAGTCTCGCAAGTGCGCCGATCAATAGTTACTATCTCTATTTCTTAATTATTTCTGAAATTTTTTATATTTATTTTTATTCAACTAGGAATTAAATAATTTTCACCTGCATATCCATCTTGGCATTCGCAAATGACATCCTTGGTTTGAGGATCAAGTGAACATCTCTCGGCATAGGAATGGTTAGATCCGATGGGCCCTGGACAAGGGCATGATCTACATTGAATATCGACACCAATCCTTGGGTCGCCGTAATATCCTTCAACGCAGTTGTCGCAGTGGAAACCAGTGGTGTTATCTTTACAATTAATACAAACGCCCGAACGTGCCTCACAAATGTCAGCATGGCCGTTACAGTCGCATCTTTCACAGTTAGGGAAGCTAAAATAGGATGACGATTAGAAAACCTGTATGTTTGCAAGGAAACTCTTATACCACTTACTTCCAAAATCCAACTCTGCACTGATCACACTCTCTACCATAAGTGTTCGCTCTGCATTTACATTGACCAGTCGTAACGTTACAGAAGTTATCGAGAGCTCCAATGCTGTTGCAGTCGCATGTTCTACACCCTTCAGGACCAAAGTCGTATGTTTCTTGTGCGCACATGTCACACCTCCTTCCAACTACGTTTGGTTTGCAAGTGCAGTGGCCTCCAAGATGATCACATATTTTACTCACAGAGCCAGTAGGATCGCAGTCGCAATTCTTTGCACCGTCAAAGACATAGGCACTAATGCTGGCATGGTACTTTTTACAAATCTCTGGAATATCAGCACCTCTAATAAATAGTGATGGGCTGCCACAGTTGTAACGTTCAAATTCCTCCCGTCGACTCATTCCGCTTGGAGACGTGCTAAAGAATGGAATACTGTCGATCCTGGGCTTCAGCCATATTGAGTCAATTAAAACCGAAGCAGTTGGT
Source organism: Polydrusus tereticollis (assembly GCA_963920685.1). Lineage (NCBI taxonomy): Eukaryota > Metazoa > Arthropoda > Insecta > Coleoptera > Curculionidae > Polydrusus > Polydrusus tereticollis. The sequence continues at coordinate 13,161,589 of OY987335.1, read as the reverse complement.
CTTGGTGTCGGATAATTATAGCTGGTGCTGAAGTCTATACGTATAGTATATTCTTTATTGGCTTCTAAACAGACTGGTGGGTACACTGTTTGTTGTCTTTGGTGAGGAGGAAGATTGGTATGTTTATTATCATCGTCAAGATTAATGTTGGCGCATGGACCATTTGGGTCAACTTGGTCAGAGCGTATGACAGTGACTACCACATCTTCCATTGTTTCCGGCGAGATTGGTTCATATTTAATTATAAGATCATAATCCATGGACGTCTTAATTTGATTAACGTAAATCTCCATGTAATCTCCGCTATAAACTTTAACGAAACCTAGTCCGGTCCAAGTATTTTCCCGCCCATCTCTATAAGGTGCCCTAATAACTACCTCTCCAGTAGTTTTGCTTCCTTCAGCCTCATACAGTAAGAAGTCAAGACTGGCGGTGAAATACTGTTGTTTAGGGGCATCGCATGTTCTTCCAGTCATATGATCTCTGCATCTACACTGACCCGTTATTACATCACAGAAATTATTATAAGAACCACCTGGATCACAGTCGCAAGGTTGGCAACCATCTTGCTTCTCAGATAACCCCCAATATTGCGGTAAACATTGAAAACAATCTCTACCGGTGACATATCTCTTGCAAGTGCACTCTCCAGTATAAACGTTGCATCCTTGATTGTCAATAGTACCAAGTGTGTTACAAGTGCATGACTGACAACCGTCAGGATTTGGTTCCGTAAAGTTCCAATATCCGTTTTTACACTGATCGCACCGACGTCCTTCAACATTGGTTTTACAATGACAACTTCCAGCTACCAAGGTGTTAACAGGATCAGTAATGGAGTCGCAGATACCCTCGTCTAGCGCACCATGGGGATCACAATCACAGGCTAAAATCAAGATATTATTAGGGCTACCATTTGAGAAAGTTAAAGGATGTTACTTACGTCTGCAAACTTCTGGGTCTTGAATATCCCTTTCAGGGTCCCTATAGTAAAATGGTTTGCACTGCTCGCAATTAGAACCCATAGTATTATGTTGGCAGCCATCGCATACTCCTCCACTTACGTTTGCTTTAGCCTCAAATAGTGCTGCGTCAAAATGACAACTAGTTGCGTGATTGTTACAATTACACCTTTTGCATGCATTGGTTTGTTTTCCTATCGCTGGTCTCCAAGGTAAATCATTGAAGAAGTCCTCACATTTTTCACAGTTTCGACCTTTAGTGTTGTGAGTGCACTCACATCGTCCATGCACCATATCAGGCTTTGGGTCAATTCCTGGCAATGGCAGACATCGATTTGCATGGCCGTAACATGAACATGAACCTCTTACCACCATATCTGTAATACCATAGTAATACTTTTCCTAAAACAAAAAATATTAAAACGTACTAAAACAATTCCCTGGGCAATCGTCAAAGTTTACCTGGATTTCTTCCCGCTGGTCCAGCAAATCGTCACCAAGCGTATGGAGTCGTGTAAAATTAATTCTTAAGTTAGTCATTTTAAGTAAACTTTGTACTTGCTCAGAATAGGGGTTGTCAATGGGCAAGGTTGGAGGTAATACTCTGTAAATAACTTCGCCGTCAGTTGCGGGAGCAAGTCCAGAATATCGGGGTTCGCAGACTATATCCGTTAAATTTCTTGGGCTGTCTTCTCGAACATTGGGAAAACTTTCAGTGCAGTTGTGGGCGAAGTACCTATATACCTATAAATCCGTACCCTTAAGCGATCCAAATGAATTCAAGTTATTAGAACAAAATTATAAAAAAGAAATTACCTGCCAAGTCTGCTTGAAATCATAAGATCGTTCAATTAACATACCAGCAGGTCGGAATGTTTTAAATGTTATTATTAAATGAGTAAAGTGAAATTCTGCCTCCAAATCCAGCTGAATATAAACGTTCTCCTTTCCATTTTCTGACTGCCACCAGGACCTTTGCCTTGTTCTAAAAATTATTAAGTGTTATTGTGTTCCCACAACTTCAGATCATATCCTTCATAAAAACAACTCACCCTGGATACATTCTATACACAATATTACTAATATTATGATTGAATGTGGGATTAGGTTTGCTGGTAGGTCTTGAGTCACACCAAAAACATTTTTTTCTTTCTTCGTCCAGATGGGACACTATGCAATATCTTTCTTGTCCACGAAGACCACATGTTGAGGACGCATATAGTTGACTTTCCCTTCCTATCAGCAAGTTACCGGTGGCCGGGTAACAGGAGCTTTGCTCACAAGGGTGTAATTTTTTATGTTCATAGCCTAAGTCACAAAAATTTATTTAACGAACGTATTTCGGGTTAGTTGCTTCTTTTTCTGCTGATAGAGTGAAAATTAATTTTTGGTTAATTGGTGAAATATTCAAACCGACACCGATGAAATCAGGTTAAAAGGTTGTTAAGGATTTACTCGTATTGTATCAGAGACCAACCAGAATATCAGCCGGGCTTACATACTCTTATACAAATGATATTCGTTCGAATTGTTGATAAGCATTTTGATATTTTTAAAGTATTTGTTGTTTTATACTTAAACAAAGTTTATAATGCTTCCGGTTAAACTGGGTATAGAAGTCAGTTATCTGCATACTCAGAGTGTGCATAACAGTAATCTTGACATCGATATATTTCTTAATACAATTAAAAGCCTGGCTAGTAATCTAGTTGACACCCAGTATATTTAATGATGTTATAAGTTGTTCGAATTATCAAGTATTGTACTGTTCTTTCATATATAAATTTAGGGAAGAATATAAATGCATTTACAGGTTTGAAATAAAAACCAACACCGGATATAACATGATACGAGGATAACACGCCACCGAAATTTGGTTTAAACTGACCACTTTGTTGACCACCCTGTTTATGTAGTTTGGCGAGGGGGTGTATGACCTCGGGATACAGTGGACTTAAATCTGGAATTGAATCTGGCTCTGCAGGCGACTGGTCACCTCTTTGTACGAAATTCGCTTGTGCTAATTTAAAACAATATTTTACTAATCACTTCTCCTTAAAATTAACACATAATTTATAGAACTAAGATATTTTAAATTTGAAATATTTTTTTTTTTTTTGTAAATAACTAGAAGACACGAGAACATCGTATTTTTGCTTTTTTATTGTTGTTTACTTTATCACGTAAAAGAGTCCTGTGGGTAATTTTCTGCTAATTCTTAGCAAGTATGGATATTATTAAACAATGCAATTTATCTGTAGAAGGAGGATAAACAACCATCGATAATTGGTTTCTGAGGCTACGACACGGCAATCAACAGAGACACCATTAGGCGAAGATTGTGAGAAGCAAATTTGATGCCATCATACAGCATTGAGGAAAAGCCGAATGTGTCTAGAATTTGTCTCATTAGCAATAACGAGCGAATGAGGGTTAAGCGCTACAGCAAAATGTAACATTGTGCAACCAGGACTGCAGGTGGATAGAAGGTATGCTTCAAGGCAAAATTGTATATGCGGATCTTCTTGGTGAGACTTTGACAGCGCAGGTGACAAGGGAGAGCCCACATAGTCTCTCCTTTGTTCTGGAACCTTGCCATGGACGGGCTGCTCCGTGCACTTAGCAGTAAAGGATCTCATATCGTGGGTTATGCAAACGACCTGAAATAATATCCCAAGGTACAAACAACACGACAGTAAAAGAGAGAATGCAAAGGGCTCTCAATATCGTGAAAAGATGGATAGGGCAGGAAGGACTTAACATCAGTCCTCGAAAGATCGTGTGACCTTAACAAAACGCAGAAAGAAGAAGGGGTTAGGAGCCCTAACCCTACGAGGTTAAGTTACAGTCTACCGTCGAAAGAGGTCAAATACCTGGGTGTAACTTTAGACTCCAGACTGGCCTAGAACAAACACGTGGAAAAACAAACCAAAAGTCGGAAGTAACCGCGGCAGTTACTAGACAGATGTAGGGAAAAACATGGTAGCTCTCACCTAGACTGGTGCACTGGTTGTACACCAGGGTAGTGGGTGTAAGACCAAACTAGGGTAAGCAGAATGGGCCAACCTGGCCGAAGTACATCCGTCACTTGGACGGACGGAAAAAAACATTGTGGGGACAGTTACTTTTGGCGGAGACTCAGTCTCAGTCATGATTTGTGGCGGGATAATTTTGGAAGGTCGTACAGAACTAATGATCGTTAATGAAGGAACTAAATATTAACACTCATTGAACAGTATGCAGTGCCGGATTATACCGAGTGACGCCTATACGCTAAAATGGGCTTGCCGTCCACGTAAGGCTGGCATTGTCCCGAATTTCTGGTCTACCTTATCGATATATTGAGGTTACCAAGGTCAGGTAGGAGGAACTGATTCCACTTTTGGGCTCAAGACAGATCGTCATTCCGCCGCCGCCCGAAAGAGACAATATATTTTTTTCGCATCAGTCCATGCCGCCCCACCGCCGAGTGCCGCCCTACGCTACAGCGTATTTAGCGTATAGGTTAATCCGGCACTGACAGTATGTTATTCCTTTCATCCCATTTAGCCGGCATTGACTTTACAACAGCTAGGAGAGTGATTGGTCGGTATTCGGGAAGCTATATATTGATCAAAATCAAATTAGAACTCTTATAACAACCATGCCATGTCGATTTCAAGTAGTTTCCGATGTTCGAGTTGTACATTTGTGCACTTTTTCTCCCACTGTATAAATGTTCAATGCGCAATTTTTATTAATATGCGTTTATTTTTCGGCGAAGTGTATTATCAATTTATCACTAGGTATATATTTTGCGTGGTCTATATCATCCTCACAAAGTTTAGAAATAAAAGCAAATACTTTGAAAGCTTACCTTTTGGGGGATAATGTCTAATTCGCTGCCTGGAATTTATGAACTGGGCATTTACAAAAACATCTAAAACAAGTAATAACAGTCACGAAAATAGTAACAAGAATACAAAAAATTCAAACTTACTTTGAAATAAAAAATAGGTAAGTAGCGTCCATACGGTGACTGAAGGTCGAAACATTATTGAGAAGGCTAACATACGAGCCTTCCTGTAAAAAAAAGGACAATTATTAATTCATTTGTCTTTAGGTCACCCTTTATACAGTGTGTTCTAAAACAACTTGCCGATTATACTGTCACGATTTTATGAAGAAAATTGCAACGGAATTAACCACTTTTTAATGCTGACATGCCCAGATATCCTAACCTATTAATTTTACGAGAATTAAATATTGGTTGTTTTTTATGTTTTTACATCAGTATAATTCATAAAAATGTCTGATATTGGTAAGCATAATTTTTGTATTATAAACCTTAAATATCCAAACTCTAAAATCTTTTTCTACACAACCTAAAGAGTTTTTCATAACATAGTATGTATAGGTCATTATAGGCTCATTAAAAGTATAGTTCACATGATCAATAAAAATGTTTTGCACTGACCCCTTCAATTATAAGGGGACGATATATCTAGGTTAAAATTGTGTCAAATTCATAATATGAAATGGTATGCCAAACTAATGAATATTAAAATAAGTAACCAAATACAAATTTATTTTTGTTGTTATAAAATTAACAAAGTAAGAATATAGAAAAAGCAAAATAGAAATTGCTGAAAATGGCGACCGCCATGCTTCAAGCATAAATTCACACGTCTCCTCATATTTTTGAAAGCGTGGACCAGCAGCTCTGAAGAAATGTTACCACATTCTTGGATAATACTTTCTTGTAACTGTTTTGGATTTTTAACTGGTGTTTTGAAAATATTGTTCTTCAAATGAATCACCGTCAAACAAGGTGATTTGAATGGGAATTCAATGTCCGTTCAAAAACTGATCAATCTGTCGTCGAAAAAATTGTGTTAATAGTTTCGGCGGATGTATGTTCGTCTTCAAGTAATTGCTCCACAAATGGATTCAAAATATTGTCCCTATACGCTGTGCTGAACTGTGCTACGGAAAGAAATAGGACCAAACAATTTTCTTCGGGAAACAGCCAACCAACCAACAGGCACCAATTTTTTTAGGGTGCAATGTGGACCTTAGATGCGTGCATTCTGAGAATTCACATAATCGGTGAGGTTAGTTCAGGTTAGTTAGGTTAGATCTAATAAATAATTTCTTGCCGATAAATTTTGGGTGCACTTTATAAGGAAACAAATTTAACTGTTTTTACGAATAGTCCTGCATGCTCTATAAGATTTTCCCACTTCTTGAGGCAGGCGTCTTACACATTTTGTTGACGTATTTGGCATAATTTCACGAACGTCTGCAAAGTGTTCTTCTGTTCATACAGATGGTCTGTTGTATAGAACCTGTTTCCCTAAACAGAGCCACGGTTCGTCTCAGGCAATGAAAAAGCGACGTTAGGAAAATTTTCGCAGAAATCGTCTAAATGCACAAACGCTGATTGTATTGCCACTCACCATTTAGTCTAACCCCGTCTCGAAAATACGCATCAACCATGAATTTCTTGTGCTGTTCTGTTAAACCCATTGCTTGAATTATTCAAGAAATTGGAGAAATTAGCAATGAATCAAATTATTTGTGACGACTGTTAAAGATAGCGGAATTGGTAGACATGTTAAGGTTAAACTGAGAAGATGGTGTTCTGTGAATATTTTCAAAACGTAAATACAATTTTGCACGCATACTTAGTAACTATTTGCAAAAAAATAAACCTTTAGTATTGTTGGTGATGAGATGTGCCGTTATGGAATAAAATTAATTTTTAATTTACATAATAATTTAATTGCACTGCCTATAGTGCATTTGTTAAAATGTTTTAATAAATCGTCGCATGAGAACCAGGTTATTCTATGTCCATTTTTTTTTCAAATTGAGATTTTATTATCAAAGTTTTTTATGTCCGAAGCTCTATCGACCAAACTATTCCATGTCACTCTGCGCCAATCGGTTCACTACTTACACAGAGTCGAACTTATACTATGTCCATATAAAGTTTTTCATGTTCGAGTCATTTTAGTCTATGTCTCCACCAGCCAATAGGATTTGGCCATCTGCACCACGTGAGGACATAGACTAATTTGGCATAAATATTTCTTTCATAACATTTTGAACAACGTGCACGTGTGTGCATATATTGTGTAGTATCCGTGTTTACAGTGTTTTTGGTCGTAAAATAAGTGGTAAAGTAATGAGCGACTCAGAAGAATCCCTTTCGGAACCTTACCATTACATTTATGCAACGTGTGCACAGAATACAATACAAAAAAAGAAGAACAAACATTAAACGAAAATTTAAATACAAAATACAATGGGCATATAAAAGCTAAGCTAGAAACTCGTGAAGAAAAAAAACAGGACATAGAAGCCTGTAAGAATGATCCGTCTACAGCCCTACTATGTTTTGATATGCAAAGTGTTTTAACATGCCCACAAACACAAATTTCAATATCATATTATAAGGAAAAGTACGCTGTGTATAATTTGACTGGTAATGACGTTGTTCAAAAGAACGGTCATTGCATTTTGTGGCACGAACAGTTGGGTGGAAGAAAAGGTATAGATATTGCAAGTGCTTTGTATGTTCTCATGGAAAAACTGTTATCGGAAAGGCCTAATCTAACAAAACTGATTTTGTGGTCGGATGCATGCGTGCCCCAGAATAAAAACTCGCACATGTCGGCAGCTCTATTGTATTTTTTAAATGGGCATCCTGAAATTGAGAGCATTGTTCAAAAATTTCACGTCCCAGGTCATAGCTGTGTCCAGGAAGTTGACGCAATGCATAGTACCCTGGACCGAAGTTTAAAAAAATTGGAATATTAAATCAAACCTTTATTATTTATAAATGACCTAAAACCCCAATAAACAAGAAAAAAAAAAATAAATAAAAATTGGAACTCCACAGTCCACTAGCTATTTATAAAGCAATAAAAAATGCTAGAGCAAGAAAGGCTTATCATATAGTCCAGATGAATAAAAATAAATTTTTGGATTTTAAAGCAATATTATTAAAATCTGTAACTTTGACAACAGTCCCGTACAAAACCTTAGTTCAGATTTCTTATAAGCATAATTCAAGCTGTGTTAAATACAAATTACATTTCTCCGATGAATATCCTATTATGGTATGAGTTTTTAAAACGAACAAGACAAGGGCATATAAAAGCTAAGCTAGAAGCTCGTGAAGAAAAAAAACAGGACATAGAAGCCTGTAAGAATGATCCGTCTACAGCCCTACTATGTTTTGATATGCAAAGTGTTTTAACATGCCCACAAACACAAATTTCAATATCATATTATAAGGAAAAGTACGCTGTGTATAATTTGACTGGTAATGACGTTGTTCAAAAGAACGGTCATTGCATTTTGTGGCACGAACAGTTGGGTGGAAGAAAAGGTATAGATATTGCAAGTGCTTTGTATGTTCTCATGGAAAAACTGTTATCGGAAAGGCCTAATCTAACAAAACTGATTTTGTGGTCGGATGCATGCGTGCCCCAGAATAAAAACTCGCACATGTCGGCAGCTCTATTGTATTTTTTAAATGGGCATCCTGAAATTGAGAGCATTGTTCAAAAATTTCACGTCCCAGGTCATAGCTGTGTCCAGGAAGTTGACGCAATGCATAGTACCCTGGACCGAAGTTTAAAAAAATTGGAACATTAAATCAAACCTTTATTATTTATAAATGACCTAAAACCCCAATAAACAAGAAAAAAAAAATAAATAAAAATTGGAACTCCACAGTCCACTAGCTATTTATAAAGCAATAAAAAATGCTAGAGCAAGAAAGGCTTATCATATAGTCCAGATGAATAAAAATAAATTTTTGGATTTTAAAGCAATATTATTAAAATCTGTAACTTTGACAACAGTCCCGTACAAAACCTTAGTTCAGATTTCTTATAACCATAATTCAAGCTGTGTTAAATACAAATTACATTTCTCCGATGAATATCCTATTATGGTGGAGTTTTTAAAACGAACAAGACAAGCTAACCAACAAGCGTTCTTTAAAAATTTCCCAATGCCTACAGTTCAGCCCCCACCTCCTAATCTGGCAGCAGATAAAATTAAGCACATTAGAAGCTTATCTAATCACTTTTCAGCAGTAGACTTGCAGTTTAGGAGATGCATTATAAAGAATTTTTAAGCATCTATTTCAAATTACTTAATATGTAAATTAAAGGTACGTTATTTTGTTAATCCTTTTTTGAATTACAATAAATATGTTACTTAACTATCACCGTTTTTTATTATCAGTAAAAAGGGTTGTGGACATGGAATAACTTTTTTTGCGAGTTAAATTTTTATGTAAAAAGCTATTTATTCTATGTCCGCAACCGCTTTTTTTTATGATAATTTTTCCCAGACAGTCAAAATGTTTAGTATATTTTTGCATTACGCACTTTTTATAAACCCTTAAACCTAACTAAATTTTACTTCTAGAAAAAAAAATAAAATTAAGATCTACCCAATAAAAGCTGATGAATTTTAAAAATGCTCTACTGTAAAGTTTTAAAAAATGGACATAGAAAAACCTGGTTCTCATGCGACGAAATGACAAGCCATTTGCAACTCCTGTTAAAAGTATGATTTAATATGTAATAATTAATGCAAAATTGCATTTACGTTATAAAAGTATTTCAAGAAAACCACCTTTACCGTTAAACTTTTAACATCTTCTGAAAACGCTAAAAACCAAGCGTAAAAAAAATCGTGTCAGTAACAGTCTCCTAAAATATAAATGTTGTTTTGGAACACTCTGTATACCTACAATGGAATGATAAATATAAAAACTGGCAGATGGTCTAATTTTCAATGTTGCGATAAAAAGCTTAAGAAAGGCGATTATTGTAAAGTTTATAGCTCCCACATCGGGTATTTGATGTTTATTTTTATTTTATAGAACAGACCAGCTATGATGTCATTTTGTTTCAGAAGATAACAATGTTTAAATTTGTTGGTTACTAAGAGAAACAAAATTAGAAAATGTTACTTTCTTGGCGGCTTTTGCAAGAATTTGCCGATCGATTTAACAAAATGTTTATATGTTAAAGCAAATACAAATTTTGCGGCTGGAGCTTGGAATATACACAGACTATTTCTGATTTAACAGAAATACAATCTGGAAAGCCCTGTTTACTTAACTGTGATTTACATGGTGGGTATACTGAAATGTAAACATAATTTAATTGCAAGGAGAATAAAAAGTATATAAAGTATTAATTATTAATAAATAATTAGGTTTACTCAAAACTTTTATCTTTGGATTTATCAAGAGAGTCGATAGCGGGGAAGGGGGTTAATACATTTTGACGGTATCTACCGGGTGATATATGGCTTAGTTGAACCAAAGAGTAGCAATTGGTTATGCTACTCTTTGGTTGAACAGGGAATCCCATGTGAATTTTGAGGTGGCTAAATATTGGCTCCCCTGTATATTTTAGAGAAAAATTGTATTATAATTTTTTGAAGAGGCCGATATAATAAACCCATGTGCCAAGTTTCAATAAATTTTAATAAGTCAATCCTAACTTATTCAATTAAATGTGATGGCAAAATTACGAAATTTTTATAGTTTAGTTAATATAGCAAACACCAGTAAACTATTAATTTGTCATTGACAAAACGAAAAGTAGCATCAGTGACGTTTTCATTGAAGATGCTTTAATTATATCTAAATATGAGCTATTCCATTAGGGAAAAAGTAACTATGATTAAGTGGTATTATACAGGAAAGCGTTTAAGAACAGTGTCTGAAATGTTTTCAGTTCAATTCCCTGATAAGCCTATCGATTCCATTTTATTAGTTAAACTAAATCATTAGTAAATTTGAGTCCAAAGGCAAAGGCACTGTAATAAATAACTGTAAATGCTCAACTCAGAATGTCAATAGAGCTGAAGAAAGGGATAATAGAGGTCTTGATATTTTACTGTACGTGGAGGAAAATAAAATGATCAGCACGAGGATTCTTAGGCAAGCCGTAGGAAAACATCAAACCACAGTGTCGCGCACTTTAAAAAAGCATAAAGATTTTTCTTACAAATATGAAAAACATCAAGAGCTACGGCAAGGTGATGAAGAACGGAGAATGGTATTCTGTTTTAAGGTAATGGAAAAAGCAAAAAATAATAGGGATTTTTTAAGAAATATTTGTTTTACCGATGAATGTACAGGGACATTTTTTGAAGTGTCTCACCCGATTGGCGATTTTCCTGCTGACTATAATAAAAAACGAACCACACATTTCCCAATGATTTTTGACAGGGAACCCGAATTTAATGTCAAGAAATGTATAAGTTCACAAATTTGACAGATACGACGCCATTTTGAATTTTTTTAAATGGCAACCCTCATAAATAACCACACGAGTAAATTTTCGAATCAAATAGTAATCAAAATAACCAAAGGGTACATACTGGATGATGCACCGCCAGACTGGCCATAGGAAATCACATGTAAATTTTGCTACCCTTAAATATTGGCTTCCCTATTCTTTTACCACAAAATTACATTCGACTTTTTTGAAGGTTCTCTTATGATGGACTCCCACGAATTTAAGGATTGTCTAATTAATAATCCAAATAAAAATTATTGAGAAAAGATTCTTCGTTAAATTCTTAATGATAATGTCAAATGTTATTAGTTTGAACATGACGTTATCGATATGGAGAAGAGGAAAACGGGAAGACAGTAAAATTATAAAGAGTTACTGAGCATTATAAATATTAAAATTTGTTAAAATTTAATATAGCATACTGATACTTTACCATTTTACTTTAGTTGACAACGTTTTATTTACATGTTACAACGAATTTCATTGATTGTGAAATTTGAATAATTAGTTGCTCAACTACGATGAGAAATTGTGATTTCGCAAATAATAAAAGTTGAGAAACGCTAGGTTAAAAGTAATAAGATAATGCAAGGGAGAATACTTAAATTTGTATGTAAGTTTATACTCTGACCAAAAGCCATAGAAAAAGGTAGGATATTATATAAACAAATTTCTTAAACCGAAAGTAAATTTCTGAAAGACAATTACACAAAACAAATAACAACGAATTTTAATTTCTATTTGTTAAACTAATAATTCTTACTTTTCATTTACTTCGACTAGACATGCAATAGGAAATCTCAATCATTCTAGTGGCACCCAACTGCTTTTTCTTACTTTTCCCAATAGTTGGTTTGAATAAACTAAAGTGCATAAAATATGTTAAAGAAAATAGTAAAACATTATGCCATTTTATGTGGCGGTAGTTTGTTCGAAGGGTTCAAAATAAAAACTTTTGTTTAAAGCCAATCACTATACCTAATAATAAATAATTATTCACTTTGTTAGAGGTTGATAATAGAAATCAAATAAATTTGTTTAAAAAAACATGTACTGTTTCTTGTTGTTTAAATTATATTATAATATGTGGGATAACGTTTTCATTAAGACACAAGTTACCAGCAAAAAAATTGGGGTTTTCAGCTTAGCGTAGATGGCTTGGTCACGGGAAATTATGTAACTGTGAAAAAAATTAAGGTGTTCAGCTTAGACGGTCCATTTATTAAAGGGGTGAGACACTTAAAAGACAAAATCGATGAAGGCAAAATAGGCACCCCGTATGTCCGAAACGGCCGAAAAGAAATATTAACAACTATAGGTTTTTGAAATCTAATCGCCAAGTGCAATTTACTCGTCTAATTTTTTAGGAGGGTTGCTATTTTTTTTTTTTTCTTTTTTTTTTTTTTTAGCAATAACTAGCCAAGTGCTAAATAAAGATTATTATTATTATTATTATTATTTAAATAAAATCAAAATGACGTCGTATCCAAGCACGAATCCAGTATCGAAATTTGAAATTTTTTTCCATTTGAGGTTTTTCATAGAAAAGTCTTCAGTATAGAATTTTCTATTATTTGATATTTAAGTTTTTAGTCGACGGAAAGCACAATCGGCGTCAATCCAACGTATCCCTATATTTTTGAATTATGAAGAGCCTGCCATGTTCAGTAATACAACTTTTTATATCTCACATGTGGCAGCATTGAACATTATTGTTCAATTGTACGAATCGATTCTGATCGAGATCTAGGGATTTTTAGCTTTCTTTGTTTCTTTGTTGGACTGGTCGAACAAAGATGATCCGGAGGAAGTGCTCGACCGCTTGGCGAAGAAAAAATCAAGGAAATTACTTTTTTAAGGTGTATGTTTTAGTAAAAATTTAGTACTGATTTAACTTTTGTTATTAACAGGTATTTTTTGTTGAACATTAAAAATGCTCAAACTTCTTTCAAACATAGTAGCTGTTTATTGTACACCTTGTACTGCATCTTTTTATTGCACTATAAATAATAATAGATTAAACGTCACATAATAATTTAAGTTTTAATGTGTGATTCGCTTTGCTCTGAATTAATTAAAATAAGTCCACATTTTTGAATGATTTTCGTCCTTGATTCCCCCCCCCGAAACGAATTTCTGGATTCGGGCCTGGTCTTATCTGTCAAATTTGTGAACTAATATATTTTTTGACATTAGATTCGGCTTCCTTATCGAAAATCATTGAGAAATGTGTGGTTTGTTATTTATTATAGTCAGCAGGAAAATCGCCAATCGGTTGAGACACTTAAAAAATGTCCCTGTACATTCACCCTCAACAACGAACCAAGTGCTCAAAATTGCCGGTACTGGAGCCAAGAAAACGAACATAATCTTGGCAACCTTACAGCAGTAACGTATTTGGAGATACAGTGCCCCAAACGGGTATTCAGCGATTTTGAACCGACCTGTATAATTTAATGAAATTTTAATATTTTATGTAAGCCAGCCAGAAGAGAGCGTAGAAATGAGATACGCTTTTCGCTTATTTGAGAGTTTACCCATTTTCTCCAATTTCTAAAAATAATTTATGCTTCTTAAGGACGCCCATGTTAACGCCCCGGAAAACGCTTTTATGCCTATACTAATACCGTCATTCTAAATTTAAATTTCTTTGAGGGCTAAAAATAAGTGAAATTACTGTACGGTGTAATGATGCCGGAAGGTACTTACAACTTGATTACAAATTACAAGTCATAAAGCAAGAAAAATGGAAAATACGACAACCCCAGAATACCTATTTCACAGGAACCAAGAGTTTCTTAAGAGTGTCCGGTATAATTTAATTTCTTTTATGAATGAGGATATTATTAGCTTTTATAATCGTTCCGAAATTATAGTTAGTTGATAATAATATAATCAAATGTATAACCCATATCTATAAAAAGTTTCACCTTTGACATTTTTAAAACTCATGCATTTTTTCCTCATATCTACTCCCATTAAACATTTAGATAAGCTGGTGCTGAATTAAAAGCAGATAAGTCCAAGTGAAAGGGCATATACTTTTTGATAGCGGCTTTGTTTATGTGGCACTAAAAAAACTAGGTCCTGAAATTGTCCCAAAGTTTTAATATTTCCTAAACAAGTACATTCAGCGTGTACAAAATAAATTAAATGAAACCTTACCTAGATCTTTTTCCGGCTATATTAAAAAAAAAAAATTTGAAACTACAGGGTACTTCAAAGTCAGTGCAGATTAGTTTTCGATTTGTTATCTAATTTTACGCAAAATTCATCATCAGTCAGGTTCCTTGTTTCCTGTACCCTAAATCCATCAGTTGAAATAATATAACGTTTTTCTTAATAACACAATAAATACTATAAATAACTAACTTCTTTAACAACAAACTTATTTAATTAAATGTTGGAAATGGCCTTTAATTGGCAATGTGTTAAGTTGTAATAAAATCTATTCATTGAATTTTGAAGCATAACCGGAGTTGTAATTCTCTTAGAACTTCAACATTGTTTTGTTTTGTTACATAAACTTAATTTTTTAGACCCCAGAGCACATAATCCATCGGCGTAAGGCCAGGAGATCTGGGTGGTCATTCTATTTCACCCATTCTGCCAATTTTTTCGATTCGGAAATGTAGTCTGGGTGGCAAACTTGCGTAAAGATTAATTTAGATCTTCTACTGGCTTTGGAAAGCACCCTATATTTTTTTTATTGAGACAATTTCGAAATATGGGTAGGTCCAGGATTTTTGAACACAGTGTATACATAGAAGTAAAGGTAACTAAATACATAGTAATACAGAAAAGCGGCTTTCGAAGCAATTTTGAAACACTTGTTATCACTGCAAAGGAAGTGGCTCATATCGTTTTGTCTGCCAGTCTGTCTATACATTTCCGCCAATCTCGAAAACCACTAGACAGATTTTGATGCATTTTTTGAGACAGAGCAATAGAAATGTTCCAGCTAGTGGAAAGACTAAAAAGTCACAAACATTTTTTTTGCTATTGGCATGGTTACAGTTTAGTTTATCCGATAGTCTACTTTTCCAATTTTTTTCTATAACAAATTAGGGTTACTTTGACCCGAGAGTATGCCATATACTTACCGGATACCCTGTATAAAAAAAATTAGCAATTTATTAACTTTTCGAGACTTTAGAAGAAAACCTTTAAAGGTTTTGTCAAAGTGTACAGAATCTTTGGTTTTGAGCTAAAATATTAGCGAACCAGGACTAGGTCGGGCAAGCCGACCTTGCCATAAGAAAAGAACTTAAAAATTCCAGGCATTAGGATAGGCAACCAAACATACACCCTACAATAAATATGTGAACATTTCACACACCGTCAGAAATGGCAAAAATAGATTTGCCGGTAATTTCAAGGTTTGTTTAAACCCGACCAAGACCGTACCAGTACAGTCCCCCGAACGGTCGCACAACTAATTTACCATTGCAACAGTCGATTGCTAAGTTCGGGTTGTAGAAAACCTTTAAATAAAGTAAGGTTAGTTAGTTAGTTATTGTTATTGTTCGTTGGATTATACTCAATAATTATCGGTTGATTGTTATTATTCTTGAAAGAAAATGAATGAATTAGTGTAAAATAAGTCAGGGTAAGTGTGGTTTGTTACAAAACAAAACTTTTGGCTTGGTTTAAATGGTTGTTTAGGATTAGGACCTCAGGTTAGTGTTTCAAAATTTAAATAAAATATCTTGTTTGGACGGACGCACCACGCAATGACATAAAAAACCAAGTTGAAACTGAGGTAAAAAGGGATCCAATTCATTGTATTTTCGTATTTTCTTTCATTGCATGAACAATGTAAAATAAGATAAATCAATAGTCATGTCCGACGACCACTAAAATGTTGAATTTAATTAACATTGTTTTGTTGGCCATAATATGAATTTATTTTTCCAATCAAAAAACAAAAACAAAAAACATTTTTTATATGATGAAGGAGGTATTTGTTGGAAAATCTGTTGTCAATGCTATCAGTCATTTTTTTTAACATATACATAACCCCGTTAGAAATGCAAGGCTGATCCACCATATTTGGAAATTGGGAAAAATGTATTATTTTATTTAAGTATAACGGACCTATAACAATTTATTGTATAATGGAAATTTATAAATGATTGTCATGTTCACCCAAAATCTCGGTGTCAAATGAGCCAGTCCTTTCGCGTCTAAAGTTTTAACACGCTTTATAATATCACATTAATCTATATTTATTTTATTAGTAGTTATGTTATCTAAAGAAATAAAAATAATATACCGACTCTGGCGCGGGTCCAGGGGTGTCATGACATGACCCTTCCGATTCCCTCTTAAAGAAAATGGTATACTACATAATATTATCATGAATAAAGAATGTGTGATTTACAGTGGCGTATTTAGGATTGTGACACGGGGGGGGGGGTTCACTTATGATCCTTAAAAAAATGCGCCGCAGGCAAAATTTTTTTAGGTGCCACGCCCTTTTTTGGACTGTCTAAACTTACAAATTTTACGTTTTGATAGCCCGGCTCAAAAAAAACGTAGAAATAAAGCAATTTTTAAATATAAACGCCAATATTTGCATTTGAAATATTAGTTTTTTGAAGGTATGTATAACGGTATAAGTACCTACTATTTTACTCACCTGAATGAGAAAACACGGAACAAAAAATAAAATTCAACCATTATTAAACTAAAAGACTGGAAATAGAGTGGTAATCCCTAAACATCTGGAAAATTTGAAATAATGTTTCATGTTATTTATTGCAAATAAATGAATGTGAATTTCAGTTTTCTTTACTACTGAGTCCACGGGGGGGGGGGTCCGGACCCCCCCCCCCTAAATACGCCACTGGTGATTTACATTTTTAAACCTACCTTTTTGCATAGAAATAAGAAAAAAATGAAAGTGAAATTTAATAAGTTATCATTTGTTCAAGGCAAGTATTAGAATAGTAGACAAAACCGAAATTTGGACGTGGTCTCCAAGAATGTTCGCCTGCGGTGCTTCTTTCGCACCTTCAGCTCTCCTTAACCCTCCCTAACATTTTTCCCTAAAACCATGCCTGTACCGAACTGCTGAGCCGCCACTGGGACAGAGTTACCGAATGTTTTTTGCTGTTTCAGTTGACTTTAGATTAAGTAAGTATACACTAATGGTATTTTCTATATTTTGATAAAGAGTCGAGAGTTTCTCGTATATGAAAACAAATAAATACGTGGGTGTTTTATATACCTTTTATGTATACCGACCTATTTTTAGAATTGTGAAGAGTTGCTATTGTCGTGAAAGTACCTACAACAACTGCTTTACTGCATTTCAAGTAGATTGGGTTATTCTTTAAGACCAGATCATAGAATTTGATTGTGATTGCACTGCGATATTTATGATTGAATAAAGAAAACTATTGACAGACTTACCTGTATCACAGAAAATAATAAGATATATTATAATTTAGCACTCTATAAGTGGTACACCTTAATTTTATTAATTATTTAACTATTCAATAATTTACCGGAAAATTTGATGATGTTGACTGATGCCCCTAATACATTTAATTTCAACAAAAACTAACATTCTGTTAAAAGTTTATGGTTTTGATTTATTAGCAATTATTTTGCACTGTTTACGTTAATTTAAACCACCTAGCAATAATTGTAGTAATAAAATTTTCTAATATGTAATTTTTTACTATGATAGAATGGGCATTTCTGCAGCGCTTGGAATATACCGGGTGTCATAAAGCCATACTACAGTAAATGTTTTACATCGTCAGAGAAGTCAGAAAGGGACTTGCCACCATACTCGTTGGGTCAAAATTTTGACAGGTGTTAATTTTGCAGAGCTGAAAACTGATTTTTTAAATACTCTGGTCATTCCTCTTTGAAAAAGGTACTCTACATTTGTTTCAATAAGATTAGCCGTTTTCGAAGAAAATACATTTTTTGTATAACACGTTATTAAAATAATAAATCAGAATACTACAATAAAACAGCAGTCGTTTTTATTTCGTTAGCAATATGTTATTGACAACACTTTTCTAAGTCGTCTGATTGGTTGAGTGCATAAAACTTAAGTAATGGTGGATTATTCCTATAGTGAATGTGGACATGCATCTGGTTTATGGACAAGCACTCGACAATTATGTGAAGGCGAGAAGAATTTATTCTGATAAATCAACGTTTACCGTACCGAAGTACTTTTGAAAGGGTTGATCGTAGCTTAAGAGAAACAGGTAAAAAGTCAAGTGGAATAAAGAAAAATGCTAAAAGTAGCTAATCTTTTGCTTAGGGAGATTTTTTGGCGCATCGCGATGCAGGAGGGCCTCCAAGAAAAGCACAGAACCCGTAGTTAGAGGAGGAAATTCTGGATGATATTGCTAAAAATCCCTCTTATAGTATAAGAAGGCTCTCGGTTCAAGAAAAAGCTACATGACATGTCTACCGCTGATTATCCTGCAAGAGTCTACTATATGTATAGAGGTACAGAGGGCTCCCATTTTGAAAATTTGCTGAAATAAACAAGAAGAAGCAAATCTTTAACATTTTTAACATTCTTGTGTTTAAGTGATTTCCGAAATGTTAATTCCTTTATTCGGCACACTTCGATTTGGACATGTATGAGAATAAATTTTTCTTGCATCCACACAGTTGCCGAGTGCTTGTCCATAACTTAGATGCGTGTGAGCATTAATGAGATGTAATAATGAGAAATGTTATTATTTTTATACGAGTTATCAGTTATGTTGTTATTCGACTAGTTACTGTGTTTAAATAACTTATGTTAATAAACTTGATTATTAAATAAGTCAATGCTTAAACGTGTTATACAAGAAAGTTACTTTCTTCGAAAACGGCTAATTTTATCAAAACAAATGTGGAGTACTTATATCTTTTAAAGAGGAATTACCAGAGTATTTAAAAAATCAGTTTTCAGCTCTATAAAATGACCTCCCTGACAATGTAAAACATCTTATGAAACCTTTTGCATGTTTCGCTAAATTGAATTGTCATGATCTAGGCTATTTTAACATCCCGTTAATATAGTAGATTGAACATAAAGAAAAATATTATTCATCCATCCTAACCGTTATAAAACTAGAAGAGATAAGCCATGTCGAAGATCACGTTTATTGGGTCGCTGTCCTCAAATTGTGATTTTGTTACCGAATTGTTGGATATACGAGGTGGTTATAAAAGTTTCAGATGTTAAAAATTGATCCCTATTAACTGCCATATCATTTTTTCTTGTTTCCGTGGTGATCCATGGCAAGCAGTCCTGAATGCTTGCCATGCGGCAACTTTAAAGATTTCATTTGATGGATAATTTGATGTATCTTTATCATATCCAGACAGCCCAAGTTCTTCTCCTACGAGATTTTCTATCCCAATTAAATTTTTATTAGTGACTCATTCAAATGTTGGCCCAAAATCCATTGTTCGGAAATAAAACTTTATTTAGTGGTCGAGCAAGTTTTTAGAAAGATGCCGTCAGAAATTTTCATAACAATCATTTTTGAGTAGAAGTGAACCCCCATGCTTCAATTGGAAGAGGAACTCCCAGTGCTGTTAAAAGAGGTAACGCCTGTCCAGAGATATAAGAAAGTTACACTTTGCCTTTGAATGGAATTATTCAAGGGTGGCCATAAACAAACAATGAATTAACAAATAAATGCAGGTAAATTATGGCCCGTACTTAAAAATGTCTTAAAGTAAACTGCAAATTCGGAAGACGTAATTCCATTATTAAAGTAATAGTTTGGTGATTTTAAACCGATTTTTACCTGATTCAAAATGAGAGGGTTAATCACATAAAACAAATTATGTTCTAAAGACTGCACCTATATATAGCCACTCTAGTTAGTTTTAAGCTTAGTAATTATTCTTACTTCGTGTGTATTACAGCGTTTGTTTAATCGTGTGTGAGTCATGGAAAATATGTGCGAGCCCAATGTATCTCAGGAAATAGCCCCGTCGAAAAACAGAAAACACTTTTCTGTGGAAACTAAGGAATTTATAAACAATGTTTATTCAACTCTCATTGAACGTGCGGTCAGCAAGCAAGCAGCGTTAGAAGAAACGGCCACATTAACAAAAATTCCAACATCAACTGTATGGAAAATTGTGAATAATCCCATTCTAGCGAGGAAAAAAGAACCGATACTGGCATTTTCTCGAAGGTAGATGGAAGTGATCAAGATATAATACGGCGTAAAATTTACAAGTTATACGAGGAACAAGGCGTGCCTACATAATACTAGAAAATTTAATTAAGAGGCTTGAAAAAGATGAAACCGGCGTTAAATGTGACAGAACAACGTTATGGAAGTGTATCCAACACATGGGTTTTAGATTTAAAAAAATTAACAAAAGACAAGTTTTAATGGAATCCAGTAGGATTCGGGAATGGCGATCCGAATATCTACAAAAAATTAGGATTTACAGAAACCTGGTTCGACACACATGATACCCCGGAAAAGGGTTGGGTTGACTCAAGCGGCAAGTGTAAAACAAGCGCGCCATCAAAAAGAGGTAAACGAATTACGATTTTGCATGCTGGATCTAAAGTCGGATGGATTCCAAATGGACTTTCTCTGTCTGCAAAAAACATTAAAGATTATTTTCTGGATTAAGTACCATGAGGACACCACTGCTGAGTTATTTGAAAATTGGTTTAAAAACAAGCTAATTCCAAGTATACCTCCGAATAGCGTAATTGTAATGGACAATGCAAGCTACCATAGTAGGCAGTTGACCAAGACCCCCTCCTCAAATGACACAAAGGCAACAATCCAAAACTACATGTATGATAATGACATTTATTTTCAGGAAGATTACACCAAAAGGCAATTAATTGAGGTTTTATAAAGTTCAAAACTACAAAAGGAACACTTCTGTGATAATTATGCAAAAAATCTAGGGCATTACAGTTTTAAGGCTTCCACCATACCGTTGTATATTTAATCCCATCGGACATGTTTGGCACCAACTGAAATATGCCATTCGTCGTAACAATATTTCATATACAAATTCTGTTACACATGTTAAAAAAGTGGAAAAATCCTATATCGATATAAACAATATAGCACAAATAATAATTAGAACAGATGATGATAGCGATAGTGATATTTATATATTAAGTGAATAATAATTATAAGTACCGAATAATTTGTATAATTCTGTAATCATAAATATAATTTTTAATAATAAAGTAACGTGTAATTTCACATTTAAACATAAATAAAATATTATTTAATATCTTACTTATTTTTATTACAAACCATTCTTAAATTCTAAGCAAAATACGGACCTGTTCGGCCATATCTCAATTTTACAGCTGGCTCGAGTCTTTCCTAATAGGAATCAGTTAGTCACTTTCTTATATCTCTGAACAGACTTTACCATTTTAACTAAGAAATCAATTGTGCTTTATGCATGATGGTGCACTGCCACATTTCAGTTTGGTGGTAAGGGAGTTTTTAAATCAACAACCGTTGGATAGGTCGAGGTGGACCTCTGCCATGGCCCCCTAGGTCCCCGATTTTAAATTGTCTAGATTATTTTTCTGGGACATTTAAAATTGTTGGTGTATCAGGCTCCTATCCAGACAGAGGAAGATTTGAGGAACAGTATTATAGCTTCATGTGAAATAATGCTCAACACTCCTGGGATATTCGAGAGAATTCGTCAGTCTATGAGACGAAGGGTTGATTCTTGCATATAAGCCAGAGGAGGTCATTTTCAGCAGTTCTTATAATTTTTTTAAGGCGGCGTATATTTCCCTATTTTTAGAGAATTCAGATAAAAAGAACTAAACAGTAGTATTGAATAAAAATTGGTACGCGTGTTAGGTTCCTCAGGTCTTAAATTTCCAATATGTCTTGTTTGATTCTAAACTACAAAAAGATAAATTAGAAAACGATGACAGAGACGATAAAAATGAGGGGATCAAAAAGAACGGGGAGTCAAAATATGATATCAATATTTATACAGGGTATCCCAAAAAAGAAGTTGAAGAGAGTTAGCATATTAAAGATTTTCAGGACAAAAAAAATAACTTTTTAAAGGGGTGGCAAATTAGAAGAAAATACCCTGTACATACAATAAAAGCTAGATCTGGTTTACAGTGACAGAAAATAGAAATACATACACCCAATTTTTGAAAACTTGACTGAAAATCACCTTACAAGAGTTGTGTGTAGTCCTGCAAAGCTTTATTTTACATCTAATAAAAAAATTTGGCTCGGTATCTTCCCTTCCGTGTTGATGCTGAGGAAATAAACCAAATGATTGTGCCTTCTGTGTTCTAAGTTAAATGTTTTTTTGATCTAAGCCCCAGAAATATTTCGCATTTTTAATTGAAAAAGGAATTAATGATGTTATCAATAGGTACATCAAATATCCTTTAATACCTAACACTGGATGAGAAGGAAAAAAGAAGACGAGTGGTTTCAAAGCCCTTTTTAGGATAAATACTTATTTAGGTCATTATTTTATTAACTACATTACTACATGTAACAGGCGTAGGAATTTGCATACACAAAATAGTAACCAATCAATAAATTGATAAATTAATAAAATCTTTTTAGTTTTATTCATTTAGGAATCTAAAATTTTAAAACATTATAAAAACATAGGATAATGCCGCATGTTTGCAAGCGATCGATATGCATATAAGATCCAGGTTATTTACCTCTCGAATGCACCTCCTTTATACTACAAACTCGGCATATGCACTTCGTAAAGTCTAATAAAACAGTATCAAAAGCACTAAAAGCACACAACTGCAAGACACAACACAATCTTATGTTTCATACTAACTTATCATGCGTTTGTTTCACTACTAAACTGCTAAACAACAAAAAGCAATCGTCAAAGCTTTGTAGTGGTTACGTCTAGTACGGTACGGTCTGTATTCGCCTGGTACTGAGTGATGAAATCTTTATGGTATCGCCGCATCGTGCGGGAACTTTTCGAGAAGAGCAAAGGACCATCGAAAATTGTACCTAAAGTTACTTACCAGTCAAAGACGGACGCTCTCCCGCTCTCTATTGAGTCGAGCACAGCACACAGTACACTATTTTTAGTCAGGGATCGACTTTGCTACAGATTATTAGTGAAGAATGTTTAAGTTTATATTAGGTCTCCCTCGGCACGCTGGTTCATTAAATTTATCTCGACGGCTGCACTGGAATCTTGGGGAACATGTGTGGAACACTTGTCACAATTTTTATGCTTTCCAGCGTTCCTGCTTCTAATGGTCAGATGCTGTCGATAAAGATTTACTTGTCATTAAAATTAAAACAACAAATGCTTAAATTACATAACATTAGAGCCGCCATGTAATTTATTTTTAACGTTTTCATGGAGTAGGTACTCTTCTTTGCAGTACCGGATTTGCGCGTTTCTTGGGTGTAGATCATAGGGTTTCTGTAACCTAAACTATCATAGGGATAATAGGTATCGATGTGATATTTTTGAATTTTGCAATAATTGATAAATCCGGCACTGCAATTCCTTGTACTTACTGTATGTGACACTAAGGGTGGCTTTCTCAAAGTTTAACCCTAACCAGGGGATTCAGTACCAATTAAACTAAACCACAATCTATATGGTTTAAACTGGAAACTTTTTCGAATTATTGAGTAAAAAACGACATTTGCTATAAATTTGAGGAAAACGTTAGTGAGGAAGATAAAGACTTCTTTAACAAAACTAGTAATATTAAAGATTAGGAATAAATATGTTTTAATGACAATGACGATACATTTGCGTGTAACAATAAGGTATTGTAAAATGACCATTCTAATTTTAAAGGTTGATAAACCAAAGACTAACCCCTGGTTTAAACCACAAAATAATCTACAATTGAAAAAGTCACCCTTAGAGTGAGGATGGCAAACAAGGGACACTGGTAAATTCAGAAGTTCAGGTTAGATCATACATTTATTATGGCTTAATGAAGTGGATCTGATGAAGACCACTTTTAAGAGACACTCAAGTTGAAATCATCGCAGATGCAAATTTTAGCCACACATGATCAACATACGCTCCATAAATTGATTTTGCCACTGAGGGCACCATAAGAAACATTAAACACTACAATTTAAAATAAATACGAAATAAATGGCGAAATAGTTATTGTAAGTGTAACTGGCCCAAATTTTTTGCTGTTGTAGCATTTAATGGGCTTGCCACCCAGCACTGCTGAAACAACTTAATGGTCTAGCCCTCAGATAAGAAAAAGTAGAAGTAGAGACCTAAAAGAAATGGGCAGTTTTTTTACATTTGATGATCTAAAAAAATATTATACAAACAAATACTTTTTTAGAAGGTATAACACACAATAACTCCAGAAAAGAAATGTTGCTATTTACAGAAATATCCTCACTATTTCGTTACAAAACTTAATATGTAATTATAATTAAAAATCGAAAAGCTTTGAAATCAGGCAATCAATATTTGTCAATTTCGTCATATATAGATAAATTTTACCGAATTTATTTTAACCTTTCTACCCATTCACTCAAAATTATTACCTAATTAGAAAAGTGTAATAAAAAAATCATTGCCCTTACTGACCACATCACTAATTAGCTCACTATGCTAATTAATGATATGAAAACTGTTTTAGGGCTATAAGTGAGTAGAATATAATGCTAAATACATCATAGAATATACCTAATATTTTCTAGGCTACCCTGTATTAAATAAATAGGCCTGTAACCAATGCTATTGATCTTAAAGAGTCACGTAACCACTTAATCAAAAAATTATTGAACTATGATTACGATTGGGGATGGCGACCCGCGTTTGACCTCCGACACTGTTTTATCACAATATTTTTTGTATGTTAACGTTTAGCCCGCATCGCGTGGCGACTACTAAAATGAACTAAAATAGGACATTTTTCCTCTAATCTCAGCTGCAACTTCCTCTTTCTGTGTGGGGGTCTTTGATAAATTTACATCCGGCTAAAAATTATGGTTTTTTAGATTTTTAATAATGGATCACAAACTTATTTGTGTAAATGAATATTTAGGATACGATAGAGAAATTAATTAACGTCCAATTACACATTATGTTCACTGCAGCTTCTACCAGGAACCAAAATGACCTTGCTGCAGACCAATGTAAAAACTTGGTAAAATTATGAGGAACCAGAGGCTGAAATATGTTTTCTGAATAATTTGAATCCCTATTGAAAAAGTACCAATGTTAACCAAATAAGAAATAAATAAATTGACAAACTCGTGTTTTAATAAATATTTTAAATGATTTTTGGGAATAAAAAACTTATAATTTATTTGTTAATTATAATTAATTCATTTCTATATAATCAGTAGCGTATCTATAGCTCCCCCCCAACTGGAAATAAGCTCCCTCCCCCTCTCAGTCTCAGTCCGATTGGTGTTCTAAAGGCAGATTTTCACCACTTGCGGTATTGTTTATTGAGAGAGATATACAAAAAATAGATTTAGATACAGTAGTAGATAAATAAGCTTTCAAACATAGAAACCATTTTTTAGTGGTTTTTGAGATTGAAATAATCTAAAAAAAAATGTACTTAGGCTAACTTTGCCTTATAAAATATCTAATAAAAAGTGTTTAAATAATGTTAGCGCGACAATTTTTATGATATCATCAACTTGCCAACAATATTATGTAGGTATAAAAATCATTGCATATTATATCATTTCTTAAAAATTTGATTTATTCTCAAATCAACTTTATCTTAAGGCCCCCCAAGGTGTACAAAATCTTCTTAAATATATGAATTATATATATTTCTGACCGCAGTCAAATTGCTTTCTGCAAACTTGCAATGTTATTTTAAACCCAAGCTACTATGTACAAGTGCATGCTCGTATAACTGCATAATTACTCAGCAAAAAAAAAACAGTTTAAAGCCCTTTTTATCTGACTTATATGAAGGTGATTGTCTTGAAGAGTCAAGTCATCGAAAATAATGCGAAACTCGGAAGCTGTAATCTTGAAACCAGGCTCATATATTCATAAATGAAAATGTTTAAAATTTGGTAGGTAACAATAAATTTTCACAAATAATTAAAAATGTTTACAATCCTGCAAATAGCAAAATAGACCCAAGCTTTATCTACAACTGATTACCACAGTATGATTGAATCCTTATGGTGCTGTTTTCCGCTTCGGTTTTTTTTTTTGTTGGATGATTGTCACCACTATGTTTTATATAAACTCTCACCGAATTGCTTTGCAGGCGACATCTTGAGAATCAATTCAAGCTTCATTTTAAAACTTGGTACTCTTCTAGGAAGCTTTTAATATTAAGTACAATACCCACTAGAGGTCGCTAGCGATGTCCAATTCTCATATCAACTCGGGTCTTATGATACCGCCTTTATGGCATTAAATTTCAGTTTGTATAGATCGACCAAAATATGAAAAAATTAATAGATTGTAGGGTTGTCGATGCCAATCCTCCCGATTTTCCAAAATATCTCCCGCCTAACGACTGAAAATGAGTGTTCTTGTGTTCCTATTCTGAGTTCTGAATAAGAGTAGTTACATCAATACATTTGTTTAAATTAATAACGTAAGATAAAAAGGGACGTCCTTGCAGAATCAATAACTCATGTCTTGAATTATTACTCTTGAAAGGTAACCTAGGTAAAAGGTGAAGGAAAAATAGAACTGTTAAGTTTTGAAGTTTTTATTTTTAAGAAAATTACATTATTTTCATTGTCATTGCATAATACAAAATTTAAAAAAAAACCTAATAAAACAAAGAACCTAAAAATTATAAATTTAAACTAAATGAGAGACGTGTCCTGTCCCTGCACCTTCTATTTTCAAACATGTTCTCATTCTTCTTTTTACAGAATCAAAAACATTGGTCAGCAGTTGGAATAAGGCAAATATTTTAAATTGAACTCACTAAATGCTGTCATATAATGTTGTAGGAATTCCTCAGAGTAGTATTATAGGACCACTTTAATAAATCAATAATTAATTACCAATGAAGATAATGCAATCACGAGTTTTGCGGATGATACAAATTTATTGGTAGGACAACAAAATGTTGAAGAATTGATCCATGATAGTAGAAATTTGTATTTAAAAGCAAAACAGTAGTTTTAGAAAAATCGATTAGTTGTAAATTATGTAAAAACTAACATTATTACTTTTAATGATAAGGATGTTAAAACTGTAATAGAAACAAAATGTGTGGGTGTTATTATTGAGGGAAAAAGCTGTTACAAAAATTAAATCAAATATGTTATGCTTTTAGAGTCACAAGCAAGTACTTGGATAATTAAAAAAATATCTTAAAAATCAAGTACAATGCGCTGATCAGATATGGGATAATTTTTTGGTCAATCGGTTCTGATACAGAAATAATTTATAAAATACAAAAAAGGGTATTAAAGATAATCCTTGTAGCTGTAGACAAGCTTTTGAGTTTTTAAGTCAAAATGACTATTAACTACATATGGCAGATATTTATTTAAATGCACACTGTACTCGCTGTAGTTAGAGTTAACAGGCTATTGATAATTTGGACCTACACAATTAATTTGTAGTTCTTTATTTTAATATTTTGATCGTTGCAAGGATCAAAGATTGGCATAAGTTTATGGTATCCAAATGACAAAAAGTTACCCAAATAATCATCATCTATCTATCTATATCATCCGTTATAGATACAGAAAAGTGTAGGTTATGTACATATTTCACCAATCTATATACTTAGGTACTATAGGTACAGTAACATTTTCTAGGGAGCTAAACAATGGCACAGGAGAAGGAGATTGTTGAGTGTGAACATGCCTTAAAAAATAGGACACTGTAATTGGTAAATTTCATGGAGTCTGATTGACGTGTATTGATTTTTCAGATTTGATAAATATACGTTCATATGTAAATCACAAGTATATTTTATTAAAACAGAAATTGCTCAAGTTGTTTGATATACTCACTACAGAAACAGCGCAGAAAATAAAGTTTTGTTAAGTGAAAGAAGAACGACTTCTTAAAAAATATTAATTCATAACATATAATACTAGAACATTAGATAATATATTATCCCAAGCACAAGTTGTCTATGACATAGAAAAATTCATCGTAGATGTGCATAAGAATAATCAATAATATGCCCAACAATATATAAAAATGCTTGAAAACTTATATCAATTCAAACGAAAAACAAAGTAACTCTTTGTAAATCTAAAACCTTACAGGCTGAAATCCGCTGGAAGATTATTTTAGTAGCTGCAGGTTTACAGGTAATAGTAGAGACAGGCCCGGATTATCCATAAGGCACATTAGGCACTTGCCTATAGGGCCTACGAAACGCGAAGGGCCTACGATCATAAAATATAATAAAAATAGTCACGCAATTATTTTCGATGGCAGAAAGTTAGTTTTGTTCAATAAAAAGCTAAAATTTCTAAATTATTTTGTAAGTTTTTTTTTAATTGACAACTTTTGGCCATATATTAAATATGATGTTTTTAACTTTATCTGTAAAAACAGCGACGTCAGCGACTTCATCAGGGCATGGACATCCATTGGGCTCTTCAAACGCATAGAAATGTTTAGGAAACCACTTAATTTGTAAATTTTGTTATTTCTTGGTAAAATTAGGGCGTGGCACCCAAAAAATTTTCGACTGCGGCGCATTTTTTTTCGCGACCCCTTAGTAAACTTTCCCGAATTAAAATCTAAAATTCACCACTGGTGCCTAGGGCCTACGAAACATTTAATCCGGGGCTGAGTAGAGAAACAATAATAGGAAGGAAAAATTTGAGGTGACGCTATCTCATTTCTTGTTGTTATATTGTATGTACTGTAGTGATATGCATTGTAATTGCTAGATCTGAAATAGAGTTGGGTTATGGTAATGATTCGTTCTTCGAAAAATTCTTTCGAAAAATTTAAATTATCAGGAGTTAGGTGAATTGGTGCGCCGTCCTGCTGGGAGTAGCATCTTTTAATCGTCTAATTTTCTAAAATTTCGTGACGGTATCGCGCCAAATTTATTTTCAGAACTCCACATTCTCATTTGTTGAAAATCTATATTTTAAATAACCAAAGCTAAAAAGGTTGAACATTGCATTGACAGCGGATTGTGGTTTGATTCCAATTCTTGGACTGAGCTTAGACGATAAGCGTGCATGTCACACTTCAGGATTTTATTGCAGGTTCCGTAGTTTGGATTTAAGTAGTTGCTGGCTTAAACGCCTAATAGGGCTTAGTGGGTGTGCATTTTGTGCAGTTGGAACTTTGAATCTCCCACTGTCTTCGTTTCTATTCACACTTCCTGTTTCTCTAAGCAAAGCCACAGATTTAGTCGAAATTTGGCGAAACTGGTCGATGAAGTTATGTGTAAAAATTCGGTTTGAAAATCCTGAATGGCGTCCCGTGTTAAATAAACCTACTAGCCATCAACCGTTTCACCGTTTGTAAAGTTACATAAATGCATTTTATTCTGCCGTGATTATAATATTAAATTTTCTGACAAATAGAAGTTCAGAACATGACAGTTCTATTTTTCATTCAGCATTACCATTAAGAAGCATCCAAAAAGCCAGAGAATAAAACAGAAAATATCATGTAATAGGAGAAGAAGCGAAAATGTGGTAGGTAGATATAATCAAAAAAATGGTTGAATCGCTATTTTTATAAACGATGTTAATAAAAGTTCATCTTCCGAATAGGACTATGAATAAACAGTAACAACAAACTATTATTCGATTTTTGAAAATACTTTGTTTGTAATTATATGTATATTATTAGGGATTTACACATGTAACTAACCTGAAGTTTTTTTTTGGGCAACCTGTATTAATACAGGTATCATATTATTTGACTTGTTCTTTTCTCATTCTTTTTGGTCCCCTGCATTTTTATCGTAACTGTCATTGTTTTCTAGTTATTGGCGGAAATAGCCGTATATGCAAACCAAGTATTATCCAAGTAACAAAATTAAAAAAAAAAGTAGTTGACTGAGACAGCTCATATTTTATTTTCCGTTTATTAACGTTTTGACGTTTAGTGTCAAATAATTTTGTTAGTTGATGTTTCCAAAGTTAGTTAGAGCTATTTAGTGATGGTCGAGTTCACAAACCAAGAATATGCCGATACGCATTTTATTTATAGTCTATTGCCAATGAGAGTTCCTTTGAAGTTAAACGACTCTATCGGCAGCATTATCCAAATCAGTGATTCACAAGCTTTTGCACAAGTACCTACACATTCGACTATATGAAAATTAAACTTTCAAGAAATCAAATAACCATGATTTTTGGGCAGAAGAGAATCCTCAGGACGCGATAGTGGAAAGTCATTTCCAGTATCAGTTTACAGTAAATGTGTGGGCTGGCATTATTAGAGACTATTTGGTGGGGGCCATTTTTCCTGCCAAGAAGATTAAACGCCCTGTACATTAAATTTGTTAGTTTAAAAATGAAAATTACGTAGCAATACCCAATAAGCCCGAAGCATCTTACCAAATAATGTAAAACTGGTGATGATCAGATGATCCCAAGTTTTTTAAAGCAGATTATAATAAATTAAACAATTATTTTGAACATCTCGATTGGAATATGCTGTTGGGCTGCAATTTATCTATAGACAGGATGGTTGAGTGTTTTTACTCAATTGTATACGTCGCCATTAATATGTTTGTACCTAATAAACTCGACAGTGCACTTATATTTCCGACTTATTATTCGCAGAAAACGATTAACCTCATCAAGGATAAAAATAGGGTATACGGTAGACTCAAATCTACTAAAAGTCATACTTTATTAAGTGAGTATAGGAATCTGAGGGCAAGGTCCAAGCAGCCCATCAGTGACGATTATAGTAAGTTTATATCTTCTTCCGAGAATAATATTTTAAACAATGTAAAGTCGTTTTGAACTTATCTAAGGTCTAAACGGGTTATTGCAGGCTATCCTGAAGAAATGTGTTACGCTGATTCCATATCATCTAATCCCAATGAAATAGCTAATATGTTTGCAGATTTTTTTCAGTCTGTTTATGTACCGGGGGATGGGTCGGCGTTGTGTGACAATAGACTTCTTCCTGAAACTAATATCAATCTATGTATGATCAATATTGATAGTGATCTAGTTTTTGACAAGTTGGTTGATTCGGACATTGGTAAGGGAGCCGGCTTCGATAAAATTCCACTCGTATTTTTAAAAAATTGCAGTCCGACTTTATCTCTACCACTTAGTTTTATCTATCAAACTTCTCTAAATGTCGGTATATTTCCCACAATATGGAAATTTTCCGTCGTAACCCCTTTATTCATAGATGGAAAGCGTTCAGACGTAAATAATTATCGACCTATTTCTGGATTATCGTGCATGGCTAAGATCCTGGAATCCATAGTGACAGACAGAATCTTTGCATCAGAAAATCAACATGGTTTCTTTTCGGCAGATCTTGTCAAACTAATTTATGTACTTACAGTGACTTCATTTCTACTGCTCTTGATGACGCTTAATGAGAGGATGATACAATGCTGGCAGTTTAAAAATGTCCAGGCATTGAAGAAAATGTACTCATTGGTGCGAAGTCATCTAGAATATTGTTGTGTAGTCTGGGCTCCTCTATATCAGGTCCACATTAAACGGATTGAGCGGGTGCAATCGAGGTTCATGAGCTTTCTGTTGCATAGACTGAGGATTGATCGTTCTGCGCTTTCTTATAGGGACCGCTTGAGCCTTGTATGGTTGGATAGCCTGGAGATACGCAGAATAAGGCTCACCCTGGTATTCGGCCATAAATTCTTGAACAACTTGATGGACTGCTCGGAACTTTTGTTTTTGCTTGACTTTAGAGTACCATGTCGTTTGACGAGACAGGCCAATTTGTTTTCTGTGTATCAGAGCCGTACTGACATCGGAAGGAATAGCCCTGCAAATCGTATAATGAACAATTTTAACCTATTTGTGCCACGGGATTTTAATATCAATTGTTCCACGCTTTCTTTAAAAAACATAATTAGACATTTTATTGACGATAGGGCTGTTTGAGAGATTTAGAATACTTAGTGGGGGTTTTACTTACTGTTAGGCGCATGAGGCAAAAAAAAGGGAAGACTGTGTATATTTATGACTCTGAATTATTGTTAATTGTGTGAATTGTTTTTTTCTAACTGATTTTCTAACTACTGTTAGTTCTTGCTTCCTGTTTTTTTTTTTTTGGAATATACCATTTGGAACTGTGTTCTGTAGTGTATTGTGGTGTTGAATAAATAAATAAGAAATGGATTGGAGATTGGGAGAGTTTCACTTTAAGAGCCAAAATCTATTTATCTTAAATTATGGACTTAAGTTGAAAGTTCTTCGGCGCCAAGTAGGGCGTTTCGACCCTGTCCATCCCCCTATCGCATTTTCTTCTTTTATCCATATTCGTAATCTTATTGATTGGAAACGAGTCAACTCTACAAAAAATATAATTTATCTTAGTCTTCTTACTTTATTAATTCTTTAGTAATAATAATATATGATTACGGTCTTGTATTACATTTAAAGCTAAAAAAAATGAACTCATTTTAGCGGAACCACACTATAGAGAGGCACCAAAACGGACATGGTTCAGTGTTCCTATCTACCTGTATTATTGTGCAGGTACTTCTCTCAGTGTGCAAGCCCCATATATACAGTTAGTAACCTTCCAGCTGCTTTGACGAGCGGTTGTTCGATACACTGAGCAAGTTTGTCAGTCCGATCTATAACATAGCGAGTTAATTTTCATGTGCGATATTGTCGTCTCTCTCAATCTCACTAAATTGTATGCGATCATGTGGGACGAAGATGAAGTATAGGTTAAGTTTTGGACCGATACTTTCACTGCTGCCGATCAGATGTGATAATTCAGGCTCCTGAAGGACCAAAATTTGGAAAATAGTCCAAAAAATGACTGACAAGCTGGGAAATCGTCACGCGAATGGGAAAATATTGTCCTTCGTGTGTCGGGATGCTGTGAACATTGTGCCACAATCAAAAGATTTGTTATTTGTTGTTTAAATTTTATGCAGAGTAGGTAGGTGTTGGGCAGGTGTGTAATGCGAGGACACAACGTAATTTTAGTGTGTTTTTCCAGAAAAAGTGAGGAAAAATGGAAGACGACGATATTTCCGTCCGAGTTGCACTCAGGTAAAAAAATATTTAGTTATTCTAACATTAAGGTAATGATAAAAAGAAACTTATGACTTGTTTTTATACAAAATCTATGCAAAAACAGAAACCCCATTTTAACGGCTAATATCTAGAATTTTGATCTGAAAGTGGAATCAATAAATGCCAGATTTAGGTACAGAATTAACTGAATGAAAGACAAAGTCCATTATATAGGGTATAGTTCCCTTACAATAATTATTTACCACAATAAAATAAATGTAAGTACGCCTAATTTTAGGAATCGATTGTCTGATTTGAACATATGATATCGACTCTTATCTAAAATTAAACAACAAAATATAATATGTAGTGATAAAATAATATGTTGCCACACAGAAAACAAAAATCATTTGGAAATTAGGGCGACAGAAAAACGCCTCAAGATCATAAAGTACAGTGATTTTAAATTAAGTAATAATTTTTATTTGAATGACAGAACTTTTACATACTTAATATTTAAATGGGTAATGTAAATTAATGCTTTAACAAATTTAAAGACGCGAATTTGGAGGTTTACGGTTTACCCAGTGCATTATTTGGGCTACATCCAGATACACAAATAATAACACTGATAATTTTTGACATAATATATTTTTGTATGATCCACCCCGACAACTAAAATAATTGTTTTGCCCGAAGGGATCTCCGACTTGTTCAGATTACGTCAATATTTTTAAAAAAGCATGTCGATGAAAAATGTTTGTTTTGGCGCAGAAAGGTTTTCAATAAATTTAAAATCATTATACAGTCTTAATAATACCGAGCCTAATACAGGTAGTCCGTAAACTGTCACATATAATAAAAGATAGAGTCAATATACTTTATATAGTGTCTATAGAATTACAGGGACAGGGAGTAATGTCACTATTAAATCCTTTTCAGATAGGAACAAATATTTGCAGCTTGTTTTTCAAATAATGCGGTTTGTTTCATCTTTTTATTGGGCGCGAAGTTAACTTGCCTAATAAGTTGTTTCTATGAACATCCATATGGTCTAGTTTTGTCCAGTTTAATGTAGTAATTTGTGTGCCAAATCTGAGCCTTACAGCCGAGAAGTATGATTTTTAATAATTAACTTTTTGTCAGAAATAAGTAGGAATCGACCGATATGATTTTTTGTGACCGATACCGATATATCGGCTATATTTTCTATTATGGATATTTTGCTATATAAATTAGCTACAATTAATGTTCGTCTTGTTCAACTGCCCGCTCAAGTAAAACCACACAGCTAAAGATATTTGAATCCTTTGATAACATGCAGTTATGGGACATATAGTACTAAATCTAAAGACATTCACTATTCTATCGGAGAATTATTAGCTATAGGTATACAACCCTTCAGTATTCTGAATGATGTCGGCTTTAAACAGCGTTTAAAAAAATTGGATCCTTGTTACAATATGCTTCTGATAAATATTTTAGAGAAAATATACTTCCTGATATTTACCAAAAATGTTCTTCAGCAATTAGTGAAAAATTATCATCATCACTTTCCTTAGAAGAAAACATTAAAGTTTCTGTAACTACAGATTTATGGACGTGCAAACCCAATAACAATTCATTTTTGTGTTCTACTGCTCATTGGATGGATTTTAAAACGACTGAAAGATGTTCATTTGTACTGGCCTGCAAACATTTTCCAGGAACACATACAGGTTTAAATATTGCCCAGATGTTAAATGATTTACTGAAGAGATGGAAGTTAGTTCATAATCAGGTTCTTTTGGTTTTGGCTGACAATTCCGCCAACATAAAAAAGGGCATCGACGAAGTTAAACTAAAACACCAAACTTGTTTTATACATCTTTACAATTAGCCATACAGGACTCGATAGAAAGTCAACGATCAATCATGGATTTATTGGCAAAAGCGAGGCGTATAGCAACTTATTTTAGTCACTCTTTGGCTTGTGATAGACTGAAGAATATTCAAAAGACTCTTAATATGGCGACAAAATCTTTGGTTCAGGATGTACCTACATGATGGAACTCAAGTTTTTATATGTTGGAACGTTTGGTAGAAAAAAAAAACGCTTTAAATATATTTATAATGGATGATTCAGCTTTAAAAGATAAGGAACTAGCATATCACCAGTAGGAACTAGCAAAAAACTTATGAAACTTATTAGAACCCTTTGAAGAGATTACCAACATTTTTAGTAAGAACAGTGCATCTATATCGAAAATAATATCATTACTTAAGACACTTTTGATTTATCTCGGCAAAGCTGAAGGAGCTGATTTTTCTGGAGTGCAGACTACTAAAATTGAGCTCAAAAATTCTTTATTTATTTATTTTACTTTATAAATTTATGTTTTAATTTCTTTAAAAAATATATCGGCCGATACCGATATACTCTTGGCCGATATGGGCCGATACCGATATCGGGCAAGAAGGCCGATATACCGATACCGATATCGGTATCGGTCGATCCCTAGAAATAAGTAATAATCAGCCCTATGATCAAACACACAAGTTAACTTTAGACGCTAACTTCAAAATTAACTGTTTTTCAATCAAAGTGAAAAAATAACAAGTAGTCTTTTTCGGTAGTTGTCATGGAAACGGTACGTTAAAAATTAACTTGTGTGTTTGATCATAAGGCTGATTGACAGCTAATTTGAGATCTAACCGACTACGATATGCGAAGCAGTTTTTAGTGTTTGTCAGCGTGATAGGATACTAACTCAGCTTACTAATTCATGTGTGGGAAAACTCTCTAAATTGTATAAACAGTACTTATGTCTTAAGACGCATCGTACTCATCGAGGCGAACATGGTACATTTTAGGTAACCTGGAAGAATTGTTTGATATTGCCGTTAAAGATGGGGCGGCGGAACTTTCGGCCCCATATTGGGTAAGGTACCTGCTAGAAATTTTAGGTCAAGTAATCTTGCAAGAAATTTCGGCCCCAAACATTGCAGGTAATGCGAATTGAACCAAAAAGGTGGATTAGATGCCGTGTTAGCGCTGTTTAACCAATATAAGTCTATAAAAGGGGCAAGCAATTAATAATAATATTCCCCGGTGAACTTGAAAAAGGCGAATTGGAACCAAAAAGGTGGATTAGATGCCGTGTTAGCGCTGTTTAACCAATATAAGTCTATAAAACCGCATTAGCCGAGTTGCAGGTCAAAAATTGAGTTAGTTCAGGTTAGTTGCATTTTCATTTTATAAATGATTCAAAACACAAAAGATCATAAAAAAATTAAAATGTTATAACGTTAGACCGTTGGGGCCGAAAATGCCTGTAATAAAAACATGACCCTTCCATCCCGGGGCCGAAAGTTCCTGTCAAAATCGGGCTGCGACCTGGCCGGGGCCGAAATTTCCTACGCCCTAAAGATGCTATGATGAATATAAAAACCGAAGAAAATGAGTATTCCTTGAAAAGCAAAGAGAAGATGTTTTCTCATGTAGCATGAGTGGTTCTGATTTAAAGACAACAGAAAAAGAAATCAAGAAAAGAGAGCGGTATGAAAAGATGTCAAGGCGAAGGAACAATATAAAAAAAAGGGAAAGAAAATGTGCTTTTGAGCAAACAATATCAATTTCTTTGTCATATTCAGATCGCTCTGGAACTGACAAAGAATATCAACTTCTGCAGCACCGTGCAGTCATTTACCATCAAAACCATCTAAAAACATATTCAAATCATCCCAAGTTGTCTGAGCTTTAGATCGTGTTAATGTTTTTCCTGAGTTAACTACTCGGTAAATTGTAATTGCAAATTTTACTGCTTTTCAAAGGCGAATTTGAACTAATAAAATACACAGGTTTAAAGTGCCTTATTTTATTTGAAATTTGCCACTGGAAGGCATTAAAGAACAAGGGTCAACACCAGCCTGGTCACCGTGCCGCAGCGGGCATGCTTGAGTATGCCATGCTGGGACCACTAGCCCGAAGAATTTATTTATTGTGAAATACTGTAATGAACAAAGAATTTTTAACTTTTTGTACAGGTTTGTAATGAAGTAGCTTCTCAAACCTAAACATTTTGTAGTTTCAACGGGTGTAGTTTTAGATACATATGTTTAGATCAAAATTGGGGTAAAAATGACGTCGATTCTGAGTAGTGTAAAATCTATACGTTGGCTTTGTTCTATTAATATATATTATAATGAATTATTGTTAAACCAATTTAACCGCGATTTTAAGTCTAATTTTAAACCTAATATTAAGAAATGTAATTAATTTATATATTCATTAAACCAGAAATGGCAAAATATGATATACAGAGTGTTAATGAATGTCACGTAGATATTTGTGGGGTGATAGTGCTCGGCAAAATAGAAAAAAACATACTCGTAAACATGCGGGTAAAAGGGCTTCATTTTTGATATACAGGGTGTGAAAACCTAAATTTTTTCTCGTATTTTTTGTTTTTCTCCCATATTTTCCGTAATAATTATTTTAAATTTGATAAACTTATTAGTTTTTGGAGTCTCTACAATAAAATGTCTAAATTGTCAGAGGCAGTATACAGGGTGTTACATTTTTTGCGGTAAATTCTGTTCAGATATATATAAGAAAGTGACTAACTGATCCCTATTAGGAAAGACCTAGGCCAGCTGTAAAATTGAAATATGGCCGAACAGGTCCGTATTTTGTTTAGAATTTAATCATGGTTTGTAATAAAAATAAGTAAGACATTAAATAATATTTTATTTATGTTTAAATGTGAAACTACAAGTTATTTTATTATTAAAAATTATATTTATGATTACAAAAATATACAAATTATTCGGTACCTACTTATTATAATTATTCACTTAATATACTTATCAATATCACTATCGCTATCATATTCTTTTCTAATTATTATTTGTATATACTATATTGTTTATATGGATATAGGATTTTTCCACTTTTGCAACATGTATAACAGAATTTGCCCAACTTTGTGAAGGGATGTTAAAAACTTTAGTTTCTATAAGCTCAAGTACCCTGGAGTTAATAGTAGGGCAAATATTGTTACAACGAATGGCAGATTCAGTTGGTGCCAAACATGTTCGATGGGATTAAATATACAATGGTATGGTGGAAGCCTTAAAACTGTATTCCCTAGATTTTTTGCATAATTATCACAGAAGTATTCCTTTTGCAGTTTTAAACTTTGTAAAACCTCAGTTAATTGCCTTTTGGTTTAATCTTCCTGAAAATAAATGTCATTATCATACATGTAGTTTTGGATTGTTGCTTTTGTGTCATTTGAGGAGGGAGTCTTGGTCAACTGCCTACTATGGTAGCTTGCATTGTCCATTACAATTACGCTATTCGGAGGTATATTTGGAATTAGTTTGTTTTTAAACCAATCTTCAAATAAATCAGCAGTGGTGTCCTCATGGTAATCCAGAGAAAAATCTTTAATGTTTTTTGCAGACAGAGAAAGTCCATTTGGAATCGATCCATCCGAACTCTACTGGATTTCATTAAAACTTGTCTTCTGTTAACTTTTTTAAATCTAAAACCCATGTGTTGAATACACTTCCATAACGTTGTTCTGCCACATTTAACACCGGTTTCATCTTTTTCGAGCCTTTTAATTAAATTATCTAATGTAGGCACTCTTTGTTCCTCGTATAACTTGTAAATTTCACGCCGTATTATATCTTGATCACTTCCATCTACCTTCGAGAAAATGCCAGTATCGGTTCTTTTTCTCCTCGCTGAAATGGGATTATTCACAATTTTCCATACAGTTTATGTTGGAATTTTTGTTAATGTGGCCGTTTCTTCTAACGCTGCTTGCTTGCTGACCGCACGTTCAATGAGACTTGAATAAACATTGTTTATAACTTCCTTAGTTTCCACAGAAAAGTGTTTTCTGCTTTTCGACGGGGGTTATCTCCTGAGATACATTGGGCTCGCACATATTTTCCATGACTCACACACAATTAAACAAACGCTGTATTACACACGAAGTAAGAATAATTACTAAGCTTAAAACTAACTAGAGTGGCTATATATACAGTCTTTAGAACATAATTTGTTTTATGGGATTAACCCTCTCATTTTGAATCATGTAAAAATCGGTTTAAAATCACCAAACTATTACTTTAATAATGAAATTGCGTCTTCCGCATTTGCAGTTTACTTTAGGACATTTTTAAGTAGGGACCATAATTTACCTGCATTTATTCATTTATTCATTGTTTGTTTATGTCCACCCTTGGATAATCCCATTCAAAGGCTAAGTGAAACTTTCTTATATCTCTGGACAGACTTTACCAACACTTTCACTTTCCTCACCTCTTTTTTAAGATGCCTTGTATAAATACTGATTTCATATTTTTTCTAGTTTTTTTTTAGTTAAGAAATAAACCAAAATATTGCAAAGTTAAGACATATGTAACTAATGTGTAGTTTTCTCTATCTCAATTTTTATACCTGAGAGATTTCCCGATGTTGTTAGATTAAAATTTCCCTAAAAATAGGAATATATAGGCCGCCTTGATTCTGACGTTACACGACAAACCAAGAAAATTATCAGAACTGCTGAAAATGACCTCCTCTTGCTAATATGCAGGCATCAACTCTTCGTCTCATAATTTGACGAACTCTCTCGAATATCCCAGGAGTATTGTGAATTATTTCACATAAAGCTATAATTATGTTTCTTGAATCTTCCTCTGTTTGGATAGGAGACAATTTGAATCGGGGGTCCTTGGGGGCCATGGCTGAGGTTCACCTCGACCTATCCAACGGTTCTAGTGTTGATTTAAACACTCCCTTACCACCAAATTGAAATGTAGCGGTGCATCATCATGCATAAACCACAGTTGGTTTCTTAGTTCAACAGTACTGGGAGTTCCTTTCTAAAAACTGACGATAATATTGCCGGTTTAATCTTCTTGGCAGGAAAAACAGCTCACACATTTACTGATACTGGAAATAACTTTCGACTATCTCATGAGGATTCTCTTCTGCCCAATATTGACTATTATGAAAATTTCTGATGGCATTTTTCGAAAAACTTGCTTCATCTCTAAATAAAATTTTATTTCCGAACAATGGATTTTGGGCCAACATTGGCAATAATTTAATCGGGATGGAAAATCGTGTGGGAGAAGAGCTTGGGCTATCTGAATGTGGTAAGGATACGTCAAAATATTCATCAAAATTTTCCAAACTAGTACAGATGAACTGTTTAAAGTTGCCGCAATTTTTCTTGTACTTATACCTGGTTCGTATTCTACAGCATTCAGGACTGCTTCTTCAATTTCGACAGTTCTTGCAATTCAATGTGTCCCTGCCAAATGAGTGGATATTTTGAAAGTCGCAAAGTCGAATGTGTACCTGTGCAAAAGTTCGTGAATCAGGCTGTCTTCGATTGGGATAATGCTGCAGATTTAGTCGTTTAGCTTTATATGAAAAATGAAGCCTTTTTGACTGCACTGACAGCTTTTTTCCTATTTGGACGAACACTTCCGCCCCCTTAAATATAGTGCGTTCAGTGAGTGAATGCGCATTTGTCATTAACCGATTATGGTCAAAATTAGTCGAGAATAAAATAGCCAGCGGTCCTCAAACAATTTCTACTAATTTTAGATATATGGGCCGTAATTAAAATTTCCATTACAATTATTTAATTATTTTTTATTTCATAACTATGTAAATAATAATAATAATAATAATAATAATAATTAGAAATTTTATTACATAAAATGTACATTTAATCGTCAATATCACTATCAGCACTGTTGTCACTGTCACTATCAGAAGTTATAATAATTGGCGTTATTTCATCAATGACCTGTTCCGAGTCAAAAGTATCTTGAATCAATTTTTCCACGTGGTCAATACATTTTGACCAAGTCTCTGGTCCAATTTGTTTTAAAGCTTTATTCCATAAATTTAAAATGCTTTCTTCGTTCGTCGTTTGACATGTATGCTTGTCATAGTAGTTTTTGCAAATTCTCCACACTAATTCAATACCATTAAATTCACAATGGTATGGGGGCAGAAGTAAGACCTCGTGACCGTATTTCCCCGAGGGAGTCCACTATGTAAGACTTATCCTTACCAGCAGTGTGTACTTTAATTTCGGATATCAAATCTGCTTTCAAAAATATATGGTCGTTTTTTATTTTTCTGGTGTTTAGCCAGTTCCTTATTTCATCTTTGGTGAAACTATTGTTTGGTATTTTTTCAGAAACTCCTAAGTGATATGAAGCATTGTCTAAAATAATGATCGAGGGTTCTTTTAGTGATTTTAGCACATATTCTTCAAACCAGTTCTCGAATATCGCGGCACTCATATTTAGGGATCGACCGATATGATTTTTTGTAACCGATACCGATATCGGCCGATACCGATATATGCATAGCCGATATCGGCCGATACCGATATATCGGCTATATTTTCTATTATGGATATTTTGCTATATAAATTAGCTACAATTAATGTTCGTCTTGTTCAACTGCCCGCTCAAGTAAAACCACACAGCTAAAGATATTCGAATCCTTCGATAACATGCAGTTATGGGACATCAATAGTACTAAATCTAAAGACCCTTCAGTATTCTGCATGATGTCGGCTTTAAACAGCGTTTAAAAAAATTGGATCCTGGATTGTTACAATATGCTTCTGATAAATATTTTAGAGAAAATATACTTCCTGATATTTACCAAAAATGTTCTTCAGCAATTAGTGAAAAATTATCATCATCACTTTCCTTAGAAGAAAACATTAAAGTTTCTGTAACTACAGATTTATGGACGTGCAAACACAATAACAATTCATTTATGTGTTCTACTGCTCATTGGATGGATTTTAAAACGACTGAAAGATGTTCATTTGTACTGGCCTGCAAACATTTTCCAGGAACACATACAGCTTTAAATATTGCCCAGATGTTAAATGATTTACTGAAGAGATGGAAGTTAGTTCATAATCAGGTTCTTTTGGTTTTGGCTGACAATTCCGTCAACATAAAAAAGGCATCGACGAAGTTAAACTAAAACACCAAACTTGTTTTATACATCTTTACAATTAGCCATACAAGACTCGATAGAAAGTCAACGATCAATCATGGATTTATTGGCAAAAGCTAGGCGTATAGTAACTTATTTTAGTCACTCCTCTTTGGCTTGTGATGGACTGAAGAATATTCAAAAGACTCTTAACATTGCGAGAAAATCTTTGGTTCAGGATGTACCTACATGATGGAACTTAAGTTTTTATATGTTGGAACGTTTGGTAGAAAAAAAAATGCTTTAAATATATTTATAATGGATGATTCAGCTTTAAAAGATAAGGAACTAGCATATCACCAGTGGGAACTAGCAAAAAACTTATGAAACTTATTAGAACTCTTGAAGAGATTACCAACATTTTTAGTAAGAACAGTGCATCTATATCAGAAATAATATCATTACTTAAGACATTTTTGATTTATCTCGACAAAGCTGAAGGAGCTTATTTTTCTGGAGTGCAGACTACTAAAATTGAGCTCAAAAATTCTTTATTTATTTATTTTACTTTATAAATTTATGTTTTAATTTCTTTAAAAAATATATCGGCCGATACCGATATACTCTTGGCCGATATGGGCCGATACCGATATCGGCAAGAAGGCCGATATGGCCGATATACCGA
Organism: Polydrusus tereticollis; assembly: GCA_963920685.1. NCBI lineage: Eukaryota > Metazoa > Arthropoda > Insecta > Coleoptera > Curculionidae > Polydrusus > Polydrusus tereticollis. Next base: position 13,118,525 of record OY987335.1, on the reverse strand, counting down.
TACCGATATCGGTATCGGTCGATCCCTAGTCATATTGTCATGATAGTCCTGCACTTTCTTCGATGACTTATTGAGGGTTACTGGAATTTACAGTCGAGAGGTAATATTTAATTTATGCATCCTTAATCCGATATGAGAAATCACTCAAAGAACGGACTATATCTACGTGGCACCCTGTATAGGAGACGTTCGTTCAGGTTACCAAAAATATACTAAAATCACATAAACATTGTTAATTTAAGAACTCCTGTACAGAACATGGGCATTAAATTAATTAATACTGTTTGTACATGCAACCTATCAGATTATTATCCCTATTTTTAATGATTGTATACCGTGTACCTGTGGTTAATACAATTAATAATAATATGTCGGTATCTATAGATACACTCTAAATATAATTTAAATTAGTCACTTTAATTTATTTAGGGATAATTTAAAACTTGTGGTATTACGTAGTACGAAACCTTTGTGTTTTCTTTGTTTATGCAACTCTTATCTGTGTTTGATATTTTGTGGGTAACAATAGGGAAATAAAAGCTACAATCCAAAACAAATTAGTAAGCAATTTAAAAATTAAGTAGGCATTAAAGGCGTGTTAATTAAGTAACTTTTGCATAATCATTAAAGGCGTAAAAAATAGAAATTAGTACTTTGTGTCACGGAACGCACGTTGAAATAGTGGAAGTTAATTAATTACCAGTATTACACTGTCACTTTTATTATAACGAAAATAAACCGACTCTTAGTTTTAAAATAAACTTTACGCACCGTTCCCGAGGGGTTATGGCCTCGGAAATACACAGTGGATCAAAAAAGAAAACAACATTTTACGAATACTAAAATAATTAACAAAAAATGTTGACAATGGTAATAATTTATAATTTGAAAGTCGTACGCGGACAAATTATGTGAAATTACTTACAACAATCGATATACTATGAACTAGAAATTATTTAAACGCATCAGCTTGGGAGCCACGTGACTCCTATTGGGTATAATATGAAAAACCACACAAATAAAAACAATGCCTTAACGTAAAGTCGTTGGTTTTTAATCATTGCTCTTAACACGAGATTTTCGGTTTTTTTTGTTACATGGCTTACGTCATCTTTATTTTACAACCTTCCTGAAAATTATAAATTAAATATACGTTTTGCATTAATTTCTTTAACTACTTTTAGCTTACAATAAGTTCAATAAAATCCTTTAAACATTTTATATCATGTTAATTAATGTGCGTCATAAAACATCATGCACTAAAGATTAGGTACACCTTTTATGAGGTATTGACGATTTTATTAAACATTGCTGATATTTTGCAGATAATTGTTTTAATTTCAGTGTTATTCAAATATGGGTAAAGTGGATTTATGTTTAGTTGGATGCGACGAAAAGGTACAGAGTAATTAAATTTGGAGGGTTGTTTATCGTCAAATAAGATACACCCATATTAGGTGATAACAAGATCATCTTTTAAAAATATATTAGTTGTTTAACACCTATTAAAAAAATGACATGTTCCCTTTACACTGAGTTTTATTTCTTTATCTTTAAATAAACTACGAAATAAATGATATCCGCTTTTAAATAATTACGTTCCAATAAATTACGTATTTTAAGTTAGGTATGACATCAAGGAGAACGATTTTTAATGGAAAGAATGAGATAAAGATATTAAATATTAATTTACGTTTATTAATTCGATACCATGTTGATATTTGTTTGTAAATAAAAGCATAAAATGTATATTACATATAATATACAGGGTGCTAATGAACATCACGTAGATATTTGAGGGTGCTCGTAAAACTAGGAAAACATGCGGACAAAATGTTTCATTTTTGAAATACAGTATACAGGGTGTCAAAGCTTTACTTTTTCTCGTTTTTCGCTCACACTGATAAAACTGTGCTCCCTTAATCAAATAATCTGATTTATTTGGTGAATAATTATTGGTAATAAATAAATGTGATTTTAATTAACTAAGTTTTATTTAACTGAAATAAATGAGTATTTCGTTTTATTTGAAAATTATTTGACTGTTGGTGGATTTGTGTCAAATCATGGAACTTTTCAAACAAATATCTTAAATTGTTTAAGAGAAATAAACGGTTGTTATTGGAAATAAATATTGAACAAAAATTAAACAAACATGTACTTGGATAAAATAAGACCTGATTTGAATGAACTTTCTGATCTATTCAAAATTAAAAAAAGGTATTTAAACCAAATAAAATTATACTTGGTCTAAATAAATATAAAAGACAAGTTAAACAAATATATGTACTTGAATAAAAAAACAACGGCTTTGATGGAAATTACCGGTTTATTTAAATCCAATCACTTATTGTTTAATTAAATAACGTTGTTGTTACGGCAAAACAAATATATACTTGATAAAATATGTATAAATATCAATTAAATAAACATTTTGTTAACTTAACTTTTAACCTATTTACTTTAAGTCATTGTAGCGGCTTATTAAGTTAGGTTAGTGTTAAGGAAATAAATATTTGCTTGAATTTTGTATTCAGTGATTAATTCCAAATTAAAAGTAATTTGTATCAAATCAGATAATACTAATTGAGGCAAATAATCCCTTGGTATTTTTCAAATACATATTTGTTTGGCTAATAGGAAACAAATATTTATTTGAGTCAATGGAAATTTTTTTTAATTCAAATGATTAATTTTATCAGTGCATATTTTCCGAGATAATTATTTCAAATTTAGTACAGTTACTAGTTTTTGGAATCTCTAGAATAAAATGTCTAAATTGTCAGAGGCAGTAAACAGAGTGTTACACTTTCACTCTCCTGAACTTTTTTTTGAGACATCCTATATAAATACTGATATCATACTTTGACTCCCCGTTCTTTTCTCATTCTTTTTGATCCCTTACATTTTTATCGTATCTGACATCGTTTTCCAGTTATAATAAAGAAAATATGGGAAAACAAGACTAAAAAGAATTAAAGTTTTGACACACTGTATATCAAAAATAAAGCCTGTTTGACCGCATGTTTATTAGTATTTTTTTCTATTTTGACGAGCACTATGACTGCCGTAAATTTCTACGGAACATTCATTAACACCCTGTACACATATTATAGATTCGAAAAAAAAATTGATTAAAGTAATAAATCAGATAAATGTTCAGGACTTAAACTGGTTTGTAACTTTTAAATTAGGTTCAAAAGCTGATATCATTTTGACTTTTGGTTAAAATGTTTTTACGCTATTTTGTTACTAATTTTTAATTTTAACATTTACTAAATTCTAAAAAACAGCTGTCGTAGTCGTAGCCAAGTCAACAATCAACTGAGTGATACTATGAGGGTTCTTTGTGTTTTAATTACATACGGTAATTCTATAAAGTTAAGCAATTATGTCAGAAATTAAGCTTGATATCTTAATCTATAAAAATACTTAAATATCATGTAAACTTTTTTTTATTGTCTCTGTGTATATCAATTACTTAATGACAGCAATAAAAATAGATTACTCAGTTCGCTTCGCTGTTAAAAAAAGAAACAATGAGAGAGGAATATACCTAACTATTGTCTTCATAACATCCGACAAAAAAAGCAAGTGAGACAGATAGAAGAGGAGAACCACTAAAAATAAAATAAAGCGATGTAAATACAGGAAATAGGCACTATTTGTGCGAGAGGACGCTAAATTTGTTCAATCTAAATATAGTAAACATCTGTAAGTAGACATAAAACAAGAGAACTTGGTGTAAGGAGTTTTATTTGACAAATATTGAGTACCTGGAAATTAGAGATACTTGCACAGATTTTATGCTTGCCTTTATTTTTGGGTACATTACATAATCAAATCGATAAAGACTTTATTGTGGGATCAAAGGAAAGGTCTTTTAAATCAATATGATGGCGTGCTGGGTCTTAATTATTTATCTGAAAAAATTGTCTGTGGTTCATTGAGGATATAATCACCTTTTGTGGTAAATATTTTGATTCCATATTAAGATACAATTATTTATAGAGTACTTGGTTATGCTATTTTAGGATTTTAAAAAATCATGTTTATTTTGAACTGTTCATTAAACCTTTTCTCATTATTTCCGCGTTTTATTTTTGGTTTTATTTTAGCGGTTAACCTTTTATTTTGCTAGGCACTTCAAACCCCATTCAAAACTCCCACGGTTAAAATTTCATCATGGTTCTCCCACGTGTAAATTTCTTTAACTAAGTACCAATGCAAATTAACCATAATATATATTTGTCTTAAATGTATCTATTGTCCGTGGTACCTACCATTTTAAAATTTTTTAAAGTTAAATTTACAGTTAGCTACATTTTTATTCCAACTGGTACCTAAGTACAAATAAAAACGACTTAATTGTTTTTTTGGAGCTATTTTAAGGATAAAAAATAATTATTTGTGTTAGTTTGTTCCCCGTTTCCAAGTGACAAAAAAAAAGTAATGACTTCGTCTGTCGACCTGCCAAGAGTTTTAAAGTTGATGGTAAGGATTAAAAAGATAAATCACCTTTACGAAGTCGTCTTAGTTCAGGTTATTTTTGGAAATATTTAAAAATTATCAATTAAAAATATTGGTGCTAGTTCGACAATTTCAAGTCATTTTCAGTTTTTCAAAGTGTGTTTTTCTCTAAACATGAACATGAAATCCTAAAAATCGTATTTATTCCTCTCCTCTGTGCTTTGGCCTCGTTAACAATAGTTTGTACGTAAAAGTTCTCACAGATACATTTTTTTTTAAATGCAAGGTTGGGCAAATGCTCTGGAACAGGAGAACGAAAACGGATATCAGATCCGGGTTTTCGACAACCTATAAAATGTTTCTATTTAAGTATGCATTCTATACATCATCAAAACTGTCAAGTGGCGACGTTGTTTTAAATTTTTTTAAATTAAACTGGTATTAGCCATTCCAAATACATTTTATTTAAAAATCATCAATCAACATTTTTCTTTTATTAATGCAACCTAAGTAAAAGTTTTAGTTTCCAGGACTCCCAAGTGGGCTTGTATCTTTGTTTGCCATTCAGGCAAATTCCTACTTGATATAAAGTTAGCTGTGTTAGTTTTTTATGGACCGGAGTAAACTACACTCAGTTTCAAAAAATACAGGCTACCTGGTTTTGATAAACTTTTTTTTATATGCATCATGTAGGTAAACTCACTATTAGGAATAGTAACTTCCTGCCTATATTTGGACTGAACTGCCGGATCTGGTTCTATCGAATAGGCAACCAATAATACGTATAATTCAGTTCGCGTGTTTGGAGCTAGGTGTTTTGTTTCATTACTAAAATCCAGAATAGGGAAGTCCCCTATAGTGTGTTTTGATTGTAATACGCATTTCAGTGATATGTGTGGTGTGCCCTATAAATATTTATTAGTTCAGGGCTAAGACTGTTTTTTTGCTAAAATGTCCACACAAATAAGTAAAGCCTGCAGTTGTTTTGAAGTACATAAAGAGGGTAAAATAAAGCAATTTGCAATTTATGTAAAAATATCGTTTCAAGAAGAGGCAGTGGCAAATCGGTATTTACAATAATGTATATATGTTGCTAACCGGTCCAGGTTAAAACCAAAAAACGCAGAACGGCTACTGTTCAAACACCATAAATTAGGAAATCGTTACACTGTTACGTGCAAATAAGTAGTAAGAAGTCTTTTTTAAGATTAAATGTAAGTTTTAAGGTTTTTAATAGAAATTCAAATATTACACAAATTTCATAGTTTTTGTACCAACATTATCGGTTTTTTTGTCATCGCTGCGAAACCTACCACCCCCAATCCTGCGACTTTCAATTATTACTTACAAAATAAAAAGCAAGAAAACGGCTCGTTTCAGCTCAAGCTCGCTACGTCTGAGGAAGTCATAGCAGCTCTTTCCTCCATTAGGTCACATGCAGTTGGCACTGATGATATTGAACTTTCCATGCTAGGCTATTGCTGTCCCCACATCATAACCTTTATAGTGCACATTGCTAACTCCAGCATAGAGACCTCTACATTCCCTGAAGTTTGGAGAAGTTCCTATATGCTTCCAATACCAAAGGTACCCGCTCCTAATGAGTTAAGAGACCTTATCAAGGCCCATAAGTATACTGCCTACTCTGTCGAGGGTATTGGAAAGACTGTTGGAGGGTCAAATTCGAGAATATTGTCAGCTGTATGATTTAATACCATCTATCCAGTCGGGATTTCGTAAAGCCCACAGTTGCGAAACAGCACTTTTACATATTACGAATGATATCCTGGGCCGACCGTGGCGAACTTACAGGGTTAACTTAACTAGACTACTCCAAGGCTTTCGACAGGTCGAATCATCAGATACTTCTGGCAATCCTAAAATTCCTTGGTTGCGAACCTAATGCATGCCAACTCATTAGTACTTATCTTATTGCTAAAATGATAGCAGAAATTTATATCGACGACATACATTATGCAGTAGTATGTTTTACGTTTTGACTTGACAGTTGATGATGTTACTGGATGGATAAGTATATGGAATGCAAAGGCAAGTAGTAAAATTTTAGTCCTATAGGTTGTCGAAAACTCGGATCTGATATTACTTTAAAAGTATTCACAAGCCATCATAAGACAACTTTCAAATGCCCTTTCTCGCAAAATAAATTAAAGACCCTAATTTAACTAAACTATTTGTTATGAATGAAACAAGAATACAACAGCTGCAGGCTACCATTTACAAGGTGTTCATATTTATCGGTTGTTAGGCTATTTAAAAAGTCTATTAACCAACGTGGGCGCAGCGAAGACAATATTTAAATATCACAGATTGAAATGACTGAAAATAGTGTTTAAATAATAAGCAAGAGCAAAGGTAACGTGGGCTGTAAAAATTTACGACTTTGCTTGTTCGAAGATAATCTTAAGTAACATTGAGTAATCTTCAGTAAATACAATTTTTTACAAGGATATATTATGCACGTATATCTTTAGCGTAAATAGATGAAACAAAAGCTTAAAATAAATAGAACAAGTTTATTGGCCAAAACGCAGAGTTAATGACGATGGCGGTGGCAGAAATAGATTGCTTAATGGCATCTTACCTCTTCTATGTAACCCTGTATATTGTGATTCACGAGTCTTAATTTAAAATTATTACAGACTAAAATAAATGGCCTAATTTTCCATTTCTTGTAGCTGTCGTTTATATCGACATTCGATATAGCCGTGTTTAAATTAATTGATGCATGCAATGTTCTGTCTCATAAGATTCAAAAATAATTTTTTCTGTGTGTTCAATGCATTTCCGCCATTCTTCTTTGCCCGCTTGGCTAAGCGCCTCCTCCCATAACTTTATAACGCTAGGCTTACCGATATTTTTACAGGCATGTTTGTCATAATAGTTCTTGCTAATACCCCATACCAATTCAATTGCGTTGTAATGACAATGGTAGGGCGGCAATCTCAAAACTTGATGTCCATATTTGAGGGCTAATTCGTCAACAACATACTTTTTTTTTAAATGACTGCTCTTTACACTTGCTTAAAAGTTAACTTTTTAAATATAAATTTTCATGGTTTATGTTTTTCTTTGACAACCACTCTTTTATTTCTTCCTTTTTCCAGCTGCTTGTAGGGAATTTCTCTTCGAGTCTCGTATGGTAAGAGGCATTGTCTAAAACAATTAAGGAAGGTTTTTCTAAACTTTTTAAAAGTTTTTCCTCGAACCAATGCTCAAAAATTTCAGCATCCATATTGCCGTGATAATAATTATTATGAAGATTTAATTATAATAATCCCAAAATAATGTCATTATCGGAAAAGTATATACCTGACAAAATCTTTAACATATTTAACCATCCCGCACTTGAGCAAATTTTAATTGGTTCTTGGAAAATAGCGATTATTATATAGATTTAACTATAATAATAGCAAAATAATTTAATTACCTATTTAATTATTATTTATGCTCGACGCGTAATTCTAAGATAATTTTGTTTTGAAACCCTGATTTCGCCCAGTAATAGAATACAGTAAACCAGTGGGATGTTTGGTTTGATCAAGTATAGCGAAGGTGCGAAGATATTGTAACTTAACCGACTTACTGTTTTAAAAGCGATAACATCCCTTGGTGATTTAATCCGATATCGGACTTCTTAAAACGCACAGACTTTACCTAATAGTATGTGATAGCAAATTGATTTTTATTAATTTTAATTCCAACTGGTTTTCCTACTAGTGAATTTTGTTATATTAATGTTTAATTTACCGGCGCGTGATATTTTTATTCATTTATATCTTGTAGTGTCACTTTCAGAAGAAAGCACTTATCTCCCGATGTTAAAGAAATAATTAAAAATGTCTACCAATATTTGACGAAACATGGTTCGATACACATGACACTGTAAGAAAAGGATGGAATAATTTTTCAGAAAAATGTCAAACCAAGGATCCTTCAAATAAAGGCAAAAGAACAACAATAATACACGCAGGTTCACGAAATGGACTTGTTCCGAACTGTCTGTTGCTTTCAGCTAAAAACATAGCAGATTCTTCTCTAGGTGTGAAGATGTTGGGACCCGGAAAACGTAAATTGAGTCCCATTTCCATATTCCTACGTAAATTCAGTCCCACTGATAAAATCATACTATGTAAATTGAGTCCCGGGTTTCAATATCTTCTTCTTTAAGTGCCTTCTCCATTCAATGAAGATCGGCAACAATTCTGGCAAATTCGTCTCTGTCTTGGGCTCTTCTCAGTAGGGTGTTTGAATCTAAGCCTGTCCAATCCCTTATGTTTTTCAGCCAAGAGCACTGTCTACGCCCAGGACCACGCTTTCCCTCAATCTTGCCCTCCATAATTAGTTGCAGGAATCTGTACTTGTCCTGCCTCATGACATGGCCAAGGTAAGCTGTCTTTCGCTTTTTTATGGTCTCGAGAATTGTTCGGTCCTTGTTCATTCTATGTAAGACCTCTTGATTGGTGATATGGTCGGTCCATGGTATGCGAAGCATTCTACGATATACTCACATCTCAAATGCTTCCAGCTTGTTAATACTGCTGACTTTTAGCGTCCAGGCCTCGACTCCATACAGTAACGTGGAATACACATAACATCTAACGAAGTTAAATCTTATGCTTAAATTGAGTGTTCTGTCGGTTAACAGGTTCCTCATCTTAATAAAATTGACTCTAGCTTGCTCTATGCGGGATCTAATTTCAATCTCAGGATTCAGATCCTCGCTGATCCAACTTCCTAGGTATTTGAATTTTGTGACTCTCTATTGGTGAACCGTATATACATATTTATGTTAAAGTTGTTATTCGGATTGCGACTTATTTGCATGATCTTTGTTTTTGAGATATTAGGATTTCAATATAAGCTACGTAAATTGAGTCCCAGAATATTCTTAGAAATGAGAGTGTATAAGATTAGCGTGATTACAATATTTGCATTATACATATTATATCAACAAAATTTACATTTTTTCTTTAGTTTATTGCGGTCAAGTGTTTAGACGATATTCTTTAGAATACACTATTATATATTTAATAAAACAAATTAAATGCTTGAAAAACTTTATTTCAATCTAATAAGAATATACATTATATTTACTTAAGAATATACATTAAAGCTTATGGGACGGTTATAATAGGAAGAAATTTAAAAGACACTTTTTTACAAATTCAAATATAGAAATGCGTTCATTACACAAATCATTCATTGCTTCTCTTAAAAAGTTTTCTTTCTCAATTATAATGGGAGTTTTTTTTGTTGATTTACTACTTCTAAGCTGAATATATGTTTCACATTGAATCCCCTTTAAAACCTCAATAAATATGAAAATATTAATTAAATAATCTATTTAATCGAACATGAAAAGATTCACATGAATTTGTAGTCCTGTTACAGGAACTTGAAAACTCGGCCCATGTTTTCGGAGGAAACGTTGCCTCTTCCGATGTATAATTTTCTAACACGTACTCACAAAACTCAGTAACTTTTTGGTTATCAGGAAGTGCTGCCATTGTATAATCGGTAAAAACATCTGATATGTCTTCAGGCTTTAAAAATGGCAGTCCAGAAAAGATTTTAAAAATGTCGCTGTTTCTGATTTTGATTTATATTCCTGGGATAAACCAAGGGACTGAATCTTGCGATACTAACTTTGGCCAAGGTAAAACCGGCATCCTTTAATTTTCGCTTTTGGTAATATTGATTGTACAGCTATATGTAGGGCCTTTTCAAAATCAATAAAAACATGTATTGGTGAAAACGTTAATCCCACATTTATGCAGCTATTAACAACATGTTGAAAACAGTTCTTATAACATTCGACAGTTTTTGTAGGGAGGAGAAAGAATGCAAGAGGCACATACGAGTCGTTATTTAAGGCATGAAAGGTGAACAACACATCACGTGAACGACATAGCACTTCTAAGTTCTTTTTCGTAGAGAATCCTAGTATCTTGCATTGAGAATCATTGACGATTACAAAGTCTTCGTTGGCGTTAGTTTTGCCTTCAATATTTGCCAATATACTGAGAGTCTTTTCAATCGATTTTGGTTGCGGGTATTTTGATTGTCGTGAATTTTGCATGTTTCTTTTAATTAACGCTAAATCCGTACGTGTAAATGAATGGATATCGCCTTCTTGTAAAGCCAAGTGTATAAGTTTAGCAGGTCTTGCACAAATTTCATCAGCGGCTTTTCGCTTTAAAGAATTGTGCGGTGACGGGCCTTCCAAAACATCTTGATTTTTTCGCAGTTTCAGAAAAGATTTGCACGTACAGTTGAGTTCAATGAAGTGTTGTACAGCGGTTGTGCTTTGTGAACCTGGCTATCATTTCTAAAGTTCGATAAAGTGTTGTACAAGAATGTAGTAAACAATGGTTGTAAAGTAAAATGAGATAACATTAGTGAAAAATAGCAAATCAAATACATATAAAGGTTTATGTTGCAAAATAATTTGTTAATGAACTTACATATTTATTTACAAATTAATATAAAAATTCCTTAATATTTAGTAATGGCCCCATCTCCCTCTAACACTTTATTAAGGCGACGAGGTATAGATAAATAAAGATTTCTTGTTAATTCTGGATCATCGCTTAGTTCATCCCAGAGCAATTCAATTGCATTTACGAGGCTGTCTCTATTCTTAGGTTTAAAGTTGATATTATACAATTTTTTCGACATTAGGCCCCAAATATTTTCAATTATATTAAGGTCGGGGCTCTTGGCAGGCCATAACATTGTCTCTATATTATTATTTTCAAACCATTCTCTGACAATTCTTGCATTATGCACAGGACAATTGTCTTGTTGAAAAATAAAGTTATTGCCAGGAAACTGTAGAGATACGCTAGGTAGCATTACATTTTCTAGTATATTTATATAGTTAACTGCATTAAACCGGTCACGCTCATTAAGAGCCCAACATACTCCAAGTCCGTGAATACTTAACCATGCCCACACGTTTACTGAAAAGCGTCCAGATCTATCGTAGTTAGCTACATATTCTTCATCGAATCTAGTGTTACGTGGACGATACACCCTGATATGCCCGTTAACAGTTGATTGGAATACTTTTTCGTCTGTGAAGACCACTCTATCCCAATTTTCTTGCATCATGTTATTTAGGGAAAAAATAATTCTAGCCTGTTTATGTTCATCCGTTAGCTTCATTTTTTTGGCTGCAACACAATTTTTTAAAATAGAATTTTTTATTCTGCGGCATGCCGTAATTCTTGACCCTGGAAAATTTGTTTGCTCTATAGCAGTCCGTGCTATTTGGAATGGGTTGTCCTGTAAATATTGAATTAGGGCATTATCCTGATCTTCCGTAGAAATTCTTGTTTTTCCCGCTGCCTTCTTCTTTTCTAAAGTCCCATCCCTTTCCCACCTATGTTTTATTTTTATAACTGTATTTTTGCTTGTATGCATTATATGAGCAACGTCTCTAATAGGTACCCCATCTTGTATATAAGCAATAATTTTTGCTCTCTGAACCAAATTTAATTGAGGCATATTGACTTCTATTATGACTTTGATTGATAGCGAATGTCAGGTAAAAAAATACCAACCTATTTCATCAAGCCTTATATACAAGATGTTAGAATCGGTGTACAACACTTCATTGAACTCAACTGTACTTTTAGAACACATCCAACGTTCACTATCGTTGGCTAATGTTTTATGGAAACGAAATTTAAAGCCGTGTATTACTAGAAGGCTACTCTTTCACTCTTTACAACTTCCATATTAAACTTATTATTTTTAATCAAAGTCGGCTCTCCAAGCTTTGAATATAGGGTAAATTTGACCAAATACGCGGAAAAATTAACCGTTTAGAAAAAACTTTAATATGAAAATACCATAGACATTATGACTATGGAAATACCATAAATAATTTGGGCAAGATGAATTTAATAAAATTATTTTGTTGACAGAAGACCTGCCATTTTGATAGTATTACCAACATAAAATGTAGGCATACAAATTTGTATCCCAAATATTGACAAAATTTATTTTTTGCACTTGAGTGCCTTCTGCATGGTGTGTGTAATCAACACTGTTCGGAAGTTTAAAATAATTGGATCCTGTTACACCCCATGTTAGTACCTAATTTATTGAAAACGATGGAGCTAAAAATAGTCACACTTTGTATCCCTTAGTTGTGTAGCTTGAAAACGTAAAATTGTCGTTTAAAAGTAATTTTTTTCGTTATTGTTACATTTTTTATTGTCTTAAGCCGTCGTTCAAACAACCTTAACTAAACTGATTTTAGTTTAGATAATTATAATAGAAGAAAGTCACCTAAATAAATAATTTTGCTGTAGTCTTTGAGAGTGGTAAAATAAAGTATCTTTCTCCGGAACCACTTAACGGATTTTTATAAGACTTTTACTATTAAATTACTTAGGAAATCACCTTAATTATATTATTACGTTAGATCAGATTAGAAAAGTATCTATCTATTTTGCACTGCATTCTATCGACAAAAACAGAACAGTAAGTCGTATCTGAAATATCAAAACTCCAATTTCTTCCCAGTTCTTTAAAGTCACAGGAGTTTTTTATTATTTCTTCTCCGTTTTTGTTTTAATACAGGGTGTTTCCATAAGTAGTCATCTAAAATAATTCAATATTTCAGGGCTTTTTATGAAGAAAACTTCATATTGACATAGGTACAAAAATACATTATGTCTCACTTTTCATGACTCCCATATTGTAGCTCCTTTATTAACAATACTATTTTGGAAACATTTGGGTGGAAGGTAGAATACTTGAAATTCCAGCAGTGGCGTACCAAAGAAAAATATATATTTAAAAATATTTTAAAAATATACACATTTAACAGTCCCTAAATCTAAATGGACACCCTGTATAATAATTTTACAATACAAAAGGCTGAACGGCTATCTATCCTGCCATACATCCTTGTATTTGTAAAGTAGGATTAGTCAAAAGACATCAGTCTACAATAATTATTATTTCTATATCTTTACTATGATAAACTACACTGCAAAAAATGACTGTAAAATTACAGTTTGGTTCCATAACATATTCACTGTTTATCCTCAATATATTATGGTATTTTATTATTACAAAATTAATTATTCAAATTTCATTTGTAAAAGAAAATAATTTATATAATATTTAAATTCACAAAGTAAAATAAAATTACAAATTAAAATTACAGTTTATATTCCGAAATGTAATACTTTGCTAACTAACGTCAATTTTTACATTATATTATGTTCTGTAAATCTGTCAAGCCGCCCTACTACAAGTTAGCTCTTGAAGGAATCTTGTTAAGGAAAATGACGCCACAAGACGAAAGCCCAAACCGGGTGGTCATTTCTTTGTGAGTTCTGCAACGATAAGCAATCATTTTCTGTAGCTCATTATTGGTGTGATAGTTTTGTATATTACAAACAAAGTAAGAATATTATTTAATTATGTTTATGTGTAATACAGAGTTTGTTGTCCTTAAAAACGTTACAAGTCGTGTGTGAAATGATTATGTTTAAGTATAATATGGTGAACATGAAAAGTATACGCATTTTCAATTTCTTATTATTTGTATTTTTCCTATTTATTATTATTTGTTTCTTAAAACTTGTGACTTATATAGTTATATTTTTGGAGTAAAAAAATTGAATTTGCAATGCATATACAAAAAGTCCGGACCTATTAGGATAGCTATAATATGTACCCCTAAGATAAATTACATACTTAATTTAGGAGTGGTTGTTACCAATTAGGCACTGTTTCTTAAGTTTTTTAAGACATTATTTCTTTTGTTAAAAATAATAACAAAGAAGAATTTAGTGCTATTTTTATGTTTTTAAAATGTTCTACACTTTCTAAAATACTGTTTGTCTCTGTAGGTGCCAGAGCATATTTTATAATTTTGTTTATAATAAAATGCAAACAACATAATATTTATTTATTTATTTCCATATAACCTTTTTTCCACCGATATAAGCAGTTGTAAATTTTCTAAATATGTACAGCAAAATTAGCAAGTAAAATTAAATATTATATTACTTAAATGAAATGTACTTCAAGTAACCGTCACTAAATGTTAAGTATTACATTACGCCATTTTAAGTAGTAAATATAAAGAATTCGGGTACCGATAACTGAAAAAAACGTATTTCAGTAATATATAAAGTAATTTTAAAAGGGAAATTTCAGGTATACGTTAACAATAATCAAAAATAATAAATATATTGTGTAAAAATTTACTTCATATAACAGTCAATTTTACCAAAAATATATAGGAAAATAAGATCAGGATGTTTGTGTAAATTTACGGTATTTTACGTGGGTCCATTTGTGACCAACGTAAAATAACTGAATTTTACCAAGTTATTTTTTGTAGTGTACTTTATAACAAACCCAATTATACTTATTCTTTTTATCTAAGTAATACTTTTTATGGTGTTTTTGTTTAAATATTTACAAGTCATTCACTGGATTAAAATCATGCTTAGTATTTTCATAGGTGCTTAGCTATGTTTGTTTGTCTTCCTGTCGTACAAGCACTACGTACGTTATGGGAAAATGTAAATATTTTTTTAAGGCGCACAGTAGGTATAGGTTATAGGTACTCTTAAATAGGGAAATTCGATTCGCCTTTTCTTATATAATTTCTATGAGTTTATAATCAAGTTCTGGATGTTTTTCAAGGCTGTTATAGTTTTAATAAGATCTTAAAATATGTTCAACCTTTAGCAAAACTAAATAGTTCAAGATTAAAATCATAGCTGCGATTATTTAATTTGGTAACTGACAAGGTTATACTTCCAAAATAGAGAGGAAAAAGTGGCAACTGATTTGTTATAAAAATCTAACAAAAAATTTGTTATTTTTCAAGTGTTTATTTTATAGCTTTACCTGTCATCCTTAAACATCCCATATTAGCGAAATATTAAAATTTATTCTATTACGAACCAGTATATGGGTAATTATCAAGAAATTCGGGAAAGTTGATAATATTTTGTGACAGTTGTTAAATATCAAGTTCTATAAAATATTTTTATGTAAATGTATGCACTATTACTAGGCAATCAAAACTGTAAAATGTACCCTCCCATATTTTTGCTATATTTGAAAAAAATAACCAAAAACGGCATGGTAATGAGATTTAGTTACACGGTAATGTCAAGGAGAAATGGAAATGTTAATTAGCTGACATGGTAATGTCAGAAGAGGACAATAAACACCAATTTTTAATATATTTATGGAATAAATTTATTAACAAAACGTGTGTATTAAAAGTTACACAAAAACTCAACGCAACTTAAAGTTCTGTTTATTAAAAAAACAAAAAAAAGTAAAAAAATGTATGGAATCTAGCAAAAAAAAACTTAAACCATCTCATTTATTTTTTTGTATTCCGGAACAGAAAAAAGTCGTGCAGAGCATGGCACAGGTGGCTTTGAAAGTTTTAGTAAAATTTCGGCAGCTGGAATAATCTGGATATCTCGTTCCTCCGGCCAAAAGAAATTTTCACCTTTTCTGTCCATAAACTGGATTTCCAGAGATTTGCGTTTCAGTGATAGAACTACACCTAAAAAATACAACAAGTTGATCCGATAATAGACACTTATTATTTAAACTTTTACCTGGATACCAGAAGTCGTTAAACAGGACTGCTACCCAGTCATCAGGTTTAATCTCGGACCTAGTCTCTGACTGAATGTTAAATTCCAAATCTTCTGCTTTATCAGAGTTATCAGTGGACTTTATAATTTTATTAGTAGGCAGGACTCTAACTTTAAGCTTTCCTTCTGTTTTTCTTTTTAGGTAACGCTCTTTCTCTTTTTGTTTTTGCTTTTCATATTCTTCTGGATTATGTTTTATCTTTTTTCTCCTAGCTCTTTCTCTTTCTCGCTTTTTCTTCAAAACATCTTCTTTATGTCGTTTCAATGATTCTTTTGGTAGCTGACTTTTCTTTCTCGAATTGGGCATCTACAATTATTAAGAATAAACGTAAGAATAGTAACTAAAAACATTTCCGTGTCATAACAACATCACCATGTCACTGAAAAGACATGGTAATGTTGGGAATTTTTGACACGGTAATGAGCAAAACATCAAAAAAAAATGAAACTATTACATGAAAATTAAGTTATGTATTTTTCTTACCTTGGTGTATTATAACACTAAAATATTAAATATAATTTAGTTCTTCCCAAAACATACAACAACACAAATTTTAAGACACGGTAATGTCGTCAAGGTGGTTACACTCTGTGATCTGGGCGATAAACCTACTCACTCCGCGGCTAGGCAAAAACTAATCTCAGATCAGGGACTTGCCAAATTAACTACGTATATAGGGGAGTCCCCCGAATCCAATAGATCTGATAAACGCTTTTCATTGTTGCCAGACTATGCAAGATTACGGAAGACATGGTAATGAGCATTAACTTTACGTTACAGATTTTGGATAAATTTTTCTGAAACACCAAAAGGGTTAATCGATTGCAGAACTCAACAAAAGATAGTCAACCGATCGCAAAAGCAAATCTTACTATCTGTTTATTTAAATAACATTTTATAGTTATAGCAAGTTATAGCGCTTCAACACTTTTCAAGGAATTAGGGTATAACCTCGACATGGTAATGTTTTTTTTCTGTTAATCTTTTCTTTTTTTTTCTATTGTTTTGACTTTTTTCTAAAATCACTATTTGTACATATAGAGTATAGTAAACTACTTATTCTAAAAATTAATACAATTTTGAATACTTGAAAATACTAACGGGGGATCACAGAAAGTAACTTTCCCTCTTTTTTTGATAATGACCCATATGCAAAAAACATAAGATCGAATGCAAAAAATTATGAAATTAAATCGTCGGCCATTTATAAAAAGTAAAACTGGTCAGATTAAATAGCGTAATTTTTATCATTGCTCCGTGGACACTGTTTAGCGTAGGTATTAGGTACATGAATCAAATAAAATTATTGTTACCGCCATAACGATATGTAAATTAAAGTTTGATAAAAAAATAATTATTTCATGTTACCCAAACTGATTCTTTGTTTCCTATAAATAGGTACTTCAAAGTATAAATTAATGACTTGTAGGTACTCTGATAATATTATGGTGGACAGCAAGGCGAACTACGTAAACGTACACCGAGAAAAATGAATTCATTCATTTAACAGTTTTTACACTTTCAATACAAGCAATGCTTTTTAAGAGTTGAATAAGTCATTCAAAAATGTTAGATTTTATTGCTTGAATAATTAGTTAAAAGCAGTCTATTAAAAAATCTGAAGATAGTTACAATAAACTAAAATCCTGTAATTCAAAATGTTTATGAGGTTGATCTGAAATACGAATATTTATTGGCTTAACATTTTCTGTTCTTTTAAACATTTTAGTTAATTGAACTAACATTTTCAAAATATTGTGATGAAAATTTTTAGTTTTTGATTTAATACTCTGACATCGTTGATTAAAAGTGTTTAATTTTTTTATTTAAAGTACTTTAAATGTTGGATTAACAGTTCCAAAATATTGGCCCAAAAACTTTATTTTGTTGGTTTAACATCCGTGAACACACGATACTTGGTTGTAGTAGACATCAGCTGACTCTAAATGGACTGTTTAATTATTTAAATAATTATGTTGACTTTTCATTTAACCTGGAAAAAATAATTTCATTATATACAAGAAATTATACAAATTTTTTATGGAAATAAATATAAAGCTTAAAAAAAAGGATAAAAAAACAACAAAGCAAAAAAAAACAAAACAACAAGAAACTATAAATAAAGGAAAGAAAAAAAGAAGTACATAAATAAATAAAAGATAATATACCTACATACATGAAAAAAATTACAACAAGATTGTAATCCTATTAAGTTTAAACCAATAACTTGTCAATAGCTAACAAATGGCAGACCTTATTTAATTCTATAAGGAGCATAATATTTTTTACATCTGCTTAGAAAAAGGTTCTATTATAAAAACTCTTTAGTACAAAAATAAAAAAACTATTAGTAGGCACTATAAATATTGTATTAAAAACAGTTTGGCATAATATTACATTTAAAGTTACTAACATTATTTTCAGTTATAAATATTACTTCAGACTTCATTATTATTGGATGATTTAGTAATTTATTCATTCAATTTATTCTTGTCCCTATTTTTGGAGGATTTTGTGGTCGGAAATCTGCAGCAAGGCTTCTTCATCTATATGTCATGCTAAGTATATAACTGATAGGATAGGCCTATAGGTAAGGACCACCAACGCGAATACCGCCATGTTTTCGATTATAAACTAAATTATTAGTTAAGTGAAAAGGATAATCCAGCAAAACTTCTAATTCTTATGTGTATAAAATTAAAACAAATCTAAGCTAAACAAAATACTAAAGCAGAGAAACCTTTAAAGTGAAGTATGCCTACGTTAAAAAAATAGTTTAAACCTGGACTCTTACGAGTTTTCGACGATTCTAAGCAAATAAGTTAATGCTAAATAAGTTAACAACTAACATCTCTTACCTTTAATTGTATTTAATAATTAATAACAACACTCCAAGCTTTCAATTATAATTTTAACTAGAACGCTGCGAAAATAAATTGCAAATTATGCAAATGGCGTCGTGCCGTTATACGTCGACAAGCGCGTTAGTGCGACACAAGATGCGCCGCAGCAGTGCCAGTGGTAGAAGTAACAATCTGAACTGTTGAATGAGATAATATTAAATTTTTATTAAAGTGATCAAAATATAGATGTTAAATGGATAGTTAGATAATTGTTTAATACAATGATTATATTGATGAAAGTAAAATATGGTATTATTTCACTGAACATCCACGTTAGCATCAGCTCAACAAGTTGTATGAGATTTATTTTAATGGAAAGAGATAATTGAATCAAAAATTCAATTTTTGTTCCTTCAGGTAAAGTTTAACAAATTTAAACTATTGCTCTAAACCCGTAAAAATAATTACGTCAAAGGTTTTTTAATCGAGACAAATGTCTCATCGTTGACAGCCATGTGAATGTCATCAATCAACCAATTAGGTTTTTCCAGTGTAAGATAAAAAAAATAATGGATGTATGGACTGTAGGTACATATTAATTTTTATATTTAACTTAATAATTAGGTAAATATAGTCAAATCATCACACCTAAATAATTATTATGAAAACTTCAACAAAAGTGTTTTTCAAGATCAATAAATAAAACCTGTTTTTTCATCTCCGAAATAGGAATGACCACCTTTTAAATATGACACAATACATGGATTTTATATTGGCTATGCAAACAAATTACATGG
The DNA here is from genome assembly GCA_963920685.1 of Polydrusus tereticollis. Classification (NCBI taxonomy): domain Eukaryota; kingdom Metazoa; phylum Arthropoda; class Insecta; order Coleoptera; family Curculionidae; genus Polydrusus; species Polydrusus tereticollis. The sequence goes on along the minus strand of OY987335.1, from coordinate 13,098,736 downwards.
AAGTCCAAACACCCTTGAGCTATGCTTTCAGCTACCATGTAAACCTTAGAATTATCATCGTTCATCAAATCTTCAAACAAATAATTTTTGCGAATGATTTGTCAATATATGCAGGAATTTGTTTTAAAATGCAAATAATAATTAGGAGTTTAAAATAAAAATGATCGTTTAATCGAGTAATTTGCAATTCTAACAAAAACAAATTAATTAAAATTTGATCAAAAATTTATAAATAGGTATAAATGTTAGAGAAAACCGCTATTTATTATTATGGTACCAAAGAATCGTTCTAAATTCAAAGATTTTTCTCACAGGAAGAAAGAAAACAAATGTCGGTGAACGTGTGCATTGTACAGTTTCACAATGTAGTTAACCTTTATAATAGGCTTCTCAAATCATTAAACACGAACAAAATTTGATCCTTCTATGAGTTCTTTGATAAATATGTAGCCGTGCTGTGCAATGCCATTTCTAAAAACCCTATTCTCCTTTTCTTCGCATTTACAGCAGGGTTGGCAAATATCATGATATTTATATAAATATCCAAATATCCGATATATATCGATATATATCCGATATATATCAAAATTTGGATATTTATTTATATTTTTAATTATTTTGTATTTCATCTGTTTTCTATTTTTAAAATTCAAAATTACTTAATTTAATATAATGTTATAAATATGTAAATTTGTATTTAAATTCTATATTCTATTCAATGATAAATAAAAGAAATTAAATGGTGGTTATTAAATAAAAATAGTTTAGATAATATTTTAGAAATGCTATAATTATTAAATAGGTATTAATATATTAATACCAAATCTAAATAATATTAAATAAATTTATAAAAATTTTATCCTAAATTATTTACATAATAATATATTAACCAAATATTTTAGATAAATATTTTAATAAAATTAACCCCTATACAAGTTAACCTTCAGGGGTTTTATTCCTAAGTTTATTTTGAATGTAAAATATATTAAAATGTATTGTATTTATGTAAATATTTTAAATAAACTTTATTATTATTATTATTATTAAATATGGTATATCAGCTTGTACTTAGCTGTCACCTTACCTTTGGTTATATCTTCTGATTGTTTAACTAATTCCAATTCCTATAAATTGGAAGTTGAAGGTTGGTTTTCCAATCTACAAGATGCGATATGCTTTCCATTCTGCTAGGAATTCCTTGTAGTTCCTTTAAACACCTCTTACATCTAGCCCAGTTACCAGAATTACTGGGCTTGTTAATTAAATCAAAATGAACCCAAACTGGATTTTTTATTTTTGGCATTGTAAAATTTTTAATTTATAAAATAAACAGCAAAATATTGCTCCGTTCAATCTTCAATCAGAAATCGAAACTAAATAAAAATGCCACGCAGCAAAGAATAAAGTAACAGGTGGTTCGGCTTCAACGCCTCGGAAAGACGGGGAATCACCTCATCGTAAGCAGCATAATACGCTGTTGCCGGCGTAACGCCAGCGGTGCCATATTTTTATACTGATGAATAGAATTTTAGAAGAAAAAAATTTTTGATATATATCAGGATAAATATCGTCGCATAAATATCATGATATTTATCAAGATATATATCAGGATATTTATCACGGATATATATCCTGCCAACCCTGATTTACAGTAACAGTAAGAATTATTAATCAGAAGCGAAAAAAATATAATATTATGTTGTTGTTTTTTTTAGCTTCTATTATTACGATTATAATAATTATTTGTAAAAACTAACAACCAGCTGTGGACCTTTTACTAATAAATATTGTAAAAGCTGTAATATTTTTTCATAAATTCTATTAATCTAAGTTGAATTTCCTACCACCAACTTTAGTTATACTAATTAAATATTTTATTAAATATTTAACTGCTTTATTATTTCTATTTAAATTAACATTATTATTTGCTTTTACACAGGGTATCATGGGTATATATTTGGTATTTTTTTTTCTATTTTGGTCGACCGACACTAAGTCTTCCAGATTCCATTCTGCATTTTTTATACTTACCTGTTTATGTAATAAAAATTTCACGATACAGTTCTTTGCTTTTAACTATAATATATAATATACAGGGTGTCAATTTGAAAACTTCCCACCCTTAATATCTTTCTTGCAGTTAAAAACATGAAAAATCGGAAAGACACGTCGATTTTATTTGTAAGGACACTTTAAATGAATAGTTTTAGCCTTCTTGTTTCAACCCCCTAGGAGGGGTAGATGTCACCCTTAGAATCTTAAATGGGAATGGGGGTCAAGTGGCACATCGTTTTAAATGGCGTTCAATTCTCTTTTCAGTGGTATCCTACTTTGTTGCTTTTTGTCCAGAGGTGTCCGAATAATTGCGTTTCAAAGATGCAGAAACAATAAAATTAAGCTTGCCTGCATTGAGATTTTTGGTTTTCAGGTTAGTGTTTACATAAAAATTATTGCATTGGGTCTCCTTGTAGTACAAATGATAAGAAGATTAGGCGGCACCGTTAAAATCGTTGAATAACAGGAAGAAAATCTAGTTGAAACAATTGATTTCTTATTTATTGATTATTTTACTTCGACAAAAATAACCTTTTATTGCGGAAGAGAAATTTCTAGAATAAAACACATGGGATCTACTTACGCACTATCTTATAAGTTGTTCAAATTGTTGTCCATTTTCCTGTAAACAATAATAAAGTCTGTTTTCGAACTCCTCCCTAACATTTCGGAAAACTTAACAGGGAATTGACCTGCATTCTGCTGCAATTCGCCTTTTAAGATCATCAATATCAGCAGGTTCTGTTTTATAAACAATGGATTTAAAATGTCCCCAAAGAAAGAAGTCTAAGGGTGTTAAATCCGGTGATCCTGGAGGCCATTCAATTGGTCCCCTTCTGCCAATCCATCTATCCGGGAATCTCTCGTTTAACCATTGTCGGACCGGAAGAAAATAATGAGGTGGAGCACCGTTCTGCTGGAATGTTATCAAATCCGCCTGTAAAACTAAATTACCCTTTGCATCAATTTGAGTTTCTAGCTCGTAAGTGATAAGAGAATCAATATTCTCTTCAAGCATATTAAGGTACAGATCACCTGTCAAGTTTCCTTCAATAAATAAAGCACCAATAATAGCATTTCCAAGAATACCAGACCAAACATTAACTTTTTGGGGATATTGTGTATGTCCTTCTCGAAAAATATGCGGGTTTTCGTCACTCCAATATCGACAATTTTGTTTGTTAACATTTCCATTTAGAAAAAATGAACAATCATCGCTGAAACAGATATTCGGCAGATTATTAGGGATGGCGTTGACTTGACGACTCATGAATTCACAAAACTCTATTCTTCTATCAAAATCATCGTCATAAAGTTCTTGAAGTATCTGCATTTTGTGTGGATGGAGTTTATGCATTTTCAGTGCTTTTCTTACAGTCTCGTGTGATATTCCTGTCTGTTCTGCTACTGTTCGCAAGGAGCTGGTGGGCTCTGCAGCAAATATTCCCAAAAACTCAATTTGAGCTCCTTCATTCATCACTCGTAGGTTATTTTTTCTATTACTCACCGAACCAGTTTCGGAGAACTTTGCCACCAAATCCAGCACATATCTGTGACTTACTTCACGATTTCGATTTCTTTCATTGAAAACCAATGCCGTCCTTCGTGCGCACTTTTCAACCTCTCCATAAATGAAAATAATTTCAGTTCTTTCTTGAAGGGAATAAACCATTTTCACACTTTATGCGCTTAATAAAAGTTATCACTGAACAGCCCAACAAGCAAAAGTGAATTAACAATAATATTCCTGTTTTGGCTACATCTTTTAAATTTGCTGACCATGGTTTTTTTTTTGTTAATTTGTTGATAGAATAGCAAGGCTTTTTGTGGAATTTCAGTGATAAAACATCGAATGAACGCAAATTAACTAGGTACTCGTATTACCATCGAAATTTTATTAGATTACTTTTTGTGTAAATTTTTCGAGGTTACTTTGCCAATCCCCAAATAAAGTTTAAAACGGTGTCACCCATGGGCGTAGCGAGGGGGAGGCAGGGGAGGGCCATGCCCCTCCCTGGAAGTTGCCACTTATTGCAATTTGATAAAAAAATGTTTATGATGTTTTCTGTTTAGAAAAATGTCTGGCTACGCCCATGGTGCCACCTAATCTTCTAATCATTTGTACTACAATGCAGTAATTTTTGTGTAAACACTAACCTTAAAACCAAAATCTCAATGCAGGCAAGTTTAATTGTTTCTGCAACTTTGAAACGCGATTATTCGGAAACCTCTGGACAAAAAGCAAGAAATTAGGATACCACTGAAAAGAGAATTGAACGCCCTTTAAAACGATGTGCCACTTGACCCCCATTCCCATTTAAGATTCTAAGGGTGACATCTACCCCTCCTAGGGGGTTGAAACAGGAAGGCTAAAACTATTCATTTAAAGAGTCCCGCCTTACAAATAAAATTGACGTGTCTTTTTTTCATGTTTTTAACTGCAAGAAAGATATTAAGGGTGGGAAGTTTTCAAATTGACACCCTGTATACCTGAGTAGTGACATAACCATACTATGTTGTGTAAAAAGGCTAACCATATTTTTTTATAAATTTAGTTTGTAAATTTATTTTGGTAAAAACTGATAAACAGATTGTTAGTTATTAAGAGGATTTATAGAAAAAGATCCTTTAAAATTCGTACTAAACTAAATTTACAATACTATTTTTTCCGGGTAGCTCCATACAACATAAAAGGGGAGCCGGAAGACCATATGTGTGTCAACAATCTGCAGGCTTCCTAGGGAAAGAAAATCTGGTACGGTAGCCCCCCTCCCCCCAAAAGGAATAATATTTTTTAATGTTATAAAAGGAGATGAGAATTTACTCAATTTAGGAAGAAAAAAATTGTGGTAAATTTTACATTAATTAAATTTTTCTTGAAAAAAACACAACCAAAAAAAACTGGGTGACAAGATGTTATTTTTTGGAGACGGCAGTATCTAAGAGATACTGGCAGACATAGAAGTGAAAAAAGAACATTTCAATTTAGAAGAAACCTGGCTCAACGGAGGACATTCAGTTCAAAAGATATGGCAGGATAAAGATATGCAAGGCTCTCGTCAAGCATTTATGAAGTTTTGTCTACTGGCTTAAAAATATCTGCGGGTAAAGGTCGCACTGGTCGCAGGTTAATAATAACGCATATGGGTAGTGAAAATGGATTTACCCTGGGAGGACAACGTGTTAAAAAGAAGCTTTTAAAAATAGTGCCAGAAACTAAGTCAAGTTGTAAAAAGTGTGTAATCGACGAAATTACTAAAAAGCGTGGTATGGTTTTACTACGACTGCCGCCCTATCATTGGGAATTATATCTAATTGAGTTGATATGGGCTCAAATGAAAGCAAGAAATAACACTGCATTTAAAATAAAGGATGTACGTGAGTTATTGAAAAATTCATTAACAATTATTACGAGAGAAAATTGGCAAGAAGCTACAAAACATGTAATTAAAGAGGAAGAAAATGTGGGACTTAGGCAACATGATGGAAGAAATGGTGAGGACACTTTTTTGAATTTGTAAATGTAATAATTTTCCGATTCTATTGTGAAAGATATAATTACGGGTGTGTCGATTTATACAATGTTAAAACTACTTGTATTGTAACTAAAAAGGTAAACTTTCAATCTAAAAATAATATGTTAACACTGTACACAACCCGAAATTTGTATTTTGCATTTATAATAGGGGTTGTTTGCTATTAGGCAATAGGAAACACAATATATTGCCCATAAATTATTGTAGTCTTTCAAGACTTTGCGTCATTTGATTTATTTCTCAAAATATCAATACTTATAATGATTTAGAACTTTGTTATAATATTTGCAGAATTATACCGTTGACTCTTACTGCCATAAATAATCTACCTGATTAAATCCTATTGTATACGCCTCAACCTCTTCAAAGCTGAATAAATGGGATCAGGGTCGGCTTGAAAATGCACCTACACCACATGATTTATTTTTATAATTTAAAATAAATAGACAGGTATTTTTAGTTTTAGGTACCTATAATAAATGTAAAATAATGATAACAATTAATGATAATTGAAAATAATATAATTTCAAAGTATAACTATAGGATAACAAGTACAATACAAATTAATTAAATTCTTAAAAACTATTGACAATTTATTCAAAATTTAACTCTGTATCACTATCACTATCTTCATCTAAGCTTAAACTTATAATTAAGGGTTGAACATTTGTAATCATACAATTGTAAGAATTTTCCACCTTAAGTACATGCTGTACACAGTTTTTCCAGCTGTCTGCAGAAATTTTTCTTACTTCGTTTTTAATTAATTCTACTACAGATGCATTTAATCTATTTTTAATTAATTTAATAATTTGTATGTTGTTGCAATGTAATTTGGATTTTAATTGGTGCCATATTAGCTCAATAGGATTGAATATACAATAGTATGGAGGAAGACGCAACACTGTATGTTCATTTTCTGCTGCAAATTTTTCACACTCGTATTCCTTATTTATTTTAAAAGCTTTTAATACTTCTAGCAGTTCTCGTTTTTTGTAAATTTCTTCAAAATATAAATCATTTTCAATCATAAAATTTTGAATTTCTGCTTTTGTATTATTAGAATTGGGAATGATTTTTGCTTGCCGACTATGATAACTAGCATTGTCCATTACAATGACGCTATTTTCAGGTATATTTTTAAGGAGTTTATGTTTAAACCAATCTTCAAAAAGTTGTGCGTCGGTATCTTGATGGTAATCTAAAGAAGAATCTGCTATGTTTTTAGCTAAAAGCAACAGACAATTTGGAACAAACCCGTTCTCTGAACCATCATGTAATATTGTGATTATTTTGCCTTTATTTGATGGTGCCTTGGTTTGACAATTTTTGGAAGAATCATCCCAACCTTTTCTTGGAGTGTCATGGGTATCGAACCATGTTTCGTCAAGGTAAATAATTGGACGATTTTTTTCTCTAAATTGTTTAACAGCTGTTAAATATTTAAGTCTCCATTCCCGTAAACGTTAAGATTCCATTAATGTTTGTCTTTTATTAATGCTTTTAAAACCCATTTTATGCAATATTTTCCTAAGACTTGAAAGGCTACAAGAGATATTTGTTTCGTCTTTAATCAGACGCTCTTTGAGGGAAATCAAAGTGGGTACAGTTCGGCTGCCCCAAGGAAAAACACAGTAACTGCTTGAAACAAACTTTCGAGAAAATCGAGTTTTTAATAAAATTTTATTGCCCCACAACGTTTAATAAAATTTTTGTTTCAAATTTTTATACCAACTCCGAGCAATATTTTAGTACCTAGTTATAACCAAATTATGAAAAAGAAGTTAGCTCAGCAGTTAAAAAACTGTTTTTCCGCACTCTTATCCACTTTAGAAAATCAAAAACATGTGGTAGAAACACAGTAACTGCACTTGCTGTGTGTTTTTTATAAATACAATTAGTTTTTATTTCGATACTAATAATACTGAATTTAAAACTTATATTTTATACAATTTAAAAGGTTACAAAATAATAAAAAGTAAAAAAAACTTGCTAAGTTACTATAAGAGGGCATTAACATAGAATAGTTAGTGCTTTTAAATACCACTTATCAAAAACTTATGCCATAAAAGAAACTAAGACAAACTTTAACAGAAAAATACACGAACGGTAAAATAAATGTCGCGACTGTTGATTAACGCTCTTACTAGGTATTAGCAATGGTGTAACTGCACACGGACAGCAAAAACACAGTAACTGCACTGTTAGTTACTGTGTTTTTGCGTTAGGATTCGCAGTTACTGTGTTTTTGTGTGCGGATTTGGAAAAAGTTGGGCAGTTACTAGGTTTTGGTAAACTAATATCTGCGGCATTTATGAACCGATTTTAATAATTCAAATACCAAAATATACGTCAGAAACCCAGCAACTGGAATATTGAAAAATGTCACTTTTTACAAAAATGTCAGTTACTGTGTTTTTGCTTGGGACAGCCGCAGTTTGTGCCTCATACATTTGGTAAATCTTTCTTCTTAATAAATCCATGTCATTTTCGTCAATGCTTCTAAATGTGCCAAAATCACTCCGATTTTTTCTAGGATTAACAGGTTAGTTCAGTACTATGTCTCTTACCGAAGATAAAGGAGTTTTTGTCAAAGTAGACGTCTCTGCTAAAGCATCCATCGAATTAAAATTTCTACTCAACAAAGATTGATACACATTTTTAATTATTAGTTTGGCATCGGTAGATAAATGCTTTCTTTTAAAAATGACACTTGAAGATGCCCCCCTATCAGCACAATTCCAAGGACGCCACATTCTACCACTAATAAGCCCAAATAAAAATTACTCGCCGGAAAACCACTAAAGACTAAAATTATTAAAAATCAGTTTGTATTTATATATGCATCAGGCATAGGTATAAATTGAATTTGTACCTGGTCCGGCTCTACTCGAAAAGGTTTTAAAATTTGGGATTTCCTTATTTATTTTATGGTCAAAGGGATAATGAGGGTTTTATTGCAGTCTAAAGATCAACGATATAATTCTACAAATACTATACGTTGTGTTTTTGCAAGCTAATGGTTTTTAGGAAATATAATAATAAAGAAGTATTGAGCGCAATTGCAATCTACAGTGGATGTAGTATGTATATTTGCACGAGATAAGATAAAATCATGTTTTCATAATAATGACTAATTTTTATAAGTAATATTAAATAGTAAATATTATTACCGTGTGAACAAAAATTATTTTCATCCAAGCGGGCTTGGACAGAAAAACGTATATAGGACTTGGTTTAGATCACAAATAAGGGAACGATATACCTATCTAACCAAATCTAGGATAAAATTGTGTCAAATTCATATTATGACATGATATGCTAAACTGATGAATAATAAAATAAGTAAACAAATACAAATTTATTTTTTTTGTTTACCAGCATTACTGGAGAAATGTTACTACATTCTTAGATAATCCTTTCTTGTAACTGTTCTAAATTTTTAACTGGTGTTTTAAAAATATTGTTCTTTACATGAGGAAAAATGAAGTAATCCATAATCGTCAAACAAGGTGATCTGGGTGTCTGATCAATCTGTCGTCGCAGAAATTGCGTAAGTGATTAATACTTTCGGCGGATGTATCACTGGTTGAAAATAACCAAAACGGATGGATTCAAAATATTGTCGCTATACCGCTGTGTTCTAACTGTGTCATGGAAAAAAATATAGGATCAAACAATTCTTTTTCAGGAAACAGCCAACCAGACACCAATTTTTTGACGATGCAATGTGGACTATACAAAAAACCGCTACTTCATATGCGTGTGTTCTAAGAATTCACATAACCGGTGAGGTGGAACCAGATTTCATCAAAAAAAAGTCAGGTGTAATAGAGCATTTCTTTCCAATAAACTTTGGGTCAACCACTGACAGTAATTCTTGCACCTTTCAAAATCTGCAGCTCATATTTCTTGGAATACTTGTACTTTATAAGGAAACAAATTGTGAAAAAAAGTCTTTGGTGCTTTAATCGGAAATCAAAATAAGCAGTGGGATCCCCATGCGTGCTGTGTCAGCTGTAGCGTGTCATTAGTGATGCAGTGGATGAAAGGGAAGAGAACAAGTATGCTTCTTGCTTCCAATAATTGTATTACGAGAACCCACCAATCATTTTGACTATTGCTATTTTTGCATGACAAAGACTGAAGGATATTGCAAAAAAGAAATGCGCAAGATCAAATATCCGAATTTGCCTTCTGCCATAAGACCTATTTCACACAATGCAGACTTACCAGTACCGTTTTGGGAGATAATGGAGATAATAACGCATCATCAAGTAGCTCCGAGAAACAGTATACCGACCCCACTTTTACTCCAGGTTCTAGTTCCGGCGAGCCATTGCATATTTGATGGCTCAAAGTGAGTTAAATGAGTTGGTACGTGATTTGGGGTTGTCAAAGCAACAGTCAGAACTGCTTGGTTCCCGTCTTACGGAGTGGAACTCACTAGCCAAAGAAATAAGAATTACGACTTTTAGGAAAAGAAATGCTACGTTTTCTGCATTTTACAACATGTAAAATTCGTTATGTGCGTGTATTGATATCTATATATTCTCTTTATGAGTGGTGCTTGTTTACAGACTCATCGAAATATACTTTAAAAGCTTTGTTATTACATAATTTCAACAAAAATACAATTTGCCCTTCGAATGTAATAATTTTAAAACCCTGTATATCTACCTCAAAACACTTAGTAAGTTATTTAAAGACCAGAAGACACACTAGAGACAGGATATCTTTCAAAGCACGCGTGTCTATAATTACAGTGGAAAAAAGCTTATACAATATAAATGCTTAATATATGCATCTAAAATTTAGAAAAAAATACAATAAATTAGTAGTGAAACAGGTGTTCTTACAATTTAATTGTTTGAAGCAAGGGTCAAGATTGCATAGTATGGTAATTTTCGAAACCTTGAAAGTAGAATTATTTCGTTAGGTACTATAATGGGCAAAAAACTGAAAAATTATCATGCATTTGTCAATATTATTGTGCAAACGTTGCTGGTATCCTAAAATAGATACTGTAACACTGTCGCATCTGGGTTAAATAAACTTGACAAGGACTTTTGCAATTTGTATTTTTCATCAGATATATATCACCTCAAATTTTAAAAATATTCTCGGAAAAAGAGTAGAAAATGAATGAAGGTTTTGTCTCATCCACTTAATTTTTTAGTGGTCCCCACAGAAAATAATCAAGGGGCGTTAAGTCTTACAGCTCGCCCAAAATGAGAAGGAGCTCCGTCCTGCTGAAACCACGTATGTCGTAATAGTGGTCCTACTATATTGGTTATTGCTGGCACAATTTGATTTTGCAGGATGTGGAGATAATATTCTGCATTCAAATTCCCCTCTATAAAGAAAGGCCCCACTAATCTATTGCCAATAATACCGGCCGACACATTTACCTTCTGGGGGTGTTGAGTATGTGTTTCTCTAATCTAATGTGGGTTCTGATCAGCCCAGTAACGACAATTATGTCGATTGACATTCCCGTTTAGCATGAATGTTGCCTCATCCGAAAAACTATTCGATTAAAAAAATTGTTATTTTTTTTTCTGTTTTTCCATCATTACTTCGCAAAATTCCATTCTACGTTCGAAATCGTCTTCTGATTTTTCCTGGACTAAAGTTATTTAATAGGTGTAAAAATTACTGTTTTTTAAAATAATTGCAATTGATTTAAAACATATCTACATCAACTTGGGTAGCAGCTTTTCTCAACGACAGAACTAACCTGAACAATGTGAAGTAATGTCTCTAATTTTTCTTTCATCACTAGTTGCCGATTTTGGTCTTCCAGAACGAACTTTATCTCTGCAACACCCGGTTTCCTCGAATCTTTGAACTGTTCTCACAACTGTAGATTTTAATATAGGCTGTCGGTTTGGAAAAGTTATATTGAAAAATTGCTTTGTTTCGGTAAATGATCTTTGTCGGTCTTCGAAACCTCTGATCATTAGTAAAGTTATACGTTCCCTTTCGTTGAGTAACATTTTCAGAAATTAATATGACAATGACAGCAAAACATTCTGGTACCAGCTTGTAAAAATGCAAAATGTAGGTAATATCTTACCTGTTGTATTTATGTCCTTTAACTCAAATTATTTTTTAAACTAATGGGTTTAGCCATATGACATGTTTTATAATTGTTGTTTGGAATCAGAAACGTGATTAAGAAGGGGTTCTTCCATTTAAATAAACCAAAGTTTTGTTAACCATTACTGTTTGATGCACCCTGTGGAATTACAGGTGTCCTAGTTTTATAGATTTTTTTAAGGCCTACAACTTTTATACCGAAAGTTTATTTATATTGTGCGCCCTTCTCTAAATAATTGACCGGTCCGGGACTTTTATTTACACACTGTGTATATAGAGAAAGGAAAAGAAAAATGATAGAAATTGCTGAAATTGGCCGTCGCCATGTTCCAAGCAAAAATTCACATGTCTCTTATTATTTTTAAACAATATTAGCTGAACATAATTGTAACCAGTTGTTTGCATAAGTTTCTTTTTATTAATAGAGTTTTTCATTGTTTGTTTTTGACACTTGCACTGTTTTGACATAATTTCATTTTATTTTTTAGGATTAGGCCGCAGACACCTCGCGAAATCATCGACATGTGTCAAATGTGCACTTCGGTGACCCCAGGGGAACCCCAGGTCATCATTGGCAATGACAAGTCCTTCACTTACAATTATGTTTTTGACACTGAGTCACATCAGAAAGAAATTTATGAGTCATGTGTCGCATCTCTAGTCGAATCTTCACTTGAAGGGTAATTTTTTGAGTTTGAATAAAAACAAAGCCAAAAGAAATGAAAAAAGCTTTGAATTAGGTACTGCTATAATGTCGGTTCTGGGTTTTCCAATCCAAAACAAATTTATGCTCCTATGACTTTATTTTTTATTTAATCTAAATAATAATTATTTATATTCTAGTTGCATTTTATAAGAACCTATGCCTGAGCAATTTCATCTTTTCGATGCAAGTACCGCTTCACAGCGTTTGCATTTCTTTGAGTTTCTAAAACATCTGATTAGGTAAAATGGTTTATGATTTTCTTATGCTTGAACTGTTTAATTTTTTTACAGTTATATGGCCTCTCTTCATATTATTTTGATTATTATACAGAAATTAATTGATACTATACAATCTAATACTTTAAAATCAAAACTTGATAGCGGAAACTTCGAAACTAGATAAACCTTGGCAACAGTATCATAAATCAAAAAATGCAAAACTTATACGTAGTTCAGTGCAGTTAGCCATGAAAAATGTAATATTTCGTAACCCCTCTATAGGAAGTCATGGGACTTTTTTATACAGGGTGATTCAGGAGGAAATGTCAATATTTTAGGTACGTATTCGGAGACCCAAATAAACTTAAAAGTTCCTATAAACATGGGCCCTATTCCCGGCCGTTACCGAAATACAGGGGTAAACACTATTCAAATTCAAATTTTTATTAAATGATTTATATCACGTAGGCTAGGTTTATAGTTTTCAAAAATGCCACCGTTTACTTCTAAACACAAGTCAGCTCTCTGCTGCATTTATTATTCTATCGAGTAATGCATCTCTAGTGTTTACTTTACTAGAATATATCATCGATTTAAAGACAATAATCCAGAAAATTAAGGTCTGGCGATCTAGCTGGCCAATTATGCGGACCACCTTGCCCAATCCACCGGTTTGGGTTAGTTCAGGTTAGTTCGTACTTGTAAACTGTAGTGGACCATCTTTTAATAGGTTTTGCAAGTGATCCTGTAGAAAATTAAAGTATACTTGTCCTGTGAGATTACCGTCGATTATGAATGGACCCATTAATTGACTATTTAACATACCACACCACACATTAATGCTGAATTTATGTTGCATAGACAATTAATAAAGATATAATTTCAAAAACAGGTTGTTTATAATATTTTTCAGAATAGATATTTTACTACGATTGAAATTTCGTATGGTTTAATTTGAACACTTCTTTGGCATTCCATTGTGACGTTATATTCGCCATTTTTGAACGTAGAGTCATACCCAGCAGTACCGAAAACCATAAGAATAAGTCAATTTTATTGTGATAAATATAAGGATTTATTCGATAACTAAGAATTATTTGTTTATTATTTATTATTTGTTTAAATGATTTAAATTAAATATATAGACCGGCATTGTGGGTAATAATATTATAGAGCCAATATGTTTTGAAGAAAGTTTAACTGGAGATAGATATTTATGATTTTTACAAGCATATCTGACTCCAGCTCTGGCATTTTTCCAAAAAGGTGGATTGGAAGCAGAGGGTCAATCGAATGGGCACCAAGATCATCAGACTTAACCCCTCTTTGACTTTTTTTATGTGCTTACATTAAAAATAAAGTATTTTAGACAAAAACGGCGGATTAAGAGCTCCTAAAAATCCGTATTACTCGTGAAATACCCTTAATTCGACCAGAAATTATTTCTAATGTACATATTGCAATTTGTTAAAATAAATAACATTTATTTAACCATTAAGTACAGGACATGTTGCATAACTATGTTTCAGAAAGTTGCAAAAGAACAAAATTGACGAGTCAGGGAGATTTTTCAAAAAATTAAGCGTTTCAAAAATATTGATTTATTCCTTACTTTACGTCATCCTTGTATACATAAAAAATTGTGCGATCAAACAAATATTTGGTTAGATAAGAGTGATATTTATGTATCACCGATTATTCTCTTACAATTTTCCTAAATATAGGTCACAATCTAACATCTAACTAATATCCCCCTAAATCAAAAGTAGAAATCTAAGCATAGCGTGAGTTTGCCCATAATGCCAACCAACTTGGCATTTAATTTTGCCGGAGAATGTAGGCTTTTGATTAATTACGTTAACTATATGCCACGTTTGTACAGGGTGATTCATTTTGCCTAATTAGGAAAGGATATATCCATAATATTCTTATTTAAAATAGCAATATCAATATTGCCTTGATGAAGAAAAAACATTTGTTGGTGTTCTCTTATTATAAACAATATTGATTAGCCACCTACACTTATAAGGATTGGGTTCCTTTTTAATTTAGCCCGAAATTAGTCACAGCAAAGAAATACTTAGTAAATGAATTTGATTTTACGAGGGCCAAACTAAAATGTAATATACAGGGTGTCCGGTTTGGGGAAGTCAAAATAATACTAATTTGTCATAGGAAAAAAAATTTCTAATTTTCTAATAAACCATTTGAGTTAATATGCATAGCACCATATAATCTGCCCACAATAATAAACGGTCCAATGAGATAATAGGCAATAATTCCCGCCCACATGTTAACCTTTGTTGGTGCTTTGTCTGTACTGTTGCATGGGGATTTAATATGCAAATTTTGACAATTTATTACTCCGTTTCGGTTCAAGTCGGAGGCCCTTTTCCACCATGATGCGGCAAAAAACTTCCTATAATGGATTAGCAAAAGATTAGCTACTTTTAGCATTTTTTTTTATTTCACTTGACTTCTTACCTGTTTCTCTTAAGCTACGATCAACCCTTTCAAAAGTTTTTCGGTACGGTATACGTCGATTTGGAAATGTGTAAGAACAAATTCTTCTCGCCTCCACACAATTGCCGAGTGCTTGTCCATAAATTAGATGCATATCAGCACATTCACTATAGGAATAATCCTCCATTACTTAAGTCTTATGTACCGTGTGATCCACTTATCGTGTCCACATTTTAGTTTGATATTATAACGTTACCTTAAGAGTTGAAGAATAAAGTTAAATACATAAATTTCTTGCATTGACGTAAAATTTACAGGGTGTTTCGTTTTCCCTATCCAGGCATTAACTTTCTGATTTTAAATGGAACACCCTGTATATTGATAGGTATTTAGATTCCCTTTAAAATTTTATGTGAATTTTTGTATAACCTTTATTATGCTTATTTTTTATCGTTTAGCCAATATTTAATTTTTTTTATTGAAGAACAGAGGTTCCAAATGGTTGAGGTTTATATTGAAAACAATAAAAGTGCCACCGCAACTGTTAGAGCATATCTGCGAAATTTTCCCAATCAGAGAGCACCTTCTAAAAAAACGATTAGAAGAAACTATCTAAAAAATGGAACATAAGTCCCTTGGAAATATAAAAAAGTCAGATCCAGACTTGTGAGAACCGCGGAACAGGCGGAAATATGTTTGGGATATTTCAACGCATATCCTAATACATCAATAAGAACTTCTATTGATAACATTGGATACTCCTATAGAACGATTTCGAGAACTCTTCACGATTTTGGGTATAAGCCGTTCAAAATAATGCCGGTTCAAAAATTGCAACAACGACATTTCCGAACACGTCTTGAATTCTACAGAGATTTGTTAGGTTAAATCGAAGAAAATCTCCAATTTCTTAATAATATTTTATGGACTGATGAGAGCTGCTTTTCAACGCGTCGCATATACCATAGACAAAATACTCGTTACTGGTCCATAGAAAAATAGAAAATCCACATGTGATACGAGAAGTTAGACACCAAGGATGGCAGTATATAAATGTCTGGTGCGGGTTTTTTGGTTCTAAAATAATTGGACCGTTATTTTATAGAGGCTCATTAAGTGGCCCTAGATACTTTAATTTTCTTCAAAATGATATACCTAGATAGTTGAATGGAAAATATTCCTTTAAACGAGGTAGCAGCTATTGTGTGGCAGCAGGATGGGGCTCCCCGCATATTATTCGGGAAGTTAGCGATTATTTGAACCAAAATTATATCGAATGGATTGGAAGGAATGGCACAATCCTGTGGCCTTCAAACAGCCCGGATATTACCCCAATGGATTACTTTTTTTGGGGTCACATTAAAAACGAGGTATATAAAACTCCATGCAGTGATTTAAATGAGATTATATTTAATGTCAGAAGAGTGGTAAACGATTTACGAGAAACACCTGAAGTAATCTTTCAAACGTGAAGAATTATTTCTAGAGAGCAATCCATCGTTGTATTGAAAATAATGGAGGTCATTTTCAATAATTTATATAAATATTTGTAGTTGTAATTGTAATATTTTTGTTCGAATAAATATCCATTAAATTATTAACAAATAAATATTGGCTAAACGATAAGAAATAGGCATATTTAAGGTTATACAAAATTCAAATAAAATTTTAAAGGGAATCTAAATACTTATCAATATATAGGGTGTTCAATTTAAAATAAGAAAGTTGATGGCTGGACGGGGAAAACGAAACACCCTGTATATATAAAAATGAACGGATAAGTGGATCACACGGTATTTAATCAATCAGACAATTTAAAAAAGTTTAGAGGAACTTTAGGATGTTTTTTTCTGTGGCAAATTAGCATTATTTTGACCTCCCCTATCTCTCCAGAGAGTATGCCATATACTTACCGGCCACACGGTATTTCGCAAGCTGTAAAATCTATACCTTCATTTTCCTCTTTGTGTGTAACATTGTTGTATACTGTTTTGCTATCATAATAGAGTAGCTATCCATTTATGGAACCTCGTCGATCAAGTTTAGATACATTCTGATGGCACAAAACAATGTCACATTTTTTGCATTCTATGTAAGGTTAGAGGCAAGCCTACAGTAATTAAATTAAGTATTACCTCATTACAATTCGCTACTGTCTGAGTGAATTTTTTGAAATCTTATATCTAGCCTCATGATCAGTATAATTATAGAGAGTGTTTCAAAAAACATGTACGTGCGTTGATTCCTCACCTAAAAATATGACAAATAGTTCATATTAAACATAGGTCAGCAACCACTTTCTTTTTGAGTTACAGGGTGTTACAATTTTCAAGCCGAGCAAAGAATATGTACGCCACTGCCGTTTTCTCGTTTGAAAACACAGTTATGTAGGCAGTTTAATGTCTAATGCGAAGTACCTTTTGGGCCTTTTGATAATTTTTTGATTTAGGGGATAAATGCACATTTATCGAAATCAAATATGGGCATAACGATATATGCACATAAATGTAATTAATTTCTTTAATCGAAAATCGTTATACAGGGTGTCCGGAAAATACGTGTACAACGTTTGACGACATACTCCTGACGTCAAAATAGGTCGATCTAAGCCGACTTAGTTATATCCAAAATTGTCTCGTTTAGTCGGTAA
The DNA here is from genome assembly GCA_963920685.1 of Polydrusus tereticollis. NCBI lineage: Eukaryota > Metazoa > Arthropoda > Insecta > Coleoptera > Curculionidae > Polydrusus > Polydrusus tereticollis. The sequence goes on along the minus strand of OY987335.1, from coordinate 13,081,006 downwards.
AGGGCGTCAAAAATTTGTAAAAATATTGGTTTTTCCTACGTGAAAACCTGCTAATCCATTTTAATAATTTTTAGTATGTAGACTAATACTATAAAATGACGTTTTCTAGTAGTATAGTCACCGGCTGTAAATAAGTGGAAGTGTTATAAAAGTGATATAATACGTCAACATTTCTCCTGATTTTTTATATCAACGGCGTTATGACAACCCAGATATTTTTGTTGAGTGACTGGATGTATTTGGAAGCTATTTTACCTCTTCAATATTTTTCGTTGGATGAGCTGTTTTGCCAGAAAAAAAATATTTACAATTACCTGCATACATCAATTATTAACATTAGGTAGTAATAAAATTAAAATCAAATAACAATAATTTTTTTAGTGACCTTGTTGCTATGGCATTTAATAATTTGACAATTATTGACAAATTGTCACCAGTCTATCAAATTGATTAAAGTATACGATCAATATTCTTGAATTACGAGTTCATTTTACCATTAAACATGGAAAATTATACGAACTCTGAGAAGGTTGACATGCTCCTGGTATACGGCTTTTGTCAAGGAAATGGGCGTCAGAGTTTTAGGGTTTACATGGAGAGATTTCCCAACCGTCGAATACCAAACCACCAATCATTTGCCAATATCGAGCGTCACCTTCGGGAAACGGGCAGCTTTGAGAAAAAATTTGAAGGCAGGGGTCGTATGCGAACAACTCAAAATGTGGAAACAGAAAAGAACATTCTGGAGAGAGTTAAAGAAGAACCAAGTACCAGTACCCGTCGCTTAGAACGTGAGTAATATGTTTCTAAAACGATTGTCAATGAGGTTTTAAAAGAACAGTTGTTACACCCATATCACGTGCAAAAAGTCCAGGAACTTTTGCCAAATGATCCCCCTATGCGGCTTACATTTTGTCAATTTATTAGAAACAAAAGAATCCGTGATCCAAATTTTTGTACAAAAATATTGTTTACTCACGAGGCGTGCTTTACAATATCTGGAGTAACCAATCTGCACAACGAACATATTTATTCCGATGAAAATCCACATGCCATTAAAGTTGCACATCATCAGCATCAATTAAAATTAAATATTTGGGCAGGTATTATTGATCGCTACCTTATTGGTCCTATTGTTATTGCAGACAGGTTAAATGGAAATATTTATTTAAATTTTTTGCAAGACACATTACCAATTCTTCTGGAAAATTTGCCCCTTTTACTTTGGAGGGAAATGTGGTATATGCATGATGGTGGCCCGCCTCATTTTTCCTTTGCCGTTCGACAATACTTACACCATCAGTATCCCAACCGATGGATTGGAAGGCAATGATGCACCAGTAAAATGGCCACCACGTTCTCCGGAGTTAAATATAAAAAAAATATCTGGATTGTCATAACGCCGTTGATATAAAAGATCAGGAGAAATGTTGACGTATTATATCACTTTTACAACACTTCCACTTATTTACAGCCGGTGACTATACTACTAGAAAACGTTATTTTCTAATATTAGTCTACATACTAAAAATCAAATAAAATCGATTAGCAGGTTTTCACGTAATTTAGGAAAAACCAATATTTTTACAAATTTTTGACGCCCTTTACCGGCTAAACGAGACAATTTTGGATATAACTAAGTCGGCTTAGATCGACCTATCTTGACGTCAGGAGTCTGTCGTCAAACGTTGTACACGTATTTTCCGGACACCCTGTATAATATTATTATTTAGGTAGTTTTTTTTTGCTGAATATTTCTCGAATAAAACGGTAAAATATGTAGAAGATATTAATTGGTTAAATTAAGTACATTTTAAATGCATACACTGACTTATTCTAAGTAATATTTCCGTTATTTTATATTGATTTAAAATATTTTCTATTCGTTTCGCATAACACAAACTGATAGAAATGCAAATCTCAAAATGCTCACGCAAAGTGGGTAGTTGAACTAATAATACCATATAAAATATAAGCTAGGTGCTCATTCTATATCTACCTACACATATGGTTCCAAGAACTATACAGAGCGTTGAAAATTGGTAATTATATATATATATAAATTATGTATGCTATCCTCAAAAGATAATATTCATATACATATACATTGTCATTGTATTCTGGCGCGTACCTAATAAGTACCTACTCATTTTTTCATTGTAGAATGGGCACAAATCATTTTTGTTGATTTTTAAAAATACGGATTCACTTAATTATGAATGAACACATCCAACAATACGAAAAAAGTAAATTGTATTATGGAAGGCAGCTGCTAGAAATTGAAAGCCTACCTAATAATGAGTGCCTACATTATTTACGACGTTATGACTTTCTAATTCATTTCTATACCGCTTTTCACATTACCCATACTTATAGCCTTCCTAATTTTCTAATGGCTAGCAAAATAGCACTGACCTTGTACTAAAAAAAAGGTGCTGGCGTCACGTTCTACGCCCTAAACGACTCAATTTCCTAATTGTGCTAAAATATAAATAAATCAACAGGTACAATGCTACAGTCCTTGCATACGGACAAACAGGGTCAGGAAAAACCTACACGATGGGCACAGGTTTTGACGTTGAATTACCAAACGAGCAAAAAGGGATCATTCCGAGAGCCATCCACCACCTTTTCGACGGGATTAAGTCTCGAATAGACAGAGCACATGAAAGCGGAGTCCTGGCTCCAGAATTCAAAGTCACTGTACAATTTATGGAGTTGTATAATGAGGAGGTTATTGATTTGTTTAACCCATCATATACAAAAGTAAATATGAGTTTCAGTACTAGTAGTAGCAGTAGTTAGAGGGAGGCCCAAGACTATGTCAAATAGACTTTATAACCTTTTACCTACCCATGTCTCCTCCAATCACTTAACTAAATAGATGTATGCTCCCTTGCTTACCGTACTAGGCCAGGATGAGCTAGAGCTAAATCTTCTTAATTCTTTTAGGAAAAGGTGTACAAAATTCACGAAGATCCATATGGAGGCATTCAAGTAAAGGGAGTTACTTTTAAAACAGTACAATCTGCTGATGAAGCTTTACAATGTTTAAGATTGGGAGCATTATCTCGGACAACTGCCAGTACCCAAATGAACACCCAATCTTCGAGGTCGCACGCTATATTTACGTTACACATTAAGCAACAAAGACTGGTGCCCTCTGAGGATGAAAACGTTATCTCTAATGAGTTCGAAACGCTTAGTGCCAAATTTCATTTTGTCGATTTGGCGGGTTCAGAGAGATTGAAAAGAACTGGTGCCACTGGCGAACGGCAGAAGGAAGGAATTTCAATTAACTGTGGTTTATTAGCTTTAGGAAATGTTATTTCGGCCCTAGGTGATAAAACTAAACGGGCCTTACATGTACCTTATAGAGATTCAAAGCTTACGAGGCTTCTACAAGATAGTTTAGGTGGTAATAGTAAAACTGTGATGATAGCTTGTGTTAGTCCCAGTGACAGAGACTTTATGGAGACTCTTAATACACTCAAGTATGCCAACCGAGCACGAAACATTAAGAACAAGATATTTATCAATCAAGACAAGAGTTCTAAAACTATATCTCAGCTTAGACAGCAGATAGCCCAGCTTCAACTAGAGCTAGTGGAATATAAGCAAGGCAAAAGAATTATAGGTGAAGATGGAACTGAAACAGTTAACGATATGTTCTACGAGAATAATATGCTTCAAGGAGAAATTAATAATTTACGGACACGGGTTAAAGCCATGCAAGAAACTATTGACGCATTAACACTTAGAAATACTAATTTACTAGCGGAGAAAGCAATGGGAGGCTGGATTAACAATGGTTCTAACAGTGAAGTAGCGGATATGGTTCAAGCATACCTCAAGGAAATTGAGGAACTACGAGCCAAACTTATGGAATCTAACCACACTTGTGAACAACTGAGAAAGCAGCTCAGTCGCTCACAAAGTCCCCAAAGACACAGCATGCTCTTTAATAACTCTAGTTTTATAGATGACAATTCATCCCTTTTGGAAGAAGCTAAAAGAAATTTGCAAAGAGAGAAAGAGGCACTGAACAGAAGATCCTTAGAACTAGATCAAGACATAAGCGATGGCGATAGTGAGCACGATTACACCAGTGAGAATGAAGATGTTGATATAGAACTTAATGATGAACTGATCACATTAACAAACGATATTGACATGAAGCAGAAACTTATTGACGAACTTGAGTTATCCCAAAGACGTATGCAAACTATGCGACAACATTATGAAGATAAGCTGATGCAACTTCAACTGCGCATTCAAAGCACTCAGGATGAAAGAGATAAAATGTTGCATAAATACAGCTCTCACTCAGAACCTTCTGATAAAGTTAAGAAAGTCAAAGAGGATTACACAAGAAAGATTAACGATATGCAAAGAGAATTGAAAAAGCTTCAAGCAGCCCATAAAGAACATGCCAGGCTAATCAGAAATCATAGCCAACACGAACTGCAAATAAAAGCTTATAAGGATGAAGTGTTAGAGATGAAGAGAGCTAAAGTTCGATTAATCAATAAAATGAAGGAGGAGGCTCAAAAACACAAGGAAGCAGAGCTTAGAAGAGAGCGTGAGATCGCAAAATTACGGAAAGAATCTAGGAAAAACGCCAATGTAATTAAAACAATGGAAAATGAGCGCCGAATAAAAGATCAAGTGCTTAAGAGGAAACAAGAAGAAGTATCAGTATTAAGAAAGAGTCAAAGAGGAAGGTTAAGTATTAAAGCTTCAGGACGGATTCCACACAAATTATATTCATCTGATAGATCGGTTAAACAAAAATGGATGCAAGTAGAAAAGTCCATAAACAAAATAGCTTTAAGTCGTCGGGGACTGGTTGAACAGGAGGTTAGAATGGAACATTTCTTGGAAAAAAGAGAGGCACTGGGTAAGTTATTTTAGTAAAATATTGACCTTAATTATAACCAAACTTTATCTTTAGGTCGAGAATTAGATATTCTGGAAGAACGACGAAAGCAAGGAGTTGAAAAGGGCCAGGATATCATGCAGTTAGATAGTTACATTGAAGACATCAAGGAGAATATCAATTACGTGCAGGAAACTATTAGTGAAACCCAGCACAATGTCATGGACATTGAGAAAACATTAGATCCAGCAGATACTGCCGGTTTAGAACAAATTGTCACTGCCATATATGACGTAAACGAAGCTAAATATATAATTCAGAAGCTATACAATATGACTCTGGCACAGAGCCATGCAGTAGCCCAAAGAGATGCCAAACTTAGAGAAAATGAAGCTAACTTAGCCGAAGTAAATTCTTGATTTTTGTTAAATGACTTCATCAAAAAGTATTAAACACTTATTAAAATTTAAATTGTTTAAGAAAGGATAACTACCGTCCTATAAGGTTTGCACTTTTCTTTTTAGTTACAACAAGAAGCCAACGTCAAAGGCCAATTATTGGATCATCTACTGCACAATGAGATCCCTATTTTTTCCAAAGAGTTGGTAACGAGTGTATCAAGTAACACCAATGACACAACAAGTTCAAATAATTCCTCCAGGTCTTCGTCCCCCGCACCTATGGATAGCCAGTTAGTACTATTTAAATACTCTTTCATAATATACCGTGTGGTGCACCCCGCCAGACTGGCTATAGGAAATCCCATGTAAATTTTGCAACCCTCAAATATTGGCTTCCCTATGAAGGTCCCTGTACAATGGACTTGCACACCAAATTTTATGATTTTCTAATGGGCCAATTAAAAGTTATGTAGAAGAAACTCTTAAAAATTAAATACGGCTCAATAATTACGGCTACCAGTAATAATTATGATAATGTCAAATGTTACTATAGCGTCAAAACATATTTCAACCAGGCAATTGCTTTGACCATCTCTGATTTGGATGATTTTTGGTACACTCATTCTACTCATGGAGAAATTCGGAAATCCAAAATTTCATATTTTTTGGATGACTATTTTTCGTTTTATTGATTTTTGAAAATCGCAAAATTGACCAATTTTGTTCCTGCAGGTACTTACAAAAATATCAATATCTTTAAGACTACTTGCACTATATAAATGAATGATAGCTTATTTTGAAGGTATTTCTAAGGCCTTTCGAAAGATGTTACACACGACATACTTTATTTAAAAAAAAAAATTTATTCTTTGAAAAAAAAAATATTATTTTCCTTACTGTCTTCCTAAGATATGTACCAAATTTTAGGATGGAGAAATAATGGGTTCAAGGTAGAGAATTTTATTACATTTTATGCATTAAAATATCTAGTATATTTTATGACATTGTATGCATTAAAATATCGCCACCAAAAGAAGAAAAATATCTTCCTTATAAAATGTAAAACATACAACTTATTTTTTATAGGTTATAGTTTAAAAAGGTCCCGTTTACGCAAAAAATACCCTTATAATTTATTGTTAATGTTAGGTACTATTAAACTAGCTTATATAATACAACTACTAACAACAAAAAAATTGTTTTTATTTTGTTTTTTAATTTTCTTTTTAAAATATTTGAAGAATCAAACATTTCTTCAGTATATGAAGTGTAAGTTCTACCAGTTGCGGTATTTGGATTTCTTAATATTGAACTTTGATCTATGACTAATATATCGCCCTTGAGTTTGAAATGATTAACTTTTTCCCTCAGTTCTGGCATAAGTCGGCTTAGAAATAAATGAAAAGCAACTGTATTATGGACCAAACAATCGGAAATAAAAACAAAATTTAAATGTTCTATTTTGTCATTCTCGTTTTTGTAGTATACTACAAAAGGATGCAGTGTGGCCTGACTATTTGTCCAGTGGTAGAACTGCACTTCATCTTGCAAAACGAAAGAATAATTTTCAGTAAAGTATCATGTAATCAGTGCTTCCCCTATGCCTAAATTATTTTTAACTTCGTTATAGAATTCCTTTCGCATCTTCGCAAAAAAAGAATGTGACTTCAGTTTCATAAAAACAGTAAGACTGACAAATTTGTACTAAGACATTCCCTGTTTGAGCAAGCAGCCTCTTGAAAATATCTTAGCTGGTATCAGAAGTAACAAGGCGGAATCAAAATTTTGCAGAAATAAACAAGTTCTGGCATAGATCTTCTAAGTAAAACATGTCCACAAAATTTGCGGGAATAAATTAATAAAATTGACACGAATTTAAACATGATTTTTGTGAATATATCTACTTAAATAATAGATAAAGTTATAAAAAAAAATTCTTAAAAACTATCTACCTACATATTACGCGAATTTACAAATGCAAATGTAATGTTCAAATGTTCAAAACCCTTTAAAACAACCAACAAAACAAACTATGTTCTCTATATTTAAATTTTAGGGGTAAATTTCACCCTTCTCGTTGGTGGTCGTGTTACACAAAAAGCGAACGGGCCGGAAAGTGCCTCATTTAAATAAAAAAAATTTATGTATTTGGTGGATTCTTTAAGAGACCTCTTAGAAATTATCATTTTTCTTTTTGGCGACACACTATTACAGTAATGCATATGCTCTCCTAAGCAAGGTGTTTTTGATTTTTTTTTTTTGACGATGAAGCCGTCATTTCTCCGTCCTAAAATTTGGTATATTGTATATCTTAGGTCAATTTTGCGATTTTCAAAAATCAATAAAACAAAAACCACTAATTCAAAAAATATGAAATTTTGGATTTCCGAGTTTTTCCATGGATATAATGAGTGTACTAAAAATCATCAAAGTCGGAGACGGTCAAAACAGAAACCACCTTTTTCTTGGTTGATTTGATATGGTTTGACATTATAATAGACCTTTTATTTTTATTAGTTTCAACATAGTTTACACTATTCAAGAAAAAATAATTATTGTACTTTGTATTTAATTAATGCAAGCAGTTGAAACAAAATAAATAAATAACTTTTAAGTGGCTTATCAGAAAATAATAAAATTTGATGTGTAAGGCCATCATATAAGGACCTTTAAAAAAGTCTAATACAATTTTGATGTAAAATTAATAGGGCATCAATATTTGAGGGTAGCGAAAATTACATAGGATTCCCTATAGCCAGCCTGGAGGTGCACCACCATAAGAAGTAGGTATATTAACTAGAACTAAATATAATCTCAGCAAAATATTTTTTTAGCTTACAAGTTCCTGATCCTCAAGCATCACAGAACCGATCAAAAGTGAGACGACGAACGGCCCAGCCATCCGAGATGCTATTTGGTCCTAATACAAATTCAAACATGACACAGTCACATGACTCACATAGCATGTTTAGGTTAGACTGTAATTTACAAAGAGTCCCTAGTGTACCCGGAAGTCTTAAGTTAGTATGTTTTAATTAGATATAGTAAAGTTTGCATTATATCGTTGACATTTTCTGCAATAAATCAACATATTGATTTATTTTTATTTTGAATTAAAGAGACATTTTTAATGAAACGAAAGCACAGATCTACTATTATAATAATATTTTGAGAGATAATTAGTACAATACAAATTAATGAAATACTGAAATACAGATTTATTCATTCAATAAAAACTAAGTTTTTAGAGTCGTCAACAAAGTACACTAGGCATATGAAAATTATTTTTAAAAGTTATTATTATTAAAATTTACAATGTTACGATTTAGACTACACATTAATACAAGATTAAAATTAAGTTTAAGATTTAAATACAGTAAATGTGTGTACACAGAAAAGTTTTACAATAATTTAGTTCTGTGTCGCTATCACTATCTTTATCTAAACTTATTATTAAGGGTTGAACATTAGTACTCATACACATTTTCTATCTTAATTACATGTTGTATACAGTTTTTTCCACTGTCTGCAGAAATGTTACTTACTATGTTTTTTTATTAATTCTACTACAGATCTTTTTAATGTGGGGGAAGTATTATTCCTTCTAATATTTGATTTTACTTGGTGTCATATAAGTTTGATTGGAATAAATATACAATAGTAGGAGGGGAATAAACAACACTGTATGCCCATTTTCTGTTGCACGCTTATCACACACGTATTCTTTATTAATTTTAAAATCCCTTAATACTCCTAAAAGATCCCGTTTTTTGCAAGTTTCCTCAAAATATATATTACTATTATTTATCATAAAATTTTGGATATTTCCCGGCAATAGATAAGCAAAGTATAAACGTTCAGTAATGGGTCGGATTAAGGAAAACAAGTAATGATAGTCGTATGATAAGATTTACAGGGTGTCCCAGTTAAGCATGCACTCTACAGAGTAACATATAGGAATTTTCTGCAGTAATTACATAATGGACTGAAACTACTTGGGGGAATATCATTAACATATTCTTCTTATTCATTCTACACCACAAGTCGGAGACGGATTTTCTGACCTAACCTTTGATTTTAATTGGTGCCACAAATGTGCTGTATGGGATTCAAAACACAATATCAGGGTCCCCTCTATCGAAGGGTAAATCCTAGTCAATAGCTAGAAATATTTCACTTTAAGGGTAAACACATAAACTAAATTTAAGATTACTATTTTTTTTGCTTCTTCCGAGGGCCCGTATAAATGCCGGATGCACTTCAGCCAGTTCTATGCCACCCAGAAAGTGACGTAAAACTCTGTAGTCTGTATAGTCCCATTCTTGCCACTCCTTTAATCACCAAATGAAGTGGAGGAAGGTCTAGGATGTTCTCCATTGCGGATGTGGGGGTCGATTTCATGGCTCCTGTGATGCTCAAGCAAGCCAGTCTTTGTAGGCTCCCCAGCTTTGATATTGTGGTTTTCTGCTGTGTCTTTGGCCACCAGACCAGTGCTGCATACGTAATTGCAGGTCTCACTATCCTGGTGCACAGCCAATGCTCCAGCTTAGGTGAGAGTCCCCATGCGTGCATCCGTCTAGTAACTGTCAAGGTTACTTCCGAATTCCGGATTGTTTTTTCAACATGCTTGTTCTAGAGGTCAGTCTGGAGTCCAAAGTTACTCCCAGGTATTTCCTCTTTCGACAGTGGAATGTTTGCTCTTTATAGGGTTAGGGGTCCCAATCCCTTCTTTTTCCTGCGCTTTGTAAAGCGTAGCAGCCCGTCCATGATAAGGTTCCAGAATAGAGGAGAAATTACCCCCCCCCCCTGCGGACTCCCCTCTGTCACCCGCGCTGCCAAAGTCTTACCAAGCAGATCCTTATATACAATTCTGCCTTGAAGCATACCTTCCATCCACCTGCAGCAAGTATCCTCCAGTCCGATGGCCCTGGTTGCCCTAGTGATTGATGCGAAGCATGTCTTGTCAAATGCTCCTTCTATGTTCAGAAAAGCTCCCAGTAACGTCACTGTTTTCTAGAGCCTTCTCCACCCTGCTGACTACCTGGTGAAGGGCAGATTCCGTTGATTTTTCTGTTCTGTAGGCATGCTTCTCTTGATGAAATGGTCTGTGTTCCAAGACGTTATCTCTTATATGCCTATCAACCAGTTTTTCAAGTGTTTTCAGTACGAACGACATCAGACTGATGGGTCTGAATGCCTTTGCCGCCGAATAGTCTGGTTGTCCAAGTTTAGGTATAAACACCGCCTTTGTCGGTCTCCAAGATTTCGGAATGTGTTCTGTAGCCAAGGCTCTTAGTATGAGGCAAAGCTTATCGATTATCAGGACCGTTCCCTGCTGAAGCATTGCTGGGTGGTCTCCGTCTGGTCCCGGTGACTTGAATGGTTCAAATGAGTTTATTGCCCATCTGATATTTTCCTTTGTCATCAATGCCCAATCTGCCAATTTTCCCTGCGAGCCTTGTAAGAAGTCCTATTTTCCTCCCCTAGAAAGATACTATATATAGTCCGCCTTATGAGTCTGTGGCTACGACGGCTGAGGAGACAGGGGGGTAAAAGGCATAAAAGTCAGGTTTAACTGTGGCGGCATAAGCGTACGGTGCCTCGTTCCATATAAATATTTTATAAGTTAAAAAACTAAATTTACTTCCTCTTATTTTAATATTTAAACCACACCACTGTCCACTCTCAATAGCAATAGGAAAAAAAAACGCAGTGGAACACACATTTTTTAGGCATTATTTTATTCATGTGCCCACGGGCGAGAAGAAATTCATACGCGGTCTAATCATCATATAATTAGGTTATTTTTATTTAAAATTTATTGGTAAACTTAGCAGACCTGGTACGTTAGTCTTTTTTTATTCGCATTCCTTTATATATATAGTTTGTTATGTATTGTAATTCCTTGTTGTTTACTAATTAAATAAGAAAAAAGATTATAATTTTATTGTTTTCCTTTGCAGGTTGAATTCCTGATGACCCATAGAGTACGTGTATTCACAGAAAATGATAGTGATATGTCGTATAGAGAAGTCCCAAACATATTTTATAGTAGTGGTGTTAATAAATGTATGTTTTACCTACCAACATCTAGTAATCGTTTTACCTTGTTAAAGTTAATCGTTTTCTTGTCAATTTTATTGCTATTAATAATAATGTTGTTAATAATTTTATGACATTTAAGGAATATTTATATATTAACTTTAATTAATAGACAGAGTATTTATAAATCCATAGAAACTAATGTTTTTAGAAAATATTCGTTTTATTTAAATAAATTAAATAGCATCTCCACTATTTTGTCCCAAAAAACAAATTTTGTTTTTGTTTAATTTTTAATATCGAAGTCATGCTAAAGCTACTTTAGTACAAATTAATGGCGATATAATAGAGTACTAAGACAGTGGCGGCTCGTGGCCTAAAAAACAGCTGAAGTAATATGCAAAAACGCGTAATCACAGTTTTATAATTATTAGCAATGAAAAAACGAGCCCTGTTTACTTAAATGTTCGGCCGGGCTGGAGATGTTCACCAGTTGAAACGTTGTGAGAAAAATAAATAATGGCAATGGAAGTCCAAAACACGTTTATCATTCATGAATACATCATTGTCTCTAAACTTTAAAGAAGCACTTCACTCTTATTGATTTCTGATTCTATTTGAATAGATCTACGTAAATAAATTTAATATTTTTATTGCCACCTTTAGCGGGAATTGTTCGCTTCCTTTCTGTGACAAACCTGGTTCGCCCCAAACTTATACCATGGACACAAATGTCTTCCTGTTGAAACCTCGCAACACAATTATGTTTATAAAATATGTGTTACTAATATGATCATATAAGTATAATGACAAATAGTATTTGGTTTTTAAATATTGCTTTCTTTTTCTAGCTATTCTTATTACTCCTCTTTATATTTTCTGGCACAAATTGATTCTCCTGCCCTTTAAATTTGCGAATCTATCGGCAATGTCTATCCTGGCGTTTTTTTCTCCCAGGGCGACTGCAATAGTATTCAGCAATCTCAATGTGACATAAAACATAACCCCTTGTTAATTGAGAAGGTGAAGGGTTTGGATCATATCAGTCATATTGTATTTAACCTGATGGACTGATATAAATATTAGGGCAACTAAGAAATATTTATTTTATAAATTTTCTTGGTGAAGTGTCACTTCATTAAGGTTTTGGCGGTAAATAGTAAAAACGTTTTTAAGTTAATATTTTTATTTATAATTAAATTAAAACAAACAGAGATTACAGTTACAGTATGAAGATAAGTAATAAACAAAACTATTTTATTTGAACTAAACGTAAAAACATTTATGTATTTCCTTGGAGTTAAATTTTTAAATATTGATTTAAAAATGTTAATTGGAAAAAAGGTTTAAATATCAGCTCAAATAAACTTTATAGGGCTATACAAAGGTTAATCTAAATATTTGTTGGTTTTACACCAACAAGCTTGTTTAATATAAACTAGTTAATAATAGATTCTAAAGTTGAGATATGTATCAACACAAACATGGTATAAAAATAAAAATGTACCCATCTACCTACAAATTTTACATGTCATTCGCACACACTTAACTTAAGACTTTGATTTTTTAGCAACTTTCAGTTTTTTTTCTTTTTCCCTACAATGACAGGTTGAGGGGCAACTTGAACATATACTTTTTGGGAATAATTGTTGATATAAAACAATGCCAGAAGTGATAACAGCAAGCTAAAAAATGATTAATTATTAGGAATTTCCACTAGACTAAAAAAAACACTTACCAAGAAGTCCCAGCCACTCTGTGAACACTTGCAGCTGCTGATACTGCCATTACAAGAGCAAAGGCCACTGAAAAAAACAAATAAATGTTTAAAATATGTAAAAACAACTATTCATATTTTACAAGATTCACCATCAGTGGTGCCTTAACATTTATGATTAAGGTGCACCTTTGAATAACTCAGTCGTAGCCATAAAAGTTAAATATCATTTTACAAACCTTCAGGAAAAAGTCCTAGATTATATGATTTTCCAAACAGTAAGGTTTCTAAATTTCCCATAGCAGTTAAGGTGAAAGTAAAGAGAAAGGATCCCAAGAGTCCTCCCAACAGAGTCTGCTGACTTGAAGCTGCTAGCCAAGTTTTCCAAATTTGCATAGAGGAAAACAGTAAAAGGCAACTTATGCTTGCTAGTATGAATGATGTTTTTGTCGCAGACGCTAAAATGTAAGGAAAACTTATGTCTAGTTAATATTATATATTGAATATTAAGAATATATTACCCATTTTAACTAAATTTAAATTGTAAACACCGGTTTAGCCACTAAATATATTGATATTTTTCTAGGTTAGGTATAAATCAAAACGTCAACACGTCACCGTGAGCCGTGTTTCTTCCTCTTTTAAATAGCTCCCTACAACCTGGAGAACTGTTTTTATAGTTGCAATTTGCGTTTCTGCGACACTATGTTAATTGAAGAAAATAATATATAATTATACTCATGGTGACGAACAAGCACATCCCATGGATGCCACGTAACAAAACTATCTTTAGCCATAGGCATACGTTAAGTCCAAGGAGCTAAAAACTAATTTAAGTTTCTCCTTTAGCAAAATTCAGTTTGATTTTTCTTATGAACCGGAACTACGTAAAACAATCTCGATGCGCCGTCAGCGCATTTTCTCGAACGCACTCTGAGACATACTCCGGTATAGGGGGACTCTAGAAAACGAACTTGCCTAAATTTTTTTAATTTTGACAGTTGTCTGTGAAACTGACATTGCTGTCAAAGCAGCCAGTCAGTGTTTATTTCATCTTTTGAAGGTGTATTTTGTGAATTCGTTAACGAAAATTTAGTGGAATAAATCCCTTTAAGACTGCGAAGTAATATTAAGAACAAGGCGATTAAAGTGTAAGTACTGTCTTGTCTTAGTTTTTTATTTACTCCCACATTTTAAATCCAACGTCACGGGGGGGCTTTTTGTTATTAAAAATACAAGCATGTTTTTTTTATCTAAATGATAAATTGTTGTTCTGGCATTTTTTAAATTGAATTGGCAGTTTGAAGTAGCTTAACGCTCTTAAACTGATATACTAGTTGAATTAACATTTGCAAAATTACATAAAAAAAAACTTTCTCTGTGATATAATAATTTAATAAAATGATTGCATGCAGTACTACTTCGTGCTGGGAACAAAAAAAATGTTATCAATCATTAAACCAAAACATAGTTCTGGATTTGCCATTGAGGATATTAAGTTTAACTATTTAAAATATTGGCACTGCTTTATCAAATATTTGAAATAAATGATACAGCATTTTTTGTTTTAATCTCAACTAGGTACCTGCAGCTGTAAATCATTTAGTTGACAGGTTATTTTTTATCCTAAGATAATCTTATGGTTCTGTGACGCTACATTATTTTAATAATAAAACGCTAATAAATCTAAACTTCGCTTGCTAAAAAATAGTAAATACATAGAAGTACCTACACGGTAATTATTAAGTACCTAAATCGCATTTCTAAGGCACGGGTTCCTATGTTTGCTTTTTTTATACACCTATAAAAGGAGGAAATTTTTAAATACCTAATAGTCAATAATCAAGTTTTCTCAAATTTTGCCCAAGGACATCTGACTTAGATTCTTTAACATATTAATTATATTGAAATAATTTGAAAATTGTTTAAAGTAGTTAGGTGAGCATAAAACTATATTTGACATTGACATATTATGTAGTTAGTAGCAAGGCAGGTTGTCCATTTAAATAAAATATATTTAAATTGTTTAATTATTAGTCCATTGCCTTGTTAAAAGGTGGTTGATCTTAAAATAATAATTTTGTTTATAAGATGTCAAGGCAATCCTATTAGGTATTTGAGTTACCTCCTACAGATAGAAATACTACAACTGCTTTTTCCAGATTTGTTTGCTTGGTTTTAATAATTTAAGAGATTTTTTTAGCGCTAAAAGGTTAAGACCAGAATAATTGGGGAATTTTTTATGGGTAATGATGTTAAATAATAGTTTCTCTCAAGGTTTAATAATATGTCTATTCTATTAGTTTAATTGCAACCTAATGGTTTTACACATGTGTTTAAAAATTTGTTTACCTAGACTTTTTATTTTTCCTTTCCTATGCGAGAAAATCTAATACAGGTTTTCAGGGCCCCTTAAATTTATTTAGTTTTGTCAGTGTCTATTATCAAATGTTCTTATTTGCGTTCTCTGACAATTAAGTCAAATAATATGCGGCATGGAATAAACCAGTAATTTATTAGTTCACTATAAATAAAATCGTTTAATAATGCCAAAAATGAATTGGTTTGGTGTTTCTATATATTGTTTAGGGTGAGGTTTCCCGCAAATTAATTTTGTGGGGTTAGTATTGCAGTGTGACCCTAATTATCCTATGAATTTGGGCAAACCAACAATATTCGAGTGGCGGTCAATTTTCATGTAAAATTGAGTTTCGTGGATATCGAATTTAATTTTCGGGGTAGACTTTTAATGATGTTTGTTACTATGGCTTGAGAAACAAAAAAGATATACCTACAGGGTGCCTCTGGATGATGGGGCCTATACCACAAACGGAATTAAGTAGATACTTATTTTTAATTTTCCTACAAAAAATTTGGCTTGTAAAAAATTCGATTTTGAAGATTTTTTTTTGTATACAGGGAGGTCAAAATCTTAACTTTATCTATAACTAAACTATATTTATCTTTCGTTCATAAGACAAATTAATGTCATTAGAAAATCTTGTTTAATTCGCTTTTTATCCACGCCTCAGTTTTTTTTTCCGGATTTAAGGAATACAACCAAAATGCCTATCTTGTAGTTAGTTAGTTTTAAAATTGCAATATTGCTTACTTTCTTTAAGCAACGGTAAAACGACCAGTTATTGATAGTTGTAGCGACAATTATGAATAAATATTAATTGATGGTTCTTTGATTTTAATTAGAAAGAAAATTCAACCAACTTTAAGAAGGGACTTTTTCATGTTCTCTTTAATAAATTTAGCTTTTAGATTAATGAGATAAATATTTTTAATACCTAAAGTATAAAATAGTTTTTTTATCATGTTTTCAGTCCAGTTATTGATATACAGGGTGTAACTAAATAAGTGTAAAACATTTAAGGGGGTGATTCCTCATCGAAAAAAAGATAGGATCTTTCATATAAACAAACTTTATTGGAGCATCCCTTATTAAGATACAGCCCCTTGAAGGGGGTACATAAAATTTGTTTAACAATTTTTTTTACAAGCACTAAAAAAGTTACAATATTGAACCTGACATTTTCAAATTTACAAACTGACAGCTTGATACCAATTTAATTGTCACTATCGCTAATAGCGGCCTACTAGATAAATTAGTTTCGTATTTTCGTTTTATGGCGATATGTATCTTGGTCGTAAAATAATTTTTTGCTGCGAACTGGTTTATTTTGGGCAAAAAATTCAAGAGACATTTTTTGTTTAGAATGAAACAGGCTATCGGAAATTAATTTTTAAATGGTAAACAAATAATAAGGCAAAAAGTTGCATTGGAAATAAATTTTAGGGGTTGCGTTTTCCACCCCTTACAACCATGGGGTAAACCAAATAAATTACTGGCTAAGTGTCTTTTTGGTAGTAGAAAATGTCAGGTTAATTTCAATATTGTAACTTTTTTGGTGCTTGTGAAAAAAATTGTTAAACAAATTTTATGTACCCCCTTTAAGGGGCTGTATCTTAATAAGGGATGTTCCAATAAAGTTTGTTTATATGAAAGATCCTATCTTTTTTTCGATGAGGAATCAGCCCCTTAAATGTTTTACACTTATTTAGTTACACCCTGTATACTAATTTTAGGTATAGTCCAATAATTGATAACCCAGTAATTGATATTGTTTAATAGCAAACAAATTAACGTAAGAACTTAAAATACAAAAGAACAAACAATACACTTAAATGGTATAATCAAATTTCATCTAAGTAGGAATCCACTCAAAGAATTAAAAAGTAAAATTAGGATTCAAACACATCAATCGCCTTTTGAAATTGATATTTAAGCCGGTGGGTAGAAATTATTGCTGGCTCAGGTAATTTTCCCAAAACCGTAGTTTTCATTACACATGAGACGTCATTTGCAAAAGTGTTTTTCTCCATTTAAGGCTCTCATCGACATAACTTCTAAGTTGTTTCTATTGTAGATTCTTTGAAGGACACAAACATATTTTTAATTAGTTAGGTTTTTCTTGCCTCCAGCAAACTTAATCAGTATTAATCTCCAATGGTGATATTGTCAGGTGTTTCAAGATCATTTTCAGCAGTATATCCAATAATATCAACGTCATCAAGGCTATCTCCGCTTTCAACCCATTCATCAGCTGATGTTACAGAATCAGTATCTTTACTTTCCTTAGCCCTTTTTCTTAATTGTTCAGATTTTTTAGAGTATTCCTCTATTTTCTTTTTCCTCGATTCGCTTAACTGTCTTTTGTATCTCATTTCGGCGTTGAGTTTGTCCATCTTTTTTTCTTTAATTTCTAATCTTGGCTCTCTTAACTCTAGCCTTAATTACTTTTAGTAAGATTTCTGCTTGATCTTTAATAATTTCACATTTTCCACATTAACGGGACAGAGACCACTTACCCTGAAACCATTTTTAACAGTTTCGTCAAAAATTGAGTTTATTGCTTTTTCAAAAATAGGTCCAAAAGTGGTTTTCTGAAGCTTATTTCCAGCTTCCATTTATGTACATCATTTTTCTAAGAAAGGTTCAGAGGCCCAAATACTGCCACATTCATGGGCTGCAGCAAATGTGTTGAATTAGAAAACAGTGATATGAGGATTATGTCATTTTTAGAACAATATTTTGATAGGTGCAAGGTCATATGTGATACATGGCCGTCAACAAGGAGAAGATTTCTTGTTTGTCGAGCCACGGTAAAAATATATTGATTACATATTCGTAAAATGTGGCTCCGCACATCCATTCATTTTCGGAAGTTCCTATAGCCCACAGCTTGGGAATGCTGGTGGAAATGTATTCTTTGATAAAATTAAACATCATCGTGGGAGGAGCAAACTTTCCAATTGCATTGGCTGCTACTAGGACAGTTACATTTTCTTTCTCTTCTCCACCTACTGATTATACATTTTTGTCGCCTTTTCTTGTTAATACTTTGTCCCCTTTAGGATGTAAATAGATGGGGCTTTCACCTATGTTAAACATGCGATTAGGATGAAAGGTAATGCCAAAGAAATTTTCTTCAAGTATTTTTAATTTCTAGAATTAAGCTTCTCAATTACATTTTCTCTAGCACCGAACTGTTAAGATTTGTGATATTCTTTCAGAAATTTCTAGGCTTCTCCTCATAAAGGCTTTGTACCATTTCTCGCCAAGTCTGTTGTTCTTAAAAGGAGTATTAGTGCTCCACACTCTCGAAAAATTTCTGTAATTGGGTAGTGAATTTTTCCCAGTTCTACTTACTATCTACTAAAATTTTTGCCTCTTCTGGCTTCAAAATACTAGGAGGACCCATGGTTGAAACTTCGGCACTTTTTTGTTAACTTTACAATGTAAAGTGGTAAATGTTAAACCAGCATTTTTTGCTGCTGAAGCAATTGATCGTTCTACATCTTGAATAGCCTGCATCGTTCGGAGTGTATTGTTTTTTTGGAGCCATCTAAAATTAAAAACCCATAGTAATTAATGAATATCCGGCCAGTTTTTTAAACTAAAAAATGAATATTGACAATATCGCCATTCAGCACGATTTTAACACATAAAACGTTATAAATATTTAATTTCCCAGTTATTGATAAGGGTATCAATAACTGGCAAACTTAGTATTTTTGCTTGCCACTAATTGATGCCATGACATTTCATCTTATAAAATTAGGTAAAGCATCAAAATAATGAATAATGTATTGTTTCGGTTTTCATAATTAATTATCCATATTTTTTTTTCATTCTGCCAATAACTCTTTAAAAAAAATACTACCTAGGAATACACTTTCCTTAGTATTTCTGTTAAAGTTTTCATAGAAAATATAGAAAACCGACACCCTCACACAAAGATGTCTCTGGAATTATTAAACGATCCAAATAGTTCCAGAAACAAGTAAAACCATGTTGCCAGATATTCGACCTAAATAATTCAATGGGGAAATAAAAAAAAAACTAAGTAGTTTTCTTAATATAAAGGGAAAAAATCAACCTTTTAATATAATTAATCACTGGGTGGGTATCAATATGGCATAGATTTCCTAATAAATAAAAAAATACTATTTGTCGAAAAACTTAAAGTTAGGTCCATTTGTGGTAATTGTGGTAAAGTCTGTCTGTAGATATAATCTCTCTTAGGAAAGACTTGGGCCAGCTGTAAAATTGAAATATGGCAGCATGCAAAATCGTAATTCGTTTACCTCTTTTGGATGGTGCGCTTGTTTTACACTTGCCGCTTGAGTCAACCCAACCCTTTTCCGGGGTATCATATGTGTCGAACCAGGTTTCATCCAAGTAAATAATCGGCCTTTGCTGATCTCTGTAAATCCTAATTTTTTGTAGATATTCGGATCGCCATTCCCGAATTCTACTGGATTCCATTAAAACTTGCCTTTTGTTAATTTTTTTAAATCTAAAGCCCATGTGTTGGATACACTTCCATAACGTTGTTCTGCCACATTTAACGCCGGTTTCATCTTTTTCAAGCATCTTAATTAACTTGTAAATCTTACGCCGTATTATATCTTGATCACTTCCATCTACCTTCGAGAAAATGCCAGTGTCGGTTCTTTTTCTCCTCGCTAAAGTGGGATTATTCACAATTTTCCATGCAGTTAACGTTGGAATTTTTGTTAATGTGGCCGTTTCTTCTAACGCTGCTTGCTTACTGACTGCACGTTCAATGAGAGTTGAATAAACATTGTTTATAACTTCCTTAAAGCTAAGTGGAAACCCACAGAAAAGTGTTTTCTGCTTTTCAACGGGGTCATCTCCTGAGATACATTGGGTTCGCCCATATTTTCCATGACTCGCACACGATTAAACAAACGCTGTATTACACACGAAGTAAGAATAATTGCTAAGCTTAAAACTAACTAGAGTGGCTATATATACAGTCTTTAGAACATAATTTGTTTTATGGAATTAACCCTCTTATTTTGAGTCAGGTAAAAATCGGTTTAAAATCACCAAACTATTACTCTAATAATGAAATTACGTCTTCCGGATTTGCAGTTTACTTTAAGACATTTTTAAGCAGGGTTGGCATGATATATATCACTGATATATATCATGATATATATCACGATATATATCAATGATATTTATAGCTCGATATATATCATGATATTTATTATTAAAAAATAAATTTTAATTTACTGCCAAATTTTGTATGGTTTAGGTTGGTATTACGGTTGGTAACACTATTTAGTAATTTAACTGGCTTGGTACATAGTTCCTATGGTGTGGTGGAAAATAATTGTTATTGAGGATGAGGATTGCCCAAATAAAAAAGACTTCCTGTCTGGCTTTATGTGAACAACTGCTTACTGCAGTTGCGTCTACCGCGTCCATCACTTGGACTCGTGCAATCGAAACTACGCAATAGGCTTGAAAATGAAAAAGCTGGAAAATTAACGTTTTTATTTAAATACTCTAATCAAATAGAAACAAATAAAAAAGAAAATATTGATTGGATTTGGGCAGGAACTGTACCAGAAGAATTACCGGGACGTTCCATCGATTCTGACGAATCTGACGATGACTTACCATTGATAAGGCTGATGGTTATTTATATTATTTTTTTTTCGGGATTATTTTTTGTTGTAGGCATTCACCCTAGGTAAATATCTGTTGTCTAGGTGAATATCTGTTATTATTATTTTGTTAGCTTTTATGCTTGTTCCGAGGCTTGTTCTGTTTAGAAATAATATTTATGTTTTAATAAAAATATTTACTCAAATATCTACTTCCTTGATTTTACTTGGCTCTACTATAAGTATGATTTTATCTGTTTTGGCTGAAAAAAATTATTTGATATATATCAGATATATATCGGATATATATCGGATATATATCCGATATTTGATATTTATATAAATATCATGATATTTGCCAACCCTGTTTTTAAGTACGGACCATAATTTACCTGCATTTATTCATTCATTCATTGTTTGTTTATGGCCACCCTTGGATAATCCCATTCAAAGGCAAAGTGTAATTTTCTTATATCTATGGACAGGCTTTAACCAACTCCATCTAGGGGTTAAGATATTCTTATCATTCGAATATAAAGCATTAAAGTAGGTGGTTAATATGCCGGGGTCGATTAACATTGCCCAGCACTAGTAAACTAGTGTAAATGATGTTAATATGCAACCCGTCTGAACTATCTTCAAATTAAAAATTTTAAGGGGTGGCCAAAATAAGTTTAATCGCCCGGGGGGCAAAAAAGCCTCAATGCGCCCCTGTTAATATGCCCTTTTATTGATCTCTTGTACTCTGGTCAAAAAAATGTAATAAAACGTGTCAATAGTACTTTAAAATTTTATACCCACTCGGGTTCATTTCAAATATGTCGTTGCCCGTACATCGATTATAATAAACCCACGCAAAAAAATTCAACGACTTTTTTCCGGATGATTATTTAAATATTTTAAATAAAGTCTGTGACGGTTAATTTTATATCCGGAAACTATAAAAAAATGATATTACTGTTTTTATCAAAACACCTAGATAAGAACCTCAACTTTCATAATATATTAATATTGATACACTGCGTCCATTAATTATGGAATAGGTAAAAAAGTACTCAAATTTTAAACATCCATATCTCCATCAAAATTATATCAATCCACTCAATTTTTGATTTATTAGGTAGGCCGTCCCTTGGACTACTTAGCACAAAGTATTTCACCTTACTTTATGTCTTTTTTATACAGGATGATGGCTAAGATACCAAGCCATGTAAAATGTGCTGATTTTAAAATTAATGTTTGGAAAATACGAAGCAATGAAAATGGAATTTTATTAGTGTACTGGTTACAGCTTTATGTTAGGTACTTACTGTACAAATTACAGCGCAGTGCCGTTCGTGTTAATTAAAAAAAATTAAAAAATCGTGATATAACACTAACTTAACAATAGTAATAACAATTTAAAGAAACAACTTAATTATAAGAATAAAAATTAATAACGCGTATTTCCTCCACGGGCATTAATGACAGCTTGACAACGATTTGGCATACTGAGAATCAGATTTCTTATAAAAACCTTATCCATAGTTTCCCATATTCTTTGTAGCGTCAATCTCAGCTGAGCCAAAGTTTCTGGTGGGTTAGCTTCTGCACGAACCTCTCTACCCATTCGATCCCATAAATGCTCTATAGGGTTAAGATCTGGGCTTCGAGCTTTCCAATTCATTACGGTAATTCCCGTTTCTGCTAGATATTCCGTTACTATTCTCGCCGTATGTGGACGTGCGTTATCTTGCATAAAAATGAAGTTTTCTCCAATAAAGGGAGCAAAAGGCACAACATGCTCCTGAAGAATTTCCGTAATGTAACTGTCACTAGTTAATCGCTCTACAAATACCAATTCCGTTTTTGCCTCCAGAGATATACTTCCCCAAACCATAATTGATCCACCGCCATAACTAACCCGCTCTTTAAAATTACACTGAGCATAGCGATCACCAGGTCTTCGAAACACTTTTAAACGTCTATCATTGCTGTATAGACAAAAACGGGATTCGTCACTAAATAAAACATTAGCCCATTCATCTTCACCCCATGGCAAATGCTCTTGAGCAAACTGCAATCGTTCACGTCTATGGTGCGGTTCCAGCTTTGGTCCAATCGCTGCTTCGTACGGTTTCAGTTGGACCTCTTTTAAGCGATTAAGTATTGTTTGCTTACATAGTCGAACATTGTGAACGTTTGACAACCGTGCTTGTAGCTTGGTACTTGTTGTAAATCGCTCCCGAACACATTGCATTGTTAAAAACCAATCCTGATTAGCAGTTGTTTTCCTTGGTCGGCCTTGCCCTGCTCTTCTTTGATTCGATCCATATTCTCGATACCGTTTTAAAATTTTTGATATAGCCCCTTGCGTTTTATTCATGATTCTGGCAATATCAGACTGAGACCGGCCCTGCTCAAACAGTCCTCTTGCATAGGAACATTCTTCTGGAGATATGAATCGGATATTGGCATTCATTTAAAAAAAAAAACTAAACAAAAGGCCTTGTCAAGAACTGCCAACAAATTTATAATCTTGATAAATTGACAAGGGCAATTGGTTGACTAGCAACGTAAATCCAAATAGAAGTAAATCGTTTTCAGTCAATATAATTTGCAATATACAGATTTTTTAATTTACACGAACGGCACTGCACTGTAATTTGTACAGTAAGTACCTAACATAAAGTTATAATCAGTACACTAATAAAATTCCATTTTCATTGCTTCGTATTTTCCAAACATTAATTTTAAAATCAGCACATTTTACACGGCTTGGTATCTTATCCATGATCCTGTATAAAAAAGACATAAAGTGAGGTCAAACACATTGTTCTAAGTAGTTCAAGGGACAGCCTACCTAATAAACTAAAAACTGAATTTATTGATGAAGATATTGATTTTAAAATTCGAGTACTTTTTTACCTAGGTATTCCATTTTTTATTTTTTATTTTTTTTTAATTGACACGAACGGCACTGCGCTGTAATTTGTACAGTAAGTACCTAACATAAAGCTGTAACCAGTACACTAATAAAATTCAATTTCCATTGCTTCGTATTTTCCAAACATTAATTTTAAAATCAGCACATTTTACATGGCTTGGTATCTTAGCCATCATCCTGTATAAAAATGACATAAAGTAAGATGAAATCCTTTGTGCTAAGTAGTCCAAGGGACGGCCTACCTAATAAATCAAAAATTGAGTGGATTGATATAATTTTGATGGAGATATGGATGTTTAAAATTTGAGTACTTTTTTACCTATTCCATAATTAATGGACGCAGTGTATAATTGAACAATATCGGTTTTTCATTGCCTATCGATAATAATTAAATTGTTTAATAAGTATTTTACGTTCATGTGGCATGTGGGCGATTATTGAATGAACGCAAAGCAGTAATTCAATTTTTCATTAATAATAGAACTTTAAATAAACCTATAAACCCAGAAACAAACAGATGTGTTTACAAATTACGCAGTCACCTTTTGAATTTTGACAATTTGGCAATCCTCCAAAGAAAAATAATAACATTGAACTTGTAGTTCTTATTGAATGTTTACAGGTGTTGTTTTAAGGTTTGCAAAAATGTACAGTGAAAGACAAAACGTCTTGTATACGTGGTAAGGTACCGTGTGATCCACTTATTGTGTCCACATTTTAGTTTGATATGATAACGTTGCCTTGAGAGTTAAAGAAAAAAGTTAAATACATAAATTTCTTGCATTGACGTAAAATTTGTATCTGTAAATTTTTTATATATACAGGGTGTTTCGTTTTCTCCGTCTAGGCATCAACTTTCTTATTTTAAATGGAACACCCTGTATATTGATAGTTACTAAGATTCCTTTTAAAATTTTATGTGAATTTTGTATAACCTTTAATATGCCTGTTTCTTATCGTTTAGCCAATATTTAATTTTTTTTAGGTAAAAGAATATGCACCCCAAATGCTATTTTATAAGTTACCTGTTGATATATCTTTTTTGAATATTATCCTACTTCAAAATATTCCTTCGTTGTCAAAATCAAAATGAACTTTATTGAAGAACAGAGGTTCCAAATGGTTGAGCTTTATATTGAAAACAATAAAAGTGCCACCGCAACTGTTAGAACATATCGACGAAAGTTTCCCAATCAGAGAGTACCTTCTAAAAAAGCGATTAGAAGAAACTATCTAAAATTAATGGAACATAAGTCCCTTGGAAATAAAAAAAAAAGTCAGGACCAGACTTGTGAGAACCGAGGAACAGGCGGAAATATGTTTGGGATATTTCAACGCATATCCTAATACATCAATAAGAACTTCTATTGATAACATTGGATATTCCTATGAAACGATTTCGAGAACTTTTCACGATTTTAGGTATAAGCCGTTCAAAATAATGCCGGTTCAAAAATTGCAACAACGACATTTCTCAAGACGTCTTCAATTCTGCAGAGATTTGTTAGGTAAAATCGAAGAAAATCTCTAATTTCTTAATAATATTTTATGGACTGATGAGAGCTGCTTTTCAACGCGTCGCATACACCATAGACAAAATACTCGTCACTATAGTCCATAGAAAATCCACATGCGATACGAGAAGTTAGACACCAAGGATGGCAGTCTATAAATGTCTGGTGTGGGTTTTTTGATTCTAAAATAATTGGACCGTTATTTTATAAAGGCTCATTTAGTGGCCCTAGATACTTTAATTTTCTTCAAATGATATAGATAGTTTAATGGAAAATCTTCCTTTAAACGAGGTAGCAGCTATTATATCGAATGGATTGGAAGGAATGGCACAATCCTGTGGCCTCCAAACAGTCCTGATATTACCCCAATGGACTACTTTTTTGGGGGTCACACTTCATGCAGTGATTTAAATGAGGTTATATTTAATGTTAGAAGAGTGGTAAACGATTTACGAGAAACACCTGAAGTATTCGTAAATGTAAAGAATTATTTCTTGAGAGCAATCCATCGTTGTAATTAAAATAATGGAGGTCATTTTAAACAATTTATGTAAATATTTGTAGTTGTAATTGTAATATTTTTGTTCGAATAAATATCCATTAAATTATTAACAAATAAATATTGGCTAAACGATAAGAAATAGGCATATACAGGGCTGCCCAGAAGTCCGGAATAAAATTAATATAGCCTTAACCTGTAATTTTTGGGGAAAATGCTCGGATACGTCCATTTAGTTTTATATATGCTCACATTTTGACGTTATTCGTTTGTTTTTTTTATAGACATTTGTCAAATATATGACGACATCGATCTTTTTTTTAAATGGAAACATACAGCTTGTGATACCTCATTTGAAACCTAACATCTCGTAGAGTATGCTGATAAATTTTGATGCGATTCTGTCAAGCTATTTCAAAATGGCGACTGTTAAAAGTTTTAAAAAAATCCCTATTTAAATAAGCGGAATTGATAAATCATTGATGTTTTCTTTATCTTTCAAGGTAAGAAATCTTCATTGTTTCACGTTCTGACATTTTGTGACATTGTGACTTAACAATAGTTAGGGTTTATTTGTTATTTATTTTGTCAAAAAAAATAAAAATGTAACGAAGCAAAACAAAACACAACAAAAAGGTGGTTTAACGTGGCAAATGCTGGAAGTGTCCTCCACCCTTTACTTGGCATGCTCCCAGACGATGGTAAAATCCGTCGACGGAATTTCGAATGGCTTCAGCTGGTATGTTTAGTGTCTTCAATCTAATTTTGTTTTTCAAATCTTCAATATTATTTGGCCTATTTTGGTAAACTTTTTCTTTTTTCAAAGAAAATAGTCTAGAGGCGTTAAGTCTGGGGACCTCGGTGGCCATTCAATGGTACCAGCGACCTGGAAATATCTAATCTAAACAGTGCCCTGTAAAATATGATTTTCCGAATATTTAGCATTAAATAAAGTGCACACTTCACTTTGACTTCTTATTTTATCTCCACATCCTAACAATATCAAGACTTCGATACGCTGAACTAACCTGCTTTTCCGACAAAACTATTTTTGTTTAGAAAATTGTAAAATAATACCTAAATTAATTTTACAAGTTCACAATGTCACAAAATGTCAGAACGTGAAACAATATATAAATATATTTATAAATAAGTTGCTATTTTCAACACGTTTTTGGTTTTATTCCCACCGTTCTTCAAATTTTAATGAAGATAGTTCCTGTCGGAAAACGCTTAGAGCTGTAAATTCCTGTCAGAACAAGAAAAACCTCCACTGTTTATATAAAGATGCGTCCGCCCTAACTCATTTTGACAAAACGGACATAACTTTAAATCGACTGCAAAAATTTAAGAGGCGTTATGAACAGTGTATAACCCCATATCATTTATTGGCATATCTTCGTGACCCAACAAAAACTCAGCAAACACTAACAAAGAGTGAGAAAAATGTTGCTTTAAAAGCTGTTAAAGAATTAGATCCAAATAGTGGTTTACTACCACTCATAGTCAAGTTTCTTGCCAGATCAGAACCTTTCACTGATATTATGTTTCATGATGATATTCTTCAGAATATAAAGCCCATAGATTGGTGGAAGTCGCAACAAAATATACTCATTATTCAAAAGGAGTTCTTCATAATTAGACAATTACTTTGTGCTGCTGCTTCTTCCGCATCAGTCGAGGAGGGAATTTTCTCAACATTTGGCTTAGTCCATTCCAAACTCAGAAATCGATTAGGAACGAAAAAAGCTGTAAAATTAGTTTTTTTGTACGAGCACTAAAATTAACTAAAATAAACATTATTTAGGTACAGTGGTTTGATTTTTTTGATATAATAAACCATTAATTAAAACTGAAAGTTTTTATTTCCTCTTAATTATAACTTATCAGAAATTTTGATTTTAGTCATGATTTAAATTGAAAAAAATCGCGATTTAAATCCTTTCAACCCTATACTTACTACCTTAAATTTAACAACGATCGTGCTTTAAAAGATGGTCGAAGTGACCGCCATCTACTTCTAAACATTTTGCAATTCTTTTTTGACAAGAGTAGGACACGCTATTTAACATTTAAGAAGTTACTAAGTTACATGCGTGTCGAATACGATCTTTCATGTTTTTTGATGTGGTCGATGGTATAGCCATAATTTTATCTTTTATAAAACCTCACCAGAAAAAATCCAATGGGGTTAAATCGGGTGAGCTTGCAGGCCAGTTCACAGGAGCAACACGACCAATCCATATGTGTAATGTGTAAAATTTTAATAAAAAATTTTCAGCCGTTTTTCGGATTTTGCGTTGTAACACTTTAAAATCCTCACCCTGTAAATGAGCTTAGGTTCGCAATGTTTAAGACCGCTTTCGATATCATTTTGAATTTTAGTACCTAGGTATGAAACTTATTATTCCATAAAAAATATTTGGTCTACTAGAAGTGAAATATCATAATGAATTAATTGACTTTGGTAGAACCATTTTATAATAAGAGTTAGAACGATATATTGGGCTTTTATAATATCATTCTTGACAGAATGGTGACTGCAAAACACATTTTATATTCTTTAATTCAAAAAAAAACTTGTATTTGTAACGAAGTAGGAGGGTAACAAAACCCTACTGACATTAAATAAATTTGGCCTTTCACGTGTGTGGGATTGTGTATGTTGTGTTAAAGAGGGATTGTGGGGTGGGGGTGATCGTCACAGGAACCTAATTTTGAGTTATATGAGAATTGACTTAGGCTGAAGGGATGTCCGGATTTAAAATTGAGTTTGTCAGTTTTCAGCAATAAATAATGCCCTCTTGGATTTTACTTTTAGAAAAGTTGTAGGTTAACAGCAACTGTTTTAAATTTGATACTTATATACAGGGTTTTTATGAAACATACGGCACAAATTAAAGGGATTATTCCTTGGACTATTCTAAGAATATTTTGTCCTTTGATGATTTTTGTTTCGAAGCTACAGTGTGAGAAAACTTTTCGACAATGATAACATTTTATTACCAAAAATTACAATGACATGTAAAGATTATTAAACTGTTAAAAATGACTCCAGCTAGGATGCAGGGATCCAGTCTTCTTCTCATTGACTGCCGATCTCTTTCAAAAACGCCACGGTCGTTTCTATATATTTTTTAATTTCTAAATATGGGGGGTGTCCCAAAATATAAAATTTTCAACAATTGCGGAATCTTTTGTTTCACAAAAAAGTAGCACAGTGCTGCCAAAAACCGTATCCTTCGAGCTATCCACCCCCATGGTTGGGTGGATAGCTGGATTGCTACGAGATGTCGCCACGTGTAACATCTCGCATATGTATATAAAAGTGTAACTATTAAAGACAGAAAATATCAAACAACAAAACGCTAATCAGTCTGAAGAAATTCTGATTAATTATGAGACGTATTCAAATGAAATTCACGTTTAAACTGATTTGCTTAAAAGATAACGCATTTTTTAAAAAATATATATGCAGTGAGCCCAGTGTAGTACGCCATACTTTCATTTCGACTACATTAATAATTTGAAAAATATAAAAATTGGTTTTGCCGAAAATTTTTCTTGCGCTGTATCTTCGAACCAAAGCGGCTTTTTAAAAATCATCAAAGGATAAAATGTTCTTAAAATAGTCCAGGGAATAACCCTGCCTACGTTTAATAAACACCCTGCATACACGTAATTACAAATAGTTTTGCCAAGCTAAATTTGGGATCTTGGGCACCCCAATGTAACATTGCGTTTCGGCATGTGTGCGAACACATTAAGCTTCGTTTTTCCTGTTTGTATAGTATCACTAGTGTGTATTGCGTCATATTTTCTGTGGTAGCGTTTAAGAGTACGCTAATCAGTAGCATAGAAAATAATTTACATATTTTTATATAAATTTACTTAATGTAATTCTAGTTACCTGTATTTACACAAAAATATTTTAATTTGAGGTAATAAATCACAGGTAAAAAACGCTAATACACTAACTACTGCCCCCATTGAAGGATTTGTTCTATATAACGGAAAACATGCAACTCACGCAAAACGTTTTCATCGGGCTCCTTTATAAGAATAACGAATATTGAAAGAAATTTTACAAGGGACTTCAAGGCAAAATTATTTTATATTTTAAAATTTAATAGATAATAGATATAAGTTCAAAGTTATACCACATTTTTCACCATGAAGTTTCTCCTGTCCCCTATTAAAACAACTTCAAAAAACATCTTTTTGTCCTGAAATTAAACTTAACTGAGTATGCTGAATTTGAAAAACTTGATATTTCCTTTTCATTCGCATCGTTGTTAAGGAGTTCCTTAAAACGTTAACATTAAAAGTCTTGTAGATGGGAGCCATCTAAGCAAAGATTGGTTACCACTTTACGCTGTGGCCCAAATTGTACCTACATGTATAGGGATCTTGAAAACTATAGAAGGTAGAGAAACGGTCAAATGGAAAAAAGTTTTAGATGAATATATTTGCAATTTTTAAATTCTAAACTATTGTTCTAACCCCACTTTTTTGTTTACAAATACAAACTCGCAACCAGTGAGAGGAACATTCTATGGCTTAAAAAATACACGCGATATAGTTTTTAAAGCAAATGTTGCCAAAGGCTACCCTGTATAAAAACTGATTGATGTCTGTTATCAATACCTACCAGTCAAACCTAAGGCATATCCTATCTCAACCCATGCATTGTCCTTCATACCAGAATCCTTAAAAATTGTTACTTTGTTTTTGATAAGGAAAAGGATATCCTTTTACCAACTGAATTAAAAACTCGTCTGAGGTCTTCACATCGTCGTTATCAATAATATTAGCTGCAATTTTTGATGATAGGTCTTCTTCAAATTCCTCAGGAACAGAATTAGGCAGATGTTCATATGATAGAACGTAATCGTGAAAGTTTTGGTCATACATGACTTACATGAAACTTTTACTTTTATTAAAAACCAAAGTGAAAAACTGAAAATACAATTTTGAGGTTATTAAATTGTCAAAAGCCAAACCTAACAAACATGCTCACTTCTGATTGGCTGATTTCCTATTCCTTATTTCTTAAAACCAACAAATCGGGTTTTTAAAGCTTAAATATTCTAAAAATTTCATTGTGCGTTGTTTCCATAGGACAACATATGTTCGTTCTTAAATCTTAATTCTTATATCATAAATCTTATTTCTTATACCTTAAGTTTTTGATTGTGTCTCAGCCTTACGCGATTCTATCTTTTTTTGTTTTTGAGATATTTTAAAGAAACCAAAAAGTTGCATTTTCGAAAAAATTCTGTAGCTTTTTTATTTTTCACTATTTTGGCAATCTGTAAAAAACATTTTTAACGCAACTTTTTAAGTAGATTTCAGTTCTGCAATTGGATTTTGAACACGACGTGTTAGTTATTTTATACCATTATCAGGTTTATAACTAACATGGGGATTAAACTCTATATAGGCCAATACATTGATAACATTTTCTTAGGTTCTGCCATTGTCATTACGACAACGTCTTTGAAATATAGGACGGCGAAAGCTTCCAGTGACGTAAGAGTTGCACTAACTTCGGAAAAACTCTTCTACCATAATGATGACGATTTGGATATCGCACTGCATACTCTCTTTCAGCTATTGCTGAATTTTGAAAGGATTCAAAGTAAAGGGCAGTCATATCAACAGCCTTATTGTTTTTTATAGGGCATTTTTAAAATAATATACAACCCTCAAATTCAATGCAATGAAACTCAAATTGAATGATTTCACGTTTCTTCCCAATATTAAAATATTTTTGTTTCCGAAGCCTACTTAGCAGATTATTATGGAGACCTCTTTTAGTGATTTTTTTATATTGATAATAATATTTCCGTTTTAAAAAAAGACAGAGGGTTACGGTTTTCGCCACTTTTTAGGGTCTTTTGTCGTGTGTTTCTAGTAATGCTAAAAAATATATAACATTTAATTTACAATTCCCGAGAAAATCGGGAATACTTGGTAAGTTGTCAAAGAACGCCATCTAGCGGTTAAAATAAAAGTCACAGAAAAATTATTTAAATTGTAGCAAATAGAGCAAAAAAATACCTCTTAAACAAGACCAAGCTGTTTAAATTTGGTCCAGCCAAAATTGAGTTATTAGTATTTAAATGAAAAAAAGTTTTAAGTTTAAAAAGTGCAATATGAAAGAACCCAAATATTATAAGGAATATTATTATTGTATATTATGCAGTGTGTGTATAAAATCTGGAAACGGCTTAATAACATCACAATTTATTGGCCGATTTAAACCAAATTTGGTACAGTTGTGTAAGAGGATCTGACGCACCGAATGACGATATTGGCGTTGTTGCCAGCTTTTTAGTTTGTCTGGAATTCAAACGAACTTTATATTTTTAAATGTAACACCGTGTAAATTTTTTCATTTATAGTTTTAACTTTAAATTTGCTACACTTTTGGTATAACATACTTTGTTCCTAATATCAGTAGTTTTCGAAATAACGAGTACACTTTAGAAAAAATATATTTTTTATATTAAATGTTCAAACTGTTCTCCCTGTACAGCTTGACAGTGTGCTAATTGAAAATAAGATTTTTCAATTATTAATTAAACACAATTTGTTGATATTTTCAAAACACGCCCATATTTTGAAAACTACTGATATATGAACAATGTATGTTATACCAAAAGTGTAACAAATTTAAAGTAAAAACTATAAATGAAAAAATATACAGGGTGTTACATTTAAAAATATAAAATTCGTTCGAATTCCAGACAAACTAAAAAGCTGGCAACAACGCCAATATCGTCATTCGGTGCGTCAGATCCTCTTACACAACTGCACCAAATTTGGTTTAAATCGGCCAATAAATTGTGATGTTATTAAGCCGTTTCCAGACTTTATACACACACTGTATATAATATATTATAAGGAATGGGGGAGCAATTATCTTCATAATATCATGATGGGATGAATTTCGTAAAAAATCCTTTTTTTACTTGGCCATAGCTGTTACGCCCTCTGGTGGCCATTTTAGAAACTTAAAAATATTTTCCAGCCATTTCTTATGGTCACTTTTGATTATTACAATTTTTTTTTGAAAGTTGTGCGATTAATACTTTCCAATATGCAGCCGCTTGCCTCGCTTAGTTGGCCACCCTGTACATGATGTAGGCTTTTGCTAATTAATAACAGATTTTTGGGATGCAGACCTTTTTATAGAGTCCCCCTTTGACTTAGGTTGCCATTTAAAAAAACAAGTTGGGGTAGCTAGAGGTTAAGGGGTTGAAGGGAGGGGGGCTGAAAATATTACAGAAAGATAAACAACAATTTAAATCAATTTACGTGATTCAGCGTTTTTCTTAAAAATAACATAGGCAGAATATGAAATTTATGCAATACTTTTAAACGACCCTGTTATAGAGAAAGTTTGGTACCAAAACTTTGCGTCTTTAGGCGGATACGCTTTGCAAAATATGAAAGTTTGCGCACATTGATCTTTTGCGAAGCAGTCAAAGTGTCTACCAGCTTTTCGATGCTTCGATCATTTTTGTGTTTTTGTTGGTTTCTATCGAGTTTGGTTAAATTATACAAGCTATTTTTTGGTGGAGAGTTTACAGATAACTTTACCGCATAAGTGTATAAATAAATTTCAGGAATGCTATTAGTGTAAAAACTATACGTAAAACGGAAATACCATTGCCTATACAATATATTATAGTATAGCAAAGAAAAATACAGAAATAATTAGTTAGAATTTTAATTATACAATACTACCACAAACCCGTATTTAATTTTAATGTTTGTATCGATTCAGACAGCTGTCGGTATTATCTGTTGCTCAAGATATCCAGACGTTAGATTTAGCTGATCCGTGCTTTGAAGCAAAAGATCACAGAAATTCAGACATCTCAGGAAAACAGACATTAAAAAGAATATTGGGAGAAAGGGCTCTCCATTGTGTTGTTCGAAAAGAGCCTGTTCGATAGAAATAATCGAGAGTTTTTGCACTTGATTGGCAGAGTTCTTGAAATGAAAGGATTTTAGTATTGCTTATTGATTTCTGTCGTTTTTTACATTGTCGTCCGAAGCCGAGTCTTAAGCACTAATGCAGAAAACATTGCTTTTACAATGTTATATGTAATATACAGGGCTGCCCAGAAGTCCGGAATAAAATTAATATAGCCTTAACCTGTAACTTTTGGGGAAAATGCACGGACACGTCAATTTAGTTTTATTTATGCTCACATTTTGACGTTATTCGTTTGTTGTTTTATAGACATTTGTCAGATATGACGACATCGATCTTTTTTTTAAATGGAAACATACAGCTTGTGATAGATACATCATTTGAAAGCTTATATCTCGTACAGTATGCTCATAAATTTTGGCGCGATACTGTCAAGCTATTTCAAAATGGCGACTGTTAAAAGTTTTAAAAAAATCCCTATTTAAATAGGCGGAAATGATAAATCATTGATGTGTTTTTACCTTTCAAGGTAAGAAATCTTTATTGTCTCACGTTCCGACATTTTGTGACATTGTGAACTTGTATAAATAATTTAGGTATTTCCGAAGTATTATTTTTCAATTTTCTAAACAAAAATGGTTTTGTCGAAAAGCCAGCGTATCGAAGTCTTGATATTGTTAGGATGTGGAGATAAAATAAGAAGTCAAAGTGAAGTGTGCACTTTATTTAATGCTAAATATCCGGAAAATCAAATTTCACAGGGCACTGTTAGTAAAATATTCCACAAATTGATGAACATGGCACAGTAAAGGACTAGCCTAGAAATGGACGACCACGTGTTTTAGGCGACGATGAGAAATTGGATATTGCATTATCTCTGCAGGATAATCCTCATGTTTCAACAGTTTCATTGGCTCAAAATCATGATACATCTAGAGGTACTATTGGATGATTTTTGAAAGCAGAAAAATACCACTCTTATAAAGTATGTCTTGTCTAAGAGCTTTTAGAAGATGTCTATGATAGGCGTTTGCAATTTTGCGAAGAAATGATGAGGCGGGGTGACGAGAATAATAGGTTTCCACAGAACATATTATTTTCGGATAAAGCTACTTTCTATTTAAACGGGGTGGTTAACAAACATAATTATCGTTTCTGGAGTCAAGAAAATCCACGATGGATATTTGAAGCGCATACTCAGCGGCCCCAGAAAGTAAATGTATGGGCAGGTATCGTTAATAACCAAATTTTAGGGCCATTCTTTTTGGAAGGAAACCTCACAGCTGAACGGTACCTGGATTATAACACTTATAAATTCCTTTTTTAAAATCCTTTTTTTGTTCCTACCCGTATATCTTTTATTTTATTTCCTCTCTTGCCTCAGCTCCGTCTTATAGATTATTTTTATAACTGATTTATGCGCAAATTAACATTCATTTATTTAGTTTCCAATTTGCACTCATTATGTTATGTAAGAATAGGAATATTAGACTGTATTGCTAAACCTCGCCTATATGTGTCACTATTTTCCCCAATGAAAGACAATTTATTAGTATTATTATCTTGATCAATAGATCATGTTTTTAATTTTACCGAACACAAATAAGATTAGTTTCGATATTAAAAAAGATTATCACTAATTCACAAAACGACATATTTCCCCAGTAAACATACAAATAAAGGGCTTGGTTACACTTTATACCAGGTTGGGAATAAGCCATGACTTCTATAAAAAAGTCAAAAAATTCAGACTGAAGAATTAATTCAGCCTTTTTTCAAATTTAATATAATTTTAAAAAGTGGTAAACTTAATCGTTCGATTAAATGATACTAAAGCAAATCTAGTTACCATTCTTCTAAATAATATTAAAACATAAAAAATAAAAATGAATCAGATAACATAGTTGCAAAACACACATTTCAAATTTATGCAAAGAAAATACCTGATTATGATTTATTTTAAGTTTTCATTAAAAAAGGTAATTTCCGTGCTTTTTCGCACCTAGTTTCCTGCATAAATCAGAATGCACTAGCCCAAAAGAGGAAACAAATCTGTCGCCACCTGCAGAGACGCTACTGCTACCACAAATTGTTTTATATTACCTGTTAGGGAAAATGCTCATAGCCACTGATGCCATGCTTGAGATAACAAAGCATCATGGATGCATTATAAGGTTACAAATTCCCATTAAATCGGATAATAGTGGCAACATAATTATTTGGAAACACTGTTTGCTTTCCTCATACTCACAATTAGGTCACACCAAGTGACAGATTGTCTATTTCCAGAACTTTTGCAGCGTCGGGTCCTTGTTTATAATGTTTATATTAAGTGTTAAATTTTTCCAAATTTAATAAGAACTGATGCAGTGATTGTATACTTGTCTTTTTTGAGTTGAATCCAGTAAATAGGTTTTAATCGTGCTAACAAGTTTTCAGGATTCCGATCAACTTCATTGCGATGTCAGTGTTTCAAATATGCCTTTAGTGAATCACATGAACGATTCCAACATAGCTCGATTGGAAGTTACTGTTTTATTTAACGAAATTTTAAAAAATAGTCAAACTAAGAAAAATTAGAAAATAAATTGTCCCTAGTGTTGCTAGTTTTTTCAGAAAAATCTATTTTCTAAAATGGCAATCTATTTTTTCAACATATTTTTACACATCTGATGATTCCAAGAAAAAAAAAATATGTTTTAATATAACAGCAGATTAGACAAGGGATTGGCTTTTAAATTTAAATTAAATCGATATATTGTGAGTATTAATGTAATATTTTTATTTTAAAACTAAGTTTGCCTTAGTTGGTTAGTAATAAAAATAACAACAACAAAAATGCACAAAATTTAATTTTTATCAAAAGAAAAATTTGTATGCATGTGATATGATTTTAATTAAAATTTATTTAAACGCCTATAGCTATATGGCTTTTTTTTAAACTTTGTGTTGGGTTTAGAATTGTGAAGTGTATGCAAATTTGTTATAATAATGTGTTGCCATTGGGAGAAATATGTTTTCCTCAAAAACTTACAAACTGACAACACCGGAAAAAACGTGTTTCGTTATTTTTCTTAGTTGAACTATTTTCTAAAATTTCGCTTTTGAAATCTGAATAAATAAAAAAGTTAGCCCATACCGGGTGATGCATGACTTAGTTGAACATAAGAAATCCCATGTAAATTTTGAGGTGGCTAAATATTGACTCCCCTGTACATTTTAGAGAAAAATTGAATTATAATTTTTTGAAGGGGCCAATATAATAAACCCATGTACCAAGTTTGAATAAATTTTAATAAGCTAATTCTGACATTGACAAAACGAAAAGCAGCGTCAGTGACACCATTTCCATTGAAGGCGTTTTAATTATAGCTAAATATGAGCTATTGTAAGGAAAAAGTAATTATGATTAAGTGGTATTACACAAGAAACTAACCCTAAATTTGCAATTAGCACATTTACTAACTAAAATTGATTCGAAAACGCATATTATCGGTTCGACTTTATTGACTGACCCTGTACGAAGTAAGAAAGGCGAAAGTACAGCATTGCTTACAAGTAAGAAAAGGCAAACCTTCTGTTTAGTTACTTCCATTAACACTTGGCACAACACTTTTAATAATGAACAAATCTCATGCTTTAAGCATTGAACATTTTAACTGAATTGTCTTTTTATTATCTATTTCCATTTCGTCTCATTCGCCTTATTAAATTTTCGCAATAAGGCGGAAATTGTAAATTGGTTAAATTAAGTGCTGCTATAGCTAAATAATGAGACTTACATCAAATAACGGCTCAACTGTGCAATTTTGTAACGGTCACACCAATAGTACTAGAATGACAAGTATTAGAACCATAAAACTGTATTAATTTTAAGTCTCTCTGACTTGGAGTTCTTAATAAAAATGTTGGATTTCATCCATGGTAGGAAGTTATTGTTTAGTTCAAGAAATATTCTGATCATCATAAATCATCTTCTGGATATTGTTGGCACTTATAAGAAACCCCTCGTATCAAAAATTAGAATTGCAAGTTGATGGGCATTTTTAATAGTGGTTACTATTATTTCCTGGCTAAATAACGTGATTTGTAAAAAATAACGTGGGTGACGAAGCTTTACTACCCCCGACAAAAAGACAAAAATTGGCATTGGAACATTGTCTTTTGGTTGCTAGTATCGATGTGTGCGCAAAACCTGCTGCGCCGATCTTCATTCACATTTTAGCAAGTCGATATCCATACTTGTTTCAGACTTTAGATTACAGTCCGTAGGCGACTGAATTTTACGTTTTCAGTGTACAAATTCACGTTTTTCGCTGATCGTACTGACATTTTACCGGTACGTATTTTTTTTTAAATACTGCATGACTGATTTAGTTTTAAGATAGCCGCTCTTGCGGTGTATCGAAAAAAATTATGCTTCGTTAAGCACTTTTTCGAAATATTCACAATTTATGCTTTTCGAAAATATTTTAACAATATTTTTGGGGAAAATATTTTCTTTTTGCTTTGTGGGTGAACCTGTATGGAAATTGCGCTTTTAGTAAAATTTTTGTAAAAATAATTCTTGTGTAATAAAGTGTGTCAAGGGTAGTTAAACTAGGTCAGATTTTTGAATGTCTAAATGTCTAAACTCCCTTTAACCAATTACTCGCAACCCTTTAGTATAATGCCTCTAATAACACTGCAAAGCATGTTTTTAAAATCATTATTTCTTGTAGTTCTGTAGTTTATGTTATTGAAATCTTAATTTATGAAAATAATGATAACTTAGATGACTTTAGATATTTAAATTAGAAATAAACTTAACACCACACAGAATTAGGAGATTTGCTGAAGTAAAAAGTAATCTCTTCGTTGACATTGACACTGTTTTAAAATGCAAAATATCCTTGTCTTAGATCTTGTCATTTTAACTTCTTGATTAGAGTAGCAGTTCTCATAGTTGTTATGTTATCGAACCCTGTTCAATTTACGGCTTAAGTGCAGGGTTTACTTTAATAAGACTGTAGTTAGGCTTCTTAAAATGTTCTACAACTTGAGGATCATTTGGATATTGAATAGAGCTGTCGATTGAAGTATAACCCCATTTGCTGTTAAAAAAATGTCTTCCCGCCGCCATTTTTAAAGTTATATCATGAACTGAGACTCAACAAGTAATATTTCAATTGGCTTTCTAAATACTGTTGATCAGAAAGTAAAGTGATTTTAAATGCGCATTGTATAATATCAAATTGTACCTCACTCATAAAAAACATATTTAGGCTGTCTTTGCAAGGGTGGGCGAATTTTGATGAAAACCAATATACATAAAAAAGACTAAAAGAGAAACAATTTTTCCTAAATTTCAATTACTCAAAGATTTTTTATTTATCTTTGAGAGGAAATTTATTATTACCAACATAACAAAGATATAAAAAAATACATTTAATTCCTTTTCCAGTTTCAATGGAATGTTGCCATGGATTTATAATAACGACTTGTGGTAAAATTGTCATGAAATTTAAAAAGGTTTGTAAAGTATGTAAAGTGTTTATTAAACTAAAATATCGGGTTCATAAAATCAAATTTTCATTTCCGAAAAGAAAGTTTTTACAAATAAAATTTGCTTGTGTACCTTCTAAAAGAATTGTAACTCCTCTTCTGATAAAGCGATGTTTTAAATTCTCTTTGTGTTTCTTTAGTTACAATAAAATTAGCAGTTCATTTTAGAAGTCTGTAGCTCAACTTTTTAAAAAATGTAACACCTTGATGATCATTTGGGTGTTGAATAGAGCTGTCTTCCCGCAGCCACTTTTAAAAGTTATATCACGAATTGAGAATCGACAAATAATATTTTAATTGTTGACTTTCTAAATATTGTTGATCAGAAAGTAAAGTGATTTTAAACGCGCATTGTATAATATCAAATTGTGCTTCACGCATAAAAACCATAAACAGGCTGTCTCTCTTCTTTGCAAAGGTGGGCGAATTTTGATAACAACCAATATACATAAAAAAGACCATTAAAAAATGAAATTCTTAAATTTCAATTGTTCAAAGATTTTTTTATCTTTGAGAGGAAATTTATTATTACGAACATAACAAAGATATCAGAAAAATACATTTAATTCCTTTTCGAGTTTCAATGGAATGTTGCCATGGATATACAGTATGTCCACGGATGGGGGTTACAAGAGGACAAATGGACTAAAAATTGAAAGATACGAAAAAAAGTCACTCTTAATAAACGTTTTTGCTTGTCTAGAAAATACGATTCACCATAAGAAACTTCAATTTTTTTATACAGGGTGGGTAAAAACTGCAAAAATGTTATTTTGCTTAAGAGTAAACATACTTTATTTTGAAAGATACGAAAAAAATCCACTCTTAATGAATGTGTTTTCTACACAACAAACCGAAGTAGAACAATTCATTAAAAGGTTTACCTATGTAAAAATTATTTCCCAAAAAGTATTCGCTGGCACACCTCTGACTGGTGAACCTAGTTAAAATAATAATGACACTTAAGGTGAGAGGTACTTGTTGTCAATGTCTTTATTTAATGAAGTTATTATTTAAGTAGAAATGCTATCTACTGAACAAAGAGTTTTTTCTACTAGCGTGCGGAAAAACGCATTTTCCGCACATGTTTTAGTGCGGAAAATCCACTTTTCCGCACCGTGCGGCAAAGATTTTTCCGCACTGTTATATTTTGAAATTAAATTTAATTAAATTAAATGCTGTACGATTTGAAGTCACTGTTCATCATATTACCTTTGAAATATCTTAGTTGCTATGGTGTATATAACCAGTTGTTGATTTGTATGTCACTGTCAACAGAATATTATAAATTTAAACTAGTTTATCAGTTTTTCTACTGGAGTTTTGCTGAATTCTTCGGCACGCAAAATGATTTCCGATGAAGAGATGAACGAATTAATATTGTAAAATTTTGTTCATTGTAATAAAAATTTAAAAAAAAACTCCGTTTTTTAAATTATTTTCAATTTGTTTCCTCACGCTAGTAGAAAAACTATTGTTCCTAACACGTGCAGAAACCTATTTTTCCGCACTTAAATGCTTGACACCACTCCGCTACGCGTCGTGCTGTCAACGGCATTTGCGTGCGGAAAAATCGATTTTCTGCACTTGTTAGGAAAATAGCTATTTATAATACAATGTTATGGGGATGGTCAAGTTTCATACCGCTACGTCCGAGAAATTTGTAGGAATCTCAATAACTAGGATGACAATCTGCAAGTTAATAAAAAAGTTCCAGAGAACTGGTTCGGTTTTGGATCTAAAAAAAAAAAGGAAGAAATACGACCATGATGATGCTGCTACAGTCTTAGTTCTCCGATCTGTTGAAGAAAATCCTATGACGTCCCTTAGAAATCGTGTTACTCAGTTGGAAGTTGTGACAAAAAGTCAAATTCAGAAGATCCTTAAAGCAAATAAATTGTATCCGTATAAACCGCACTTTAATCAAAGATTGGAAAAGGGAAATGACGCGAAACGACTTGATTTTTGCTTGTGGATAGGAGACAAAATTTTAAGTGGAAATGTTGATTTTTATAAATGTATCATGTTTTCTGATGAAAGTGCATTTTCTACCAATGGAACCGTTGGAACCCAGCACGTTAGGTACTGGTCTTTAGAAAATCCCGAAATCAGAATTATGACAAGAAGACAATATTTCACAAAAGTGAACGTGTGGTGCGCGATATCCATCCATGGCATCATAGGGCCATATTTTTTTGATAACACGTGCACTAGATTATCATATTTAGAAATGCTGGATACATTTTTCAATGATGGAACTCGAGAATCTACCATTAAATTTTCGACAAAATATGTATTTTCAGCAAGATGTTTGTCCAGCCCATTTCGCTCGTGAGGTTAGAGAATGGCTTGACCGCAGATTTGGTCCAAGGTGGATTGGCAGGAATGGCCCAGTTTTGTGGCCCCCAAGAAGCCCCGACTTAACCTTGGCGGATATGTTTTTATGGGGCCGTTTAAAACAAATTGTTTTTGCTACCGCAGTACCAAATGATATTGAAGTGCTAAAGGGCGGAATTATCCAGGCTCTCCAATCGATATCTCAGGAAGAAATCAGAAATTCTTTCACTTATTTGAGAAAGCAATTAGAAAAATGTGTCGAGTATGGGGGTGGAGCTTTTCAATTATGAAATCGTTATCGTATTCTCTTCATGTTAATAAAAATGTTCGTATTATTATTATTATTATAATTACTTCATGAAATAAAGACATTGACAACAAGTATCACCTATTCATTATTCAAGTAAAAACGTTTATTAAGAGTGACTTTTTTTCGTATCTTTCAAAATAAAGTATGTTTACTCTTAAGCAAAATAACATTTTTGCAGTTTTTACCCACCCTGTATAAAAAAATTGAAGTTTCTTATGATGAATCGTATTTTCTAGACAAGCAAAAACGTTTATTAATAGTGACTTTTTTTCGTATCTTTCAATTTTTAGTTCATTTGTCCTCTTGTTAACCCCATCCGTGGACATACTGTATATTAATGACTTGTGGTTAAAATTATTGTGAAATCGAGAAAGATGTATAAAGTATGTAAAGTGTTAATTAAACAAAAATATCGGGTTCATAAAATTAAAGTCAACTCAAATTTTCTTTTCTGAAAATAAAATTTTTTACAAATAAAATTTGTTTGTGTAACTTTTAAAAAAATTGAAGCTACTGATAAAGCGATGTTTTAAATTATTTTTCGGCAAATAACCTTAATTACTTTTCGGCCGAAAGAATCACCTTTATGTATTTTTGAATACTTTAATGGTAAATCAACGCTAGGGGCTAATTCTGATCCTGATAAAATTTATAATATATTTTTTACTGGAAACTCATTAATGAATTTTTAATTAAAATTATATTTCCAGTTTTTTTTTAATTGAAGATTTGTTAAATAACGTAATGAATTCACGATATTGCAGACAATTCCTAATAATTATAGAGCATAGTTATGTTAAACACCTACACACACTATAAACCTGAAACAAATATGTAATGGAAACAACATCGTTAGCACAAAAGAGTACAAATTATTTTGATTGTGTTTTTAAACACATTTTCCAACTACTTTTTATTAAAAGTATGAATCGATTACATATTGTATGCGTTTTATACAATAATATTATAACTGCAAAGTGAATAGTAGTTAATAGGACTTGCTTGTGTCGCCACAATTTCCGCGGGAAGGCATAATTTCATTTCCACATTGACTTTGTTGAAAGTTGTACGTGTTATACGTTCTATTTATTAATATTTATTTTAAAACTATTGTTTTTAGCTGGTAAAAATGATGAAAATCATAACTTTTCTACTATCTTGGTTTTAATGTGATATTCAAAGCTGCTATTAAATAAAACTGCATTTGTTGTTCGAGAAATAAAAGCTCTTTATATACAATATACAACCCTTCAGTTACCGCTAGACAATTCCCCAGACCATCATAATAATAATTCATTTCGTACAATGCTTAGTTATATATATACAGCGATTATTTTAAATTCTGCGTCATTTTTAGTTTTTAATCTTTCTCCTGTTTTTAAGAGATATAATTTTTTTATTTTGACTTGTATTACTGTAAAAGCTGAGGCTCAGTGTCGGTTTAGACCACTTTTCGCTCTTAGGCACATTTAGGCTTGTCCCCTCCCCCTCCCCCCGGAGAGAGCTATGTAAAATTTTATCGTCTTTTTTAATTACATGATCCCCTTAAATTTCATGTTCCTTTTTTCTTAAAAAATATTTAATACACAGATTAACAACTTCGCTAAATCGACTTTTTACCCCCATATTATATTTAATAAAAATGTAGGCCCTAGGAAAGTAGTAATTTAAATCTTTATTAAAGGTTTTTCTTAATTTTTGAAACGCGAAAATTTCATTTTTTGGTAGCTCGCAGCGCCCTTCAAATCCTCGGCGCCCCTAGGCACGCGCCTAGTGTGCCTAGTGGG
This sequence comes from Polydrusus tereticollis, assembly GCA_963920685.1. Lineage (NCBI taxonomy): Eukaryota > Metazoa > Arthropoda > Insecta > Coleoptera > Curculionidae > Polydrusus > Polydrusus tereticollis. Next base: position 13,037,110 of record OY987335.1, on the reverse strand, counting down.
TAAACCGGTGTGCTGCTCAGGCTGTCTTAATTAGGGTAAAAAATTAGATTTTTTTTTTAATTCGGCAAATGCAAAAGTTATTTGAAAAATTCTTATAAAATTTTCCCTTAGGTCATTTTGAAAATCTTTCTAACAAGAATATATTATTTTGTACTGAATCAAAATTTGAATCGATTTTATGAAGTAGTAGGAAAGTTATGCCTAATTAGGGTTAAATTTGACAAATGCAGGACTTATTTGAAAAATTGTTGGACAATGTCCTCTTAAGTTAGGATGATTTTTCTGAAAATCAGCTTTACAGGAATAAAATATCTTCTGTCTCATTAAGATTTGAATCGGTTTTATTACATATTAAGAAAGTGAAGGCTGTCTAAATTAGGATAAAAAATTTTTTTTTTTATTTGGCGCAACTGCAGAATTTATTTGAAAAATTCTTGGAAAGTTTCTGCTTAAATTAGGATGACGTTTTTGAAAATCTTCCTAACTCTTTTCCTCTCTAACCTTCTTATTATTCTGTACTGAGTCAAAATTTGAATTGATTTTATTACGTATTAAGAAAGTTAAGGCTGTCTAAATTAGGGTAAAAAATTAAATTTTTTTAAAGTTTTGAAGATGCAGAATGCATTTGAAAAATTCTTAGGAAGTTTCCGCTTAAATTAGGATGACGTTTTTAAAAATCTTCCTAACAGCAGTATATTATTCTGTACTGAGTCAAAATTTGAATCGATTTTACTACGTATTAAGAAAGTTAAGGCTGTCTAAATTAAGGCAAAAAATATATTTTTTTTTAATTTGTAAGATGCAGAATTTATTTGAAAAATTCTTAGAAAGTTTTCGCTTAAATTAGGATGACGTTTTTGAAAATCTTCCTAACTCTTTTCCTCTCTAACCTTCTTATTATTCTGTACTGAGTCAAAATTTGAATTGATTTTATTACGTATTAAGAAAGTTAAGGCTGTCTAAATTAGGGTAAAAAATTAAATGTTTTTAAAGTTTTGAAGATGCAGAATGCATTTGAAAAATTCTTAGGAAGTTTCCGCTTAAATTAGGATGACGTTTTTAAAAATCTTCTTAACAGCAGTATATTGTTCTGTACTGAGTCAAAATTTGAATCGATTTTATTACGTATTAAGAAAGTTAAGGCTGTCTAAATTAAGGCAAAAAATAATTTTTTTTTAACTTGTAAGATGCAGAATTTATTTGAAAAATTCTTAGAAAGTTTTCGCTTAAATTAGGATGACGTTTTTGAAAATCTTCCTAACAGCAGTATATTATTCTGTACTGAGTACTACTGAGTCAAAATTTGAATCGATTTTAAGAAAGTTAAGGTTGTATAAATTAGGGTAAAAAATTAATTTTTTTTTAAATTTTGAAGATGCAGATTTTTTTTGACAAATTCTTTGAAATTTACACCTTAAATTAGGATGATTTTTCTAAAAATTAGGAGGAACAGAATTACCTAAGATTTGAATAGATCTTATTACGTATTAAGAAAGTAGTGGCTGTCTAAATTAAGGTAAAAAATTACATTTTGTTTTTAATTTGACGCAAATGCTGAATTTATTTAAAACATTCTTAGAAAACTTCCGCTTAAATTAGAATGAATTTTTTGAAAATCTTCCTAACAGGAATGGAATGGATTTGTACTGAATCAATTTTTTGAAGTATTAAGAAAGTTGAGACTGTCTAAATCAGGGTAAAAAATTACACCTTTTTTTTTTTGAATTTACGGAAATGCACAACTTAAGTTAAGATAGTTTTTCTGAAAATTAACCTAGCAGGAATAGAATATTCTGTATCTCATGAAGATTTGAATCGATTTTATAAAGTATTAAGAAAGGTAAAGCTGTCTAAATTTGGATTATATTTTTAAAGGGACTTATTTGGAAAATTTTAAGAAATTGTCCCCTTACGTTGGAATGAATGAACTAAAAAATCGGTCAGAGATACCAAATGTTGACAATTCATTAAATCAAAATTGTTTGCTCGTATTTAAGGTATTTCTTCGGTATTTACTTAAAGAATTTTCTTTAAACACAAGATTTGCATGGGATTTCTTATGTTTCGTTTGAGACGCACCACACAGAAGCTCCTTCTTTCAAGCAACCTGTATTATACAATAATAATATATACATAAATGTCCCAAAGTACAAATATCAATGAAAAGTCCACAATTCATTTTGGATTCAAAAATTATTTTATATAAAGTATAAGCCCAGGAAGCGGGCCTTTTATTTTCCTTAGCGACGCCATTAAATTCACATGTTCAGTGTATGAGTTTAAAACACATCGGAATCAGTGTTTCAGAGCATAAATGTGCTACAAATTTTCCGCTATAGAAAACAAGCATTCAGCCCTATATGAAATTAGCTAAGAAAATAATATGATTACTTTTTATTGTAGAAGTTTATATGAGGACTTGACTTTAAGCGTAAGGAACTAATATTATTTGCTCTCTTTAATTAATATTTTATATGATTATAACATTATTTCTTTGATCAGCGGTAACTTCAATAATTTGATGATACGTGCGGTAAACTTTAAAAATGTATCTTTGTATTTTATTAGTTTAGTTTAGTTCAGGTTGTAGTATAAAAGGCTTGTACAGTCGTAGGCGAATCTTCGGGAACTTTTGTTCTATGAGAGCCCCTAATTATTGAAATTAATGTTCTTGTACTTTTTGTACGTGTTTCACATTCCAGAATACGTAAAATTTGCATTATACAGTAATTCCCGTCGAAGACTAATCCACACCAATGAAGCTCTGGAATTCCTAAAATATTTCCTAACCCTTCTCTTTGAGGCAAGCCAGAGGTACGCGCAGATTAAAAAAATGTGTTTCCCGTCTTGAAAGCTTATTTTCAGTCAAAGAAAAGCTTCTTATCTAGAATATTACGTTTATGTTTTATCCCTAAATCCTTTTACAACCTTTCCTAATTGACAGAAAAGTCTGTTACTAAGGGTGATTGTCAGCTACAAAAATTGATAACTTTTGCAAGTTTTTAAGCCACAAAGGGAAGTTGCTTTTTTTTCTATCCATGGTGTTCCTTTAGTGCTTTTTTCATTTTTTATTGTCCACCGGCCACGGTGGACGATATCTCGTTAACGGTCGACTTAAGGAAGAAAAGTTTTATACAAAAGTTGTACAGGTTAACGCCGCGCACCTTTTAAAAATAATTTTAAATATACAGGCTGGCTTAAAAATCCAGGGTGGGCCAAACATATATTTTTTTAAATGGAACACCATATATTTTTTTCATTATATTGAAGCCTTTAGTAGTCCACTATTCTACTTTAAAAAATTTTGATCATTAAATGCGACGTTGTTAAGATATGAATTTTTCAATGGATTTTTGGCTAAAAACGATTTTACATAAAAATCGTTGGATTTTAACTATATCTTTACAATTTTTTTTACTAAAATTTAGGAAAGAAAAGATATAACATGTAAAATCACCTAACTGTTATTAGAATTGGTATAAGTACTACAGAGTGTTCAACATTTTGGTCCAAACTTATTGAATTTCAGACCAAGTTTTCGTTTTTGTTTTTTAATGAAACACCCTGTATTTTACATTTTTTTCGAAACGATATTTTAATTCCCTTTAATTTGATACCAATATCTGACACCTTATTTTAAAAAATTGTTGATAGAAACATGATTGCAAAAAATTGTGTCTTAAAAAACCTTAATATTATGAACAATTTTGATGTTTGCTTATTCATTTTTAAATTTACTTCCAAAAAAATTGAGAACTTAATAAAAGTATGTACATCTCCAATTTTGAAAATATCTTTCACCAATTTAAAACGAATACATATTAACGCATTAAGTGTTCAAGGTGTCTACCATTTTGTAAAATTCAAGCGTCAATTTGTTTGAAGAACGAGTCCCTCACATTTCTCAACATTAATGGGGTAATTCTACCAAATGATTGTCGGATTCGTTTCATCATGTCTTCCCTTCTTGTTGCTGGTGTGCTGTGAACATCGACCTTGACGGTGCCCCACAAAAAGAAATCCATGGCCGTTAGGTCAGGCGACCTTGCTGGCCAACTAATCGGACCTTAAAATAATAAAAATATTAGGTAAAAAAGAAATTTCATATTATTGGGTTTCCTCCCTATCCCCGCTCTGGAAACGGTGCCTTTAAGTATTCCCGAACATATCTGCTGTAGTGAGGGGGTGCCCCATCGAGCTATACACACATCCTGTTCGTCATGATCTCCGGGAGATATTGGTCAGCCTAACAAAGTCATGTTGCAAAAATTCCAAAAACAGACGACCATTCAAGTTCTCTTCAAAGAAATAAGGTCCAATGACATAATCGTGGATAACACCATAGGATAACACCACCCAAACCACCCCACTGATGTTGAAAATTATTCACTAGTAGGGCATTTGGAATTTGGGTGTCATAAAAGTGAAAATTATGTATATTGATGAACCCAATTTCTATGAAATGTCGATTCGTCGGTGAACATGACATATTTAAAAAAATCTTCATCTTCAGCAGTAGTGGTATTTTGGGCCCATTGACAAAATGATGTTCTTCTTTCAAAATCATTGTCGCTTAATTCTTGATGTAATTGAACCTTATAGGCATAAAATTTGTTTGCCGATAAACAATAATTCACTCAAGATTTTTTTATTTTCAAATTAGAACTAATTTCTGGATTTTCCACCACTGCCAATGCAATACCTAGCTGGTTATCTTCATAAAGCACTGTATTGGTCCTAGATGTTTTTTCATACTCTACGCTCCCCGTTCTCTTAAATCGACCGTTTAGTTTAATTATTGATCTTTCTTCCGGACATCGAGCTTCTGGAAACTTCTGAGCATATAAACGTGATGCCATAAACAATTTTCATCATCTTCTCCAATTGCATAAATCATATTTACTAATTCTACTCGAGTGTAATTAAAATTCATTTTGAAAATTAGCGTAGACAAGGCCACTGTAAAACGTCAAATAATTGATAATTAGTATGTCTGCCATTTGCAGAATAGTTGAATTTGATAGAAATGCATGGTCAACTAGTTATTAAATTTAAAATATAACGAAATTACGCTTGCTTTTAAGACACAATTTTTTGAAATCATGTTTCTTTCAACAACTTTTTGAAATAAGGTATCATATATTGGTATCAAGTTAAAGGGAATTAAAATATCTTTTCGAAAAAAATGTTAAGTACAGGGTGTTTCATTTAAAAAAAAAAAAAACTTGGTTTTAAATTCATTAGGTTTGTACCAAAATGTTGAACAGTCTGTAGTACTTATACCAATTCTAATAACAGTTAGGTGATTTTACCATAGACATCGTAACTATTAGACCGAACAATAACAAATAAACGTGTTGTCATCATTGCAGTCCAGTGTAAAGTAAATCAACATTCAAGCTGCTCCCCTCCACTTGGTTTGCCAGACTTACGCCACAGAAAACGTAGTTTTCGGGGCTTACTCTGTTAAAAGTATTAACTTCTATGATTTACTAGAATAACATGATGTGGGAAATATATAACATTGCCTAAAACCTTGTAAAAAATTTGTAGTATGGCAACGCAGCAAAAAAGAATCCGCCCAGATCCCATCATTTTCGTGGCCAGCCGCATCGACTCGGCAATACTCGGCATAGCGGATGTTCCATTTATTTGTGACACCGTTTTTCTGTGGGTTTTCCTGGAGTTTTTTCAACCTAACCTTTATTGTTCTGTGGTCTTGTCGCATGCATATGAAAAGGCAGCGTAATCCCCACTCCCGACCCCACTTAGCTCCTCACAGCGTCTCGCCACCAAACGATTTTGGCATCGCAATTTTATAGCATTTATGAATGGCGTGTCGGATCTATAGTTACGATGCCTATGAATTTTACATGTTATAACTTTTCTTTCCTAAATTTTAGTAAAGAAATTTGTTAAGATAATTCAATGATATTTATGTAAAATCGTTTTTAGCCAAAAATCCATTGAAAAATTCATATCTTAACAACGTCGCATTTAATGATCAAAATTTTTTAAAGTAGAATAGTGGACTACTAAAGGCTTCAATATAATAAAAAAAAATATATGGTGTTCCATTAAAAAAAAAAAAAAAAGTTTGGCCCACCCTAGATTTTCGAGCTAACCTGTATATTTAAAATTATTTTTAAAAGGTGCGCGACGTTAACTTGTACAACTTTTGTCTAAAAGTTTTTTTCCTTAAGTCAACCGTTAACGGATATTGTTCATATTGTAAGTATTCTAAAGCGATTTAAATTGGAACCAAGAATTCAAACCAGCAGCGGCTATGGTAGCAAGGCAAGGATTTTTCCTCTAAAATATCGATAATAATTTATTTCTAACCGCATTAATAAAAAAAACGTTTTATGAAATTCTTGAATTTATAAGGACGTTGCGCACCGCTATTGCATGATTGAAGATAAATATCAAGCCGCCCGCAAGAAAACGTGTCACACGACGCGGCTTGGTTTTTACTGTATAGACTCGATGTTCTGTAGTTTTTCAGAAGGCCGCCGATTAATTTACAAGTGTAGCCAGTCAGCTAAATTAAATAGACAGTTTGCATATAAAGCTACTCCCCCTGAAATTTTGTACGTTCTAGAACAACTAAAATACTATACAGGGTGGTAATTAATGTCATGCAGATATTTCAGGGGGTCATAGTATTCGTCAAAATAAGAAAAAAATGCAAATATATGCATGGTCTAAAACGCGTTATTTTTGTTATACAGGGTGGCAAAGCGAGGTGGCAAATTTTCAATTTTTTTCTCGTATTTTGCGTTTTCTCTCTTATATTCTGTGATAATTGTTTCAAATTTGGAACATCAACCATTTTTTAGAATCTCTACAATAAAGTATTAAAATTGTCGGTCTCAGTATACAGGGTGTTACATTTTCTTGGATCTGTTACAATTTTATCTTTCATAACTTTTTTTTGGAGCTCCCTGTATGAATTCCGGTATGAAATTTGAACTCTCTGTTCCTTTGTTTAGCGTTCTGTATTCTCGTAACTGTGATTCGTAGAATTTTTTCCATGCGAAGCCATCAAACAATGGTCTGTCTTTTAATTACTTACTTAAAGTAGTCAAAGTTACATAATGTTCTAACAAAGTTATAGCTTAAGCATAACCAATGTAAAATATTATAGTTTTTGAATAATACTTGTTTCGTATATTCCATAAATAGTGTCACGAATAGAACTAATATCCAATCTTGCTACATTTACAACTCTCTTTGCATGAGAACGTCTCTTTTTAAGTGATTCTAATAACTTATTTTCCTTAACTGACGTTGGAACTGCGCTGACAGTGGAGATATTCAAATTTCGGGCAGCTGCTACACGCCAAGAATTAGTTAAGTAGAAATAAAATATATAGAGCTTAACATACTCTTTAAACTTACTTGTCAAACTGCTGTTAAGGGTAGTAATGGGCCATTGCTGTTGTTAAGTTCTTCCTGAAAATAGCTTAGTAGTGGAGCTGGTAGTTCTTTGCACCAGATATTTAAACACTTCGGCAGTTTTCACATAATATGGTAAACAACCTAATCGACAGAGATGTGTATATTCTTCAAAGAATAGTGTTTTAATGCTATGCTAAGAGCTGGCGCCACCGTAGCGTTGACAGTTTTGTTGCCAACTGTCGGCCCATGAAATTCAAATTATATTAATTTTTACAAGTTTAAATTAAAAAAAAAATATTTGCTATAAGTGGGTTACTATCAAAGAAGATACCTTAAGTTTTTGGTACTATCAATATCGCATGAAATTTGAATATTTTTGCCCAAATTTAATTTATTTATGTTCTCTTACGGATTTACAATTATTATCAGATGATTGATGACATGCAACGGGAATTGTTTTGCATTAACTATAGTTCTCTTATTTTTAAAAAATAATATTTGAACGGCCCTGTATGTATTATAAAAATATATTTAACGCTCGGTTAAACTGGATTGCAGTATTTTTAACGATACGTTCTTATAAATAAAACAGGAAATTAAATGATAAATCATTGAAAAAGTAGATTTGAGTAATTATTGACCCTCGTTTTATCATTTTGTAAAGATGAGCAAAATGCAGCCATTGTATTTTAAATTTTATCTGCAGAATACACAGGGTGTCTCTAAAAGGTCTGTATACAAAATACCAGCATACACTGAGCGAAAAGTATTTAAGTAATAATAATAAGTATGTTTTATAAAGGCAATCATCATGATGTGTAGAATAAATGAAACGTCTTATATTCGGTATATGACTTATTATGTATAAAACCGTTTTTATTTCCAATAAGATTATATGATTAAATTGCATTGTTTATAATAATTTTGTTATATTGATTACTGCCGGGGTTTATACCCAGTATGTAACTTGATAACAAGTCTGTATACAGGGTGTTACAAATTCGACATACGAGCATTGGAATCTCGGAAACCATAGGAGTTAGAGAAACGGTTTAATGGGGGCAAAGTTGTGCAATTCGGTGCTGATTAAAATGCCGCTTTAAAAGTTTTAAAATTCCGAATACTTCCGATATTATTCGAAAAAACCGAAATTTTGCAAAATCGTTTTTATTTTTTCCTGAGCTCATTTGATTTGAATAGCTATTTAAAAATAAATGACACTTTGTCGTTGCAACTTTTTCTCCTCTACGAAATGACGTTATTAAACTAAAGATCCGACGTTTCGTCTCCGAGCGGCCAACACCAACTTTATTTTTTTAAATACGAACCTGGAATTTTTTTTTGCCGATTTTTAAACCCCCCTACCCTCAAAATGTAATGGCGGTATTACTTTCTAATAATGAATTGTTTTTGCTTATTTCCTTTTAAATTCGTATTTTACATTTGTCAGTCCGGTCCTGGCAACAAATCACAATATTAATTAAACACTCTATTTTATTTAAAACATTCATACATAAGTAACATAATTTATTTTATAAGAATTTTCTAATAATTATAAATTTCTTAATTATAAAACCTAATTTTCTAAATGTTCAAAAATATTGCCGTTTTGCTCAATGCGACGATCGATCCTTCTTCCAATTTTGGCGAAAGCCCTTTTAACCGATCTTCTTCTTATCCTACCAACTGCAACCTGTATGCGTTCTTCCAGTTCCTCCATGGTATCTAAGTCATTTTTATAAATAAAATTTTTTAATGCCCCCCATAAAAGAAATCCAGAGGCGAAATATCTGGCGACCTCGCTGGCGACTCTATTGCCCCACCATTTTCGATCCACCTATCAGTAAGATCAATTTCAAACAAACTTTGAAGAATTGGAAGTATAATACAACATACAGTTCGTAGGCTATAAAGGTCAATTGAAAGGGGGTAGTATAGCAAGGATCATAAGAAACATCGATCTGTGCATAGGAGGTACCTATGGGTTAAAGGAAATATTTTTGAACATTTTGGAAATTAGAGCTTTTCTAATAAACTCAAATTTTCATGAAACCCATTTGTAAAGGTTTTTATAAAAATAACGTTTTTAATTATAATTGTGATTCGTTGCCAGGACCGGATTGACAAATGTAAAATACGAATTTAAAAGGAAATAAGCAAAAACAATTCATTATTAGAAAGTAATACCGCCATTACATTTTGAGGGTAGGGGGGTTTAAAAATCGGCATAAAAAATTCCAGGTCCGTATTTAAAAAAATAAAGTTGATGTTGGCCGCTCGGAGACGAAACGTCGGATCTTTAGTTTAATAACGTCATTTTGTAGAGGAGAAAAAGTTGCAACTACTAAGTGTCATTTATTTTTAAATAGCTATTCAAATGAGCTCAGGAAAAAATAAAAACGATTTTGCAAAATTTCGGTTTTTTCGAATAATATCGGAAGTATTCGGAATTTTAAAACGTTTAAAGCGGCATTTTAATCAGCACCGAATTGCACAACTTTGCCCCCATTTAACCGTTTCTCTAACTCCTATGGTTTCCGAGATTCCAATGCTTGTATGTCGAATTTGTAACACCCTGTATGGTTCGTTAGAAAACAATTTTGTTTCAGTTATTATTTGTTGTATATAAGTTATTTAAAATGGTATTACGGTTATAAAATTATTCCTAGCAATGCTGTCTTATTACTCTATTTCGCTCTGTGTACATTCTAGGTTAAACCACGACGATCTAGCTTTACTTACCTTAGTCCAAAAGTCGATAGTTATTATTTTGTTTGAAAATTTTTTCAAATATTTATGTTTAATAATTGCAGACTTTGCACGAAATTTGGTGGGTGTAATGATATGCTTTGGGATCCAGATCTGATAACAGATTTGATGTACCTTGCAGCACCAGCATTTCACATACCTAAAGTTTTGTAATTTTGTGTGTAATATATTCATATTCCAAGGCATCTTTTGATCAGAAAGAGGCGATTATACCTGGTAGGTTTCGTCTAAAGAAACCGTTTCTAAAATAACTTTATTTAACCGTTTTATTGCGTACTGGAACTCGTTGTTGCATTCCTTCATACTTTCTCCAGGCTTAGGATTGGCTAAGAAATTCGGTGCCTGCTAACAACAATAAAAATTTTAATAGCAGCTTGTTAGAAATGATAGATATCCGCATTAGTAAAAGTATTGTCAAACTGTTCAATTTTAGAAATCTTTATCGTTAAATTCAAACTTAAATGGTCACCCGTCTGACGTAAAAACGTAAACTATCTCACTTTCATACCATTCAAGACCGTAATTGACGACCGGGATGTGTGGAACAATAAAACACCAGATACTCCTGGGACAATAATCTGGTACATAGACGACTCAAAGACCAAAGACGGTACCGCAGCAGGGATACACGGAGTAAGACCGAAGAGAGATGCCTATTTCTCCCTTGGTAAGTCTCCCACGGTGTTCCAAGCGGAAATCTACGCCATCCTACAGTGTGCGTATAAAAACAATAGGAGGACTTATCTTAATAAGTGAATCCACATATACTCCGACAGCCAAGCAACCCTTAGAGCGCTAACATACAATAAGGTGACATCTAGACTGGCATGGGAATGCCAAGAGGAACTAGTGGCCCTGGCAAGAGTCAACAAAGTAATACTACAATGGGTACTAGGACATGAAGGTATTACAGGAAACGAAAAGGCCGACGAACTTGCAAAAAACAAAAAAGGGGTCGTAAAGGAATCAACACAAAATCTACTGGAACAATAGACAGGGATTAAACCATAGCAAATTTTTCATTGGGGACCCAGCCCCAAACCTAACAAAACAGCTACTTCTGATGAGCAGAAATCAGCTGAAAATCACCACAGGAAATCTGACAGGACACATGGCCGTCAAGAAGCATCTACACCGTATGCAACTGTACAACGGAGACCGAAGCTGCAGGTTATGCGGGCGAGAAAGAAGAGAAAAATGTTTCCTCTCTCGTGTCGCTTGAGATCGATAAATCCGTGGCGTAAGCAGGTGACGCTCTGTACTATTCTAGTTTGAATTTAAGTTCTACCTTCACTAAAGCATAAATGACCAACGTGGTATTAGTTATTGTCAAGGTAATCGCACCAGTCGGTAAGAGTAAACAGAGAAAGATGGTTTTTCTCCTGCAACTGTTGATCGTATTAGTATACCTGAAGTAAAAGAAGAAATTTTAGAACGGGTTGAAGCAGATCCGAGTTTAGCACCAGATTCCAAGGTTTGTGAGTTGGAGTTTCTAAATGTGTACTAAATTTGATTTTAATAGAACATCCATACCACCTCCAGACAATAGTTTTAACCCCCCGACGTAAAATCCAGACTACGCTTATGTCATTGTCATTAATGAACAAAAACCACGTTTTTTACCAACTTCATTTAAAAAAATTATTTACCAATGAGTATTATTTAAGAACAAGGGGTATAATAGATTTACGCGATGGACATGTTTATTATGCTGATGGAAACCTGCATGCATTATCAACATGAATTTAAAATTAATGTATGAGCAGGAATTATTGATCCAGAATGCATCCCCGCTCATCGGATTTAACGCCGTTGGATTACTTTTTATGGGAAACTCTTAAACATATGGTGTACCAGTGAACTCTTTACCTGTAAACACCGAAGAAGAATTAGTGTGAACACGAATACAACATTTTACGATGAGATGCAGAGATGATGGAAAGGATGCAGTTTTTTAAAACAATTAACGTTGCTGGTTTCGTTCGTAATTGATTTTCTGTGTTAATTTTTACATTCCTATCGCGGTGCTTTTTAAATTTTTATTATTGTTGGCCCGTTGGCCTTTAAACACGCTCCAGATTTTTTGGACCAGTCCTAAGCCTGGATAAAGTGTGAAGGAAGGCAACAGCGAGTTTCAGTACGCAATAAAACCTTTAAGTTAAATTATTTTAGAAACTGTTGCTTGGAGCGAAAGCTACCCTATCAGGTGTAAGTAATTTTTTTTTGAATAGAGAGGCCTTGGTATAAGAATTTATTATTATACATTTAATACCCCGAGGCACAAAAATATTATGGAGCTGTAGATATGTGCGAAGTGCTGCTGGTGGCGCCCTCTGCCAGGTACATCAAGATCGCGGTACCCTTATACGGCCCACATACAAGCTACTTTTGCAGCGTTTTGACAGCTGGCGTCCAAAACGCACCCAAGTCGCAAGTAAAAGTCTGTGTATGAGTATTTATTTGCTGCCGCGCTAACGACCCGCTGGGCGGCTCAAAACCCCGGCCGCCGAGATCAAACTTGTTTTTATTTACTTTGTCTGTCCTCCAAGCAAAATGGCCGGACCCTGTGACGTCATATGAAAATGATCAATACACAAATAGCTATTTTCTTGCGACTTTTGTACGTTTTGGACGCTGATGACAACGCCAGCTCTCAAAATGCCGCAAAAGTAGCTTGTTATTACCAAGCTTCGTAAAAATTCTGCTATTATTAAGATACAGGGTCGTTGGTATGTATGGAAACGGTCGATTATTTCTTAAAGTAAAACAGTTAGCAAAAAATATTTAAAACAAAAGTTTCAGGGTTTCTAAAGGTCTATTAGAATTAAAAAAAAATAAGTATACAGGATGAGTCAGAAAACCGTAGAGAAACAAAGTTACTTTTTTTTAAACGGAACACTATATCTTCGCATATTTTTGGATTTTACATAAAATAGCAATTATTTTTAAATAAGTGCATTATAAGTCTAAACCTAATAGTTTCCGAGATATTGACTTTTGAAAAATTACATTTTTGAACATTGACAGCTTCTAGCTTTCTAACGGTACGTCTTAGAGTAAAACGGCTTACATGTCCCTATCTTAGTTTCTTATTATCTTCCTAAAAGTGTCAACTTCCGGTTAATCCGACTGTAACTCAAAAGCCGGAAATACAGTATTTCCAATTTAACCGGAACTTGATGTTTTTGGGAAGATAGTAAAAAATCCAAAAATATAATAATATACAGTGTCACCATTAAAGTCCGCACCATATGGAACTTTTTTTATTAATGAGGTTAGTTAAAATTAAATTTCGGCAATCGTTTTTGCTTCAAATTAGACTAAAAATTATATAATCAAATGTCACCATCTGTCATTCGGTATCTGTCAAAAATTACATTTTAATCAAAAAATGCTGAAAAATGGCATTGTTTTTCCGAATTTCAAAAAATTTTATTAGAAAAAGTTGTTTCTAGTACAATTCTTGGCCTAAATACAAAGTTTCAGTTTTCTAGCTCAAAGTTGATTTTTTTACCATTTTTTTACTAGAATGCCATCTTTTTTCGAAATTTAAAATTAGAGGCAAAAAAATTTGACACAGGTGGTGCAAAGTTATCCTAATTTAAAAATTTTAACAGATAGACGTCAGATATTCCATTTTTTTGATAGTACATACACCTAAGAAGTTTAAAAAACTTATAATAGAATTCCCAGATATCAGATAAGTTCAAAATTTAGACACATTTTCTTTTTATCCACAATAAAATATCAAGGCAATTTTGAATTTTATAAGTAGGCTATGGAAAAAAAAACGAATTAGAGTGCCGAATAAATAAAAGAAATGTCATAAATTTGAATATTTTCGCAAGTTATAGTTTTCAGTGTTAGCACCAATGTTGTCCATTCAAGAAAAAATAGAAATTGTCTTAATTTGTGGAGAGAATATGCCTCACCGGCAAGTATCTGCCATTTTTAATGAGAGGCATCCAGAAAAAAATTTGCAGCATAGCACTGTTTCAAGAATAATGTCAAAATTTAGAGAAACTGGATCTGTTCAAAATAATTTTAAGAAACCTCACGCGGCAAGTAAATACGATGAAGCAGCACAACTTGATGTTTGTTTAACTGTTATTGACCACGGTCAAACTAGTGTAACCAAGATAAGTGATTTAACAGGGTGCAAGAGGGAAAGCGTTAGAAAAATTCTTCAGAAAAATCGATTTCGGGCATATAAACCCAAGTTTATAAACACATTAAAAGAACGCGATTTTGATATCCGACTTGATTTTTCGTTTTGGTATCAGGGACAATATGAGGAGAATATTCTTTTTCCATACAAGATATTATGGACAGATGAAGCCACTTTCTCTTCGAATGGTACCGTGAGCTCACAAAATTGCCGATGGTGGTCCCAAGAAAATCCTAACTTCGCAATTGAATGTCGCGACCAGTATCATTTTAAAACCAATGTTTGGTGTGGAATTTTGAAAGATTCTAATATAATTTTAATATACCTTAAAAAACCCTAAAACTTTTGTCTAAAATATTTTTTGCTAACTGTTATACTTTAAGAAATAATTGACCGTTTTCATACATACCAACGGCCTTGTATATTGTTAACATGCCCTGTAATATTTTTAATCACACAAATGATACGTCACTATTTTTTTTAATAGATATTATTTATAATTGCCGTCTTACCTTCTCACAAAAATGGTCTCGTGCCTATTTTTCGTTCGGCGGATGGTTTTCTATTTAGAAAATAAAATGTAAAATAGAATAGTTCCTAATGCTCGAACGATTTTAAGTACCCGCAGAAGATTATGTGAAACAGGAAGCATTGAGCCAAATAATCACTTAAAAGGAGCACCTCGAACTGCAAGAACTCCAGCAATTGAGGTATAGTTGTTTCGAATTCAGTTGAGCAAAATCCCGAAATAAGTAAGAAGAATGTTGCCAAAAATTTAAAAATCGCCCATATTTTAGTACGGCGTATTCTTCGTGATTATTTATTATATCCTTATCACATTTAACGGGTTTAAGCTCTACTCTCTTGAGACTTTTCATGACGCGTGATTCTGCCAATGGTTTCTCCAAAGGACTGAAGCGTGCATACTGGCAGGAGGCGGACATTTTCAGTAATTAAAATATAAAAATCTGGCGTACAGGGGCGGATGGGCCCGCCGGGCAACCGGGCAAATGCCCGGTGGACCGGTCGATCTCTAAATGTTAAGACTGACATTTTTTTTCTCAAAAAGAAGTCAAAGATAGTTCTGGAAAATATAAATGGAGAAATGCATAAATTCAGTTTATAGTTGTTACCATGTTGTTTAGTGCAGTGAATCACTATTTTCTTTGCTTAATTCAGTCGCCACCTTCTTTCGTGAATCGTATAAGAGGATTGATGTTTGGTCGTCTATTTCTTATTTCTTGTGACAAAAAAAAAGGAGAAAATTAGGAGTAATTGAACAAACTAGACGGTGGTCTGAAGAAAAAGAGTTGAAGAAGATTTTTGGAGATAGCCCATTACTTAGATGTTCTTGAATCATTGTCAAGTATTTCACAAAACCTTGACCTAAATCCTGATATCCGATCTACTGCAGAGAACTTAAAACAGCAATTCCTTAAATACGAAAATATCTTTCTTTCCCAGGTGTTTTTAAAACTGTTTTTTATCACTGGCCCACTTTCAAGATATCTACAGACTAGAAGTTTGGATTTATTGAAAGCAAGTGCCATGACTAAAACGTCAACGGTCGAATTAAAAAGAATTCAACGAGATTTTGAGGCTTTTGGAAAGTCAAAACCAATTTTTCTAACTTGGGCTAATAGTGAAATGAAGAAAAAAGATATTAGTTTTGACATCGAAGATGAGTTTCCAGTTATAAAAATACGAAAAGTCAAGAATTTCTTCGACGAAAATTGCAGTGATGAAGCTGTTAGTAATTCGAAAGACAAATTTAAAATAGAAACGTTCAATGTTATAATGGATACCGCCATTATGTCAATGGAAAACCGATATAATAGAAATATAAACTTATGTGCTGATATGTCCATTTTCAATCCTATAAATTTTAATGAAATCAAAACCAATGGTATTTCTGAAAGTAACTTGCAGAGCATTTTAAAGAAAATTTTACAATTTAAAGAAGATGCCCAAGTGTCAAATATTAAGGAAGAATTGTGCCATTTTGTATTGAATTGGGATATTTATAAGATGACTTTAAATAAATCCTTCCAAAAAGATACTTTGGCAGATTATGAGGAGATAACTGACGAAGATGACCCAGATGTTATAGATTCACAAACAACCTATAAATGTCAAGAAAAAAGCCCTAGTAGTCTGTGTAGAAGCTGTGTACATTGTTGCTATCTAGCAATAATGAAATACAATATGTAGGTATCAGAATGCCTATTCATGCTTATCTGTAGTCTACCAATATATTTTAACTTTGCCTGTCACCCAAGTGTCATGCGAAAGAAGTTTCTCTATTTTAAAATACATCAAGAACCGACTACGCAATTCTTTAAGCGATGGACATTTGGAATCATTTATGATAATGAATATTGAAAAAGAAATCTTATGAACAATCGACAATGAGGAGGTCATTAATGAGCTAGCAGGATCATCTAGTTTCTTAGGTAGATTGTTAATCTTATAATTTAAAATATTCTTTATTTTTAATTGTCTATTTTAATAAAACGTTGACTGCTATTACACAAATACTATTTTATCTCAGTTGTTAAATTTAGATTTAGATTTTGTAGTAAAAAAATTATAATAGAAGGAGTTCTATTATAATTTCTATTAGAAATATTTTTAGTTTTGTTTACTACCTATTTTATTAGGTTAGTAATAAACATCGCAAAATAAAGAATGGTATTATTTTTTGTTGTAGTTTGTGGGCCGGTTTTAGCAAAGTGATTGCCCGGGCCGGTCTTAGGTAGCCCATCCGCCCCTGCTGGCGTAGATGTTTTGGTTACCACAATTTGTGAAATTTTTAAATCGGGAACCTTCCGCCGAATGAAAAAAAGCAAAAGACCATTTTTATGAAAAGATAGAGGACAATTATTAAAATAATAGCGGTTTTAGAGATATTGGGAACATTTTTTTTTATTTGAACACTCTATCTCAGAAATAAAGCGGTTGCGGACCTTTGTTCATGAGTGATTATTAATTATTTTGCTCAAGGGCGGCTGTGACCCAGTATACATAGTGTAGCAGTAGCGCGTAGATTAAATCATAGGGCGAATTTGCAAGAAAGCAGCGTTGTCACGTTGAAAACCGAAAATAATGTTTTTTGACGGTATGTAATATAAAATCCTGAGCTATCTTACTTTGAAAGCCTACTTTATATGGCCGCCTCCTACTTCTAGACACCTTCTGATGTTTTTTCTTACCCTCAGAGACACATTAACCAATACGTTTGGAGAATTATTAATTTCGGCAAATTTTTCTGAAATCCTTCGTTTAAGATCATTTATATCCTCAATTGGTGTTCGATAAATGGAGTTTTTTATAAAAGGCCACAAGAAGAAATCGCAGGGTGTTAAATCGCAGGAACGAGGTGGCCATATTTGTTGCGTATTTCGGCTTATAGGTAACTCTGTTTTCAAAAAATTCACTTAAAAAATTTAAATTTTCTCTGGTTACATGAGGTGTAGCGCCATCTTGTTGGAAGTAACCTTCCCGCAATTCATCATCGTGAAGCTCATTAATAAATGTTGTCAGAATTTCGATCCGATATCTCTCAGCTGTAATTGTGCCATCAAAGTAAATTGGGCCTACTATTCTTCTAGAACTAATTGCTGCCCACACACCAACTTTTTGAGGATGAAGAGGTCTTTCTACAAAAACATGCGGATTTTGCGTATTCCACATTCGCATATTTTGTGAATTAACATAGCCTGATAAATAAAAATAAGCCTCATCGGTAAAAAATGTTTTTTCAAAAGCACCACTATTTTCTTCTTGAAAATTGTTTAAAAACCATTCACAAAAATTAAGTCTTTGGGGAACGTCATTGGGAAGGAGTTCATGAATAGCCGTAACACGATAAGGGTATAGATGCAGATCCTTTTTCAAAAGTGTTTGACATGTACTGTAGCATAAATCCGTTTGCTGAATTTGTTGAGATAAATGCCTAATAGAAGTTGAAGGATTATTTTCCATAATTTGTCGCGCTTCTTCAATAACCTCATTCGATCGTTTCGTTGGTCTTCCAGCCCCTTTTTTATGTTGAACAGAACCAGTCTGACGAAATTTATCAATTAGGTATTGTGACCCAGTACGAAAATTATGAAAGGTCACCGCAACATCAGGAAACTCGGTTCGAAATTCATCAAAGCAGTCATGCATAGAGTAATTCCACACACCGCCTATTTTGTTTCCATTTCTAAAAAAACTTTCAACAATAAAAATTTTTTGTGCTTCACTAAACATTTTTACTGTAGAACTTTCAATCCGGCAACAAAGCTTCACCAAAACTTGATACGCTGAAAAATAAAAATAAAATAAAAAATTAAATCATATCCTGCAAATAGCACTTTATAATAGTCAAAAGACGACTCCCCGGAGAAATATTAGTTAAAGCAATAGTAACCTACCTTCAAATAACTGCAAAAATTACAAAATTTCTCCAATTTTAAAACTTTACAAATACACAAATTCAAATAAGACGTAAATGTCATAAAACAATCATGTCATCTTATCTACGCAGTACGGCCATGATGCTTTTAAAATGCATGGCCTCCCTTGAGCAAAATAATTAAAAATCACTCGTTATAAAGAATTCTTTTTAAAATCATAAAGAATGATCGTCCTTTAGGATCAACATTCAATTATGAAACACCTTGTACCCAACAAACATATTAAGTAATGTAGACCAGAACGGAAGGAAAATAATCCTAAATTGGAAAATATTTGCTTATTTTTGCCTTAAATGTTTTCTTAAAAGTCACAAAAGATTCGAACTCTAAAATCTAAGTCAAAATTTGGATATCTAGAACTTAAATAATTTGTTATAGGGAAGTATACTTGTAGTTTAATTTACCTAGTTAAAAATTACAAATAAATTACCTCTCTTAGACATTAAAAATATTTAATCCTAATAAGGAATATGATTAAGTAATAATTTACTTAATATATGTGTTCAAAATTAAGGAATTTTTTGGCTATTACGCTAGGTAAATATTACCTAATTATTGCCTACAAAATGTCCAAATAATTTACTGACCATGTAGTTTTAGAAACAAGTAATATTTTGGATAATTTTGCCATATAAATTGTTCCCAAAGTTAAAGATCTTTTGTGGTTAAAAATTGAGCTACTTCATAACTTTCTGATTAACCTCAAAGGCTAACATTGCTTGTACAGTTAATAATAAAGAAAAAAATAACTTTAAGGTTAAAAATATAAAGGCGGCCATATTTAATAATTATTGGTTTTCCTGTTTATCGACAACTATAAAAAAACAATAATTAAAATTTTAAGAATTACATAAGGTGAGTGGAAAATCCATTAGACTACGATATATTTCGTCAACGAAAGTTTTTTTAAAACTTTAGGTACATATAATGTTTATAATGAAGACACTCTGTTTTTAGGTTAATGGTAAAAATATTTTAAATTATCGTAATAATACATAAAAAAAAAATGCATTTTTTAGGGGCGCGTTTAGTTTTTCGAAGTATCATCACCATAATTCACAAACACATTTCTTTCGCATCCAAATTTCGATCCTGAAAAATGATAAAACTTAATTATATCCCTTTATTGTTGAAGTTATAATAAGCGGCCATTCCAAATATCTACTTAAGTCGGAACTCCATTTTATAATTTATTTTGTCCTGTTGGAAGTGTTGGCATAAGTTGTTGTCTTTTCTTTCTAACACCAGATATAATATGTTTTCTCTGTATTTTTGTCTAGTGTCTTATTGCTCCTATTTAGGTTATGTTTAGGTCAAAAGGTTGGTCTCACTTTCCACATTTAGACGTAAAATAGGTCTATATTTATTTCACTTCGTTTCAACTTATTGGACAGGAAAACCCTATCAACCTATTTTCGACCTTCAAATTACTTTAGTTTCTTTCCCCACATTGGGCAATAGGAAAACAAATGTAGGTAAATTATCCCTATATATAATTGGTCGTGCAAAATATTTGAGCCGTTTAGAGGTCGAATAAAGGTAAATTTAACTTAAAATGTTTGTTGGGTATGTATATCTCAAATATAATCTATGAAATATACCACCAATGTATTTAAACATTACAAGGATTTATAAAAAGTTTACTAACATGTCTTCTATTTATTTCAGAAAAAAGATAGGAATCGGAAACTGTAAGAAATGGCCTTTGCAGGGTTGAAGAAGCAAATAAATAAGTGCAATCAGGTAAATATTAAATAGTTTATTTTATAAACACAATTAATCTGAAAATGCTTTATATAACTCCCCACTTAAATGTCTATCTTTCCTTTATTATCAACGGGTTATTTTCCAAGCTCTCCAAACATTTTTTCTGTGCCTAAAGTGTTTAATCCCAAACAGCTTTCAAATTGCCTACCGATAAGTATTTTAAAGTCCTTTTCACACAATAAATGGTTTTAACCTTTTAACTGCAATAAAACTAAAGGGCCGATCTCATTGTGTGGACAATAAATATGTAAAGTATAAAGGTGTGTAAAGGGTCGTAATAAGGAAATTAAGTAATTATACTCGTACGATGTGTTTGATGAAATGAAAAAAAAACTAAATATTATAAATTTGTAAATACTACTTACATTTATTTACATGTACAGTGTCACCATTAAAGTCCGCACCATATGGAACTTTTTTTTATTAATGAGGTTAGTTAAAATTAAATTTCGGCAATCGTTTTTGCTTCAAATTAGACTAAAAATTATATAATCAAATGTCACCATCTGTCATTCGGTATCTGTCAAAAATTACATTTTAATCAAAAAATGCTGAAAAATTGCATTGTTTTACCGAATTTCAAAAAATTTTATTAGAAAAAGTTGTTTCTAGTACAATTCTTGGCCTAAATACAAAGTTTCAGTTTTCTAGCTCAAAGTTGATTTTTTTGCCATTTTTTCTAATTAACTTTTTTTTTATTTAATGTAAGTTCGCTTAATGGATATTAAACTATTTGCTTATACCATACTCAATATTTTATTTAGTTTGTATGAGCTTTTTTTTACTAGAATGCCATTTTTTTTCGAAATTTAAAATTAGAGGCAAAAAAATTTGACACAGGTGGTGCAAAGTTATCCTAATTTAAAAATTTTAACAGATAGACGTCAGATGTTTCGTTTTTCAAATGACAAATACATCTAAATATTTGATAAAAATTTTATTTTATACTTAAAACTATCATTATTATTAAAAGGAACTTTAATCATTTTAAATAGGTAACTCAAAAGCAATATAAATTTCACATTTCAGTGTGACGTCCTTCTCGCTCTATACAAACACCCGTCCGTCTATAAACGTCTTTGACAACATTTTGTAAAAAGCTTGGTCTTATATCGGCACAACACTGTCTTATCGTTTGTTCCAAATGCTCGATATTTCTAAACGGTCGATTCTTATAAACTTTCTGCTTAAGATAACCCCACAGAAAAAAGTCTAGTGGGGTTATGTCAGGCGACCTGGGTGGCCAGTGACATTCTCTATCACGCCCTATAACTCTGTTTTGAAATAATTGGTTTATGCGTTCTTTCACTGCTACAGTTTGATGTATGGGTGCACCATCAAGCTGATACCATAAGTTATGTCTATGGTGTAAGGGCATGTTATCCAAAACTTCGGTAATCTCGTTATCAAGAAAATTCAGGTACCTTTCACCAGTTAAGTTTACTCTAAAGAAGTATGGTCCAATAAGCTCATCTTTCAAAATTCCACACCAAACATTGGTTTTAAAATGATACTGGTCGCGACATTCAATTGTGAAGTTAGGATTTTCTTGGGACCACCATCGGCAATTTTGTGAGCTCACGGTACCATTCGAAGAGAAAGTGGCTTCATCTGTCCATAATATCTTGTATGGAAAAAGAATATTCTCCTCATATTGTCCCTAATACCAAAACGAAAAATCAAGTCGGATATCAAAATCGCGTTCTTTTAATGTGTTTATAAACTTGGGTTTATATGCCCGAAATCGATTTTTCTGAAGAATTTTTCTAACGCTTTCCCTCTTGCACCCTGTTGAATCACTTATCTTGGTTACACTAGTTTGGTCAATAACAGTTAAACAAACATCAAGTTGTGCTGCTTCATCGTATTTACTTGCCGCGTGAGGTTTCTTAAAATTATTTTGAACAGATCCAGTTTCTCTAAATTTTGACATTATTCTTGAAACAGTGCTATGCTGCAAATTTTTTTCTGGATGCCTCTCATTAAAAATGGCAGATGCTTGCCGGTGAGGCATATTCTCTCCACAAATTAAGACAATTTCTATTTTTTCTTGAATGGACAACATTGGTGATAACACTGAAAACTATAACTTGCGAAAATATTCAAATTTATGACATTTCTTTTATTTATTCGGCACTCTAATTCGTTTTTTTTCCATAGCCTACTTATAAAATACAAAATTGCCTTGATATTTTATTGTGGATAAAAAGAAAATGTGTCTAAATTTTGAACTAATCTGATATCTGGGAATTTTATTATAAGTTTTTTAAACTTCTTAGGTGTATGTACTATCAAAAAAATGGAATATCTGACGTCTATCTGTTAAAATTTTTAAATTAGGATAACTTTGCACAACCTGTGTCAAATTTTTTTGCCTCTAATTTTAAATTTCGAAAAAAAATGGCATTCTAGTAAAAAAAGCTCATCCAAACTAAATAAAATATTGAGTATGGTATAAGCAAATAGTTTAATATCCATTAAGCGAACTTACATTAAATAAAAAAAAAGTTAATTAGAAAAAATGGCAAAAAAATCAACTTTGAGCTAGAAAACTAAAACTTTGTATTTAGGCCAAGAATTGTACTAGAAACAACTTTTTCTAATAAAATTTTTTGAAATTCGGTAAAACAATGCCATTTTTCAGCATTTTTTGATAAAAATGTAATTTTTGACAGATACCGAATGACAGATGGTGACATTTGATTATATAATTTTTAGTCTAATTTGAAGCAAAAACGATTGCCGAAATTTAATTTTAACTAACCTCATTAATAAAAAAAAGTTCCATATGGTGCGGACTTTAATGGTGACACTGTATAATGTTATTCTATATCTAGTTCTGTTTCGCTGTCACTATCCTCATTTAAATTAATTATAATCGGTTTAATTGTATCATGCAGAGTTACATACGAATTTTCTACAGTATACTCCATTCCACAATAATTCGTTGATTTCCCGACCGCAATAAAATTTGAACCCAGCCATAAATAAATGCCTTTTGAAAGGGTACAGGTCCTGATTACCTACTAATTTCAATAGTTTAGGTTAGCTATTTTCAACAAAACAACAAATATAAAATAATAGGTAAGTATCTTTATTTTAATCATGTAATTAAATAGCTATTAATATTTATACAAAAATACTAATCTACAGTATTATAATATCGTCTATGCCTAAACTAATTATTAAGGGCCTTACGTTACTATTAATTATGTTGTTATATTGGTATATTAGGTAGGTTAATGGCAAATTGCAGGTGTTCAATATAAAGCAGAGTCTTTTTATCTTAGTTCATCAGTCGTTTGGTGTTTGTCAAGCTGTGCGTTAAAGGTATTTTCGTGTGTGTTATCGAGCATCCAAAATATGTCGGATCTGTGTGAAACTTCAGATAATATTGCTTCCGGAAGTTATGGTGTAACGAAGAAAAAACATTTATCACTTGATGCCAAAAGCATCACAAAGAACGTTTACTGTACCCTTTTAGAAAAAGGGTATGACCGGAGTGCAAGTTTTAGTGAAACGAGTATTTTGACCAAAGTTGCATTAACGACAGTAAAAGATATAGTGACCAAACCCATCCAGCCAAGGAAAAAACGGTGTGACAGCGGAAAATTGAGAAGCATCGAAGAAGCTGATAACTTGATTCGGAGGGAAATTTATGACATGTACAGTAAACAAATAGTCCCAGCAATAGATACGCTAAAAAAGGTACTTACAGCAGACGAAACCGAAATTTCGTGTGGCAGGACAAGCCTTTGTAGAATAGTAAAAGCAATGGGTTTTAAATATCGTACCATTGACAAACGACAAGTACTAATGGAATTGCAGCGTTTACAAGTATGGCGTAGAGATTACTTGAATCTTATCAGACAATATAGGGAAGAAAATCGTTTAATTACATACCTGGACGAAACTTGGTTTGATACCCACGACACTCCTAAAAAAGGTTGGAGCGATTCAACAATCAAATGTCAAACTAAAGCTGCCTCAAACAAAGGACAAAGAATTACGATATTACATGCAGATTCAGAAAATGGATTTATTCCGAACGCTCTATTATTATCTGCGAAGAAAATTGCCAATTCATCTTTGGATTACCATCAAGACACGGATGTTACATTGTTTGAAGATTGGTTTCAGAATCGTCTGCTTCCGAATGTGCCCAAAAATAGTGGTATTGTGATGAACAACGCTAGTTACCACAGTCGCCAACTAAGTAAAGTGCCGAATTCAAATAATACAAAAGTGGAAATTCAAAACTATATGATGGAAAATAATATATATTTTGAGGAAACCTATACAAAGAAGGACCTTTTAAATGTTTTAAAAACATTCAATATTGAAAAAGAATATATCTCTGACAATCTCGCAAGTGCTAATGGTCACACAGTTTTACGCCTCCCTCCGTATTACTGTATTTTTAACCCAATAGAACATAATATATGGAGCCAGTTAAAGACGATGATTAGAAGAGAAAACACATCCCCTACACTAAGTAGTTCTGTTATAGAATTAATTAAAAAATGTGTAAATAATATCCCAGTAGAAAGTTGGAAAAATTCTGTGAGACACCTGATCCAAGTCGAAGATTCCTATAACATAATTAGTAGTAACGTAAGGCCCTTAATAATTAGTTTAGGCATAGATGAAGATGATAGTGATAGTGAAACAGAGCTAAATATAGAGTAGGTTAAGTTAAATATTGTATTATTATAATATTGTAGATTAGTATTTCTGTATAAATATTAATAGTTATTTAATTACATGATTAAAATAAAGATACTTACCTATTATTTTATATTTGTTGTTTTGTTGAAAATAGCTAACCTAAACTATTGAATTTAGTAGGTAATCAGGACCTGTACCCTTTCAAAAGGTCCGGTGCCTACACAATAGATATTTGTCAGGCAACTTATTTATTATTGGGATTACGACTGAGGGTTGTCATTTAAATTTTATTGCGGTCGAGAAATCAACGAATTTTTGTGGAATGGAGTATACATAATGGCTTGAATTTGTTCAACTACCTGGGGGAATATCATTAACACATTTTTTTATTAATTCTCGACACTATAACTTAAAGTCGGAGAAGTATTTTCTGACCTAACAATTGATTTTAATTTGTGCCACATGTGCTCTATGACATTAAAAATACAATAATAAGGTATGAGTCGTAGCATAGTATGTCCCATTTCCTCTGCCACTGCGTCACAAACATAACTTTTTTTATACGAAATGCCTTTAAAACTTTTAAAAGATCACCTTTTTTATAACATTCTTCAAAATATATATAGTTCGCCGCCATGTAGAATCTTCAATTTCGTATTATTTGAACCTGGAGCCTTATACAGTGTGTGTAAAAGTCTGGAAACGGCTTAATAACGTCACAATTTATTGGCCGATTTAAACCAAATTTGGTACAGTCTTGTAAGAGGATCTGACGCACCGAATGACGATATTGGCGTTGTTGCCAGCTTTTTAGTTTGTCTGGAATTCGAACGAATTTTATATTTTAAAATGTAACACCCTGTATATTTTTTCATTTATTATTTTTACTTTAAATTTGTTACACTTTTGGTATAACATACTTTGTTCCTAATATCAGTAAAACAGTTTTTGTTTTGTTTCAGTATGTTACGGAAAAAATGGGAGGCGCCGAGGGCACTAAATTGGATTTGGACTTTATGGATATGGAAAGGGTAAGTTAAAATAAACGTATGGCAAATTTAGCACAAGCCTAAGATAAAGCGACGTTGCCAGACTTAACGATGCAGTAACATTGTCGCTCTTCCGTCCTTGGTGGTATTTATTAGTTCTTTTTTTAATACTTCATCAATTAATTATGGCCTGCTGAACGTAAATCTCTCTCATAGCTCGGCCATCAGTCTTGGTCCTGCGCTGCCTGCATCCAGTTCACACTTTACACACAACGTTTTAGGTTGTCAAAATGGACGGCTTATTTTCTTGGCCTCCCATTCTGGTTGTCCGTACTGTTCCATTTTGGAGTCGTTATTTTCTCTATCTACTCGTGATCGTCTTCTACCAATTCGTAATTTTTCTGAGAGGGATGTCCAACATCGTGCACTCTATCGCCCGAATTTTTGTATAACCTTAATTTGCCTATAAAGTGACCTTGACGTGACCTTGACTGGACTATAAAAGTGACCTTGACTTGTCTAAAAATGACCTTGAAATGACCTTGACTAAAGTGGCCTTGACGTGAACTTGTCTTGACCTAAGTAGTTTTGAGATGGCCCTAATTTGGCCAACATGGCCTTGAAATTACCTTAATTTTGCCACCATGACCTTGAAATTAACTTAATTTGGCCACCATGGCCTTGAATTGACCTTAATCTGGCCAACATGGCCTTGAAATTACCTTAATTTCGCCAACATGCCCTTGAAATTACCTTAATTCCGCCAACATGCCCTTGAAATGACCTTAATTTGGCCAATATGACCTTGAAATGACCTTAATTTCGCCAACATGGCCTTGAAGTTACCGTAATTTGGCCAACATGGCCTTGCAATGTCCTTAATTTCGCCAACATAACCTTGAAATGACCTTAATTTCGCCAACATGGCCTTGAAAAGTCCAAGTTTTAGTCAAGTGCAGGGTTGATAAAAATCGTGATTTTTTTTTTTTAATCAAAAATTGATGATTTTTTTGATTTTTCAAAAAATTTACCAGCTTTTACAAATATTATTATTTTTAAATATTTCTAAATGCTTGTATTTTGTTTTGTTAAGTAACCAAATATTTTTAGGCAGGAATAGTACAGATACGAAGCAAAACTGGAGAAGTTTTAACATGCAAATTTCGTTCGCGTAGTTTTTGCAAGTTTGTAATAACTGGCAGAAAACGCCCGGCTATATAAACGATACGCACTCATTTTAGATATCAGTAATATTTTTGCTTTAGGGGGTAATCTATCAAAACATTTGAACTCATGACAAGCCGGGGCAGAAAGGAATTTAGTGTTTGGCAGCATTTAATAAAAAAGAAAGAGGTGGGCAAACTAGGTTGTAGAGCAGTATGTAAAAAGTGTGGTAAAGAATTACAGACAGACTAAAAAGTCATTGGGAAACCTGCAAAAGTGGAGCTAGTGATATCAGCAGTGGTCTTGAAACTCTGCATGGTGATTGTCAGTCACAGCCTGGAACTAGCCAGAGTAAAATTATCCAGTTGGCAAAGAAACAGAAAAGCGATAACTGTGAAAAGGGAAGTGTAGGTGGACGTGAAAATAGTGGAAGTAGCGGCCATTTGGATTCTTTTGTTGTGCGAACTGGACAAGATAAGAAAAAAGAATTGGACAGACAAATAGCCAAAGCCGTTTACGCAAAAAATTGCAGTTTTAGAGCTATAGAAAATAAAGAGGTTCGAAAGGCCATAGAAATGCTAAGATCTGGTTACCTTCCACCGTCTAGATTTCAGTTACCATCAACGCTCTTGAATGAAATATTTGAAGAAGAAAAATCTAATTGTTTTAACAAGTTATCTGGACAATCTGTTTGCATGTCCTTAGATGGATGGTCCAATATACATAATGAGCCGATAATCTGTGTCGTTTTGACTGCAGAGGATGGAAACAGTGTTCTTTTAGAAAGCATAGATACATCTGGTCATCCCCATACAGCTGACTATCTTACCGAATTGGCTATTAACTCAATAAATAAGTGCAAAAATGAATATAACTGTAAAGTTACCAGTATTGTGCGAGCAACATGGTCAGTATGAAGAAAAAAATTACCGAGTCGTCCAATTACCCTATAATTACATATGGTTGTTCAGCACACTTACATAGTTTGCTCTTCAAAGATTTAGAAGCATCGCAGATAAAAGAACATATAGTACATATTGTGAAATACTTCAGAAATACCCATATGCCAAATACTTGGTATAAACAAAAAGGGGACAAGAAATTGGTCTTACCTCAGGATGTTCGATGGAATACACTTTCAGATTGCCTTGAGATCTATGTAAATGAGTGGCCAAAATTGTTATTAATATGTGAAGAGCATAAAGATAAAATTGTTCAATTAAAAATTTTCAGATATCTGTATTAAAAGGATGGCTGAAGATTTTCTACAGTTGCTAAAACCAATTTCTATAGCACTGGATGCAATGCAACAATAAGGTGCATTTTTATCTCAAGCAGTTTACATATGGAAAAAGTTACTGGCTATTTTTGACAGTTTTGAATTTGATAAAGAAAGAAGCTTGCGTCAATATCAATTATTTAAGAACAGATATGTTCAAGTTTTAACCCCCTTTCACTTTTTGGCGTATATTTTGGATCCTACAATAAACAAAGAAGAATAACCATTACTAGCTGAAGAAAAGAGAGATGCACTACACATTGTTTCCAAATATTTTGCAGACACAGAATTATTAACATTACTAATTAAGTTGGAAGCTAAGTCGGACCCTTTTCACAAAACTCTGTGCTCAAAGGAAATAATCAAAAATGTAACAGCAGTACAGTGGTGGAGATCTCAAGAAGATGTTTCGGAAATTAAGCAAGTGCTCCCTATAGTAATTTCTGTTTTGTGTGCCTGTGCATCGTCTGCTGATATCAAAAGGATGTTTTCTACTTATGGATTAGTACATTCAGATATAAGAAACAGACTTGGCAGTGAGAAAGCAGCTAAACTAATATTTTTATTTAAGCATTATAACACTTAGGTTATTTTATATATTTTTTTTGTTTAAATTAAGTATTTTTTTGTATTAAAAAGGTTTTTTTAGTTTTAATTTTTTTAAAGTTTTATTTTTGTAATTACCAGCTGTTCTCTTCGATTATTATAACAAAATAATAAATAACGCCACATAAAAATGCGTCTGGGTTTTATTTTTTGTATGAACAAATACATTTTAAGTGTTAAAATTTTAAAACTCTTTTTTAAATTAATCATGATTTAAAAAAAAATAATACTGATTGAAATCATGATTTTAATCGTGATTTTAATCAATTGAATTTAATCATCTCAACCCTGTGCATAGGTGGCTTTTATTTTTTTTCTCGAGAACGAAGCAAGATACGAAAAAATATCAAGAGACAAAAAAGTTGTATTTTTAGCTGCTTAACTCGAAAACAACATAACGTACATTTTTTGTCAATATTCGTGAGAAACAATTTTTCGACGTGCATGGGTGGCTTTTGTTTTTTTCTCGAAAACGAAGATACGAAAAAATACCAACAGACAAAAAAGTTGTATTTTTAGCTGCTTAACTCGAAAACAACATAACGCACATTTTTTGTCAATATTCGTGGGAAACAATTTTTCGACGTGCATGGGTGGCTTTTGTTTTTTTCTCGAAAACGAAGATACGAAAAAATACCAAGAGACAAAAAAGTTGTATTTTTAGCTGCTTAACTCGAAAACAACATAACGTACATTTTTTGTCAATATTCGTGAGAAAAGATTTTTCGACGTGCATGGGTGGCTTTTATTTTTTTTCTCGAGAACGAAGCAAGATACGAAAAAATATCAAGAGACAAAAAAGTTATATTTTTAGCTGCATAACTCGAAAACAATATAACGTACATTTTTTGTCAATATTCGTGAGAAAAAATTTTTCGACATGCATGGGTGGCTTTTATTTTTTTTCTCGAGAACGAAGCAAGATACGAAAAAATATCAAGAGACAAAAAAGTTGTATTTTTGGCTGTTTAACCCCAAAACAACATAACGTACATTTTTTGTCAATATTCGGGAGAAAAAAATTTTCTACATGCACGGGTGGCTTTTATTTTTTTTCTCGAGAACGAAGCAAGATACGAAAAAATACCAAGAGACAAAAAAGTTGTATTTTTAGCTGCTTAACTCGAAAACAACATAAAGTACATTTTTTGTCAATATCCGTGAGAAAAAATTTTTCTACATGCACGGGTGGCTTTTTTTTTTCTCGAGAACGAAGCAAGATACGAGAAAAAATCAAGAGACAAAAAAGTTGTATTTTTAGTTGTTTAACTCGAAAACAACATAACGTGCATTTTTTGTCAATATCCGTGAGAAAAAATTTTTCGACATGCATGGGTGGCTTTAATTTTTTTTTCTCGAGAACGAAGCAAGATACGAAAAAATATCAAGAGACAAAAAAGTTGTATTTTTAGCTGCCTAACCCGAAAACAACATAAGGTACATTTATTGTCAATATTCTTGAGAAAAAAAATTTCGACATGCATGGGTGCCTTTTATTTTTTTTTCTCGAGAACGAAGCAAGATACGAAAAAATATCAAGAGACAAAAAAGTTGTATTTGTAGCTGCTTAACTCGAAAACAACATAACGTACATTTTTGTCAATATTCGTGAGAAAAAATTTTTCGACATGCATGGGTGGCTTTAATTTTTTTTTCTCGAGAACGAAGCAAGATACGAAAAAATATCAAGAGACAAAAAAGTTGTATTTTTAGCTGCTTAACTCGAAAACAACATAACGTACATTTTTGTCAATATTCGTGAGAAAAAATGTTTCTACATGCACGGGTGGCTTTTTTTTTTCTCGAGAACGAAGCAAGATACGAGAAAAAATCAAGAGACAAAAAAGTTGTATTTTTAGCTGTTTAACCCGAAAACAACATAACGTACATTTTTTCTCAATATTCGTGAGAAAAAATTTTTCGACATGCATGGTTGGCTTTTATTTTTTTTCTCGAGAACGAAGCAAGATACGAAAAAATATCAAGAGACAAAAAAGTTGTATTTTTAGCTGCTTAACTCGAAAACAACATAACGTGCATTTTTGTCAATATCCGTGAGAAAAAATTTTTCGACATGCATGGGTGGCTTTAATTTTTTTTTCTCGAGAACGAAGCAAGATACGAAAAAATATCAAGAGACAAAAAAGTTGTATTTTTAGCTGCTTAACTCGAAAACAACATAACGTACATTTTTTGTCAATATCCGTGAGAAAAAATTTTTCGACATGCACGGGTGGCTTTTATTTTTTTTCTCGAGAACGAAGCAAGATACGAAAAAATATCAACAGACAAAAAAGTTGTATTTTTAGCTGCTTAACTCGAAAACAACATAACGTACATTTTTGTCAATATTCGTGAGAAAAAATTTTTCTACATGCACGGGTGGCTTTTTTTTTTCTCGAGAACGAAGCAAGATACGAGAAAAAATCAAGAGACAAAAAAGTTGTATTTTTAGCTGTTTAACCCGAAAACAACATAACGTACATTTTTTGTCAATATTCGTGAGAAAAAATTTTTCCACATGCATGGTTGGCTTTTATTTTTTTTCTCGAGAACGAAGCAAGATACGAAAAAATATCAACAGACAAAAAAGTTGTATTTTTAGCTGCTTAACTCGAAAACAACATAACGTACATTTTTTGTCAATATTCGTGAGAAACAATTTTTCGACGTGCATGGGTGGCTTTTGTTTTTTTCTCGAAAACGAAGATACGAAAAAATACCAACAGACAAAAAAGTTGTATTTTTAGCTGCTTAACTCGAAAACAACATAACGCACATTTTTTGTCAATATTCGTGGGAAACAATTTTTCGACGTGCATGGGTGGCTTTTGTTTTTTTCTCGAAAACGAAGATACGAAAAAATACCAAGAGACAAAAAAGTTGTATTTTTAGCTGCTTAACTCGAAAACAACATAACGTACATTTTTTGTCAATATTCGTGAGAAAAGATTTTTCGACGTGCATGGGTGGCTTTTATTTTTTTTCTCGAGAACGAAGCAAGATACGAAAAAATATCAAGAGACAAAAAAGTTATATTTTTAGCTGCATAACTCGAAAACAATATAACGTACATTTTTTGTCAATATTCGTGAGAAAAAATTTTTCGACATGCATGGGTGGCTTTTATTTTTTTTCTCGAGAACGAAGCAAGATACGAAAAAATATCAAGAGACAAAAAAGTTGTATTTTTGGCTGTTTAACCCCAAAACAACATAACGTACATTTTTTGTCAATATTCGGGAGAAAAAAATTTTCTACATGCACGGGTGGCTTTTATTTTTTTTCTCGAGAACGAAGCAAGATACGAAAAAATACCAAGAGACAAAAAAGTTGTATTTTTAGCTGCTTAACTCGAAAACAACATAAAGTACATTTTTTGTCAATATCCGTGAGAAAAAATTTTTCTACATGCACGGGTGGCTTTTTTTTTTCTCGAGAACGAAGCAAGATACGAGAAAAAATCAAGAGACAAAAAAGTTGTATTTTTAGTTGTTTAACTCGAAAACAACATAACGTGCATTTTTTGTCAATATCCGTGAGAAAAAATTTTTCGACATGCATGGGTGGCTTTAATTTTTTTTTCTCGAGAACGAAGCAAGATACGAAAAAATATCAAGAGACAAAAAAGTTGTATTTTTAGCTGCCTAACCCGAAAACAACATAAGGTACATTTATTGTCAATATTCTTGAGAAAAAAAATTTCGACATGCATGGGTGCCTTTTATTTTTTTTTCTCGAGAACGAAGCAAGATACGAAAAAATATCAAGAGACAAAAAAGTTGTATTTGTAGCTGCTTAACTCGAAAACAACATAACGTACATTTTTGTCAATATTCGTGAGAAAAAATTTTTCGACATGCATGGGTGGCTTTAATTTTTTTTTCTCGAGAACGAAGCAAGATACGAAAAAATATCAAGAGACAAAAAAGTTGTATTTTTAGCTGCTTAACTCGAAAACAACATAACGTACATTTTTGTCAATATTCGTGAGAAAAAATGTTTCTACATGCACGGGTGGCTTTTTTTTTTCTCGAGAACGAAGCAAGATACGAGAAAAAATCAAGAGACAAAAAAGTTGTATTTTTAGCTGTTTAACCCGAAAACAACATAACGTACATTTTTTCTCAATATTCGTGAGAAAAAATTTTTCGACATGCATGGTTGGCTTTTATTTTTTTTCTCGAGAACGAAGCAAGATACGAAAAAATATCAAGAGACAAAAAAGTTGTATTTTTAGCTGCTTAACTCGAAAACAACATAACGTGCATTTTTGTCAATATCCGTGAGAAAAAATTTTTCGACATGCATGGGTGGCTTTAATTTTTTTTTCTCGAGAACGAAGCAAGATACGAAAAAATATCAAGAGACAAAAAAGTTGTATTTTTAGCTGCTTAACTCGAAAACAACATAACGTACATTTTTTGTCAATATCCGTGAGAAAAAATTTTTCGACATGCACGGGTGGCTTTTATTTTTTTTCTCGAGAACGAAGCAAGATACGAAAAAATATCAACAGACAAAAAAGTTGTATTTTTAGCTGCTTAACTCGAAAACAACATAACGTACATTTTTGTCAATATTCGTGAGAAAAAATTTTTCTACATGCACGGGTGGCTTTTTTTTTTCTCGAGAACGAAGCAAGATACGAGAAAAAATCAAGAGACAAAAAAGTTGTATTTTTAGCTGTTTAACCCGAAAACAACATAACGTACATTTTTTGTCAATATTCGTGAGAAAAAATTTTTCCACATGCATGGTTGGCTTTTATTTTTTTTCTCGAGAACGAAGCAAGATACGAAAAAATATCAACAGACAAAAAAGTTGTATTTTTAGCTGCTTAACTCGAAAACAACATAACGTACATTTTTTGTCAATATCCGTGAGAAAAAATTTTTCTACATGCACGGGTGGCTTTTTTTTTTCTCGAGAACGAAGCAAGATACGAGAAAAAATCAAGAGACAAAAAAGTTGTATTTTTAGCTGTTTAACCCGAAAACAACATAACGTACATTTTTTGTCAATATTCGTGAGAAAAAATTTTTCGACATGCATGGTTGGCTTTTATTTTTTTTCTCGAGAACGAAGCAAGATCCGAAAAAATATCAACAGACAAAAAAGTTGTATTTTTAGCTGCTTAACCCGAAAACAACATAACGTACATTTTTGTCAATATTCGTGAGAGAAAATTTTTCGACAAGCATGGGTGGCTTTTATTTTTTTTCTCGAGAACCAAGCAAGATACGAAAAAATATCAAGAGACAAAAAAGTTGTATTTTTAGCTGCTTAACTCGAAAACAACATAACGTACATTTTTGTCAATATTCGTGAGAGAAAATTTTTCGACAAGCATGGGTGGCTTTTATTTTTTTTCTCGAGAACCAAGCAAGATACGAAAAAATATCAAGAGACAAAAAAGTTGTATTTTTAGCTGCTTAACTCGAAAACAACATAACGTACATTTTTTGTCAATATCCGTGAGAAAAAATTTTTCTACATGCACGGGTGGCTTTTTTTTTTCTCGAGAACGAAGCAAGATACGAGAAAAAATCAAGAGACAAAAAAGTTGTATTTTTAGTTGTTTAACTCGAAAACAACATAACGTGCATTTTTTGTCAATATCCGTGAGAAAAAATTTTTCGACATGTATGGGTGGCTTTAATTTTTTTTTCTCGAAAACGAAGCAAGATACGAAAAAATATCAAGAGACAAAAAAGTTGTATTTTTAGCTGCTTAACCCGAAAACAACATAAGGTACATTTATTGTCAATATTCTTGAGAAAAAAAATGTCGACATGCATGGGTGCCTTTTATTTTTTTTTCTCGAGAACGAAGCAAGATACGAAAAAATATCAAGAGACAAAAAAGTTGTATTTTTAGCTGCTTAACTCGAAAACAACATAACGTACATTTTTGTCAATATTCGTGAGAGAAAATTTTTCGACATGCATGGGTGGCTTTTATTTTTTTTCTCGAGAACCAAGCAAGATACGAAAAAATATCAAGAGACAAAAAAGTTGTATTTGTAGCTGCTTAACTCGAAAACAACATAACGTACATTTTTGTCAATATTCGTGAGAAAAAATGTTTCTACATGCACGGGTGGCTTTTTTTTTCTCGAGAACGAAGCAAGATACGAGAAAAAATCAAGAGACAAAAAAGTTGTATTTTTAGCTGTTTAACCCGAAAACAACATAACGTACATTTTTTGTCAATATTCGTGAGAAAAAATTTTTCAACATGCATGGTTGGCTTTTATTTTTTTTCTCGAGAACGAAGCAAGATACGAAAAAATATCAAGAGACAAAAAAGTTGTATTTTTAGCTGCTTAACTCGAAAACAACATAACGTGCATTTTTTGTCAATATCCGTGAGAAAAAATTTTTCGACATGCATGGGTGGCTTTAATTTTTTTTTCTCGAGAACGAAGCAAGATACGAAAAAATATCAAGAGACAAAAAAGTTGTATTTTTAGCTGCTTAACTCGAAAACAACATAACGTACATTTTTTGTCAATATCCGTGAGAAAAAATTTTTCGACATGCACGGGTGGCTTTTATTTTTTTTCTCGAGAACGAAGCAAGATACGAAAAAATATCAACAGACAAAAAAGTTGTATTTTTAGCTGCTTAACCCGAAAACAACATAACGTACATTTTTGTCAATATTCGTGAGAGAAAATTTTTCGACAAGCATGGGTGGCTTTTATTTTTTTTCTCGAGAACCAAGCAAGATACGAAAAAATATCGAGACAAAAAAGTTGTATTTTTAGCTGCTTAAATCGAAAACAACATAACGTACATTTTTGTTAAAATTCGGGAGAAAAATTTTTCGACATGCACGGGTGGCTTTTATTTTTTTTCTCGAGAACGAAGCAAGATACGAAAAAATATCAACAGACAAAAAAGTTGTATTTTTAGCTGCTTAACCCGAAAACAACATAACGTACATTTTTGTCAATATTCGTGAGAGAAAATTTTTCGACAAGCTGGGTGGCTTTTATTTTTTTTCTCGAGAACCAAGCAAGATACGAAAAAATATCAAGAGACAAAAAAGTTGTATTTTTAGCTGTTTAACTCGAAAACAACATAACGTACATTTTTGTTAAAATTCGGGAGAAAAATTTTTCGACATGCACGGGTGGCTTTTATTTTTTTTCTCGAGAACGAAGCAAGATACGAAAAAATATCAACAGACAAAAAAGTTGTATTTTTAGCTGCTTAACCCGAAAACAACAACGTACATTTTTGTCAATATTCGTGAGAGAAAATTTTTCGACAAGCATGGGTGGCTTTTATTTTTTTTCTCGAGAACCAAGCAAGATACGAAAAAATATCAAGAGACAAAAAAGTTGTATTTGTAGCTGCTTAACTCGAAAACAACATAACGTACATTTTTGTCAATATTCGTGAGAAAAAATTTTTCTACATGCACGGGTGGCTTTTTTTTTCTCGAGAACGAAGCAAGATACGAGAAAAAATCAAGAGACAAAAAAGTTGTATTTTTAGCTGTTTAACCCGAAAACAACATAACGTACATTTTTTGTCAATATTCGTGAGAAAAAATTTTTCGACATGCATGGTTGGCTTTTATTTTTTTTCTCGAGAACGAAGCAAGATACGAAAAAATATCAAGAGACAAAAAAGTTGTATTTTTAGCTGCTTAACTCGAAAACAACATAACGTGCATTTTTTGTCAATATCCGTGAGAAAAAATTTTTCGACATGCATGGGTGGCTTTAATTTTTTTTTCTCGAGAACGAAGCAAGATACGAAAAAATATCAAGAGACAAAAAAGTTGTATTTTTAGCTGCTTAACTCGAAAACAACATAACGTACATTTTTTGTCAATATCCGTGAGAAAAAATTTTTCGACATGCACGGGTGGCTTTTATTTTTTTTCTCGAGAACGAAGCAAGATACGAAAAAATATCAACAGACAAAAAAGTTGTATTTTTAGCTGCTTAACCCGAAAACAACATAACGTACATTTTTGTCAATATTCGTGAGAGAAAATTTTTCGACAAGCATGGGTGGCTTTTATTTTTTTTCTCGAGAACCAAGCAAGATACGAAAAAATATCAAGAGACAAAAAAGTTGTATTTTTAGCTGCTTAACTCGAAAACAACATAACGTACATTTTTGTTAAAATTCGGGAGAAAAATTTTTCGACATGCACGGGTGGCTTTTATTTTTTTTCTCGAGAACGAAGCAAGATACGAAAAAATATCAACAGACAAAAAAGTTGTATTTTTAGCTGCTTAACCCGAAAACAACATAACGTACATTTTTGTCAATATTCGTGAGAGAAAATTTTTCGACAAGCATGGGTGGCTTTTATTTTTTTTCTCGAGAACCAAGCAAGATACGAAAAAATATCAAGAGACAAAAAAAGTTGTATTTTTAGCTGCTTAACTCGAAAACAACATAACGTACATTTTTGTTAAAATTCGGGAGAAAAATTTTTCGACATGCACGGGTGGCTTTTATTTTTTTTCTCGAGAACGAAGCAAGATACGAAAAAATATCAACAGACAAAAAAGTTGTATTTTTAGCTGCTTAACCCGAAAACAACATAACGTACATTTTTGTCAATATTCGTGAGAGAAAATTTTTCGACAAGCATGGGTGGCTTTTATTTTTTTTCTCGAGAACCAAGCAAGATACGAAAAAATATCAAGAGACAAAAAAGTTGTATTTTTAGCTGCTTAACTCGAAAACAACATAACGTACATTTTTGTTAAAATTCGGGAGAAAAATTTTTCGACATGCACGGGTGGCTTTTATTTTTTTTCTCGAGAACGAAGCAAGATACGAAAAAATATCAACAGACAAAAAAGTTGTATTTTTAGCTGCTTAACCCGAAAACAACATAACGTACATTTTTGTCAATATTCGTGAGAGAAAATTTTTCGACAAGCATGGGTGGCTTTTATTTTTTTTCTCGAGAACCAAGCAAGATACGAAAAAATATCAAGAGACAAAAAAGTTGTATTTTTAGCTGCTTAACTCGAAAACAACATAACGTACATTTTTGTTAAAATTCGGGAGAAAAATTTTTCGACATGCACGGGTGGCTTTTATTTTTTTTTCTCGAGAACGAAGCAAGATACGAAAAAATATCAACAGACAAAAAAGTTGTATTTTTAGCTGCTTAACCCGAAAACAAGATAACGTACATTTTTGTCAATATTCGTGAGAGAAAATTTTTCGACAAGCATGGGTGGCTTTTATTTTTTTTCTCGAGAACCAAGCAAGATACGAAAAAATATCAAGAGACAAAAAAGTTGTATTTTTAGCTGCTTAACTCGAAAACAACATAACGTACATTTTTGTCAATATTCGTGAGAGAAAATTTTTCGACAAGCATGGGTGGCTTTTATTTTTTTTTCTCGAGAACCAAGCAAGATACGAAAAAATATCAAGAGACAAAAAAGTTGTATTTGTAGCTGCTTAACTCGAAAACAACATAACGTACATTTTTGTCAATATTCGTGAGAAAAAATTTTTCGACGTGCATGGGTGGCTTTAATTTTTTTTTCCCGAGAACGAAGCAAGATACGAAAAAATATCAAGAGACGAAAAAGTTGTATTTTTAGCTGCTTAACTCGAAAACAACATAACGTACATTTTTTGTCAATATTCGGTAGAAAAAATTTTTCGACATGCATGGGTGGCTTTTATTTTTTTTTCTCGAGAACGAAGCAAGATACGAAAGAATATCAAGAGGCAAAAAAGGTGTATTTTTAGCTGCTTAACTTGAAAACAACATAACGTACATTTTTTGTCAATATTCGTGAGAAAAAGTTTTTCGGCATGCATGGGTGGCTTTTATTTTTTTTCTCGAGAACGAAGCAAGATACGAAAGAATATCAAGAGACAAAAAAGGTGTATTTTTAGCTGCTTAACTCGAAAACAACATAACGTACATTTTTGTCAATATTCGTGACAAAAAATTTTTCGACGTGCATGGGTGGCTTTAATTTTTTTTTCTCGAAAACGAAGTAAGATACGAAAAAATACCAAGAGACAAAAAAGTTGTATTTTTAGCTGCTTAACTCGAAAACAACATAACGTACATTTTTTGTCAATACCTATTCGGGAGAAAAAATTTTTCGACATGCATGGGTGGCTTTTATTTTTTTTCTCGAGAACGAAGCAAGATACGAAAGAATATCAAGAGACAAAAAAGGTGTATTTTTAGCTGCTTAATTCGAAAACAACATAACGTACATTTGTTGTCAATATTCGTGAGAAAAAATTTTTCGACATGCATGGGTGGCTTTTATTTTTTTCTCGAAAACGAAGTAAGATACGAAAAAATACCAAGAGACAAAAAAGTTGTATTTTTGGCTGTTTAACCCCAAAACAACATAACGTACATTTTTTGTCAATATTCGGGATAAAAAAATTTTCGTCATGCATCCGGGTATCTTTTATTTTTGACCTTCAAAGTTCAAGGTCACTTTCAAGGTCAAGTCCAAATTTTAGTCAAGGACCTTGAACTTGGTTTTGACATTTCTTTTCAAGGTCACCGGCAAGGTCAAGTTCAATGTCGAAGCCAAGTTCAAAGTCACTCGACTAAAATTTGGACTTGACCTTGGAAGTGACCTTGGACTTTCAAGGTCACGGGCAAGGTCAAGTTCAATGTCAAAACCAAGTTCAAATTTCTTGACTAAAATTTGGACGACCTTGAAAGTTCAAGGTCATTTCCAAGGTCATTTCCAAGGTCAAGTCCAAATTTTAGTCAGGGACTTTGAACTTAACCCGAAAACAACATAACGTACATTTTTTGTCAATATTCGTGAGAAAAAAATTTTCGTTATGCATGGGTGGCTTTAATTTTTTTTTTCTCGAGAACGAAGCAAGATACGAAAAAATATCAAGAGACAAAAAAGTTGTATTTTTAGCTGCTTAACTCGAAAACAACACAACGTACATTTTTTGTCAATATTCGTGAGAAAAAATTTTTCGACATTCATGGGTGGCTTTCATTTTTTTTTCTCGAGAACGAAGCAAGATACGAAAAAATATCAAGAGACAAAAAAGTTGTATTTTTAGCTGCTTAACTCGAAAACAACATAACGTACATTTTTTGTGAATATTCGGGAGAAAAAAATTTTCGACATGCATGGGTGGCTTTTATTTTTTTTTCTCGAGAACGAAGCAAGATAGGAAAAAATATCAAGAGACAAAAAAGGTGTATTTTTAGCTGCTTAACTCGAAAACAACATAAAGTACATTTTTTTGTCAATATTCGTGAGAAAAAAATTTTCTACATGCATGGGTATCTTTTATTTTTGACCTTCAAAGTTCAAGGTCAAGTCCAAATTTTAGTCAAGGACCTTGAACTTGGTTTTGACATTTATTTTCAAGGTCACCGGCAAGGTCAAGTTCAATGTCAAAGCCAAGTTCAAAGTCACTCGACTAAAATTTGGACTTGACCTTGGAAGTTACCTTGCACTTTCAAGGTCACGGGCAGGGTCAAGTTTAATGTCAAAACAAAATTTAAAGTCACTTGACTAAAATTTGGACTTGACCTTGGAAGTGATCTTGGACTTTGAAGGTCACGGGCAAGGTCAAGTTCAATGTCAAAACCAAGTTCAAAGTCCTTAACTAAAATTTGGACTTGACCTTGGAGGTGATCTTGAACTTTCAAGGTCACAGGCAAGGTTAAGTTCAATGTCAAAACCAAGTTCAAATTTCTTGACTAAACTTTGGACGACCTTAAATTCGCCAACATGGCCTTAGGATGACCTTAAATTTGCCAACACGACCTTAGAATGACCTTAAATTCACCAACATGGCCTAAGAATGACCTTAAATTCGCCAACATGGCCTTAGGATGACCTTGAATTTGCCAACATGACTTTAAATTCACCAACATGGCCTTGGAATGACTTTAAATTCTCCAACATGACCTTAGAATGGCATTAAATTCGCCAACATGACCTTAGAGTGACCTTAAATTTGCCAACATGGCCTTAGAATGACCTTAAGTTCGCCAACATGGCCTTGGAATGACCTTAAATTCGCCATCATGGCCTTAGAATGACCTTAAATTCGCCAACATGGCCTTAGGATGACCTTAAATTTGCCAACATGACCTTAGAATGACCTTAAGTTCGCCAACATGGCCTTGGAATGACCTTAAATTCGCCAACATGGCCTTAGAATGACCTTAAATTCGCCAACATGGCCTGAGAATGACCTTAAGTTCGCCAACATGGCCTTAGAATGGCATTAATTTCGCCAACATGACCTTAGAGTGACCTTAAATTCGCCAACATGGCCCTTAGAATGACCTTAAGTTCGACAACATGGCCTTGGAATGACCTTAAATTCGCCAACGTGGCCTTAGAATGACCTTAAATTTGCCAACATGGCCTTAGAGTGACCTTAAATTAACCAACATAGCCTTAGAATGACCTTAAATTCGCCAACATGGCCTTAGAATGACCTTAAATTCGCCAACATGGCCTTGGAATGACCTTAAATTCGCCAATATGGCCTTGGAATGACCCTAAATTCGCCAACATGGCCTTAGAATGACCTTAAATTCACCAACATGGCCTTGGAATTACCTTAAATTCGCCAATATGGCCTTGGAATGACCCTAAATTCGCCAACATGGCCTTGGAATGACCTTAAATTCGCCAACATGGCCTTAGAATGACCTTAAATTCGCCAACGTGACCTTGGAATGACCTTAAATTCGCCAACATGGCCTTGGAATGACCTTAAATTCACCAACATGGCCTTGGAATGACCTTAAATTCGCCAACATGGCCTTAGAACGACCTCAAATTCGCCAACATGGCCTTATAATTACCCCAAATTCGCCAACATGGCCTTAGAACGACCTCAAATTCGCCAACATGGCCTTAGAATGACCTCAAATTCGCCAACATGGCCTTAGAACGACCTCAAATTCGCCAACATGGCCTTATAATTACCTCAAATTCGCCAACATGGCCTTAGAACGACCTCAAATTCGCCAACATGGCCTTAGAATGACCTCAAATTCGCCAACATGGTCTTAGAATGACCTTAAATTCGCCAACATGGTCTTAGAATGACCTTAAATTCGCCAACATGGCCTTAGAATGACCTTAAATTCGCCAACATGGCTTTAGAATGACCTTAAATTCGCCAACATGGCCTTAGAATGACCTCAAAATTCGCCAACATGGCCTTAGAACGACCTCAAATTCGCCAACATGGCCTTATAATTACCTCAAATTCGCCAACATGGCCTTAGAACGACCTCAAATTCGCCAACATGGCCTTATAATTACCTCAAATTCGCCAACATGGCCTTAGAACGACCTTAAATTCGCCAACATGGCCTTAGAATGATCTCAAATTCGCCAACATGGCCTTAGAATGACCTTAAATTCGCCAACATGGCCTTGGAATGATCTAAAATTCGCCAACGTGACCTTGGAATGACCTTAAATTCGCCAACATGGCCTTGGAATGACCTTAAATTCACCAACATGGCCTTGGAATGACCTTAAATTCGCCAACATGGCCTTAGAACGACGTCAAATTCGCCAACATGGCCTTATAATTACCCCAAATTCGCCAACATGGCCTTAGAACGACCTCAAATTCGCCAACATGGCCTTAGAATGACCTCAAATTCGCCAACATGGCCTTATAATTACCCCAAATTCGCCAACATGGCCTTAGAACGACCTCAAATTCGCCAACATGGCCTTAGAATGACCTCAAATTCGCCAACATGGCCTTAGAACGACCTCAAATTCGCCAACATGGCCTTATAATTACCTCAAATTCGCCAACATGGCCTTAGAACGACCTCAAATTCGCCAGCATGGCCTTAGAATGACCTCAAATTCGCCAACATGGCCTTAGAACGACCTCAAATTCGCCAACATGGCCTTAGAATGACCTCAAATTCGC
Source organism: Polydrusus tereticollis (assembly GCA_963920685.1). Classification (NCBI taxonomy): domain Eukaryota; kingdom Metazoa; phylum Arthropoda; class Insecta; order Coleoptera; family Curculionidae; genus Polydrusus; species Polydrusus tereticollis. The sequence goes on along the minus strand of OY987335.1, from coordinate 12,993,911 downwards.
CAACATGGCCTTAGAACGACCTCACATTCGCCAACATGGCCTTAGAATGACCTCAAATTCGCCAACATGGCCTTAGGACGACCTTAAATTCGCCAACATGGCCTTAGAATGACCTCAAATTCGCCAACATTAAGGTCATTCTAAGGCCATGTTGGCGAATTTAAGGTCATTCTAAGGCCATGTTGGCGAATTTAAGGTCATTCTAAGGCCATGTTGGCGAATTTAAGGTCATTCTAAGGCCATGTTGGCGAATTTGAGATCATTCTAAGGCCATGTTGGCGAATTTAAGGTCATTCCAAGGCCATGTTGGCGAATTTAAGGTCATTCCAAGGCCATGTTGGCGAATTTAAGGTCATTCCAAGGCCATGTTGGCGAATTTAAGGTCATTCCAAGGCCATGTTGGCGAATTTAAGGTCATTCTAAGGCCATGTTGGCTAATTTAAGGTCATTCTAAGGCCATGTTGGCGAATTTAAGGTCATTCTAAGGCCATGTTGGCGAATTTAAGGTCATTCCAAGGCCATGTTGGTGAATTTAAGGTCATTCTAAGGCCATGTTGGCGAATTTAAGGTCATTCCAAGGTCATGTTGGCCAATTTAAAGTCATTCTAAGGCCATGTTGGCGAATTTAAGGTCATTCCAAGGCCATGTTGGTGAATTTAAGGTCATTCTAAGGCCATGTTGGCGAATTTAAGGTCATTCCAAGGTCATGTTGGCGAATTTTAGATCATTCCAAGGCCATGTTGGCGAATTTAAGGTCATTCTAAGGCCATGTTGGCTAATTTAAGGTCATTCTAAGGCCATGTTGGCGAATTTGAGGTCATTCTAAGGCCATGGTGGCGAATTTAAGGTCATTCTAAGGCCATGTTGGCGAATTTAAGGTCATTCTAAGGCCATGTTGGCGAATTTAAGGTCATTCTAAGACCATGTTGGCGAATTTAAGGTCATTCTAAGGCCATGTTGGCGAATTTAAGGTCATTCTAAGACCATGTTGGCGAATTTAAGGTCATTCTAAGGCCATGTTGGCGAATTGAAGGTCATTCTAAGGTCATGTTGGCGAATTTAAGATCATTCTAAGGCCATGTTGGCGAAATTAAGGTTACTTGGCCAACATGACCTTGACTTGACCTTGAAGTGACATTGACTGAAGGGGAAATTAAAACAAGGCAAAACAGGCTTCAAATAACTTTTATTATTCATATATATTTTTACAGAACCGTAAGTGAGAATTTTGCTCTCGTGATGGGTTGCCAATTTTGTGGAATCGTTGCACATCAAATCTCGAACCCCATACTTCTTAACCCACTAGCATATCAAAAGCACTAGTAAGGAAAAAAAATCCAGGAATCAAGAAGTGATTCGGTAGAGTCTGGCATTCACAGAAGTTCCTCTAGCTGCACTCGTCTAGATGTTTGTAATGGCTAAAAATAAAGAGAATAAAAATGAGAACGGAAGTGAAAAATACTCTTTTTGATCTAAATTACGTGCACTTAACGCCAGAGACTTTAAAATTTGTATTTTATAGTCTATGCTAAACACCATAAAACTTGTTTGTTAACGCTATTGACATTAATTGGCTAAGCCCACATTTCCTGTCCTATGACCAGAGCAGAGCAATACTGTTCCTAGATTGTGGTGTGACCAAATTATTCTCAAAAGTTCTTTCTAATGTTTACTTTTAAAATATTGGTCAGGGGATAACCGTCACTGTGACAATCTGACAACCTAAGACTTTATTTACAACAGTGTTCATAATTTAAGTAATAATAAGAAAATCATGTGTTAAAATCCGAATATCGATTTTCTCGCAAACAGCTGGATTTAAGTATATGACATATTTCATGAAATATGTTCAGAATTTTATGTCGAGTCCAAAAAAATATTATAAAATAGGGGTATCAATTTAAAAATCTAAAGTAAACCGTCATAACTTGTTTTTGGGACAACCTGTATACATGAAATAAGCTTAAAAAAATGCACAATAAAAATAAAAAATTGATGGGTTATATACGTTCTCACTGTATATAAAAGTGTAGTTGGCCACCAAGAATTAACCGTTCGAGTAGAAGAAGGGCCATTTGAAAGGCATATAAATGCAGGAATTTATTTAAATTCGCATGTAAATAAAACCTTTCAAGTACATACAAAATAATATGAAACACAATCTTGGGAATTATGCTTGCTCTCCGTCATTCTGTGCCTTTATTAAAACTATTTTTAGAAATTGAAATCCGGATGAAATGAAAGTCCATATTATAGGTTAGAGGCAGAGGCGGATCCAAACGACCATCAAGTTTAAAATTTCAATACATAACCTCTTTAATCCGGACAGTTAAATGCAGGCGGTGTTTCCGAATTAATGGATGCTAGGCTAAAAGTGCATATAAATGCATTATATTATATGGGATAAGCACATAGTATGTACAGTGATGGGCTAAAATATGGAACAAATTCATTTAAAAATCAGGTATTAATTTTTTGAAAAAACGCTCGGACACATCGATTATAATTTTTTCTTCCGAATTTTTTGCCTCAAAAAGAAATTATTCAGGGTGTGTCAAAAAGTAGATGTAGCAAAATTTTTTTGTATTTTAATAGAACCCTATTTTTTTCAGTCGAATTTTGAATTCTACGTCAAATTCTGCGCATAATTCATGTAGCATACCCTATCCTTATCTCTAACGGTTTTAGAGAAAAATTACATCATAAAACGAAATTTTTCTTTAAAAAAAGTTACATGTACCTACTTAAAGGTAAACAGGTAAATTTAAATGAATTGTCACTACGATAGCAAGTCATGTGTCAATCAAAAATAATTTTAGGTATAATTTTGAAAAACGGTGATCATGGTGCATTTAAATAAAACTCAAAGAATCGAAATTTTAATTTTAATTCGATGTGGAGACAAAACAAGAAATTAAGAAGAAGTTTGTAACTTGTTTAGCGCTAAGTATCCAGAACGACCGATTACAAGATCTACAGTGAGTAAAATTGAGAAAAGAAATTCAGGGAAACAGGGAATGTCTACGGCCAGGTCGTCCAAAAATTAGTGAAAACACAAAATTGAACATAGAAGTTGAAGATAATCCCTATAGTGCATCAACTGAAGTAGCCCTTAATAATGATGATGATCTGTTTTGCGGGTATTGAAACAAGAAAAGTACCATCCGTACAAAATTAGGTTGCTGCACGAGCTAAACGAAGATGATCCCGACCGCCGACTACAGTTTTATGAAACTATGATGGAAATTTGCAACTTAAATCTATTTTTCCATCGCAACATACTTTTTAGCGATGAAGCCACGTTTTGTTTGAATGGTCCGGTAAACAGACACAATTTTCGGTATTGGAGTACAAATAATCCCCCCCCCCCCCCGTTGGATGAGAAAACAGCACACGCAAAACCCACAAAAAGTAAATGTTTGGGCAGGGATATTAAATGATAGAATTATTGGACCTTTTTTCTTTGATGGAAATCTTACAGGAGACCGGTATTTACAATTTCTTCAAAATGAATTAATTCCCACACTAGCAGCGGATTTTCGAAATCCGAATCAGCCTAATCTACCAGAAGCGTCTATTTGGTTTCACCAGGATGGTACTGTATTTCCCGAACGATGGATAGGTAGAAGAGGACCCATAGAATGGCCTGCAAGATCTCCCGATCTTACACCAATGGATTTCTTTCTTTGGGGTTATTTGAAATCAAAAGTGTATAAGGATAAACCACAAAATTTGGAAGACTTAAAATTTAAAATTAGATATGAAATTAGGAAAATTAATGATAATACTGTAAAAATAATGTTTTAGAAGGGATTTTAAGTAGAGAAGTTAATGGTTGGCATTTTCAACACGTCTTAATAAAATAATTTTCGTTTTATGATGAAATTTTTCTCTAAAACCGTTAGAGATAAGGATAGGGTATGCTACATGAATTATGCGCAGAATTTGACGTAGAATTCAAAATTCGACTGAAAAAAATAGGGTTCTATTTAAAATACAAAAAATTTTTGCTACATCTACTTTTTGACACACCCTGTATAATTTCTTTTTAAGGCAAAAAATTCGGAAGAAAAAATTAGAATCGCCGTGTCCGAGCGTTTTTTCAAAAAGTTAATACCTGATTTTTAAATGAATTTGTTCCATATTTTAGCCCATCACTGTATGTATTATTAAAATCATATGACGATAGCAACTCTGTAATTTAACACATTTATACATTTAAATAAAACTTATTTTCGACAACAGCACTTAAAAAATAACGTAACAAATGGACTGTCAGTCTGAAAATTGCACGTCCGGATTACTGGATGTCCGGATTAGCATGTGTCCTGAGTAAAGAGGTTGCACTGTAATTCAATAATTAAGGATTGAGTAGATTGTATCTAAATTAGGGAGAAGTTAAAATACGCCATATCCTGCTTTATCGAGCTACCACAGCCCATCAAGAGGCAGTCCTGAAGATAAACATTCTCAATATTTTCGAAACCGTTAGAAATTAAAGGTTCTTGTGCCTTATAGGTCGCTCGAATTTCGTGACTTTTCGATTTTTTGCCCTTAAAATTTTGCCATTTCCACTAAAATACCACTTGTAGAGGTCATAATATACACTTATTTGTTAAAAGAAACGAAAACTAAGGTAAAACACCCAATAGGTGACACTTTTAAGACAAAGAATCGAGAAGAATTTTTTAAGACAAAGAATCGAGAATAAGTTTGACGCAAAATGCAAAAATCGACTTAAAACTTACTGTATTATTGAAAATTCAAAAAGAACTGAACTGAACTCTACCTGACACATTGGAAGATCTGCGAGGATGAATCATTGACGTATGTCGCGAGGTGACACCAGACACCACAAATGCTCCAGAATGTACGGCAACGGTTTGAAGATAACCTGTATCACTGTATGTACGTTAGTGTTGGCGGACAACAGTTTGAGCATTTACTTGACTAATACGGTAACTTTTTAAGTAAAATTAAATCGATTTTTGCATTATGCGTCAAACGTATTGTTGGTATTTCAAAGGTCCATATCTTCTAAACCAGTCGATCGATTTTCAAAAAGTAAGCAGCGATGTATAGGGAATTAAGAGCCCTTCTAAATGAGGTATCACTTGACCCCCATTCTCATTTGAAAAAATTTGGGGGATGACACCCCCACTTAGGGGGTTGAAGGTTTTGCCATGATTTTTGCGTCAAAAGTTGTCCTTCTGACAAACAAACTTGACGTGATTTTGGCTTTTGTCGAAAAGTCCTTTCCCAGCCTGTAATGCTTTGCGGTACGTTTTCGATGGGCCACCCTGTATATAACATTTTAACACATTAATATAAACATTAAGAAAACCAGTCACGTTTGGCAACACCGTAAGTAATCTTTCCTTTTATAAATGTTTTACGACAGTTTTCGCGTTAAAATAGTTCAAAAACTACTGTTATTTCCAACGATTTTTTTCTTTTAATCGGTTCTATACACTCTCAGCTCTTGATTAAAGTTGTTAAAATCGAGCTGACCTATACTGACTGCACAAAACCGGATATTAAATAGTTTAAATTTGGATTCTCCAGTCGGTTTGAGTTCCTAATTTTTTCATTAATTTTTATGTCAAATTGGAAAAAATTAATATTTGTAGAACGGAAAAGCTAAAAGATCTATGTGCCAAAAAGCATTTTTGCGGGAAATTGGAAAAACTGTACGTCTATGAATAATGAAGCATATTTATTAATTTTAGCACAGAAGTATACCAAAAAAAAAAAAAAAAGTAAAAAAAAAATAATCACCAGGCACAATATTTTCGAAAACTTCCAGTTTTTGATGATTTAGGTTTTTTGTTTTTATCAGTAACTGCACTTATGCAGATAAATAGGACCGGCGAAAATGAACAGGTAAAAACGCACGGATATACACGCGAGTGTAATTTAAACAACTAAAATGGCGACGTGGCACTTAAAAATGAATTAGGAGCGTCAACAGCAAACGGATTGGCACTCGCATTTAAAGCATAAGGAGATGAATAGTTGTAGATCATATAGTACCGCATTGGCGCTGGCACAGTACATTTTGGCTGAAAAATGTAAAATTTTCATATTTTGGTATTTAGATCATTTAGCTTTACATTTTACATTTGCAGAAAACAGACGTAACCGTTGAACTAGTCGAAGACCTCCAAATCAAAACCAAAGAATTCCTTCAACCTAATCCCACAGCCAGGGCGAAAATGGCCGCCGTAAAGGGAATAAGTAAACTCAGCGGCCAAGCTAAGTCCAACACCTACCCCCAGCCTGAGGGAGTGCTTGGTGACTGCATGCTAACTTACGGAAAGAAATTGGGGGAGGAATGTATGTTTGGAAATGCTTTGGTTGAAATGGGGGAAGCTATGAAGCAAATGGCAGATGTAAAGTATTCTTTGGATGATAATATTAAGCAGAACTTCTTAGAGCCGCTGCATCATCTGCAAACGAAGGATCTAAAGGAAGTTATGGTGAGTTTTCGATTTTTATTTTAGCCTTTTGGACTAAGAAAAGTTGACATAGTTTCCGAAATCGTTTTTCTCATACTTTTTTTCGGTACACCCTGTTTAAAACATTTTCCACAACTTTTACACCAGTTACCCGATTCCAATCAACATTTTTTATATGTAGGGAAACTCATTATCTTTGAGCTAAAATATTAGTAATGGAGATTTTCTCGACGCTTCATGGAAGTTAATGGAGAAATGCAAATGTATGTTTTTTCTCATTTTTTTTTTTTAAATTGCCCTCTGTATTAAGCCGTACTTCCATAAAAACCTTAAAAAGAGCATTTATTGCTAAACATTTTCCTTTTTCATTCATTGTTTTACCTTTATTACTTTAATTAATATAATGTTTTTAATAAATTACAAAAAAGAACATCAACAATTTTAGGGAATTAAAAAATGGTCATAGCAGCGAGTATTATCATCAGGGCAATCCGAGTATCCGCAAGGCGGGCCCCTTAACCTTAAGAAGTGTCGTGGGAAACGGTTAAATTTCCTCCAATGAATACTACTAGAAATTTTAGATATGTAACTAGTATTTTGACTTTTTTAGCATCATCGGAAAAAACTACAAGGTCGGCGGCTAGATTTCGATTGCAAACGCAGACGGCAAGCCAAAGGTAACGTTGACATTTTGATTTTTTAAATTAAGTTAAGAAGTTACCCCTACGTTTCTTGTTCAAAGATTTTTCTAAAATGTTGTGATTAATTTATTTAAGTATGTCGTCTTTTGGAAATCTTCAAAGAAAAATTAACAATTATTTACTTGTTGTATTTTAGTGGGGTTTGAGGATCAAGGAGTGATTGAACCCCAGTTTCGGAAAAATATATTTCCTTTATCAAGACTAGCTCTAATCTGATCTTTTAACGGTGGTATATATTTTTTTTCGAAAAAACACTCGCACCTGTCGATTTTTATTTTTTGATGCTTTTAGAAAAAAAAATTATTCTTTATAAAAACGTCTGTTTGTGTTAAAACTACAATTTCCAATACCCCCAAAAAGTAAATGTTTGTGCCGGAATTATTGAAAACATAATTTTGGGTCCCTGTAATGTATTTAAATCGAGAAGATCCCGGACATTCCCAATGGTATCAACAGGACGACCGAGCACCAGCCCATTATACTCCCGGTGCGTGAATATTTAGATACTGTTTTTCCTTGCCGATGGATTGGTCGACGGGGCTCAATAGAAAGGACGGCCAGATCCCCTGATTTCACCCACTTAGACTATTATCTGGGCTTCGTAAACCAACGTAATTTAGATATAGGTTATTGATTCGTGAAATATGATCAAAATTTTTTGTGGAATCCGACAGTAAAATAAACAAAATTGAAGTGTCACTTAATTTTTTGAGTCAAACAGCATAAATGAAAATTAGTGTAAAGAATGCCCATCTAAAAATCATTTAGTTGAACGTTCTGTAATGCAGATATGGATTTTCAACCTTTTTGAGCTCAGATCCAGTCAGTCCATCTTAACTTGCCTTGATAAGGGTAATATATTCTTTCGAAACGTCGCCTACTTAAACTTGGGTTTCATTTGCTCCTTGATCTCCAAACCCATTGAAGTACACTCGTCAGCAAAAAAAAAACAGACAAGAAAATTTTGAATCAAGTTACATTATAATTATCTCTGCTAATTTCAGATCGTTTTTAATGAAATTTTCGTTAAATTGTAGATGCATTTATCATGATTTTTGCGTTTCGATTGGAAAAAAAAATTTATATGTAATATTATACCAGGTGAAAACAAATTATACTTGAATTTCCTTGAGTTGTGGAGAAAGTAAGCGATACAGTAATATTCCACTGTATTTGGTAAGGAAGTGACATCATTCATCAACATTTTCTGCATAACTCATCAAATTGAAATTTGTCAAATTTACAGAAGCCCTGTGAACTGCTGTTTTGAATTTCACAAATATTCTTATAAATAAGGCAAATACTTTTCTAATATTAATGTGCATAGTAAACAATACAAAAAAATCAGTATACGGTACGCAATTTCGGTGTCATTTATTTTCACCCGTATAATAGCAGACACATTATTTTTTTTAAACCGAAAGGCAGGTCAAAATCTTGATAGATTTCATCTACAATTTTAAAAAAATTCCAAATGTCTTTTGCTGACGAGGGTATTACAAAAAATGTCATTACAGGATCATAAGAACTTCAGCATATTAACAATAACGTTAGTAATCTTATTGGCCGTTAACAGCCTTAGTAACATTGCAAAAGCATAACCTTTACCAAGATTTTATATAGCAATTTGAAGATTTATTATGGCCCATATATTTTTGAACTTAAATGGCAAATCTGTTTGATAAAACAACTTAATAATTTAGCAATCTTATTTGGTACACAGGTTTGTTAATAATTGCTGTTTAGGTTTCAAAAACTATATTATATTAAGCATGAATCTTTATTTTTTATGCATGCCCCTCGTAGCTGTTAAAGGACTATTTAGTCCCTATTCCAGCCCTGCAAAGACTCAAGGTGGTGGTCATGGTACGTGCGATTTTTTACCCCTACAATGTATTATTCCTTTGAGCTAGAATGTAACAACTATCAAGCACCTGTACCAAAATGTTGAATCATTGGCGAAACACTAAATAAAAATGCACAGCACCGCAGGGTTGGCAAAAAACCCGGTTTTTCCGAAAAATTCACAAAAAAAAAAAGTGATTTTGGTCTAAACCGGGTTTATTTGGTTTAAACCTTGGCTTAAAGTTTTTGGGGTCGCTGATTACGATTCTAATGTCAAATTTTCAAAATTCAAAATGGCGGATCCAATATGGCGACTAATCGAAGGCAAAATCTCAGAATAGAGTGGGGACGTGCGGAATTATTTCACGTTCCTACTCTCTGATTGAAGTAGTTTTTTTAAAATTAGTCCGCCATTTTGTTTTTCCAAAAACTGATATCAAATTCGTAATTAGCGACCCTAAAAACCCCCGTACTTCCAATTTCAACGACTTCGAAAATACCCCGTACGTCAGTTTTCAGACAAGTTGAAAATATAATGGTCAATTCCGAGATTTTGCGTTCCAATAGTCGCCATATTGGATCCGCCATTTTGAATTTTGAAAACTTGACATCAGATTTCGAAAGATCTTATATTGATAAAGGCATACTAAGAGGGGTAAGCGCTTGTGCGGTCTGTAATAGAAAAAATTAATGAAAACAGCGTAAGCTGGCCTCTCAGGCCGGTTGCGACCGACGGAGGGTTAAGAAAACCGATTTTTTTTCCAAAAAAAAAGTAGTTTGGTGCTGGTTTAAACCTGCCAACCCTGCAGCACAGTCTGCCCTGTCCTATCCACCTTATTGTTTCGTTCGTTCTATTCTTACAGAGTGATTTACGTGAATACACGTTTATGGCTAACCAGTCATCGGACTCTCTAAAATTTTATTTGTTTTCTGCATAAACGGGTATGCTCTACCCACCTAAAATATTTTCGACGATGCGATGTTGCCGCTTCTTCTAGAAAGTAGTAGCAGCTTTGATGTTTTAAACGGAACATATACAGGGTCCTGCAACAGTGCGTCGGGGTTTCATAGCTCCTAAACGAATTAAGTTAGAAATTTCATTCATATGTGGGCTTCTACTCTATCGTAGAGTGTATTTCAGGAAAATATTTTTGCATATACAGGGTTGCCCAAAAAAGTGTGGTAACATAATGTTGAATTTTTTTAAATGGGACACCCTGTATTTTCTTGCATATTTTAGTTTCTATTATTATCCTTTATAAATATCTATAGTTTTATGCAATTTGCTTTGATGGTTTAAGAGCAATAAATTAAAAACTAATATAAAAAAAATTTTACAGCTCTGAAGAAAAACCAAAAAACAAAATCTGAAAACATTTTTGGTAATCACGGCATTATACAGAAATAATGACAAGGAGTCCAGAGATAAGATGAATCGAAAAGTTTTCATCAATTTTATACAGGGTGTTCTAAATAACGTTTCAAAAATGAGTCATTAGAAACTCATTTTTCTCAATTTTTTCAAATGGAACACCCTGTATATTTTCAACTAATGTAACGTAGAATTCATAAACAAATATTTTTTGCAATACAAACATGTAGGTTATTTCCAGCCGTTTACGAAATAATTGCAAATTTCGTAAATTCTGTTTTGTAACAATGTAAAAAGAATGTTTATTTTATCAATTAAACATATTATATGCCTAAACTATTATTATAAACTACAACAAATGTTCAAAATATCTTCCATTTTGATCTGTGCATAAATTAATACGCTCTTAAAAAGATCTATTTACTTCCCTTAACATTTCTGTTCAAATAAATAAATAAATTGAAATACGGTAGGGATTCCATTTTTATTAGAATTTGACAAGTTTAATTATTTCAAGAAAGTTGTCATTTAAGGCTAATAGTACTTAGCGCTTAAGTATAAGATAATAAAATGAATTTTAGTAAAGAGGAGTTAGTTGATATGATTTTTGCACTTGGCGAGTGCGAGAAAAATTGCTTGTTAGCAAGTAGAGTTTACGCGTCACGTTATCCAGAGACCTGACGAAAAAAGTTTTAAAAGATTATTATTAAGATTTGTTGAAACTGGAAATGTCGTGTACACTAAAGAAGAAAGAACAAAACCTGTCACCGACGACGAAAAATAATTAGTAGAAGTATTATTAACAGTTACTGAAGATCCACACATAAGCCAAAATAAAATAGGGAAAGCAGTAGATATAAGCGAAAGATCTGTACAACGAATTTTAAAAAGGCATCGTTTTCATGCCTACCACATTCAATTCCATCAGGCTTTAAGCGATAGAGATTTTCAAAATCGACTCGAATTCTGTGCCTGGGCAAGAATGAAATTTCAAGAAGATCCTATGTTTTTCAATTATGTTTTATTCTCTGATGAGGCTACATTTCATAACACCGGTTGTGTAAATAGGCATAACTTTCACTATTATTCCGCAGAAAAACCGCGATATATGAGACAAATCGATTAGCAGCACCAGTGATCTTTAAATGTGTGGGGCGGAATTATTGGTGATACTGTGATAGGTCCATATTTTTTTAATGGTCATCTTAATGGGCCCATGTATTTAAACTTTTTACGAAATGATTTACCAGGATTACTGGCAGACTTTGCTTCATATATTAGAAATAGGATGTGGTTTCATCAAGACGGAGCTCCGGCGCATTTTTCACGGGATGTAAGAAATTACCTTGATGATACCTTTCGCAACCAATGGATCGGTAGAAACGGACCTACACACTGGCCTGCTAGATGGCCGGATCTAACAAAGCTTGACTTTTTTTTTATGGGGACATGTAAAGCAAATTGTTTATAATAATCCGCCGACAACTGCCATTAATATGCAGCAAAGAGTTAGAGACGTGATTGGTAGAATACCACCTGAAATGTTAAGGAAAGTGAATAGATCTTTTCAAGAATTAATTTATGCACAGATCAAAATGGAAGACATTTTGAACATTTATTGTAGTTTATAATATTAGTTCAGGCATATAATATGTTTAATTGATAAAATAAACGTTCTTTTTACATTTTTACACAACAGAATTTACGAAATTTGCAATTATTTCGTAAACGGCTGGAAATAAACTACATGTTTGTATTGCAAAAAATATTTGTTTATGATTTCTACGTTACATTAGTTGAAAATATTCCATTTGAAAAATTTGAGAAAAATGAGCTTTTAATGACTCATTTTTGAAACCTTATTTAAAACACCCTATATAAAATAATAAGAAAAGTTGTTAAGGAATTAATAGAGATTACTACTAATTCCTAGTGGAAGTGGCAACACCGCAATGTCGAAAATATTTTGGCTGGGTAATGTAAAAAATACATTTTTTGAGCTAACTGGTTCGCCATAAACGTCTTAATGTTTCACCCACCGTGGATACCAGCTAAAATGCAACTGACAAGGCTTGTCAATATTTAGTTACTTTTGGGTTTACATTAATTTAAGTTGCACATGTTTGTTCGGATGTAGATGACTCACGGGATGTAATAAAAAGAGACAACATAATATGAAATTGTAAATTTACATGTAAAGAATACAAGCTTACATTTGCGTTTAGTGTTGCTGCTATCAAACAAGGAAATTTAAGAATATCCATGAGTTTTATGGCAAGGAATAGAGAGAGACGCGAATATTACATTTAATCTAAAGAATAGTCGCTGTTTTTAATTTGATGATTTTTTAGTTAAGACTTGAATGTCATTCTACAAATCAATACAGCTGTTGCTGTTTCAATTCCAGTAAGGGTTTAAGTATTTACATTAAGTGTACTTCCCAACTTTAATATGTTCGACATAAATAATTTAAAAGTAAAATACTTTTGGCATTATTTTCACTTGTATCGAAACTCTCTGCTAAGAAGGATTACCATCTTTTGAATTTCTTGTTTTTGACTTAAAAGACGTAAACAAGTTTCCATTAAACTAATTTCACTTCTTCTTGGTGTTTTGCAGTAAATATTAATTTGTACTGTTGGTTGTTGTTTTATCGGAATTATTTATTTTCATTCTCTTCAATCTTTTCAAGTATCCAAATAATATAACGGGTCTAAAAGGCTTTGCTGATTTTATTTATGGGAAATTTAAAAAAACCCTTTCGCACGACATCAAAAATAAATAAAATTGATTTTTGAAAACTGCCTACTCAAGCTGTTAGGCCTTTGTCGAAAGATTTGTTACATGGGATTTTCGTTCCACAAGGAAAAACTTTAGTAACGTTTGAGAGAAACTTTTAATATTTTCCTTGTACACGGAATTTTCTCGTCGTTTACCTAATTGAGTAAAAAATTGGGTCGATTTTGGCCAAGGGATAATGATAAATGTGGAAATAATCTTAAGTAATTGGAATAAAAGTAGAAGATATATTATAATATACCATCTAAATAGCCTATACAGGGTGCTCCATTTAAATCGCCCGTTTTTGTATAGTTCGAGTGTCGTTCTCGAAATCCGTGTTGTCGAGTAGGGGTCTGGCGCTCGGCGGTGAGCGGCTATAATATTTTTTCCACATTTTGACCAGCGGTTTAAAAAAAACATTTCCCAAACGGATGAAAATTACTGGAGGGCATCTAGGCAACCCCCCAATTACCGGAAAAATATTTTCATCCGATTTGATCTTTGCAAAGAGCTCTTCCAGGAGCTCAAAAAAAATGGAAAAAAGGGGGAAAAAAATTTGCTCATTTAAACTTGAAATTGGGCAGGGAGCTAGAGTTCGTGTCTGAGAATATGTAAAAAAAAATTTTAATGCAGATGAGAACCCGGAATAACTTTTAAAATACTTGAAGAAGAATTTAACAAAAAAACACGTCAACTTAGATTTACTGGGGGACATGTTTTACATGTATTTGAGACTCTGTAGTTTCAACCCATAAGGAGGGGCGAAAGGCACATAAAAAATTTCAAATGGTAAGGGGTATTGAGTGATAGTTCACTTGAAAGCTCTTTTCATTAGCAGTCTGTTGGTGCTTCATTTTTTAAAAGCGGATTATTTGTTTCCAAGTTATGCCCTTTTAAAATTTAAAAAGTTAACCTTGATATTTTAGTAAAATTTTACTTACTCATTTTAACAGATGTTCAAAATGCCCACCATTATTGGCAAGGCAATCGTAAAGCCGCTGCTCGAACTCCTCACGCACGTTTTGAAATGTCTCTTGGGTAATCTGTTCACAGGCTTCCCCTATTCTACGCCTAAGATCTGGAATGGTCATTCTATAGCGCCCCTTCTTCCAATCCATTTGCCTGGAAATCTGTCATTAAGCCAATTTCGCACAGGCATAGCATAATGTGGAGGGGCTCCGTCCTGTTGAAGAATTAAATTTTCTTCATCTAGTAATAAATTTACATCTTTATCAATTTGATTTTCCAGAGAGTCAGTTATAAGAGGATCTATCACATTTTCTAATACATTTAAATACAGTTCACCGGTTAAATTTTCTTTCATAAATATCGGACCAATAATTTTATTTCCAAGAATTCTGGCCCATACATTTATTTTCTGAGGAAATTGTGTATGCTCTTCACGAAAAACATGCATATTTTCATTGTCCCAATATCTGCAATTGTGTTTATTAACAAACCCATTTAAAAAGAAAGTTGACTCGTCACTAAAGCAAATGTTTTTAATTAAATTAGGATCTGCATTTGCCCTTTCACTCATTAATTCACAAAATTCCATTCTTCTGTCATAGTCATCCTCCCCTAACTGTTGTAAAAGTTGTATTTTGTAAGGGAAAAATTTATTGAATCGTAAGGCTTTATGCACAGAGCCGACTGAAACGTTTGTTAATCTTGAGACTTTCGGTATGGATGTTTGGGGATCTATGGCAAAATGACCTAAAATTTCTACTTGTGCGGCTTTATTTAAGACTCTAGGGTTCTTCACAATTTTATTGCGTACACTTCCAGTTTCTTCCTTTGATTAAACACCCGGGCTGTTCTACGTGCACAGCGCTGTTCTTCCCCGTAAATTAAAATTAGTTCAATTTTCTCTTGTAACGAGTAAACCGTTGTCGTCGATATTCGATGATCAATACACAACGAAATCAAGTTCAAAACTAAATCGTTTTAAAATGTGACAAACTAACATTTGCCTTTAATTTTGTTACGTATTTATCTGAGTGTTTACATTTAAGGAATTTGCTGCTTTTTTAACAACTTATAAAAGTTGAAAATTTAGCTTTTTTAGGTGCTAAGGGTATAATTTGGACAAAAAATTTCTGACTGAAAAACGGATAATCACTCAATACCTCTTTCTATTTGAAATTTTAATGTGATTCCCATCCCCCATTAGGGGTGGCTCAGAACTTCAGAAACGGTTTTAATTGGGCATTTTGAACACGTGTTGAAGTAAGTAGGTAAGCACGAGTTCGTTCTAAAGCTAATATTAAATAGTTTTCACTAAAATGTCGAATTTTTATTTTTAAACTTTAAAGGGGCATAACTTGGAAACAAATAATCCGCTTTTAAAAAATGAAGCGCCAAAAGACTGCTAATGAAAAGGGCTTTCAAGTGAACTATCACTCAATACCCCTTACCATTTGAAATTTTTTATGTGCCTTTCGCCCCTCGTTAGGGGTTGAAACTACAGAGTCGCAAATACATGTAAAACATGTCCCCCAGTAAATCTAAGTTGACGTGTTTTTTTGTTAAATTCTTCTTCAAGTATTTTAAAAGTTATTCCGGGTGGCTAGTTTTGAAATGAAAGCCCTGTATATGTTAGTATGCACGTGCAGTATATACATATTGGTAAATTGGCTTCATCTCATTAAATTTTAGTTGTGATAAATTTAAATAAAAATATTTAAAATTATTTACATACAGTGTGTCCGCTTAAGTTACATATGGGAAACTTTTTTAATATTAATTTTACGAAAAATAGTTAATTTTTATGAAAAGTTCTGCTTACTGAAAAAATAATATTAGACTATTCAAACTTGAGATAGTATGTACAGGATGATCAAAAAGTAAAAAAATCAAAATTGACCTACGAGAAAAGAACCCTTAATTTTAATTTTGGGAGCAAAATGGAATAAGAAAATGTTGATTGGCATTAAAAACTATATATTATCTGTTTCTACTCTTAGTAGACTATTATTGAAAATAACCTTAAAAACTTAGATCTTAATTCTTAATGGCATGTCCATTATCTTGCCACCATTTCCCACTTGAATTTGAATTTTAACTGTCAGCTATGTTATTTGTCTGAAACATCAGTTTGAATATTTAATTAGATAAATATGCCGTTGAAATTGAGTATGCAAGATAAAATTGAAATAATTTTAATTGTTGGTGAAAATTACAAAACGTATCGGGAAACTGCCGAAATTTTTAACTACAGATATCCTGATCAAATGATTTCTTTTACAATAGTATGAAACATAGTGACTAAATTCAAGACCTTTGGAAGTGTGGAAAATAACTACAAGCAGAAACGTAAACCATGGATTGCAAATAATGAAACTGTGAACAAGTAATGTTGTCTGTAGTAGAAGATCAGTGGCGGCTTTAGGGGGGGGCGCCCCCCCCCCCCAAGGGCGCTTCTTCTCTAGTCTCGCAGCAGAAACCCGAACCACGGGCCTTACTACTAAACATATTTAACATAATACATTGGGTATTAATTATACTTGTTGTTGTTTTTTGGTTCTCTAAGTTTGGAAGAAAAATTAGAATTAGGTATTTTACCCAAAAAAAGGGCGTGGCACCCAAAAAATTTTCGCCTGCGACGCAAAGGGACGCCTTCGGGACAATCCATTTTTGCGCCCCCCCCCCCAAAACCAAAATCTAAAGCCGCCACTGTAGAAGATCCTAAAAAATCATTGCGAAAAAGGTCAACAACATTACCAAATGATGTAGGGAAAACTACGATTTCAAAAATATTAAATGAAAACAAGTTTCGGCCTTACAAACCAAAATTTATACATACCTTGAAGCCAGGTGATTTTAAGCGACGCTTAGAATTTTGTTTTTTAATACAAGTAGAGTGAGAACCCTTTAATGACAAGAAATATAATTTTTACCGACGAAGCAACCTTTACCTCGAACGGGACTGTAAGTTCACAAGATTGTCGTTGATGGAGTGACGTTAATCCAAATTTCACTATACAGACACGTGATCAGTACTCATTTAAATCAAATGTGTGGTGCAGAATTTACAAAAATATAATAATAGGACCTTTTTTTTGACAAAATTTAAATGGTGAACGTCACTTGCATTTTTTAAATAATTATTTGTTTAATTTTATTCATGGACTTCACATACCCGATAGACTACGGATATGGTACCAACAAGATGGTGCACCATGCCACAGTACGAGGAATGTAAGACAATACTTAAATACCCTTTTTAATGGAAAAGTTATCGATAGATATTCTGACCTTTTTTGGCCCGCTAGGTCTCCGGCTCCGGACTTGAGCCCCCTCGATTATTTCTTGTGGGGCTACTTAAAACAGAATGTATACCTACAAAGGCCATTTCAAAATGTTGACCATTTAGAGAGGGTAATTAGAGAGACAATTACAAATATAACTCCTACCATGATTAGAAATGTTTTAAGATAATTTTCTGCAAGAACGGCTAAATGTATTGAAATGGAGGGAGGATATGTCGAGGCAAATGTACAGTGAGGGAAAGATAATGAATATTTTTATTTAAATTCATATTTTAATGTTTATTATTATAATTGTATTTTTTCAAAATAAATTACCATGTTTCTATCAATTATTTAAATGCGTCATAAAATTACTACAAAACAGGGATAAAGAATCAAAGGTTACGTTTTGAATAAAAATAATTGAGAAATGTTTATTAGCTTGAATTGCATAATAAATACAATTATTAATTATAAATCATTTCAAAAAATGATATTTTTTGAAATGAAAAATCAAATTTATTTTCAATAATAGTCTACAAAGAGTAGAAACAGATATAATTTTTAATGCCAATCAACATTTTCTTATTCCATTTTGCCCTAAAATTAAAATTAAGGGTACTTTTCTCGTAGGTCAATTTCGATTTTTTTACTTTTTGATCATCTTGTACATACTATCTCAAGTTTGAATAGTCTAATATTATTTTTTCAGTAAGCAGAACTTTTTATAAAGCGTAACTTTTTTTCGTAAAATTATTATTAAAAAAGTTTCCCATATGTACAGAACTTAAGCGGACACACTGTATATGTAGATACTTATCAATAAACAAACACTGTAAAATGCTAAGCAGTCGTCTCAATTTTTCTCTATTAACCGACCCCCGAGGGTGGTCGCTATTGAGAGATTTTACTATCAGGAAAGAGTAATGTTGATGAGAAGAATCGAATTTAAGAAAAAAAAAAAGGAGTATTCTTACATTTTAAAAAAATCCTTAAGTTACGGAAAAAAACAAAAATCTGGCAACGTCGCAGTTGTCAATTTTAAGGTAAATTTTTGAAGTTATCCTATACCAAAATTTATTGATTTAGCTTTGGTAGTTTTGAAGCAAATTAGCCATTCCGGTTACTTCAACTAACCTTGTATTTAAGTAACAGAATGTTGACGGGTATTCTACAATACTGTATTTGAATTTTAGCAATACGGTAATTAGCACCAAAGCTATTAGGCTTAAAAACGGGCGATTTAAATGGCGCACCCTGTAGACTATAATCAACATATGAATAACTCCACAGAGTATGTAGAATTAAAAAATGTATAAATTGGGATAAAGTAATCAAAATAGAAATAATGTGTTCCACCTTAATAAAAACTATATATCTTAGGATCCTAAAACCTCTGAATCCCTTTTAGACATTTTAGAAGAAATATTAGTTAATTTTTGCCATGATAGAAGTCCTGTTTTCTACAATTTAATTTTATCCCTTACAGATTTTACAGCCATTTTTAAATATGATTTATAAAGATTTAATTTTTTCCACCTCGCTTCTTCGTAGTGATTTCTAGCGACGCTTTCACGAGTTTCTAAAAGGTAATTTAGATGAGAAGTTCAAAAAGTTATTTTGCCTTTACGACTAAGCCGGATATTTTTTATCGTAAAAAAAGGACTTTAATTTTTTAAATTTGTTTGGACTCAAGGGGTCTTCTCAGTGTAGACCCTAAAAAGATATTTTTTTTTTAATAAATCGATGGTTTAAAGTGCCAAAATGACATCCTAAATAATATTTTTTTCAATACGCACAATATTTTCGTACTTAGGTAAATAAGTAACTGCTCTGAACACTTTTCCTACCTCCTGGTGTGGAAAACTTTTTCACGTTCATTTCTTCATCTTTAACTTGGCTCCAGTTAATTTATAATGGTTCCTCTTTCTCATGCGTAGTTAATGGGCGACTTATAGTCAATTAGGTAAAATGTTATCAAACATTAAAAACAACTTTCTAAACAAACCCTGTTTTCAGCGCTCTACGTTGAGAAGGCCCCTTAATTAAGTAGTAGATGTAAAGGTGGCAATTCAAAAAGATAAATTAAGCAACTGAAGTGTGAACTGTGTTATTTGCACGTGCCGAGATTGTAGCCTGTAATAATCTTAAATAAGTGAAATATTTAACAGTTCATTTGATTCCATTAACAAGACTTACAGTTACGACAAGCACTTGCTGTTGTATTGTCTTCTCAGTTGTTATTTAGATAATTAATTTACCTTGATTGGCGTCCAATTTTTGCTGGTTAGTTGCCAATCGACTTGGTGTAGTGGACATAAGGTAAGGGTATGAGATACTGTGTAACCCTAATTTGTCATAGAAAGTGCCCCTTAACGGAAATACAGAGCCCAAAAGAGGTATTCAGCGACTTATCTTTTCCGACTCTAACTTTTGAGCCGACAGGTAGAATTTAATGAAATTTTAATATTTTATGTAGGCCATAAAGACTCATAAAACCATACAACAATAGATGTTTTACATCTCCAGGGAAGGCAGGAAGGTACTTGCCACCACACTCGTTGGGCCAACGTTTGGACAGGTGTCATTTTATAGAGCTGAAAACTAATTTTTCAAATACTTTGGTCATTCCTCTTTAAAAAAGGTACTCTACATTTGTTTCGATAACTTTAGCCGTTTTCGAAGAAAATACATTTTTTGTATCACACGCTTAAGCATTGACTTTCGAAATGTATTTAATAATCAAGTTTATTAACATAAGTTATTTAAACACAGTCACTAATCGAATAACTAACTTATGAACAAGCACTCGGTAATTGTGTGGATGTAAGAAGAATTTATTTATTTAACCTGAACTAACCTGTATTAGTTAAATTAAGCTTATTTGTTTTCTTCTTCTAAAGCACTATCAATGTGTTCGAATTATGCTGTTGGAGAAACGATTGCTCAAATGCAATAAAAATAGTGAAATTAAATGCAACCAATGGTTTCAGAATCAATACTACTTTTTGTCTAGATAAAATAAATGCTTTTCAAATATTCCATTAGCCACACAATTCCTCAACGACCAGAGAAACAGAGAAACAAAATGCATTTAATGGTTTCAGAACAAATAATATTTTCGTCCAGACAAACAACAAAATGTGCAGATATTATACTAAAACAGCGGCCTGTCGCTACCGTTAATTAAACAAAAAAAGTGTTCTCAAAACAAACTCAGTGTTAAGACATCCATCTTAGAAGTTGTAAAAACGTATACATGCTTTGCTGCTAAGAGATCAAGCTCACCGCAGTACATAAAGCGGAAAAATTAACCATTGGTCCAGAGAAAACATGGCGGAACAGCTATATTTAATTAATTAGAACATAACGCGCGAAATATGTTGCCTTGTGATTGGTCGGTCTGACAGCTGGGCATGATTTTGGAGCGACAGGGCAAGCTGACAGTTCCTCACAAGGCACTGCGGTTTAAACTATTGAAAGGTCAACACGTACGTCAAAATTAACGTTGGTTATCGTCCGTTGGACATGACAAATTGCAGCTGAAATAAGAGCACCAAGTTATAAGTGTAGTAATGTTATAAAAAGTTAGTAATTTATTATGTATTAAAAAGTTATTGTGTAAACAAGTGCCGAATTGGATGAATAAACGCCAAATTAAATGGAATCTAACTGTTTAATTCACTTAGCCAATATATAAAACGAACCAGTGAAATAACCTAAACCCGATGAATATACAAAGCCTCACCGTTTAATGTTGGGAGTTGAAAATAAAACTTGATTCCCACATATACCTTGTTTGCGATTTACAGCTACAGCTTACAGTTGACAAGGCGAAATTTTACGCTGAGAAGCAAAAACAGAAAAGTTTCAACTAAACCCTTTTTGCCCAAAATAAATTGGCTGAATTTTTTGTACTCTTTGAACGGTATCGGTTCTTGTTTCCTTCTCCGGTTTACAAATGATTTGTTGTGGCCAAACATTACACTAAAAAGTTTGCGAACTCCTTTGACGGGACATCCTGAACAAATATAAACAAGACCTGAAATCGCAAGGTAGTTCAAACCTAAGAGGACTTACAATGAAGGAGCATGTAAATAAAAATTTGCTATCGAAATTTTTGAGGATACCCCATAGGTTAAAATGTTAGCGATATTTTATTTCTTTTTAAAAAACTTGTTTAATAAGTGCTGCTTTTGTTTCAAAGAAAAAGTTTCCCCTGTTAGAAAACTACAAGGGGAAAATTTGATAATAGTTATAAAGTTACAAATTTCCGCTTGTGTTTTCTTCGATCATTTAAGGCTGGTTTAGTTGCGTAATGGATTTACTGAAACTTTTTGCGTGTGAAGTAACACGTGATTATTGAACAATGGCAAGTGACATTGTTTATGTTGACGATCATACATTATAACAAATTAAAAAGCGAATTCAGACCATAACTTTGCAATTTTTTGGGACTGATATGGACTTTTAAAAAACTTTTCAGGCAGAGATGCTTTTTTAGTTTTAGTAGATGATTTATTAGAGTTGTTATTATTTACTGCCATTAAATATTATACCGAAATATCAAAAATGGTCTTGGTCAAAAGTGGTCATGAGCTTCTTTTAAGATAACTCTGTCAATTCAGGTTAGTTTGGAGTTCATACTGACATTATAAAATTTCGCTATTAATTTTAACTTATATCACCCATTTGACCTAAATTTTAGTTTTAAAACTGGGTACTACGTTTGGTTATTATGTACCTATTATAGTTCTTCTTATTTTGCGAGAGTAAAAGACATAAATTTGAACTTGCGGTTCATGCAGAATCTCTGTCCAAGTGCTCATGGGAATAGTTGTGCTCTACAATTATTTTATCTTATATATACAGGGTGGCCCATCGAAAACGTACCGTAAAGCATTTCAGGCTGGGAAAGGACTTTTCGACAAAAGGCAAAACCACGTCAAGTTTGTTTGTCAGGGAGACAACTTTTGACGCAAAAATCTTTGTGTCCCCACAAAAAAAAATCTAAAGGACTTAAGTCGGGTGGCCGAAGGGGCCACTCAATTGCACCCCTTCGGCCTATCCAGCGTCCTGGAAACGTGTCATTTAAATAATTGCGCACATGTAGCGAGTAATGCAGGGTCGTTCTCTATGATATTTATTACAGCTGGGTCGATGGCATGTTCTAGTAAAGCCAGGTACATATCGCCTGTTAAATTTCCAGGAAGGAAAAAAGGGCCTACAATACAAATCCTTGGATTGGTATCGGCTGAGTAACGACAATTGTGGCGATTCACTAAACCAGGTACACTCGTCCGAAAAGCACACATTAAATGGGAAATTACCATTATTAGTCGCTCGTTCAGTCATAATTTCGCAAAATTGAGAGCGACGATCAAAGTCGTCTTTATTTAGTTCTTGCACTAACCGAATCTTATAAGGATGGAACTTGTATTTTTTTAATACTCGTTGGACACTTTTACGACTCACGCATGTCGCAACGGCCAATTGTCTTGTACAAAATTTTGGGGTTGAAGGTTTTGCTATGATTTTTGCGCCAAAAGTTGTCCCCCTGACAAACAAACGTGGTTTTGGCTTTTGTCGAAAAGTCCTTTCCCAGCCTGTAATGCCTTGCGGTACGTTTTCGATGAGCCACCCTGTATATATTAAATAAAGCCATCAATATATTTTTGTAATTGTTGTATTTTAATTTATACAGCCCCTCCCTTACCTTTCTTTTTGTCTTACTTTTGTTTACGTGGTGTCAGGTCACACGGTCAGAGCTAACTCCCACGACCATCTAGAAGGTTTCCAGCTTTTCCTGTGGTAAAGCTGGTGGCGCTTTTTCAACCCATTTTTTGTCCGCATTCTTTCGACAGCTACAGATTAATGTGGCGAGCTATACGACGCATAACAGGTCTTTGAAATTAGGAAGAAAATAATAAGAATAGTTATAACAACAGTAACATTCTGCAGGGACAACCACTTAAAATAATGACCACACCATCATTATCGGCATTTATTTATAGATTCTATTCGGCATTGAAAATAAAAACTCATTCACCCGAAGACATGAGGTTCCCTCACACGACACAAGATATAAAACATAGTTTGAATTACCATTTTCCAGACACGCAGTAACCAACTAACCAAAATATATCTCTTTGAAAGTTCTGAACAAGTTCTGTCGGATCATCCGGGATTTTGCTTCGATGGGAACAAGCACGTCATACAAAAATAAATTGAAATATTTTTTTATTAATAATGCTATTACTGTGGATGAATATTTTGATAAAAAGGAACTTCCAAGTCTAATATAGATAATGAATGTAATTTTAATAACATCTGTACGTTAATATGTGTATTTTTTACACATTTTGTATTGTAAATAGGTCTTCATATAGGGGTTTTCATTGATATCGCGAGAAATATCAGGATGCTTAAAAATATGAAAAAAATGAGGGAATGCTCGTTGCGGAGATACAGAAATGAAAATCGCCATAAACTGGATGAAAGATGCGGACTTTACTCACTGAGTGGTTACGAGAGAATCATAAGATAATTGTTTCTTACAACCAAAACTGTTAATCTATAAATAGACATGTTTTCGACCTTTTTACACTTTTTGCTGCAATTCGGGGGATATAATTTTTTAATTCTGCTTACTTCCGGAGATATGTAAGCGCTGTCATGTAGAGCTGAAAAAAAGTGCCTTTTGTTTTCTTATACCTTTTCAAATGGCTTCAGAAATAAATAAAAACGAAATTGCAAAATTTTGGATTTCCTCGAATATCTCCGAAAGTAAATGGAATTTTCTGGTTTTCTTGACAGAATATTAGTGACCACTGACTTGCGCAAGTATTTGGTAATTCAACCGCCTTTGTAACTTTTACGGTTTCTGATATCCCTATGCTGTTCATCCTGGACTTACTGTATGTGTGTTAAAGTTTTGACGATCCCATAATACTGTAATTCTTGACTTTGTTTGAGTAGAAGTTATTAATGAATAAATAAACAAATAAAATAAAGAATGATTGACATACAAATTAACCTAAACCAAGATAGAGTTATTTCAAAATGAATGACCGCTTTTGAAACAGATTATTTTTGATATCTCGGTATTTTAGACTAAGTATAAGATAATGGCTATACGCTTTTTTATATTTGTATACATATTCTTTAATCGCGCATGTTTTTTTTTATTAATTTTGCACGTTTTTTTTTTATTTTGACCTGTTAACTACCTAACAGGTTCAAATATTGCAGATGACGAGATCAAAACAGCCGAAGAAAAGTTTGCCGAATCTCTACATCTTGCTCAAATGGGGATGTTCAATTTATTAGAAAACGACGTAAGTTTGTTTTTTATTAATACTTTTTGAAATTTTAATTTAGGATATTTTTTAATTACCTACAAAGCATAAGAAAAAAAATTGTTTTAAACATAGACTCTGGATATATGATCTACATTACGTTTTATATATATTTTTTTACACCTCTATTTATATTTAAAAATGTGCAAAAAAGCCTAAAGACAATTTTAAAAAATGTAAACGCTTTTTCAGCAATCGCATGTCGCATTGAAAAATGGTTTTGAATGTACGTTAAAAATCACTTTAAAATGCACTAAACATGGCTTGTGGTCTTTTAATTGATGAACATATGATTGATTGACCCAACGTAATCTAATGAATGGCTTATCTGCTGTTTTGCTGTGACAAATAAATATAACCAAATAAGGCTGTTCTTCAGAGCTGGTTTATCAGTGGGTGTTAGTTTTGCGAGCCAACTAACTTTAAAGGTTGAAGTTAACCGTAAGCTATAATTTCGGACATAAGGAGCATAAAATTGTGTATTTGCACTCTGAATTGGGTAAAGTATGCCCAATTGTTCACCTAGGAACACCCCCGTACACCACCAACTCTTAAAATCTAAATATGTAGAACATGTTTAGCAGTAAAACCACAAGAGCGCCATCTCGAGAGAATACGCCTCAATGCAAGTGTCATGATATTACGGTAACAAGAAATCTACTAAAAGCAGGGGTATATCGTTTCTGTGAAAAGAACGCTGTTTTACACTTCATCCGGTAAGGGCACTTTGCTTTTTTGCCGTCAAGAAACAGATATATGGCTTGTCCATTTCGTGTGGATTCCTTTTGCATTGCGGTATTCGCGTAGTCTCTCCAGATGGCGCTCTGGTGCTTTTGCTGCTGAATATGTTCTACATTATCTACATATCACAGAGTTGGTATAATAGGTTATGTTATGGTAATCTGACGAAATAGCTTTCTGTCTACCAGACCCCGAGGTTGTCTATTAGTTTTGGACTCTTCGTCTGCAAAAGACCTAACCTGTCTTTTTTTTTACTGAATAATTTTCGTGTGGTTTACTTACTTAAAATTTTAACAGAAATTCATAACCTTAAGTCTTTAAATTACAAATTATAGTAATATTAAATTATTTCTGTCACTGTCAGCTGTCAGTTGTCTGTTGTCTCTTTGTTGGCGTTTAGCATTGGTATAATCAGTATAGCATAAATGTATTTCTGTCCTTGTTTTCCTTGTTTTCTTAGCGAAGGATAAATAGACGACTGTGATATACTGGACCTATCCATTGAAAACTAATGAAAGTTGTGAGCGGAGGGATATGTTGTTGTTTCCTTCGGCAGTATAGAAATTGTCAGAAATACCAAGAAAGAAGGGGATGACGGATAACGTTTTAACCCAGTAATACTGTTTTTACACTGGCGAACTGGCATCATAGATTAGGAAGGCACAGTCTTATTCCTAGTACTTGCATCAGTGACATAATTAATAATTAGAATCACAGAATAATCGCAGAACTGTCGATAGCACAAGAAATACTTTCGATTAATTTAGATAGTACAAGCAATACTATCGATTAATTTTAATTAACCAGAACTATAAAAAGTTTACCAACGCGCTAAATGAGTTTAACACCCTACTGATAAACTGGCCCTTATAGTTGGGTTCTTAATTTTCATCGCTTAGATAGATTTTGGGTTAGTTATATAATTTATTTAATGAAACTGTTTTTGAGAAAATCATTGTAAACTGTTGACCCTCCAAAATTGTTAATTAAGATAGGGATAATATGTTAACAGAGCCTGACAAGATCTGCCTATTTATATCGCTATATTGTCTGCTATTCATTACCTTTCTTCAGTAAGATGCAACCTGCATAATTATTTTTCATCTTTTTTATTTAAACATTATTTTTTCCATCTATGGTCTTGGTAGCCTAAGGTGACCAACAGTAGAAAATCAAAAACCAGGACATAGTGACATTTCATAATATAAGGGGACCACAGGAATAGTTCGTTCCCTTTTGAAATCGTTTGTTCGTATTTTTTACCTTAACAACAATCCATAATATGCGGTTGCAACATTTTTTATATTATTCGTTTGTGCTGCAGAAATTGAGAAGTGTGAAGATCCAATAATAAGAAAAATAAAAACCATTTCTACAATGACATCATCTCCGCGTTTTCAATTGACAATTAATTAACAATATAATGGAAAAAAGGCTCTACTTTACTTCCTTGCTTGTCAATGGTGTTTCAAAAAACATGCCATTGCTGGGGTGGTAATTCCTTACCCAAAGATAAGACATAGTTCCTATCCTACTACAAGCATAATGTAATTATTAATTGCATTATACCTACTTGTATTTTGATCCCTAACTTAACGCCTGATCCCTTTTTATCGCGATTTACTCAGAACAGTAATTCTAAAAAAGAGTACTGTCCTTTTAAGATGTTGATTATTGTAACTTTCGAGTATTCGTTACTTTTTGTAAGTAATCATTTATATTGTTCGTTCCTTTGATTACTATGATTAAATATGCGTATTGTATTAAAAATGTACTAACTACTAAATGTCAATTCAATTTATATGAATATCCGATTCCAGGTCGACTAAAAATTGTTAATGAGCACTATTTAAAACTACTTAAAATCCTTCTGAATCTTAATCGGGTTTAGACAGAAAATTTGACCTAAATAATTGATTACAAGAAAACGTGTTGCAAATAAATAGAGGGAAATTAATAAAATGTATTCATAAATAATGATTAAAAAGGGAATACCTAAAGTTCGCACACGTAATTTGTTATTATTTGTAATTAACAAAGAAACTTATAAATAAACAAACCACAAGTGAAATAAATAATAATAGAATATTACTATCTACCAATCTACAGTAGGAATATACTATAATAGTCCGGAGAGTACTAAAATATATTACAATATTATTTAATCAATCTACACTCACAGGCAAAATAACCGGTCCACGCAAGTTTTCGATGAAATTAAATCACAAATAACTTTTTTATTTGATGTCGGATTTAAACGAATTTTAATGAATATTGTAAATAAATTAATGAAGAATCGCTCACATTTTAAAAATTTACTACAGGATAGACGTACGTTTATAATATACAGTTTTAAACAAAAAGATGTTTTTTACTATAAGTTTAAGACAATTTGTGGAGTGGCGAAGCAGTGAATTGTTCTAAATTAAGTTTTAATGATCAAGTCATATATTCTTTACATTTTTGTTTTTTGGTTCATCTCGATATCTTTATTTTTGTGGAAAATATGGATTTTTTAAAAAATCATTACACTTTCCAATAATTTTTCTGTACAAAGAACTAAGGTTGCTATGGAGGATGACAGTGGCAGAACAATATACTGTTTCGCCACTCCACAGGGTGTGCTAAACATATGGTAAAAAAAAACGTAAACGTAAACGCACGTTTGTTTTTTAGTAAATTTTTAAAATGTGAGCGATTAACTTATCTACAATATTCTTTAAATTCGTTTAAATCCGACATCAAATAAAAAAGTTATTTGCGATTTAAATTCATTGACAATTTGGGTGGATCGATTGTTTTGCCTGAGCGTATTATTTAATGAAGAAGTAATTATGATTTCTGTCGTGGAATGTCTTAATAAATCCTAATTTAAGCTTAAGGCAGTGGACCAGAAAAATTAATTTAATTGACTCAGGTTCCACATAACCAAAAAATATTTGGTGTGCTGTGCATCTGAGAAGAATCAGGCGTGTTCTAATTATTAGTCATTAGCGTAGCATTGTAAATGCGATATTTAAGATGAATGTGTAGGTACACGCGTTACGCGTTGTAATTCTTTTCATGTTTATAAATTTATAGACGTCTCAAGAGAGCTCTTTCGTTTAGTGTATTTTATTTTCATATAATTCTGTATTTTCTTTTAATAAAACCCCAAAAAAATCATATTCAGAAAAGTTGTACACACAATAGTACGGTTGGTCACCTTAAGGTTACCTGATGCTATAAAAATAGGTTTATTTATTTTAACAAATACATAAATATTGTAATTTTATTGTCAATTCATTTAAGGCATTTTTATGATTTTGGTCTAAACTTAAGATATTAGATATGAAAAACTAAATAGGAAACATTCCAGGCCGAGCAAATATCTCAGTTAACAACTTTCGCTGAAGGTCTGTTGGATTACCACAGTCAATGCACGGAAATCCTCAAAGTTCTCACGGAAACTTTACAAGAAAAGTAAGTGCAAATTTACAATTTATATACACAGTGTGTAAAAAGTCCCGGACCGGTTGATGTATGTTTTAAATCAGTTGAAATTATTTTAAAAAACAGTAATTTTTACCCCTATAAAATAACTTTAGTCCAGCAATTTTCAGAAGACGATTTCGAACGTAGAATGGAATTTTACTAAGTAATGATGCAAAAACAGGTAGAAAATAACAATTTTTTTAATCAAATAGTTTTTCGGATGAGGCAACATTCATTGGATGAGAGAAGCGCACACTTAACACCCCCAGAAAGTAAATGTGTGGGCCGGTATTATTGGCAATAGGTTAGTGGGACCTTTCTTTATAGAGGGGAATTTGAATGCAGAATATTATCTCCACATGCTGCAAAATCAAATTGTGCCAGCAATAACCAATACAGTAGGACTACTATTACGACATAACGCCCCTTGATTGTTTTCTCTGGGGACAACTAAAAAATAATGCAGATCTGAACGAATTAAGAAGAATTTTTGAAGAAACCAAGAAATGTTACGAAACGTCATCGACAAATTTTATTATAACCTAGCCCATTGCCAAACTGTGGGAGGGGGACATTTTCAACATTTAATTAAATAACGACTTTCTTAAATTTGTTTTTGTTCTTGTAAATTTGTTATTAATTTTACTGCTTGTAAATAAACCAAAGTTTTGTTTACCATGACTGTTTGACGCACCCTGTATAATTACAGGTGTCCTAGTTTTAAGGATTTTTTTTAAGGCCCACAACTTTTATACCGGAAGTTTTTTTATATTGTGCGCCATTTTCTAAATAATTGACCGGTCCGGGACTTTTTACACACTGTGTATAGTTAGGGATATTGAATTAACGAGCGGCTGCATAAAATCCATTTATAGATTCCAACGAGGTAAATAAATGCATGCAAAGAGCACATGAACACGATGTACTAGGACCGTCTCCGAACGGTCGCTCAACTAAATTACCACTGCAACAATCGCTGGCCAAGTTCAAAATTTAATTGACAGGCTGGAATTTTGAAACTTGGAATCGATAAATGAATTTTACTATAAAACATATACGATTATATTAATATATTTACAATTTTTAGGAAAGAAGAAGCTGCAGCTCGTCCAAAAGTCGAATTCGTACCCAAAACGCTTTCAGATTTAAACATAGAAGGTGTCTCAGTAGCCGATGGATATAACGGTACTAATTCGAACCACTTTAGTGTCCTCAACAACCACAATTCTAGTAACAACCTAAATTTCGGTAATTCTGGTAACCACCTGAATTATGGTAGCAACCAATTTAATCAAAACCAGCCGACTAATGGCGGCTATCAATTTAAAAGGCCGGCACCTAAAACAGTACCCATTAAACATCAAATGCCACCACCCGATCCTTTTGATCCTTGGAGTTTTCCTCAAGGTATTTTTTTTTTGTTTTATTTTGTTTGTTTACTAATTTATGTATAAGTTTGTCTACTAATATTTTATTTTCAAGCAACCAGTTTATTTTTATGCATATTTTAGCGACTGGGTTCGGGTAAACGTTTGTACGTGACGTACTTTCACTTTTTTTTTTATTTTTAAGGCAATTTTCAGAATATTTTAAATTTTTTTCACTAAGAAAACAACCCTGTTTACAATTCTCAAATATTTTTGTGTATCTCTAAAATATGAAATGATGGGTATTACTATAAATACTGAAGATATGACACCCAGGAAATATGATGGGGGTGGAGGCTTCCTAAATAAGTTGCCATCAAATTTACGTAAAAGATTTGTTAGTGTAGTGACAGTGCTTTGGTTAATTATGAAAACAAGAGTGTTAAAATAGTATATTGAAGTACAAGTTTTATAAAACACCATTTAAGTGCACACGTCCATGCGGGGAGTTTTATAACTTGATGCGCTAATAGCTTTATAAAACTTGTACTTTTTACTATTTTTTCTATGTTGCATTTTTTTCTCAATAAAAATCCCTGTTTAGAAAGAAAATAAGCTATACAAATTTTTATGTCTACATTTTATGTTGGCAATACTATCAAAATGTCGAGTCTTCTTCTGTCAACAAAGTTATTTTATGCAACATGACAAAGAAGATTTTATTGATCACAACTTGCGATTGTCATACGTCAACAGAGTAAAACATTGGATACATAATGTCAATACCAACTTAACCCTTTGCGGACCGAATTATTTTTTTTGTCAGAATATGTTTTTAGTATTGAATTTATAGTTAATGTGGATCCGCTAAACTATATTTTTTCACAAAAATCAGTGCTAGTTGCGTATTTTTTGTTAAATATGGTGGTTCCACTGTGGAACCACTGGGAAAAGAAAAGAAATATTTTTTATTAATTTATATATTTGTTACTAAAGTTTTACAAATTTTTACGTAATTATTTACTTATGAAATATAGCAAAACAGTTTTTTTTATCCGTAAGGCACAATCCCACCTTACAGGAGGAACAGTGCCATCTGGATCTGTGGGGCTCCTTTCTAGTACTGCAATGTGCGCAACGAACTTTTGGTCCATGTAGCGGCATATGTGCAGCGTTACTAGTTCGACGTTCTAAGGAAACATAAGGCTTGAATTTGTTTACGATTGGTTCCAAGCTTTTTCTACCTCTTTGGGGTGTTACAGGGTCGGCACCAATCAACCCATTTGCCACTGCAAGTCGAAATTCCTTCGATGACAATGTTTTTCCAAGATTATTGGATTTCTCTTGAAAAATTAAATAAGCATTTACTACCGTAAGGTCAATAAAGTGCCAAAAAATCCTATGCCACCATTTCTTCGACTTACGGTCAATCTCATAACATGATTTATACATGTCACTTTTGTCAACATAGCCCATGTGCTGATTATAATCTTTGACTAGTTTGATACAACCGAATTCTTTACTTGACCCATCTTTCTGTTTTCGTGAAATGACCTGAATATCCTCAGGATTATGAAAATTGCTCAAAAAGTGTACGCCCTTATTATCCTTCCATTTCAGTGCTATGATTCCAGTATCACTTACTCTCCAATCAAAGTCGCCCCTCTTCATACTCTTGTCATCTTTAAAATCTTTCGGAAACCATTTTCGGTCTTTTCTTGCTGTTCCACAACTGTATATTCCATCGTTTTGCAAACCAAACTGCAAGGATACAGAATTAAAATAATTGTCAATGTAGACTTCATGATTTTTTCCCACTAAGTCTCTTGTCAAATCCGTCACTACCCTTTCCCCTAAGCTATGTTCCGTAACATTTTCAGTTTTGCCTGAAAGAGATAAAGAGGATATATATAGTTACTGTATTCTATGTTGCCTAGATATGTTACCTGTATACAGTTGAAACTGTGAAACAAAACCAGACTCATTTGCTCTGACCCACATTTTGTACCCTCTCTTTATCGGTTTCATCGGCATGTATTGTCGGAATGAAATTCGGCCTTTGAACCGAATCGTCGATTCGTCAATTGCTTGACATCTTGACGGTTGGTAAAATGTCGCATAGGTTTCCGACAGCATATCCAGAAGAGGTCGTAGTTTATATAGTTTGTCATATTCGGGTTGTCCTTTTATTGGTTGCACAAAATTATCATTGAGGTGAATGTTACCTAAAAGCCAACTAAAGCGGTTGCGTGGCATGCAAGATGAAATGAAGTTATCGCGAAGTTCCATTCGAGATGACCAATAATCTTTGTAGCTGGGAAGTTTTTTTATGCCCATCCAAATATTCAGGCCAAGAAAACATTTTATTTCGCTTATTGTCGTGGGTACATATTTATCTCCGAGGTCTCTTTGTGTGGCATATAGATTGGTTTCAAAAACAATTTTTTGTAACAGTTCTTCAGGAAACAAAAGCAAAAATATATCCAGAGGTTCCAAATTATTATTATCTGTAATGTTCGGCCCGGAAGTCTCAATAAACTCAGCTTGTTCAATGATATTATTCAGTGATTTTGTCCAAGTAAAGTTTGGTGCTGTGTTACGAACTGGTAAAAATGCAGTCAAAGGCAATTCGTCCTCAGAATCCCAGTTGAGCAGATCTTTATTAGTAGTATTCAAAAGCTGGATATTGGCTTCTGGCAAATCAATTTCCATATCAATGCTTTCGTTATCGTCGGTATCGTAATTTGACTGAATGGATTCATTGTCAGAAGGAATATCTTCTAACCAAGTATATAAGTCCGCGGCAGGCATCTGTTGCAAATCAGAAAAACTGATTTTTTTTCGGTCTGAAACAATTAGACAAAAAATATTACACCGAGCGTACTAGTGGGCCCATATGGAACCACATAACATAACCTACCAAAAATATAACTTGTTTTAAAGTTTTTGTTAATTTATCTAATGTTTATGCGAAAGTATATAGTTATAAACAATATTAACTAAAAACATACCTGCCATAACTCCAAACGAACAAAAAACAATGATATTATATGGTATATCCAAAAAACGCGCGGGAATAAACCAATTTACGAAGATAAACAGCTCACATGCGATATCGTAGCCAACTGAAGGTACGTTACCCAAGAGCAGTAATCCCCACCAAAGCATCTACAAGTGTGGTTCCAGCCAACGCTTACTGGGACGCCAGAGATTTTAGTGTTTGAAATGTGGTCCCAAGGTGGAACCACTGGCCCACAAAGGGTTAAAAAGAATAAAAGAAAGGGTTTAAAAAAAACTATTTCTTCTTAATCAGTAGTCATTTCTTGAAGAAAATGTAATGTATTAATGAAAGCACTTTTAATACATTGACAGCTTGCTGGGGATCTTTTAAGGATTGAATTTGATCTAAGTCCAAGTCAGTTCTTTTGTTTCCTTGTTTTTGTACGTTTTATATAAGTTGTTTTATTATTTCAATTGCCTTTTATACCTTTTCCCACCTGTTACGTCCTTTAGGTCTTTGTGTGCTTGGGTACTAATAATTATAAATGTATCATACTGAATTTTGGTGTTGGGATATAAAAGTCAATGTTATTTAATTAACGATTTTAAAATAAAATGCACTAGCAAAAATGGGGCTATACAGGTTGTTCAAATAAGGGAGGCTCTCAATATCTGAAAAAGTATTGATTCTAGATTTTCAGGAAACAAATTTTAATCGCTAGAAACAATTTTCAATCCATTTTGGCAGGCAGTTTAGATAGAAGAGAGGAGGGTGTTGGCAATAACTTATCTTTAAAAGTACTGTATCTTCTCTGCTTTATATCCAATTTTATTAAACTTGGGCTCGTTTAAAAGAGAATTTTATGATTAGAGAAGTTGTTTTGACGATTTTGTGTTTTTTATAAAAGTTTCACATTTTCAGAATTTTTTTTAACTAAATGTTTGTATGTGTGGTTGTATTACACATTAGCTACATTCTAGCGAAAACCCAGTTTTAATATCTTTATTCGTTTTCGAGTTTTTTCCACAAACAAATTAATGTATTTAACAAATGTTTGTTATACGTATAGCCTCGACTAAGGATGCCTTAGAATTGGTTTAAACTAACTAAAAGGCCGTGAATTTCCCTGAAAGAAAATTTGAATATAAAATATAATTCCTTAAATTAGGAATCATATACTAGGTAATTTGCAGCACCAGTGACAAGACCTATCAGGGTATGGCAAAGTATACTATCTCGCCGCAACTAAAAGTTTTACTGCAAGCAGTAAATCAGAATGATTAGCCATGCTATAAAATATCTGTGATTACGATTTATAATAATTTAAATAAATATATTCAAATTTCCTTTTTAGGAGAATTATATCAAAAAATCCTTGATATCCGGCGCACTGCGCATGAATAAAGCTTCCGCGAAGAAAATTTTCAAGGTGCATGCCGGGGACATTTTTTAGATTACTCGGCCATTAGCTTTGTTTTTCTACTGGTGGGAGTTCAGAGCATCGTGCAACTAACCCATACAACTGTTTTCCTGAAAGTCTGGGACCAATACTTTTTGAGATATGGCCAAAAGCGCCCTTATCTGAATACCCTGCACTTACAGACAGCATTTTAATTTACTATTATAAGGATTTGTCTTTATTTGTTGCACCTGACACAATTGCATTTAATCTTGCTTCATTTTTGCCCAGTGTATTTTTATTGTGTATAAATACTATACATATTGTGTGTACATACTATCAAGTGAGTCAGATTTTGCATGAATGCTTTTATTTACGGTGTTTTTTTCGTTTTCTTTAGACGCAACATCAGATCTTCTAATTTTTCCTTTAGATTCGGGTTATTGTAAGTAGCAATTTTTAACTTTAGCTTTGTTTTCGGATTTTAAGCCGATTTAAGAAAACTTTTTTTTATTGACTTTTTAACTAAGATTGTGTTTTTTCTCTAACGCCTTGCAATATTTTACTATTTTTTGGAAAATGTCCTAAATCGTTTATACCCGGTGACAATGAAATCGTTGGAGAGAACAGAAGATTCAAATTAGTCAATTTGGTTCAGGGATATGCAAAATTTTAAGTCAAAAATATTATGAATATTACTTCCGGTTAACGCGGAAGGTTAGGGCGCGTATTTTAAATGACACCCTGTATATCTTTTTAGATTTTCGAATAGAGCGCGAAATTCCCTTTTCATAGACTTATCACAACTTGTCAATTGTTTTTAAAATGGCGGCGCAGGATACGATTTTCTGAAATTCAAAATGGCCACAAGTTTTTACTTAACAACGCCACCTTGTAAAATGTTGAGGTTACATTATTTTCTTTCAACTTTTAATTAAAACTAGGTAGAATGTTTATTTAGTGTTTCATAGGATAGTTTTAATTTTTATTTGGCACGAGCGAAGTAATTTCAAGCTCCATGATTTTTCATGGTACCAAAATGTCAAAATACCTTGAAACACTACCAGGAGTTTGTTATCTGAAAATGTGTCTTACTTTATCATACAAAATACCAAAAATTTAGAGTTTTCTCAGTAGAATCCAAATATGCAATCATATACAGGGTGTTTCATTTAAAAAAAGTAAGTTGGTCTCTTTGGTAACCAAACCAGAAATGACAGAAAAAATTCATGCAGGTAGAAATGAGGGGAATAATTTACTGAACAGCTTTCATAAAGGTCAATTTTTCGTATACGAAGTAATTGAAAAGTTACAGGCGTTATGCGCGACTTTTTTGCCACTCTGTATATTTTGTCGAAAACATGTTTTTAAAAATTCGACTTTTACAAGTTGCCTCATCTTGCAGCTTTCATGAATCGAAGTTATTTTGCCGTGTTTATTCGATTCAAACAGCTGACTTTATTTAGAAAGTATGCAACAGCTTCCCGTGACAAAAACAGATCGGTGATGCGTCAAATCCAATTTCACGTGGCAAAATATTTGCGTGAACGCCTCAAAATAGGTAAAAAAAAACGCAAAAACTCATGGTGTTGGCTAATATCCAATCATTTGCTTTGGTTGAATAAAATTCGGTCTATTTTAAAACGAAAACACTCAGTTTTATATCGACCGGCTTTTGATCGCGTCCAAAGTACTATTTGATTTGTGTTTTAAATTTTATAACGTTTTAACTGTGAGGGTGTGTGAATTGTTTTGTCGTTTGTACACATTAAACTATTATAGATAAGTGTTTTTCTGTTGAAACTAGTTAGGTACTACCTACCCCAAGTACCTTTACTGTGCAATAAGAACATTATTCATCCGTTAACTAATACAGAGTGAGGTAGTACCTGTCTAGCTAAACAGTTACAAGAATAATGACATCGCTGCTAGCCCGTTTTCCTTCTCTGTCTTTCTGCTTGGGGTGTTGTTCTGACAAAGATGTCTTGCTAGGCTCCTCGCAAGTGTCTTCTCCTCAACATAAGCCACAACAACTCGAACTGCACCCGGGACAGCACTCTGCCAATGGTAACTTTCGCTACTCGCTACAATGCTCGCTAGTTGCTAATTTGCTTGCTTGCATCAGCCTCAGACTTTTATCGAAACTCAGTTTAGTATTAGGAACAGTTTAGCGAATAAGTCCGCGTGGTTTTATTTTAAAATGTCATACTAACTGGATATAATTCCAGTTTGTTCAGGTACAAAACCCAAAAACAAGGTATCATTAGGCATCTTAAGCATGTTTTAAGGAATAGGGTGACATTGGGTTGATTGGATTAATTTATTTCATTGTAACCTTGGTAATGTTTGTATGAGAGCAAACTAGTATTTTGGTCTTATTAGGTTATTTGCTAGAGAGCAAGTAAACACAAAAACAAAACTACTTTGATGCTATTGAAAAGGAAAGAAAAATCCAAAATACTTCACAAATATTTAATATCTTGCTCTACGCGTTTCGGTTTCTTAAACTATTTTCAAGAGCTGTCTAAAAAGTTCATTTATATAATAATCTCAATTCAAAATCAAAATTATTAGGTATTACTTACTGTTTGGGAAACACTTCATATTTCTGTCGTGACCCAGTAGGAAAATAAAGTAAAAATGTTGAAATCAATCTTATGGGATAAAATGTAATGTAATGTAATGCTAAGCCAAGCGGCAACGTCGCATTCGTACTAAAGTACTATGTTTTTCTTCAACAACTAAACGCTAATAAATAGAAAAGTACATTAATTTCAAATGCAATATAAATGGCAACACCGCATATCAAAGTGGTTGCATCGTTGTATAAATCTAAAAAATATACGTTCAAATTAAATCCTATACCGTAAACAAAGACTGTCTGCTATTTTACATCTAAATAATATTCTCTAAAACTATCAAATAATATTAGCTTCCACGTGCGTAGCAACAAGAATAAGCTATTCGATTGGCCGATCAATAGTGGGCTGATGTAGAGACGTTGTGCTTGGGTTCGACGTGTTAATATTTGATTGGTCAAAGTGTTTGAATAGGGTTATTATGATATTTGAAGGGGAAGTAAATGAGTGTCAGGTAGAAAGCCATCACGTTAAAAAGTTGTTAAGTGTTTGAGTGTCAGGTAGAAATCTAAAGAGATAAGTTGTCGCTCCGTGAGGGAAGAAAGCCATCACGTTAAAAAGTTGTTAATTGTTTTCAAAAGTGTTTTAACTAACATGTCTTGTTAGTAATGTTGTAGCCCATGCTAGGGTGAAGAGAGGAGGAATATTATTAGTCTTTTAATAAAGAAATAATGCAGTAAAGTTACAAAAAGGATTTTATTTTCCAATTTTTTAACAAGTTTGAACCAGTTGACTAGTGGAGATACAGGTTAAAGTTTTGTGTACCTCATTGTTACAAGCGTGAGCTGCACACTTACATAATATAATCACAAACTTTACATTAAGGACACAAACAAGTTTACAATGGCGAACACAGGTTAACTCTGTTTCCCCGACAACTGGTGGTAAATATCGTGGAATGTTTGCTTGGAGAGAACTCATCTCTGTCTGATAATGTACGGAGGGGTATAATATCTGTTTTAAATAAATGTCTAGGTTTAGATTATTTTAGATTTAATGACAAGTTTTTTAAAATGACGGGAGGGTTTACCCATGGGTTCAGGTCTTTCCCCCTTTTTAGCCGAAATTTTTATGGGTGATTTTGAAAATAAGTTGTTGATGATACTTTTATTGTCTGGACAGGAACAGGGAATGAATTGGAAATTTTTTTAAATTTTTTAAACAACAACATCAAATTTACAAAAGAAATAAAATCTCAATGTTGTCTGAATTTTTTAGATTTAACAGTAAAGAGGCCAAAGAGGGTGAATAACTTTTTTGAGTATGCTATTTATCGGGAAAACACACATACAGACAATGTTATACCAGCAGACTCAAATCATTGTTTAACTCATAATATGGCAGCGTTTAATTCTTTGATCCATCGTTTGTTCACCATCCCACTCTTACCTTTGTAATTTGAGAGGGAAAAGAACATCATCTTTCAAATTGCTTATAACAAGGGATACAAGATAACATTAATTAATAATTTAATAAAAAAAAAATTTAATGGCATGCTTAGGAAGGTGTTGACTGACCCCTTGGATAAGACATAACATCTTTTCAACCTCCTAGGTATATAAGACTAACTTTTTTAGGCGCTGTTTTTCTGAGGGTGGATAATGTATTGAAATCCTTAAACAACAATTTTAAAATAGCTTACAAATCAGTAAACAATTTACGTAGCTTATTCTCAAGAGTAAAGGATTCAATTAACGTGCTTGACAAAAGTGGGGTATATTTGTTGTCCTGTAACTCATGCACAGCTAAGTATGCTGGTCAGACAGGACGTAGTTTTAATATTAGAATAAAAGAACATTTAAACTCTCAGAAATCACCCAATAACAAGAGATCAGCTTTTGGCCTACATTTAAGAAATAATTTACATAATTTTAATACTAAAGACAACTTTAAAATGCTACATAATGCGAATAAAGGCCATAAGCTGAATTTTTTAAAAAATATAGAAATAGCCAAATTAGAAATTAATAATCAAATTAAGTGTTTGAACGATCCTGTCAACGCCCACTATAGAGAAGCAGCGAGAATTGTGAATGAGTTTAAGCAGTGAATGTTTGTTTAAATAATCGTACCTCTTTTTGTGCAACTTAGATGTCGCTCTGATTCGGTATATTTTGTTTTATTTTTTTAAATGTTTTTTGGGTTTATCCCGTTGATCAATGGATTTGTTAGTTAACCTTGTTTGTGTCCTTAATGTAAAGTTTGTGATTATATTATGTAAGTAATACCTAATAATTTTGATTTTGAATTGAGATTATTATATAAATGAACTTTTTAGACAGCTCTTGAAAATGGTTTAAGAAACCGAAACGCGTAGAGCAAGGTATTAAATATTTGTGAAGAATTTTGAATTTTTCTTTCCTCTTTATAAATAATCTTCACCCCGGCGATATATATGATTCAATACTTTGATGCTGTTTCAAATAATGACAATCACTTCGTTGTAATTGCTAATTTAAGTTTTCTTTTTTAAAAAGATGCATCTATTTTTAATGAATATTACAGAACTTCTATTAATGTTTTAAAATTTGTACTGTAATGTTTATCAAAGTATAACATATTTTCTGAAACAAAATTCAAATTTATCATCACTAACTAACTAAATAACTTGCATGGGAATATCCCCACGAGCACAATTTCCATAATCCACTTAACTAACTAGACGCTTATATTTAAAATAACTGGAGGAATATTTTTCATTTTTAAACTCTTTAAAATTTTACCTTTAGAGATTGGATAATAAAATATTTTATATTTAAATTTTTTTATGTACATATGATACATTTTCCATATAGGTTTCTTCTTCAAGCTTACTTTACTTGTTTATAGATTTGTTTGCATGGTAGCACTTCAATCGCAAAAAACATCTCTTAGGTACTTAAACACAACATTTGTGCAGGATAAATTATTTTGCAGGGGTCACTAATACATAAACAGTATTATAACGAAATTTTATATCCCTATTGGCACAAAAATATTTAAAAATTTAATTTCGCGATATTTTTAAAACTTCAGTTGATTTTATTAATAGTTTAAGTTCAAAAATGTTTTTCGCAGTCGGGGTTAATAATTATTTTTATTGTTTATAGAATAATAACAACTCTTACAGGAAAGAATAAATTTTTTAATTATTTTTTCACAATATTCATGAAAAAGTTTTATTGATAACTTAATAAAAGAAATATTTTGTAAATTATTTAGGTATAATTTATTAATTTTAATTTTACAAAGGTTGAAAAAGAATATGTAATTTTCGTTGAAGTCTATACCGGGTGATGCAAGGCTTAGTTGAACATAGGAAATCCCATGTAAATCTTAAGGTGGCTAAATATTGGCTCCCCTGTACTTTTTAGAGAAAAATTCTATTCTAATTTTTTGAAGAGGCCGATATAATAAACCCAGGTGCCAAGTTTTAATGAATTATCCTAACTTATTCAATTAAATGTGATGGCAAAATTACGAAATTTTCATAGTTTAGGTAATACACCAAACACCAGCAAATAATTTCTATGACGCTATTGTCAAAAATTGACGTAAAGCTTGGACATAACGAATACATATTATTTCACATTAAAAACAACAACATTTTTGTTTTACCAATCCGGCAATCACACATCCATAATAAAAGATACCATTATATTTTTCTTACTAAGCCTTTAATTTAACATAACATACCTAAGACTACAGATTTTCACAAAAACATTAATTAATTAAATGTTCAAGCGACCCTCCATTAGCAGGTAAACAATATCCTAACCGATCATAAAATTCATTTCTAATATTGTTGTTGAGTTGATATTAAGAAATTCTGTCACATTCTAACGAAATACAGTTTTTTAGCTGGTCTAGATTTTCAAATTTTACATCTCGTCATCATCAATCATACATAAATAAAATATTTTAAGTGGCCCCACAGAAAGAAGTCGTTGGGCGAAAGATCAGGAGACCTGGCTGGCCAAAGGATTAGATGCCGTGGGCCAATTATATTTCCGTTAAAAATATTTTGCAAGTACTCCCTAGCCATGACAGATTTATGGGCAGGACAACCATCCATTGGATACCAGATCTCCTGATTTTCGCGTACAACCTCTTCTAGTGCTGGTTCAATTCGATTTTGTAGTAAGTCCAAATAGGTTACTGCTGTGAGGTTGCCTTCCATAGAAAATGGTCCAATAATGTGATGTCCTACAATTCCCTCCCAAACATTTATTTTTTGTGGATATTGGGTCCAAGTATGAACTGATGTTCATTTTCTTGGCTTAAATACCGGCAATTTTGAACATTTGGTTCTTTGTTGAGGGTGAATGTACATTCATCGGTAAAACAAATATTTCTCAAAAAATCCCTATTATTATTTGCTATTTCCATTACCTCAAAACAGAATACCATTCTCCGTTCGTCATCACCTTGCCATAGCTCTTGATTTTTTTTATCTTGATGTTTTCCTTCACATACAGTATAATATCAAGATCTTTATTATCCCTTTCTTCAGCTCTATCGACATATAGTTGAGCATTTACACTTATTTATCACAGTGCCTTTAGACTCAAATTTACTAATGATAAGTTTAATTAATGAAATCGAAGGGATAGGCTTATCAGGGAATTGAGCTGAAAACATTTCAGCCACTGCACTAAAACTGTTTCCTGTATAATACCACTTAATCATAGTTACTTTTTCCTTAATGAAATAACTTATATTTAGCTATAATTAAAGCGCCTTCAATGAAAATATTGTCACTGACGCTACTTTTCGTTTTGTCAATGCCAAATAATAATTTGCTAGTGTTTGCTTTATTACCTAAACTATGATTTTGTAATTTTGCCATCACATTTAATTGAATAAGTTAGGATTGGCTTATAAAAATTTATTCGAAGTTGGCACATGGGGACATGGGTTTATTATATCGGTCTCTTCAACAAATTCTAATATAATTTTTCTCTAAAATGTACAGCCACCTCAAAATTTACATGAGATTTCCTATGTGCAATCATTTTTACTGTGGTCAAATAATTTTCTTTTTTTCAACCCCATTGTTCGGAAAGTTATGTAGAATTATTTATCCATTGCTGAACTTGCAAATACTTGCATGTTGATTTACTTTATTTTATATTTTAGATAGGACGTTTTTAAGAATGTGTCCGTACCTGCTATTGGGAGGTGTTTTTATACAGTTTTACAAAAGAAACATTTTTTTGCGCTTATTAAAGTGTCCGTTAAAAGTGATTTTACTGTAATAATTAAATATGAATTTTTATTGAAAAATAAAAAAAAAACAATATAAAGTACTTAAAATGATGCTTTATAAAATTTTTACTTTAATATACCTTTCAATTAAAGTATCCCCTGATTCAATTAAAGCTTTTTTAGGGGTGTAGCCAACCCCCGCTATGTGGTTGCAATTACAGTTTGAAAATATTAGCCACAGGTTCCAGTCATTTTCAATTTAAAAAGTTTTGTTATGATCTCTTAGCTAAAGCTTACTGCCTGCTTACATAATCTTAGATTAGATTAGGACCCCTAGGGGATTTAATTTTTTATTTTAAGGAGCTTATATATTTTAAGCTTTGAGCGGATACTCCTAATTATCATATCAGCAAAGCTCTTTTGAAATCAAAATTGTCTACGTTGAACTTTCCAGTTATGAAAATTTTAATGGAAAAATCTTTTAGCTTCCCCGTTGCCATCCCCAATGAAATCTCCTGCCAGGACCCCCATGACCAGGCAGCCATGTTGTGTGGCCCTTTACGATTTTGATGCTGAAAATCCTGGCGAATTAGGTTTTAAGGTATGTTTTAACCTTAATATAAGGTTTATCAATAAAGGGCGGAATATATGCACTTAAATCCAGCCAAAATATGCGCATATACTTATGTAGATATTTTTCAAAATTTTTAACTAAAAGGGATTGTCTTCTATCAGTAAAAATATGTTTATACAAAGAGAAGCTTCTTTTAACATCTACTGATGTAATCGGACATTACTGCAACTTAGGTAGAAAAGTATAAGGCCAAGATACAACTTCGTTGGATGGTTTACCCTCATAAATGCTTTTTACTGCAGTAAATATTTAAATCCTTCATTCTTTTTTACAGTAACATCCAATTTGTTCTTTGCTTGACCTACTTTACCGGGAGTGTTGTTACATTTAGCGGAAAAACTTTCAACAATACTAATTAAGTCTCTTAAACTTAAATTTCTACTCTCTAACGAGGATAAAACTGAAATATAACCTTGATAAAAACAAGATCTTTAACTACACTTGCACTTTTTAACAACTCTTTACTTTGCACAACACACTGCGAATCGTCATCTAGATCCAAAATTAGTTCTTTAATGGCTTCGAATATATTCTCCACCGGGTAATTACAAGTTCTGGAGATAAACTAACTCCTGATAATCTCTCCTTGTCCATCTGCACTCTTAGAGGTGCTTTTAGAAACACTTTTTAACATTTGACATTAATTTATTTACTAAAAGATATTCAGTTCTGACGGTTTCTGCGACTCGGTTTATTCCATGTAAAGACAAGTCACATGTACCATATTGGGGTAAAGATTCTTAAGTTTTGGCCTACTTTTACCATATACGATGCTGCATCAGACAGAAGCACTAAAAATTTCTCATCTGGGACTGGATTTGGCAAGAAAAAGCTCGATAGGGACTGCTGAATAAATCGGGTTACGGTCACATTATGAGTTTTGTCTAGCTGCTTAGAATGCTCCAATCATAAGACGTGCGATATATCTGCGACAAGCATCTGTGCTTTCATCAACAATAATGTAAAAAGTTTCATCACTTAGTGAAGCTCTAATTTCTTCTAAAACGGTTTCTTATACTGAATGGACATTCTTCTTTCTAAGCGTGGATTCGTCAGGAATGGTTTGTTGACAATATTTTTGCAAAAATCCTCTTTTTTTAAGATTATATGTTTGCTGCGCCAAAGCCTTGCATGAATCTTCTTGAAAAATTTCCTTTTCAGATTTCGATTTTTTTCCAACATTTTTTACACTCAGCTGAACTGGCTCAAATTTCATTTTTAGCAACTTAGATTTATGCAGCGGTGTTTTCAAATGTTGATCGATTTGGAACTTCT
Source organism: Polydrusus tereticollis (assembly GCA_963920685.1). Taxonomy (NCBI): domain Eukaryota; kingdom Metazoa; phylum Arthropoda; class Insecta; order Coleoptera; family Curculionidae; genus Polydrusus; species Polydrusus tereticollis. The sequence goes on along the minus strand of OY987335.1, from coordinate 12,949,429 downwards.
TTTCACAAACAATAATTTTTGCACAAGCTTTACAGAAGACCTTTTCTCCATAAATTCTAACTCTGGGAAATTTTTAATCCATGAAGACGTTTTCGCAACTTTAGACATTTGGAACACACATTTGATATCACTAGTCTCACACTGAAAATACTGAAATTTTTCGACAAACTAAAACAGAAGTACGTATTACAACCCGATATAAATACAGTGTGTTAAGCAGGTAATAATAAGGCATTATTAAATGACAATAAATAACCCCTAACAATATACCTGCAAACCCCGGAAACCCCCAATAAATACCTTGTGTATAACCAAAATGTAAATATTAATTATTATATAATTATCTTCAGATTGGAAAATCCCTGAAACAAGTGCCAGACTGATTAAGCCTATGAGTCTACGAGTTTTCATGACCGGACGTTTTTAATTTTTTGATAACGCCGAAAACATAAAAATGTGCCCATAAAATAATAAATTGGGAAAAATATGCATTTTATAAATTATTATAATATGCACCTTGCATATATTCCGCCCTTTATTTATCAATCTCAAACTCGAATGGTCACTACAATAAATTTGATGATTGTGTCTTTTAGGAAAATGAAGTGATTACTCTACTAAACAAAATTGATGAAAATTGGTTTGAAGGTAGTGTGGGTGGCCGTACCGGCTACTTTCCAGTAAACTACGTCAAAGTTGACGTGCCTCTTCCATAAGCCGATTAAGAACTTGTCAAATCCTTCACATTGAACAACAACCCCTTAGTGTTATTTATTTCTGTATATTTGCATTATCAATTTTTTTTTTAACATTAAGTATTTTAAGATATTTTACTTGCCTTTGTATATTTTTATTATTTTAATCAAATCCTTTTTAGATCAACGTTTATACGACTGCACAGTAACGTACCCTTAGATTGTTTTATTTTAGTACTACGCAACAACAATTTTAAAGATTTATATGATTTTAGTTTTGCTGTAAATTTTTTCTTTACTCTTAGAATTCGTGATAATTTCTAGTCGGGTAAAAATAATTTATTATGTATAAGTTTTAATTGCTTCTTTAATTTTACAATAGTCTGTGAAGAGTACCGGTACACGGTACAATCAATAAAAAAAGTTTGTTTCCCATCATACTTTTATAAAGAAAAATAAGCTTTAGTAACGGTACTACTTCCGGACCTTTTTATTTTTTTATATTTCTACAAATTAATTAAATGAACATTTTTAATTGTTATTGAAATGATCGCACTATACAGTTGGGTACGTTTCTGCAACTGCACTAGAGTAGTGAGCAATGCCATATTATTATTTTAACTATATAAGGTACCAATTTATTAGGCTGCGCAATAATTTGTCGGTAAGCGTAAGGTCCATTATTTATACTCTAATTGAAGCTGATTGGTGCAAACAAGCTGGCAATGAAAAAAAATGAGTATCGTTAGAATCCAGGGGTTGGAAGAAATTGACTGATTTTTCAACGTCCACGTCATAAGCGCCAGAAGTATCTGTATTTTCTTTTAATTAAATTCCAAAAAAATAATATTCAGAAAAGTTGTACGTAGGTACGTCTATGACACGCGGCTTAAAACTCCGTATTTATGGCTTTTAATTCCCCTTTCTCTTCATATGTCGTAGGGCGGCGGTCTATACCTACACCAAAACGTTCGAAATTTACTAACAAGCCTTTTTCTGAATAAAAACCTCGGGAGCCATACTGTAATATAAATCGTAATATAGGGTGAACTTTTTTATGGGCCATATAGATAAATAAAGTTAATGATGGTTACTGAACATTTGCAAACGCTGTCTTGTAGAGCAGTGGCAATAAGAAAGTACCTATTGCTTTTTACACCTTTTCAAATAACTTCAGAAAAAAATAAAAAGGAAATCACAAGATGTTTTCGAATATCTCGGAAAGTTAGCGAAATTTTCTGGTTTTCTTAACAGAATGTTAAATCTACATGCTGTTCATCCTTATCTTGGACATCGGGTTGAAATTGTCATCGGTGAAGAAACGACGTCCACAAAGGTTTTTCTTTGATTTTTGAAAGTAGTCCGATGGGGCCAAATCTGGACTATACGGTGGATGATTAAGTGGGAAGCCACATTCTGCGTGATTACTTGTACAACATCTACGGTGTGGACGTGAGCTTTTCTTTTTGGTTATGGCAAGTTCCAAGGGCAAAAAACAAAAGCCACTTCATTGCATGTTGAAATTTTTTTTTCTCGAAAACGAAGTAAGATACGAAAAATATCAAGAGACAAAGAAGTTGTATTTTTAGCTGCTTAACCCGAAAACAATAAAAGTCCTATCCCTACCACATACTACTTTATGGGTTTGCTGTGGAGCATTGTCATCCGTGTGAGGGCACGGACTTCTGGCGCATTCTACGTACTCAACTTTAGTCCCAAGTCTTCCTTATTATACTGACCCCAAATTTACAAGTTGAATACTGCATTTCTGATCTAAATTCTTCTTATTAACTTTTGCTATGTCATTAATGGCTTTAGCAGGAGACTTTATATTTAATGTGATTGAGTCATTTTTCCGTTCTATCCAGAACTTTTAACCTTTTTTCTTCTGCCAGATATGAAACCATCTTCCTCATACTTTGTTTTCGGTAGTCGAGTTATCTGGTTTCATTCTGGGTTGGTTCACCTTAAATCCTAATTAGTTACTTTTTATTATTAACAAATTATATTTCAATCAATTTCTAGAAAAGTATCAATTAATGTTGCACTTATAAGCTTCAAAGGACTAGGACAGTTTATCATCTAATCTATTTTCTCTTTGTTGCTGCACACAGCAGTTTTTCCAAAGTTTTTTTTTTATAATTTGAAACTGTAAAAAAATCGGTTACTTAATTACCTAACCTGAACTAACGAAAAAATCTGTCAAAATGCCAATGCTTATTTTACATCACAACTTTAATGCTCTCGACTGTAATTGGCCAAAATCGCAACTTGCAAATCAGTAGCTTTCCTCAGACAGCGAAATGTATTATATTCGGTATTTAAAAATGAGATGAAATCCTCAGTAAATTAGGGCTAAAACTGGACATTCCAGCTACAAAACAATAAATATAGATTAGTCGATAAACAGTTAAATATTGTTTTAAGTTTGTATTTTTTTGAAAATACAATAATGTGAAGCGCATCTGCTTTGTCAGTTTTTCTTTTTGTTTTTAAGCACTACACCCGATACTGCCAAACTATGGAAAAAGGCAATAACTACAAAAAAAAAATGGAAATTGACTTTTTGGGTTGCTAGAATGTTTCTACATCTTTCTACAATAAAAAAAAAGCAGTAATAGTCCAGGAAAACTGTACTACAAACTACAAGCTGCAATTTTGCATGGGTGTAGGGTACAACTGGGAAAGCTTAACTCTGAATTTGCACGGTTCTTACCCCTTAACGTCGGCGCCATCTTGAATCAAAGAGTTAAATCGGTTTTTCGCTTGTAACTTCTGTTATTTTTGTACTAGAAAAAAAATTAAAAACGCATTTTGTAGAGGAAAGCAGTAGGTACCTACCCTACAAAACCATACCTCCGAAAAATTCATTAACTCATTTATTCATACTGAAAATTTCATTATTTAAACAAAAATTCCCTGTTACTCTGATTGGAAAATTTCCTGAACGAACATTGTAGAGCAGCGAATTCTCTATATTTTATGTCCGAACATTTTTTTTGTTAATCCAATTCTTTTTGTTCTACACCGCGCCAAATGTTCAACAAACTCCAATGATCCTGCAGTCGCTCTGTGCACGATTTAAAATGGACGCTGGAGGACGAGGATTCGTTACGTTATCTTTACCTTGAATGGCCATGTTTCGTCGTTTGTTTACATAAACCGCATTTTAAGCGTTAATGCTGTGTGGAGTGTAGCCTGCAGTCACGTGATACTGATGACACGATATTACAATGTCGTTAATTCTTCATTTTTTTTAGTTTTGGTATCTAGGAATTATTTAAATAATTCGAATAATAATTTGGAATTGAATTTTTTTAAGTCTTAACACGCAAGTTTAAGATATTCAATCGGAAATTCAAAATATACACATTTATCGATTGGCAAAAATATTTAAAGATTTTTCATAAATTGTCGAATTTTGAAATTTATTTCTTTAAATTACAAATTTTTGAATTTGTAATTTTTCGATCCCCAATGTTCAAAAACTTTAACGAATGTAAACTTCATAGTTCAAATAAGAATTTCAGAAAATCTCCATCTTTCGAATTTGTTACTTATTAAAAAAAAAATGATTTGCATTTATCAATTCTGAAAAATCCATTATTCTAAAATTAAAAGTCCCAAAATGCACGTCTTGGGATTTCTAAATTCAAAAATTTTATTTACAAAACGTATATAGAACGAGTTTGAAATACCTGACGAAATCCACGAAAATTCACATAAATGCTAGCAAAATTTACATACATTTATCAGACAACGTATTTTCAAGGCTTCCCAAATAAACTAAGTTTTAATACATTTTTATAAACGCTGAAAAACGCCCAACAAAATTGCCCACAATCTCTGAACATTTCGGAAAAAAGTATTCGAAAATGCAAAACATGTTTTATGAAAATAAAAGAAACTCACCTTTTCATTTAGCATGATCAACATCACCTTTGTCCAAATTTTTAGTGTACATAGAACACTCTTTACTTTCTTCGTTTTTGTCAAGGTCACGCATTTTGCTGGCAAGAGCATACCGAGTAGCACCAAGTCCTCGGAAATAGGCAAGGGCCTAGCGACACTTAAAACACCCGTTCCCGTCAGATCACCGAAGTTAAGCGGTGTCGAGCGCGGTTAGTACTTGGATGGGTGACCACTTGGGAAACACCGCGTGCTCTTGTCTTAGGGAAGAGTGTAAAATGAATCGACATTAAAACCATCCTATTCACGCCGGACAGGCCGGATGAGATCGGATATCTCGTAGGATGAAGGTGCCGTTTCACACTCCCCAGTCGTTAGACCGCACGATTAAAAACCGTACGGTCGATGACCGGTTCAAGATGGCCTCTGATACGCCGACGACCGTAAAAAATAGTAAATAAAAAAAAAAGTCCTCGGAAAAACTACGATTTGAGCACATTTTCTTTTTTTCAAAAAATATTGTATCATCAGTATCACGTGACTGCAGGCTACATTCTACACATCAATGACGCTTAAAATGCGGCTTATGTAAACGGTTAAAGGGTAAAGATAACATAACGAATCCTCATCCTCCAGCAATTTTCAAATCGTGCGCAGAGCGACTGTAGGATCATTGGAGTTTGTTGAACATTTGGCGCGGTGTACAACAAAAAAAATTGGTTTAACAAAAAATTGTTCGGACATAAAATGTAGAGAATTCGCTGCTCTACAATGTTCGTTCAGGAAATTTTCCAATCAGAGTAACAGGAAATTAGATACAGCGAGAAAACTGATATCATCATGCTTATTCTGTTTAAATAATGAAATTTTCAGTATGAACAAATGAGTTAATGAATTTTTCGGAGGCATGGAGGTATTGTTTTCCACTACAATATTTTTTTTTAATTTTTTTTCTAGTACTTACAAGAATAATAAAAGTTACAAGCGAAAAATCGATTTAACCCTTTGATTCAAGACGCGCCGAAGTTAAGGGGGTAAGAACCGTGCAAATTCAGAGTTAAGCTTTCCTAGTGTTACACTACACCCATGCAAAATTGTAGCTTGCTCGCTTTTAGTCCCGAGAAAAATTACAATATGCCTGGACTGTATCCCTAAATGAAAGAAAAATTAATAAAACACTTACTGCCTTTACGAAGGGTCACATACTGTGTATAAATGCAGCATGTGCAATTTAAAAAGTAGATGCTCCATTCTTAATATTATGCATTGTTTTTGTAAAATAGTATGTTTGTATATAAATAAAGCACTAAATTGCCATATCAATGTAGATACTACTATTTTACATTTTGAGATTTAAAAAAAAAAATAAGCAGTAAATTGAAGTTAGAAAGTAAAAAGGCAGTAACTGCTAATAGACCTTGTATATAAAAGAATATCATTAGAAAAAAACAGTATCCGCCTTTACTTTTAAAAAAATATTTTTGAAATACTTTTTTATTGAAATATATATATTTTTGTAAATATGTTAACGGTTAAAGAAAATATCAATAAAATCGCTTATAAAAATAATTCTGCTGGTTTCCCACGAATTTGACATTTTGTAGATGCTACCTTTTTCAATAGCTGAGCAGAATAATTCCACGTGAGATCCAAACAACATTTAAATCATTGTCCCTTAATGTGTGCATCTAATTAAAGCTTTGTTCCAACAGTGTGACAGAGTTTTTAACGGTTAGATCAAAAGCAATTGGTCAGTAACATCTAGAATTCACTTCTTTGTGCTATCACGTAAAATATATTTGGGCTACTTTATTTTGAACAGATTACACCCACACTCTAGTAAAAGTTTTTAAAGGCTATTTGGATCTCCTAACTGAATCAGCCAACCAGAATTTAACCTTCAATTTCTAATTTATGACAGTTTCACCATCATCAAAACGTTTATCAGATTTTGCTGATGATAAATTGTGGAAGTAATTTAGCTAATTCACTGTAATTCAGTGGAGATTAAGGTAGAATTCTGGTTGGCCTCAATATTGTTCGGGATTTTAAAATTATTGGACAGTTTTTAATCATACAATTTATAGGCACGGATTCAGTCATTGACAGTTTTTAAATGTCTTTATTGTGAAATTGACTTCAAATAACTCGCCTTATTTATGAGACACATTGCATTGGAATGTCTGATATTGAAAGCTTTCATTACTTAATGCATTTTATTGGCATTTTGGTAACCCCTGTATAAACTCATAATAATATATTATAATGTCCAATTATTCCTTGATATTATCTGAATAAGAAAAAAATCCATTGGCAAATTTCAATATCCGACATTGAAAAAGCAACGTGTTCTGTGAATTGATTGTATTCTTTTTACTGTCATTGAAGAAACTAGTTAGGAAGTTTCCAGATTACTAAAATACCAGTAAACCTATCGTCACGTAATAATAAAAAGTACTGAAACAACTATTTCGATATCTTTAAGTTTAACGAAGCTATTAACTTCTTTGTGTTTATACCACAAGCGACTGTGGTGATTGGTACACTATTATGACGTCACGCGGCACGAGGCGACAAGCGCCGTTGTCAGTATCTACTCATTACATTTTCTGTGCGAATTAAATTGTTTTGCTTTGCTGATTCTACAAACTTACCTCAAGTTGATATAATAATGATAAAAGATATTTTAGATTAATAACACTACATCAACTGTAGGTGTCCAATAAGCTTTGCTGTCTTTCTTGAGTTTAATGTATAGTTAATCAAAACATTTTGTTACATATTTTCTTGGACCAATAGATGTGCGACTGGAATTGTATAGAGAAGTGTGATTGCCTTTTTTTTTCGTACAAAACGTTAAATGTATCAAAATTGGAGTATTCGCGTCATCGTTTGAGAGGTCAGGACTGATTTGAATAAAATCTTGAAAAAATGTTCTTTTTTAAACATTTACGGGACTTGAACTATAATCAACATCAATACAGATTATCAGATATTCACCTATGATTTATTAATTTGCTTATGTTATTTAGTAAGAGAATACATGCCATCATGCGTGTTGTAATAATGTTATTAGTATAAATTTTACGTTCTATTGTCTAATAGCTAATATTTATTTATAAAATTATTCACGTTATTATTTTACTAAGTAGTGTGAAATAACTGTCGTTGTCAACTGAAGTAAGGGTAAAAATGAGAGAGTGCGAGATCGTTTTTCGGATCATGCCGCGTGATGTCACTGGCGCGGGAAAGTATCAAATTCGAACTTTAAAGCACCATAAGTAAGTTATTTTTAAAGATATTTCAATACTTTTTTTTGTTAGCTTTATAATTTTGAGGACTATGATGGAGAGATAGGTACATGAAAAAAATGGAAACTTCGGTGAATCCGTGCCGTATTCCTCAAAAAATTAATTGAGTTGGACGTGGTGTTGAGCGTAGTGTACTAAAGTATAGTAAAATCATTGCTAGTGATTCCGCATTTAATTTAAATTGCATAGATTTAACTTATTGTACTGAAGTTTTTATTTTAATTTTAAAAATATATCTTCCTAACGACATTTAGTTGCAATTTGTATATAATGATGAATAATATAGTGTAAAAAGATTTTTTTTAATCTTAATTTTAAACGGATTTTAAAAAGTGTAAAAAATGACATGTGCAGTTGAATGCTTGTTCCGGTTTTTATACAAAGCATATTTTCACAATGTTAATGTGATGTTTTAAAGGTGCTACTTCAAAACATTGTCATTATTTTGTCAAAATTCTTTGTATAGGACTATAAAATGATAATTAATATTATTAAGATTTACTCACATAAAAAAACTTAAGTTGTATATATTATTTTAGTAATTTTAGATTAGTTTTAATATTGATGCATATAGCTAGTTTATATTGTTGTTTATACTGTGAACACTAAAAATTATGAAATATGAGGGATAATACGAATTTTATAAAAAAAGTACCCGTATTTAAAAGCGAATCTTAATAAATGTGTATTTAAACGGTGTGAAATATAACTCCATAGTTGTGTATTAGGCTGAATATTTAATAAAATTTCATGAAAATACGTACGTTTATTGAATTCATGATTTATTTACAATGACACATCCATTTCAATCTTCTACACAACTTAAAACATGTTATTGCATGATATGGGAACTCAGTGTTAAAAAAGAATTATAAAACCACCAAAAAAATATCTGTTGATGTTATTTAATGTAGAATTTCTGCTGAAACTTTATACTGTATGAAATATTTAATAACTAGTATTACCTGCAAGAAATTTTTAAAATACTGCATTTCGTTTATTAAAGATCTACAGGGTATTTTACAAATTTTACCCTTTTGCGGAAGACATTTTGATGAATAATCTTTATTTTTATTACATCTCCTTAGTAAGTATACAGTGTGGTTCATTAAGTGTGCGACTAATGGAAGTCTTTGAACATATCGTAACCCAGGGGCTCATAGGGTTCGAAATAAATTTGAAAAAATATTCTCCAAGTTTCAAGTCACTATCTTAATATTAACCCGTGCTGGCTTGCAAAGTAAGTTTCTTATCTGAATAACATGGGGGTTACATTGCAAGTCGACACGGCTTAATATGAAGATAGAGACTTGAAACTTGAAGAATATTTTTTCAAATTTATTTCGAACCCTGAGCCCCTGGGAGCATAGAAATTCAAGGATTGTCAAAATGAGGACCACCCTAATGTGTACCGCCTTAAAACTCTTAAACATTAGACTCTGCCAGTGCCTACCCTTCAACTTTAATTAAAAAACAGGGTAGGTTAAAATAAATTTGGCTAAAGTATTCAATTTTGTCTTTTTCGAGATTAGTAATCCTAATGAAAATTCTTATTTGTTATATATTGTATAACACTTTTTTTAAGAATAAAATTCTCATGATTTGATTTTCCCGCTGTAAATTTGCAAAATGTATACCCTTTTCTTCTTCTTTTTAAGTTCATTTATTTTCATAATCTAGTTTATAAGGGCGTAGATTTGTCGGAGGCGTCGCCAGTAGTCCCCTCCACTGGCCAACGGCATGTGTATCGACCGTGTGGGTGTTGATGTGTAAAAAAAAAAGAAATGTATTTATTCTTTATTTAATTTATACCCAAGGAGTATTAACTATAATTTGGAATTATTTGTATATTGCTCTTGCTGTGCCAGAGCTAAATTCCAGTTCTCCAAACTGGTTTATGGATCTGTTGAAAGTTGAGAGACTTAAGTGGCTACCAAAACTGTCAAGATAGTACTATCATCAGCAAAGGTTGCTATGGTATTATGTTCTATCTGTGGTATGGGACCTAAGACAATTCCTTGTGGCTCTAATTTCTGTTAGTTCTGTATATGCTTCGTCTTGTTTAATTCTGAAGAATCTGCCGGAAATGTATGATTCTAATAGTTGAGTATAACTTTTTGGAAAAAGCATTTTGTTTCCGGAATTTTTCAAATGATGGCACTTTATTCCTGAATGATTTTTATATTTTTTGACCTACCCTGTATGCTGCTATGCTTATCGGACATGTATCAACTTTGGTCGGAATTTATATTTCGGTTGTGCAAATAGTAAAAAAAATCTCATTTGTTGCACATTTATTGGACCACACTGTATACTTAAAAATCGCCCTGTATTTCGAATGTAAAAAGCAAACAGAAAATAGACTATATTATGGTACCTGGAGTGGCGAAGATAGGTACTAGGTAAAAATATCAATTAAAAGATAGTAGAAATATAATACTTACTTGTTTGTTTTTTTTAATTAAATGACACTATATTAAGACCCGTTGGCATACTTTATTTGGGCCTGAAAAGTAAGAATAATCGATATTTATTATAACTAAAGTAACCTTTCATACACTTTACATCTGAAAGTATATTTCGTAGAACAGCACAAAATTACATTTATAACTTTTAAGATTATTCTTTTATCCAACTGTAAATTTTCAATTATTTATATTAAACGTGTAATTAAACTATTTTTTCTATAAAATAATACAATATCATGGACATTTTTGTGGTAGATTACAGAAAATATATACAAGGGTGTCTCAACTCTAATTATACAGGAAATATATCCCCCTGTGCATGATATAAAAAAGTTGTTAGACTAAATTAGTAGTTCTTGGTTTAAAAAGTTACTTTTATGGCCGGTTCTACAATGGGCGTTTATTCGGGGTTTACGCTGATCAATAAACAAATCACAAAATTGATTTTGTGAATATTTCGAAATCTGACAACAATGGGCATAGCACATTATACATTAGAGGATTTGATAAAGAAGCAATGTTTGACAACATTCAGGGTGTTATATTAATATTGCGAAAAAATTCAGAATTCTTAAAAATATGAAAAAAAGATCCTATAAGTTTTATTCTTGTTTTAGTTTTTTCTAAATAATTTTTAAAATAATGTCGATATTTAAACTAAAATTGGTATCTAGGGTTTTTTTAAAATGCGAAATTCGAATTTATTGTTAGTATGGCTCCCACTTGTAGAGGACGCCACCTACGTGTCATTTTACGCGTTTGAGGAGCCTTAACTTTTTTATACGTGCTTGTATCACACATTTGAGTAAAAAAATAGATTTCTCTATCATTTTTTCTCAAGAAAAACAAATGACATTTATTTTCATATCGCTATGTCCATATCAGCGCGTTTGATAAAATTGCATTTATTTCCTAAACAAAGCCAAAATTAAAAAAATTATCAAAAGGTACTTCGCATTAGCCATTAAACTGCCTACATAACAGTGTTATCAAAAGAGAAAACGGCAGTGGCGTACATATTTTTTGTTCCGCTTAAAAAAATCTAACACCCTGTATTTTTTAAGCATCATGCATTTTTCGTAATATTAATGAAACACGCTGTATATGGAGTGCCCTATTTTAAAAAGTGGACTTTGTATACTTCAATGTAATCCCACTAAAAGTAATTAAACCTTATTTTCTATATTGTATACAGGGGAGCAAATATTTCGTGTATGAATAAAGTTGGGTCACCCTATGTACTTTTTAATAAATTTATTAGCAACACAAATTGATAATGGATTTCGGAAATTTCGACTTTATAGGTAGGTAGGTATACCCAAAATATTTTAGAAATTTTTTGTATTTTTACCTGTCTTATAAAATTTAAAAGGTTGTCATATATAAATGAGCTTCTTTTGATATTATAAGCGTGTTAAATATTGAAAAGTTTATCATAATTTTGCTAAGATTTCGTTAAAAAATTACCTAATATAAAATTTTGGCTATAACATTGCCAAATTATTTCAGATATTATCTTTTAGGATTTGCTAGAACTTTGTATTATTGTATAAAATGATACCAGATAAATTTTACCAAAATATACTGGGTTTGAATAATAAATTACAATTCTATTAGTGGCCTAACATCCATACCTACGTTGGTTTTATCAAACGGATATTAGCTTATAGTGAATTTGATTGGGTATATCAAGATTATGTTTCCCTAGTTAGGAATGCTTTAAAGTGAAGATCATATACAATGTATAGGAAAATACTTTTAACCCAGTGTAGTTTGTCCTTAGAATGCGTCTTACTTATTTATCTGGTTAATGACAATACATTAGATATAACAAATGTATAATAAGAATTCAATTTAAAAATATACTTGTATAAGTTATACATCTAAAAGAACCTATTCTATGTTATTATTGTAATCAATATAACTTTTCTCGTAGTGTAACATAAAAATATTAGACCTAAATAACCAAATAATTTTATTTACATCAAAATCAATGTAGTGTCTTAATTGAGTATTATGTTTAAATAATATTTTCAAAAGCAATAAAACCCTAGATATTTATCTATTACGCGGGGTGTCTAAATTTTAATGTCACCATGTAAATCATCATAGAATTATTGGAAGATATCATTGGCCAAAAATGCATTTGCGTTAAAGAGCTTTTGTAATTTTGTACCGATTTTAATTATTTTTTGTCATAATGTAAAGAAAATCGATATGAAAAATTACAAAATTGTGACCTATTCTCTAAAACGTTGCCAGAACCAAAGTTTATTTGATAGGCATGGTGGTGTTTAAGATAATCTCTATTACCTGCGTTACTAAAATTTTATGACAGATCACCTGAATATTTCTTAAATTGCGAATCAATTAACTAATATTTGTTAAAAAGTCATTTTATTTACGAAGGTTACCAAATACTTTAAAATATTGTTAACACACATGTATACATTTAAATGTTACCGTATTTGTGCATTAATAAAAAGAATGTGTCACAGTTATCAGTGATTTTTGTTTTAACTATAATAATAATTTTTAACGGTTTTGGCGATGATCAATAAAAACGTACATATACTTTAAAATATACATGACTTGGTAAAGTTAAAATCGTCTAAGAAGAGGCCAAGGCGTCATCAGCGTGCAAGCGTAAAACGTGTTCCATCTAGGCTTGCCAACCGTCCTTTATTTCGAAATAAAGTCCTTTGTCTTTTAATAAGGTATCAAAGGACGGTAAATGCCTAGGAACCTTAAAAAAACTTCAACATTCAACAAAATAAAAACATGTTATCTTTATTTTTTTTTTATTTAGTATTTCTGTTTTTGTTCGTTTATATGTTGCTTGTTGGCAACCCGTTAGGTCGGTATGCATTTATTGCTCGATTTGAGACCATTTTTGAATGACTGGAAAATGCTTTTCACGTGTAGCTCAGTTCCTGTTGATTCCGCGACGAAGAGTGAAGAGAGTGAAATGGTTGGGAATAAGATTGTCTATAATGTTGTTCTTTTCAGAATTTTCGATGTTTTGATTATTTATCCAGTTATTGCTCAATTTGATCATTTTCGGAGGGGTGAAAATGCTTTCGACGTGTAGCTCGGTTCCTGTTGAGTTCGCGACGAAAAGTGAAGAGAGTAAAATGGTTGGCAATAAAATTCTGCATAATATTGCCCTTTTAAGAATTTTCAATTTTTTTATTATTTATCGAGTTATTGTTCGATTTGACTATTTTCGAAGTTGTTGAACATGCTTTTCACGTGTAGCTCGGTTCCTGTTGAGTTCGCCACAAAAAGTGAAGAGAGTAAAATGGTTGGGAATAAGATTTTCTGTAATATTGTACTTTTAAAATTTTCGATATTTTTATGATTTATCCAGTTAAGTATTGCTCGATTTGATCATTTTTGAAGAGGTGGAAATGTCTCGGTTCCTATTGAGTTCGCGACGAAAAGTGAAGAGAGTGAAATAGTTGGGAATAAGATTCTCTATAATATTGTTATTTTAAGAATTTTCGATATTTTGATTATTTATCCAGTTATTGCTCAATTTGATCATTTTCGAAGGGGTGAAAATGCTTTCGACGTGTAGCTCGGTTCCTGTTGAGTTCGCCAATAAAAGTGAAGAGAGTAAAATGGCTGGAAGTAAAATTCTGCATTTTCTAAATTGTTTGAAATTAGGAATATTTGTCAAGGAAACTGGCAAGTGGTTGAAAATCCTAATTGATGTAATCTGTGGCCCGTCATGCACTTGAGTCAAGCGCCCATCAGGGACATGGACATAAACTCTCTCTGAGTTCCGGGTGGTATAATTATTAATGTCGCCGAATCTTGGTAGGGTGTGCAGGTGTTTGTGAATATAGCAAGAACACTGGAAGATATACATGTTAATGATAGTGAGAATGCCCTCTGATCTAAAGATTGGGCGACAGGACTCTCTATATGGAAGTCGAAACATTGTTCTGATTACCCGTTTTTGGCTCAGTAGGACCCTCGATATGTAGCAAGTATTTAAAATGTTCCTGTCTAGTGCCGCGATGATTGATAATCCGTGGCGTTAGCAGATGAGGTGGCTTGTTCTTACTTGACGCGGATTGTATACGCCAATATTCAGCACCGCGTGTCAAATTAATCTAAATTGTAGTTAAACACGGAATTCGTATTTAAAACAGGTTGCCATGCAATATTTCCATGGATACAACTTTTCTTAAATATTTTAAATTCGAAAGTAATACCTCTATAGATTTCTACTAATATATTTTTCAAATACCTCATAACACCTTGGACTGTTTAATTAAAATACGTTAAATACGCTAATCTACCTTTAAAATTTCTACAGCAAACAAGAGAAACAATACCTTTTTATGTAAAATTCTGGTGGAATGTTTATTTCAATGTAAATTTAATGTAAATTTTTACGTAAAAACTATATCTTTGATGTCTTATGTTTAATGAGGTCATTTCTGGAATCTCGTGTTATTTTTGGGTTGTAAACATGATATCGCAAATCAGATAAAGAGGTATTTTCTGTTATGCTAAGAGGGAAATAATTATTTTGTTTTTAACGAGTTTATCACTTATTTGCCAAAATGATTGCTATTATAATATTTTGGACCACACTTACTTATTTTCGTATAAGCTATCGCTTGTGTGATAAACGATATCAATTAAATAACTTTTATAAGCAGGTCCTGTAACCATGAAGAAAATTATTTTGGAAAATTTGTTACCTTGAATATTTTTTACCTTACCCTACGTGTATAAATTAAATTAGCTTTAATGCCATGCCAAATTTCCAGTTAGGTGATGGGATCTAATTTAGGTTTGCCATCCCTAAAATATAGAAACAAGGAGAAGGCTAATTTAAAAAAAAATCATTTAAAAAAACTGTAGTGCATACGAAAAAGATTCAATTTTTTAAAAGTTGCTCAAGAGTAAACTACTCTTATTTTTTGTTTTAGATACAATTTTCATTTGTAAAAGTTCTTTAAAATTAAAAGTTATGTCCGAATACGAAGCTTATACTTTTATAAATAATTTAATTACTTTCTAGATATTGAACTACCCTAAAAGTAATTGAATTACTCTATATCTATATGAATTAGGTACTTTTTGGTAATTAAATTACTTTTCAAGTAATTCAATTACATTTTCGCAATTGAATTAGTATATGAGTAATTGCACGAATTACTCTTTTAATATCATTATAGAAAGAAACTTAACATTTATTCATTTTTTATAGAAAGAAATATTGAATTTTTTTATTTTTTTATGCTACACAGCAGTTAAACTTCGATTTCTAATTTTGATATACCCTTTTAAATTGTATAGAATAGTTCAACATGACAATGTAACGATTAAGTAAAATAGAAAAACAATAAAAAAAAACTAGGTAGATACTATACAAAGAAACACGAAATTTTTCATAACAAAAACAAATAATAGGTAAGTACCTACCTACAATTCAAAAATACAAAATGTTTGGCAGAGAGCTTGTCTTCTGGGGCTATTAGTGATCTCAGCGAAAGAAAACAGCCTTTCCACTGGAGCAGAGAAGGGTAGACATATGTGTTATATTTATAGAACAACTTTTTAATAAAGTGATCTAGGTATTTAAGAATTCATTTTTCATAGCTGGGCCATTAAGAATTTAATAAATATTTAATCAAACATTGTTTGGTTTTTCTTTAGAGTCTAAAGAGAAATTAGAGTATAATGGAATTAAAAAAAAATAGAATTCTAATTACTTTTTATGTACCTAATTGAATTATTTGGAAGTAATTCAATTACTTTTTGAGTAAGTAATTGAATTACCTTAAATTTTTAAAAACCAATAAGCAATTAAAATTATTTAATTCTAGTAATTGAACAATCAATTATAATTATCATTTCCAAAAAGTAATTTTATTACAGTAATTCAATTACTAAAAAGTATTTGAACACGAATTTTCAATTAATTTAATTCAATTACCGACATGCAGCTCTGGTTGTAGGTAGGTACCAGGACGACCATATATATATTTATTTACTGAACAGCTCAAAAATATTTTTAAAGCAAAAAATTAATTCACGACATTCAAAAACTTAATAATAATATAAATTTATTAATGTGTCACATTTTTTTAAATAATTTCTTGTCTTGTTGTTTATATCCACAGGATGATCAATTGGGGTTTAGGCAAGTTTGGCTGGGAATAATTCCCAAATCAGACTTGAATCTTGCTCTTTGAGTTACAAATTTTTAAATAATTATTTGTCTTGTTGTTTATATCCGCAGGATAATTAATTGGCTTGCTCTTTGAGTTACAAATTTTTTAAATAATTTTTTGTCACTTTTATCCTAGTTCCCAGCTACCCCAATATATGAAGTGACTGGAATTATGCTAAATTGCTATTGAAGTACATGCAAAATTATCCAAGGTATCTGGAAGCCATAAGAACATATGTGCAAGGAACCCACTAAGTTTCAAATTTTTATATCAAAAACTAAATAGACACTTATATAGGCATAGGTACCTAAATCATTAATTACTCGGAAGTAGTCTATAACCTTATCCTCAGTATCTCAGTAAACATAAATTTCCCCCATTTCTCAGTATAATCTGGTTTTGTGTTATAAGTATAACCAGTATCTGGTACAATTGGAAGAATGCAGAAACTTTTTGTGTGTCTAGACAAGATCATAATTTGTAGGATTAGTGCTACAGCGACGTGTTAAACGTAGGCACCCAAAGAATGTCAAAGTCAAAAGTCATGTCCATGTCGTTTAGTGTCACTTCTTAATCGCCATGTTTTCCTGCTCCAGTTTACATATTATTTCATATTTTAGGCATTCAAACGAAAATTTGTAGTTTATCTTGTGAAGGTAATTCCAAATTATATATAAAATAATTAAAACCAGACTGGCAAGACACGATTACTCCGTGACCCGTGAATAGGTAAAACTAAAACGTTTTTGCGCAACTCTAGCTTTCGAGCAGCGTTCGGTAGGTTCTAATCGCTGTAACATAAAATTGGGGCTTGTTTTGTCACTGTCTATGTGATAAAGCGCATTATCAGTGACCCCCTGAGAGATAAATGACCCCCCACTGGTACCGCTTTGTATAAAACGTTAATTATGTTGCTATTTTAACCAGTTCATTTATTGAATTGTGAGCAGTGCTTTCCTACACACATAGTTGTGATCACTTTACGTTTCACTAGTCTATCTTGTGTTGATCAAGTAAATATACTCAGTTCGCTAACAGTGTATAGTTTAAAGATTGTATTCCTATAGGACAAGCGAGTGGAAAATTTTTCTTTTCAATCTGGCTGTTAAGAGAGGAATGCTGAGAACGACTAAAGACTGCCTAGGCATCCGCGTTCGTCTAAACTCCCTGCATCAAACGTGGAAGTGGCTGCATCAAACCATTACCCTTCACGAGTACCTTATTGCCCTTACATCAGCTTCTAAAAACGCCTGTTCAATCCCACATCTGACACATTGAGCTGCTTATTAGGGCACAACACCTACATAACATTATTGAACTTTATTGTTTACTATCTGTGTTCACTAATATAGACTTATTACCTACATACTAATTTATCAAAATCAAAATGGCATTTATGCAACGTTCATGTAACAGGATTAATTCCATGCTCACCCGTCTCAATGTCCGATATTACTCTAAGACTGATGTAACAGCAGAAAAAAATATTAAGAAATCTGTATTCATATCTCAATCAAAAGATGTATATACTAATCTGGCTTTGGAAGAATGGCTATACAAAAACTTCAATTTTAAAAACCACTTTGTTCTCATGTTATGGCAGAATGACCCTTGTGTGGTTATTGGAAGAAACCAGAATCCATGGTCTGAGGCAAATTTCTCTGAACTAAATTCCCTAACAGACAATGGAACTAGCCTTGCTAGAAGAAGCAGCAGTGGGGGAGGCGTTTATCAAGATAATGGTAGCCTAAACCTTAGCTTTTTCTCACCCCGAGAAAAATACAATTCGAAGCTAAATACAGAGGTTGTATCTAGAAGCATTTTTAGGGAGTTTGGGCTTACGGTTGATGTCGGCTCTGAAGGAGATCTTTTGCTGAGAAACAATAAAGTATCCTTTTTTTTTTAACTTGTTACTAATAAGTATGACCTGTTCCTGAGGTTGGTTGAATACAGGATTACATAATCTTAAACATAAGATAAAAATGACAGAGTCGACAAATAGTGTAAACTATTTTTTACATTTAAGATTAAGTAGGCATCTCATTTAGTTGTCCTCTTGGCTTAGAAAACTCATATATATCTATAAAGTGAAGGAATTAAGTGTTTTCTTCAGCTTTCATGAGCTTAGGTCAGTTTACTATACTTATGGTATTTGACATTGGTTCTAAGTCCAAATATATTTTTATCTCAATTATCCATTATACCTAATTCACATCTGATAAGGTTATCCTATTGTTGTCTGCAAATTTTGAAGTACCTAAGCACATTTAGACAAAGATAGGGATAGGAAAAAACTAATCACCAATAAAATAAATTGATTATGTTACAATCCCGAGGTTTGAATATATACTTTATTACACTTTTTCTGATATGTGTCAGACAAGTTTTAGATCTAAAAAATCTATTTTTACAGACAAAATCCATATTTTTGTCTTATCTTTTACAGGTTATTAAATTGTCTCCTTAAAAGCTTTTGTCGTCAAATTGCGTTTTATATAACATAATTAAGTAGTTATATCAGATGGAAAATTTTATTGGAAGAATATCTTATCTAAACCATGCACTGCCTGAATGATTTTTTAAATTATTCTATTGTCGAAACATTATACTGAGTGATATTTTCCTTAATAATTTTTAACAGCATATTTCTAATAATGCAGCTAAATTTGGCAGAAACAATTCCTATCACAGCATTTCTCTTATGGTCAAATCCAATAAAGTAAATCGCAACCTTGCCCTTCAAAAACATGATGTAAGTACTATTTTAGTTAATTTTTAATAGTTCTAATAGGCTTTAAATTTTAACAACAAAAGGTGATCAAGAAATAATTTGGTATTGTTTGAAAGAAATCATGTAAAACAGTGGGTATGGATTTATCTTTCAGGTTGAGATCAAATCAAAAGCATTAACAATGCCAACGGATTTAAAAATGATGAATCTATGTGAAGAAAATCCCAATGTAACAACATCATCTTTGATGAAGGCAGTGGGTTGGGAATTTTTAAGGACAAAGGCACTAAGTATGAAAGATGGGGGCATGGAGCTAGCCAGTGAACAAAAGGGCTTCCAAATGGTTAATCCTACAGATAGCTGGTTCCCAGGTATTTATATTTCTATCCTAGTAGTGACACAAAAATATTTAACACAGACAAAGTATAAAAAAAATAGATTACAGCCCAGGGGAATCATTGGCCAAAATATTAGAAATCCCTTTTGCTCTTCATGTTATTAAAATATACTTATTTCTTTAGTTAAAATTGCCTTTTGTTACAGTTAAGTACAAAATGCTGGCACAAATTCCTTCTGTTCAAAAGTTTATACTTTTCGAATTATTTTGCATTAAATTTAGTAAGGGTTTTTTTTTGGTTATTAGATAATCAAATTTTAACCTTTTATTACTGTTGCCTTTCTTTACACTTTATGTAGATTTATTAGGACTGGTCCAACCTAATTTTTGTTAATGAATTCTGGGAGAAAAACCTTTCATATGTCTAAGTTTAAGAGACACAACTTTGTTGCTGAACAAAGTTTTATACATGGTCAAGGGGGAAATCACCTGCCAGTATTTGTACACCAAAATTCCCTTTTTCTAACAAATTCCCGTAATTCCCCATGAAGTCCCCTTAAATGCCTCCAATTTCCCATAAATTCCTATAAATAGCACAACGTTTTATTAACCAAAAATAAACTCGCCATACAGAAATTGACATATAAATTGTATACAGTTATGGTTTTAACTGAAAATGTTACAAGACATACAGAAATTTAAAAAGAGAAAACATACTTGGGTAGTATACCTACAATAAAATTATTTTCTTTGTTCGAAAAAGAATAAGGTGTACTTACAGGACAGGAAACAAAAGTATAGAAGTGGTAAGTTTGGATTTTAAACCCCTTGCAGAAACGAATTATTTTTTTTTTATTATTTTGAAATGTCAAAACATTTTACTACGCGGATTTACGAGAGGCACGCGTATTCTGAAAGTCTCAAAGCCAGCAAGGAATAAGTCACTCTCTTAATATTTTAACAATCCTTAAAAATCTTCATTTTTATTATGTTTATAAAAGAAAATTGCCTGGATTGTCCCCACCCAGCTCCAAATGTATACCAGTTACCCACTATACCTATTAATATTAAAATAAATACGGCTATTTCTACAAAAGTTACTTTGTTCACTAAAAGATAACTTTTTTTAAAACACATCACAATTTCAAGTCCATAGTCCAAGACTATCTAATATTATCGCAACAACTGAAATAAAACTCTAATTTTCTGACATCTTGACGTATCGTAAATTTCAGATTTGCCAAATATACAAAAACATGTTTGAATCATGGGCACTATGCGAAATGGTTAATGTTTTAATACCTAGTGTGAGTTTTTGGCAGTTTTCCTGGCGTAAAAACAGATATATCTGTAAAATTTGAGGAAACCTTTTTTTTTTGGGTAATGGTTGTTAAAAAAGACGGGGGGAATCGAATAAACTCAATATGGATGTAAAAAAATTTCCTATAAAATATTTTAATTAAAAAAAATTAAAGAGAAATTTCAATTTTTTACACACTTTGTATAAAAATTTGCAAAATCCAAAATATACATTTCGCGTTTATTGAGTAGAGGTTTCGGTATTCGAAATTTCTTTAACCTAAAAAAATAATGAAAACCGTTTCAAAAAATAGTTATTTTTAGTTTCTCTCGAAAATTACATATTAAAATTTTCTAGGTATAGGGAGATGTATTGAAAAAATAGAGTATTTGAGATGGTCTATCTGGCCATCTAAACCGCATTTCGATAAGAAGTTTCTTATCTGTTAGTACCAATTCAAGAAAAAGACTCTCTCTTATTGCGCATTTTTTAGCCATCTATAGACATCCCTGGTATATCTAGAAAAGGGTTACCTAGCTGCAGCCCATTGGTCAACCTAAACAAACATTGTTTAACTACTTCCTTTCGAAATCAAATACCTCATACATTCCTTAAATTTCCCCCGGGTGTACACCAACATTCCTAGGTGATATCTCCCTCGGACATGGTGTACCAAAAAAAAGTTTAAAAAAATAATTTGATATTCTGGAAACTATTAACTTTTGGACTAAGGTAAGTGGGGGTAGATCGTCAAATTTTTGCCTTAGGAATTTGTGCTAGCTTTGGTACACACCGTGTATA
Organism: Polydrusus tereticollis; assembly: GCA_963920685.1. Classification (NCBI taxonomy): domain Eukaryota; kingdom Metazoa; phylum Arthropoda; class Insecta; order Coleoptera; family Curculionidae; genus Polydrusus; species Polydrusus tereticollis. The sequence continues at coordinate 12,927,680 of OY987335.1, read as the reverse complement.
TTAGGTCGGAAAAGTGTGACTGTAATTACGTTTTATTATACCTACTTACACTAAAAAATGGGAACTGTTAGACTTTAAATGCGTCAAGGAATAAATACAGCTCATACAATTAATATAAAACCCATTTATCTAATTATTATTATTATTATTATTATTTATGTTTAATATTCCAAAAGTAATGATAAATGCCCTCTTATCAACTTAAAAAAGAAACGAAATGAAAATTTTTCCAAAAGTAGATACTTTACGTGTTATTTTATTTAAAATCTCAAAGTCCATTCGACTATCACTTCTTAAAATGTATTTGCTGATTTTTTCGCGTATATTTGTCTAAATATGTGTTTCTTAATCATTTAAGTAAATAATTATTCTACCATATAGTAAATTCAAGGAAGGTTGGGGGTCACCTAGTTATCTCGGGACATTTGCTGACTGCATGATCACTTATTATGTTTTTGTTTAAAATATAGTATCACAGAATATTTTTTGTTAAATTAAAAATATTTTTTTATAAACACATAATAAGTAAAATTGTATTCTGACAGGCGATCACGTGATGAGACACAATTAAACATAATGTCGATTTTCATTTTAATGTGACGTAATAAAGTTGTATTGGGTGGTTGGCTGATCATATCATTAGGTACTCATACTTTAAACTATTTCGCATTCTGCACAGTGGCGGCTCGTGACATTTATTTGAGGGTGTGCGCCGCAAGCAAAAATGCTTTTGGAGGTACCACGCCCCTTTTTACCTTTGTATCGATTTTCTTTGTGCTTTTTATCCCAGAAGAATATTAAAAAAAAAACGCGGTTTTTAAATGGGATTTTTATTTCAATTGAAATCGATTGTCGAAAAGTTATTTAGAATGTTCTCAACAGAATTTTGGTCCATAACTATAACACTTCGTGTGAGACAATCCGAACTACTAGCCATTATTAAATTACAACAACAAAAAACACCCACAACACCGTCAATAAACTTCAAATTTCTCTAATCGCGTAAAAAAACTCTGAAACAATCATATTAAATTATTGAAGTGTGTATTCAGATAGCACACGGCGACGCCCTTTAATCGGGCGATTAACCGAATATTCCCGATCAATCCACACAGGGAAAATCCATTTAACGAGAGCGCCGAACGAATACACACGGCAGACCATTTCAATCAGTGGATGTAAGTGCACGCTGCAGTCGCGCTTGAAGTCTTTCGCATTCGCCATTCTTATATACAAGTTTTCTTGATATTTTTTTTATATAAATTTTATTTTTGCTTGGTGCTTGGCTTCCTTAGGCAGTGCGCGCGCACGGGCGCACTTATTGACGAGCCACCCCTGATTCTGCATTCCCTTGCTATTAAAAAAAAATCAATAAAGCATAAGGTAGAATGTAAAGTTTTTAACAGTTAAGTGTCTCCATCATGCTTTAACATTATTAGTATGTTTAATTTCATTATCTCTAGGATTATAGGAGATATTAAATCGATCAATTCTATTGTTTTCATGTTTAATTTGCAAAAACGTATTCGTTTCATAAACTCGCTTGTACTTTTGATTTTAATTTCGTATAATTTTGTTTTGATTTATTAAAGCAAGTAGAAGTAGAAATCGTACATTATTTATAAATATCTATTCGATAATGAAACTTATAAAAACATGTGGAACTATGAAACGGTATCCCAGAGATAATGAAGTCAACCAAAAAAGTAAATGTAAAGGAAGGATGGCGGTACTGGCGGTAAAAAAATACAATATCTTTCTTACAACCCCCGTATGAAATGAAAATGATTTTTATCAAAAATAACAAGAAACCAAAAGAATAATTGAAATCGAAATAATAGTACCAAATGTGTAGCAAGTTTATGTTGGGTTAATTTTGCCAGGAAGTTTATTTTTGCACATATTTTAGAAATATGTAATTTAAAAAAATGAATTTTTTAAGCGACTTTCTCTTTTTAAAGGTGAACAGGTTAGCACTTAAAATTAATTTTTGTTTAGGTTTAAACGAGATACGCAATAACTATAGCAGTTGGGACTGGTGCTATGGCAAAACTCCAAAGTTCAACATCACCAAGACCTTTGTGGTTCCTGGATCCCTTATTCATAGTAACACTGGTTCGTCAGCAAACCTTAAAATAACAATGGCTGTTGAAAAGGGCAGAATTTCGGACATAACCATCTTCGTCCCCTATGGCTTTAATTCTCTAGGTTTTACTGGAGAAGCTAAAGTCATCCATGGACTAAAAGGGAAGAAATTTTCAGTCGAAGCGTTTGAAGACTTAGAACATTCTTTGGGCAGTATGTTGGATGAGAAGGACAAATTTGTCACTAAGTGTCTTAAACAAGTTATGGCTTGCTAAAAAAATTGCTTAAGTTCACAAATAGTTTTTTGGGGCCATCAAAACCTCATTTTAATGTTTCTTGGACTGTTTTCATAGTTTTATCACATTACTTGAATTTCGTGATTTAACAGTTTTTAGGCTTAAAGTGTGTTGTCAAATATATGCTTTTAAGATGGTATATTATCATGATATCAAAAGCATTTTTAATTTCTTAAGGTTAAAACATCAATTATTCATTTACACGTGTACATGCGTATACATTATGCATTCTCATACTTTTTTGTCTGGTATTTAAATTTCTCAACTCATGGCGTTCTATAGTGTAAAATTCTAAACGCGTGTAAATAAATAACAAGGATATAATTTCCTTACCATGCTAAATGCCCCTTTTAATATTTTGGCGATAGGTCTATAAATTTGTTTTTTATTATACCGTTGTTTTTATTAACTTTTAGTTTAAGTTCTCACCGCACGTTTAGTACGGTTTTCAAGAATTAATCATATCACTATTTTATAGTTGTATTTTTTGTGCATTAGATTTAAGTTTCTTTACTTACATTGCTTTTGTCGTAAATTAATAATACTATTTTCAATATTGTTTTGAAGCTGTTGTGCCTTATACTAGTTAGTTTAGTTAATTTTAGTTATTGATATTCTATATTTTTTGACTGTTAGCATTTAAGTATATTGTTATATTTTCTGTTTCTTTCATGTGTTTTATTTAAAATATATTTTTGCAAGACATTTGCTTTTCTGTTGATTTTCCTGTCAGAATATAACAATAATACAGTAATACTGTATCTACACGTTTTACATACAACGCCGCCGCGGCCGTTCACTAGAGGACCCCCTAAATTTCCTTCTAAAAGGGAAACTGATTATAGTGAGGGAGGTGGTGGCAATATGATTAGTTCACCTGTGACGGCAACATGAAATGAAGTGTTTGATAAAATGAACCGATCAAGGTAGGTTTTGAGTTTGTTCTTTTTTTTATAAATGTAGTTTGTTTCTGCAATTGTTATAGAATGCTCATTTATCAATGTTATACAGTAAAATCACTCGATAGCGACCACCCTCGGGGAATCAAATGTTGGTCGGTTAATAGAGAGAAATTAAAACAACTGGTCTGCATTTTACAGTGTTTGTTTGTTATTAAGTAACTACATACAGTGTGTGTATAAACTCTGGAAACGGCTTAATAACATCACAATTTATAGGCCGATTTAAACCAAATTTGGCACAGTTGTGTAAGAGGGTCCCACGCCCCGAATGACGATATTGGCGTTGTTGCCAGCTTTTTAGTTTGTCTGGAATTCGAACGAACTTTATGTAACACCCTGTATATTTTTTCATTTATAGTTTTTACTTTAAATTTGTTACACTTTTGGTATAACATACTTTATTCCTAGTATCAGTAGTTTTCAAAATAACGACGTGTTTTGAAAATATCAACAAATTGTGTTTTATTTTTTAATAAATAAAACACCAGTTCAATTTTGATGTAAAGTCATAATAGCTGTCATTTTTACATGCAATAATGTCTTTAACTGAAAGGGTTAAAAATCTATTTAATGACGCATTTCCAAACCGAAATCCAATGTCAAAAGCAACTGAGCAACTGTTCTAAAAACTGTCCGACGGTTCGAAGAAACTGGAAGTTGTAGAGATAGGCGACGATCAGGACGACCAGCAGTAGTAAATGAAGAGAAAAGTTTAGAAATTTTACATTTTTCCTCATTAAAAAAATTTCTCAAGTAAGTGACGTGTGCTTCAAATCCGTCCATAATGTTTTAATAAAAAATAAATGTCACTCTTTCAAAATACATGTAGTTGATGATTATGAGGGAAGAATTGAATTTTGTGATATTATGATGTCAAGGCTTGACCAAAATAACCAGTTTTTCAAATTTATAGTTTTTTCGGACGAAGCAACATTTATGTTAAATGATAGAGTAAATAGATACAACGACTGTAGGTTTTGGGCTTGGGCAAATGAAAATCCCCACTGGATGAGAGAAGGTCGTACACAACGCCCTGGAAAATTGAATGTGTGGGCTGGGCTTCTGGGTAACCACAGGGAAAACGCAGTTTGAACATTTAATATAAAAAATATATTTTTTCTAAATTGTACTCGTTATTTCGAAAACTACTGATATTAGGAACAAAGTATGTTATACCAAAAGTGTAACAAATTTAAAGTAAAAACTATAAATGAAAAAATATACAGGGTGTAACATTTAAACATAAAAGTACTGTATGTTTGCTCTGAAATTCTTATTTTTTAAAATAATCAGAAATTAATGTTTGCTTCATATTTTTTGCTTTATTTTTGTAAAATTCAGATTCACATTTTATTAGCATTTGAGAAATACTTATTTGTAGACTTGTCAAAATTGTTAACATTATTAAAAAGGTTTGCTAAGCCACTCAAACTTGTGCAGGCCTCAGATAAGTTTGATATTTTCGACACTGGAACAAGTTCAGGTTCTTCTTCCTCTGTCTCAGAGTTGGGATGAGTTTCATCCGTTTCTTGTATCTCTTCAATACCCTCGATGATATAGTCAATTCTGCACTTTCTATTGACTAATCGTTATCAATAGAGGCAAATTGTTTCAAGTTTACAAATGTGTCCTTAATGTTAGGAAACAGTTGTGCGAGCGGAATATTATCTTCTTCTTTGAAGTCCTCAATATTATCTGTATTAGATACACATAAATCCGGCTTTTATAAAGCATTTTTTTTGTCACTGGCAATTCAATTTTTACAATTTTACACACAGACGAAGGTACACAATTCAGAAATTATTTAAAAGTGTACTAAAGTATTCTATTATTTAAAAAAATCTTTAGTGTCTGAACTGTAAAAAAAGTGACGCGCACCTAAAATTTTGTGAAAGTTTGATGACTCGTAACTTCTGAACTGGTTAATCGATTTGAATGATTTTTTTTTATTTTATAGAGTTAATCTTTAGGATTAATATACATGTTGAATTTTGTTTCTTTCTTATGATTTTGTGGTGTTTGTGTATAATCTAAAACAGATATGATTGTTTTTTTTTAGGACACCCTGTGGATTGTTTCAGCATTCAATTTTGTTTTAAGCTAACATTAGCTTATTGAATGAAATATTGTTTATCTTTTGTTTTTTGATTCATGTACCTATCGTATGTAGGTCAGAAAATACCATAGTTTTATTAAAGAAATGTACTAAAGTACAATTTTATTCTTATGCACGACAATGCGAGACCGCATATCGCCCGAATTGTCAATGCATATCTTAATGAGGTCGGTATGGCCACCAACAAGTCCAGATATGAACCCGATCGAACACGTGTGTGGGATGAATTGGGGCGGCGAGTTAGATCTCGCCAGAGGGTTCCGCAAACATTAGATGCCTTAGGAGAAGCCCTAGTGGAGAAGTGGAATAATATTCCTCAGGTGACCATTTCCAAACTCATCCAAAGCATGCCAAGGCAAATAGAGGATTTAATTAGGGCAAGAGGTGGTAACACTCGGTACTAAATTGCAGTTTGCGCACATTTTGTTTTATACTGTCCTGTTTCTGTTGTTCTTAATAAAGCTTTTAAATGGTGACAGTGTTTTTCCTTTATGCAGGGTGAAAAGTACTTTTCTTTAATAAAACTATGGAATTTTCTGACCTACATAAGATAGATAGGTACATGAATCAAAAAACAAAAGATCTTAAACAATATTTCATTCAATAAGCTAATGTTAGCTTAAAACAAAATTGAATGCTGAAAAATGTTCTAAACTTTCTGAAAAAAACAAATCATATCTGTTTTAGGTTATAAACACCACAAAATCATAAGAAAGAAACAAAATTCAACATGCATATTAATCCTAAGGATAATTAAAAAAAAAAAAATGTTTATTGCCCTACCAAGGCCATTAGGATAAATTAGGTTTTACCATAATGGTGGGTCAATTAAGCCCAACACGACAGTTTAAGGCATATCAGTCTATTGATTTTTGCCATTCTCTAATATTTCAAAATTCATAAAGGTCAAATTTAAGCTACATTGATACTAACAAACATGATAATTCAATATTTATATTATCTATTTATAGATTTTTGCTTCTCTGTCTAATTATCCTAAGAATAATGAGGATGCCGCAACATTTTTATTGCCCGATTTTCACAGTCTCCTACTAAGCCCCGTTCATTTCTAAAAGTTGTATACAGGTTGTAATAACGAAACGGATTAGATAGCCTTGTAAATAATGATAAAATCCTGATCATGTGTCAAGTTCAATTTTTTTTTCTGCTAATTTATAACATTTTTGAATTCTGAAATAGGTAAATCCTGGACATTTTTCATGAGCCATAATAATTTGCGGTTTATAGGTTTGAATCTTTCGGATATTACGAGGAATTTGTATGGACCTACATATAATTATGGTAGAGGAAATTGAAGTCTTACTTATATTCACAATTGAATTCAGTTTCCTGACCTGACACCAGTGGCGCAACCAAGGGGGGGGGGCTACCGGGCAGCAGCCCCCCCCCCCCCCCGAGCGAGCTTAGCTCGGGTCGTCTAACTACCTGTTTACAAGAAAAATAACTCATCACTACCTAAGATAAGTAAAATTACACAAAAATTGAAACGAGTCTGGATGTTTTTGTGATATTCTGTTGGGTTTTTTATTTTTCTTACTTAAAAACCAAACATCATCATTGAAAATAGGGCGTGGCACCCAAAATGTTTTCGCCTGCGGCGCTATTTTCTTTCCAGCCCCTCCCGAACTTATTTTCTGGTTGCGCCACTGCCTGACACGTAGGAATATAAGGCAATACTAAATTATACACGGCATTAAAATAAAATTAGGGAGATGAAGTGAATTGACAGATGATGGGTTATTTTTTTTTTTATAAACAAAATACTAAAGAAAAAACTCAGATAAAAAACACTAAAACTACTCTACCGAGGACGTCCCCTTCCATCAAACGCGAAATACAGTTCAATCAGATATACAGGTCACATACAAGTCAAAAAATCTCCAAAAAACCATAAACCTATCCCCATATAAGTCAATAAAAATAACCTAGGTAAATACATAGCTAATTTTTAAAAATTGAAAATAAAGACAAATTAACACATAGCGAGGTCTACCAAATACAATGTGATAACTGTGATGCAATCTATATAGGTCAAACAGGTAGAAACTTTAAGACTAGGCTTAAAGAACATAAAACATCCATTTTAAAAAAACAGGAATAGCGGACCACTGTATAATAAATAACCACTGAATATCCAACAAAATAAAATCGATATATACTCAGTACAAGGATAAAAAACTCGACCTATTAGAAACATTAGCAATCGAAAAAGCCTTAAAAAATCGATGTAAGGTTGTTAATAATCAAATTGAAATACCTTCAGGTGCCAATCTAATACTTAATAGCCTAATAACTTAGGATAAATATGCAATAAACACTGTCAATAATTACGAACGAAAAAACCCATAACTATTATACACTATCATTTTCTTGATGTAAATGCCTCTATAATCACACCCCCGTAATTTAGTTGTACCTTTGGCAAATACCTGTAAATTAAGGACCAAAATAACCCATCATCTGTCAATTCACTTCATATCCCTAATTTTATTTTAATGACATATATAATTTAGTATTGTCTTATATTCCTTTGATAATGATCCGCAAGGGTTGAAACACGTGACAGGAAACTGAATTAAATTGTGAAATATAACAAGTAAGACTTTAATTTCCTCTACCATGAAATATGAATCTGTTAGTAGGTATGCCTAGTTTTGACGAAATAATGTTATTAGTCAAAAATTAGAAAAGTTTCACATATACTTGCAAGGCATTTGCATAGGCGTAAACTCTAGGTATAGATGCCCTTTACTTAACCTGTAGTTATGAATCTGTTAATAAACCTATCTAGTTTTGATGAAATTAAAAAAAAAATGATAGCACCCAAAAGTTGAAGGGCTTTTAAATAGGCTTGCAAGGACAGGCCATAGGCGCAAGCTTTAGGTACAGATGCCCTTTACCTAACCTGTAAATACGAATCTGTTAGTATGCCTAGTTTTGACTAAATTCAAAAAAAGTGTTGATTGCAGCCAAAAATTAAAAAAATTTCAAACAGACTTGCAAGGACAGGCCATAGGCGCAAACTCTAGGTACAAGTGCCTCTTATCCATCATTTATTACCTACATTTATTATTATTAAATAAGTATTTTAAAACATTGCTGATGTATTTTTAAGAAGCGAAACTCCCGAACGGCATTCAGACGACATCAAATATTAGATTTTAGGGGTACGAGAATCAAAAATATGCAATTTAAATTCTAGTTCCGTATTGGGAAAAATCCAGTTGATGATGTGGCCCGAAAGCAAAACTTCGGAATTGAAAATTAATTATGTCAACTTGTAGACGACAAAAGTGGCAATGAAACTGTGACATTTGTTTCAAATTATTTCAAGAAAAGTAATCAGGAAAAAATAAAATTTTGAAATTTGCTAATTTCCGTTATTTTTCCGAGATCTCCGAAGGTAGGCGGAACTTTCAAATTTTTTCTGCGGCGTTTTTTAGAGCACCATATTTCAGAACTTTGCCCCCATTTAACCGACCTTGTATCCCTTATAGTTTCAGAGATCCCTGTACTTATCCTCGAATTTGTAACACCCTGGATCAAAGACAAACTTCTTGAATGTCATAACGGCTCAAAATCATTTTGGTCGGTAGCTAAGGCCGTCAGTTAGAACTTTACCAAGTCAACCATTCTACCTCTAACACGTTCTAATGGCACCATTGCGACCAAAGCACAAGTTCAACGGCTAATTTTCAGGGAAAAACTCCACCGAACATTACCCCTGTAGAATCAAGAATGCCCGATTCCCTTTGCGTCACCAATTCATTTAGTGGCCGTTAATTTCTCGCAGAAGCTTGGAATACTTTTCCGAAATAAGAACCTCTATACGCCCCAACAACTTTTGATGCTCTATAAAGCCCAGAATTTGGCCATCTCTGGAATACCGCTCGCAAGGGCGGTTTTAGCTTTTCAACATGGGGGGGGGGGGGGGGGGGGTATTCTCAAATCCCAATTAAAAAAAAAAAATGGTATCAATTACCTATGCATTTAGATAGGTACAGGGACATTTTTTTAAGTGTCTCACCCGATTGGCGATTTTCCTGCTGACTATCATAAAAAACAAATAACATATTTCTGAATGATTTTCGATAAGGAAGCCGAATTTAATGTCAAAAAATACATAGATTTACAAATTTGACAGATGAGACGCCATTTTGAATTTTCTTAAATGGCAACCCCCATAAATTGGGAACGCCCGTATTTCCGAAACGGCTGAAAATAAGTGTCAATAACTATATACTTTTAGAATCGGATCGCCAAATGCAATTCAATCGTGTGGTTATTTATAGGGGTTGCCATTTAAGAAAATTCAAAATGGCGTCTTATCTGTCACTTTTTGACATCTGTCGAATTTGACTATAGCGTAGATCGCTTGCTCACGCGAAATTATGTCACTGTGAAAAAAATTAAGGTGTTCAGCTTAGAAGGTCTATTTATTAAAGGGGTGAGACACTTAAAAGACAAAATCGATGGAGGGAAATTAGGAACCCCCGTATTTCCGAAACGGCTGAAAATAAGTATCAACAACTATATAGTTTTAGAATCGGATCGCCAAATTCAATTCAATCGTGTGGTTATTTATGGGGGTTGCCATTTAAGAAAATTCAAAATGGCGTCGTATCTGTCACTTTTTGACATCTGTCGGATTTGACTATAGCGTAGATCGCTTGCTCACGCGAAATTATGTCACTGTGAAAAAAATTAAGGTGTTCAGCTTAGAAAGTCTATTCATTAAAGGGGTGAGACACTTAAAAGACAAAATCGATGGAGGCAAATTGGGAACGCCCGTATTTCCGAAACGGCTGAAAATAAGTGTCAACAACTATATAGTTTTAGAATCGGATCGCCAAATGCAATTCAATCGTGTGGTTATTTATAAGAGTTGCCATTTAAAAAAATTCAAAATGGCGTCGTATCTGTCACTTTTTGACATCTGTCGGATTTGACTATAGCGTAGATCGCTTGCTCACGCGAAAGTATGTCACTGTGAAAAAAATTAAGGTGTTCAGCTTAGAAAGTCTATTTATTAAAGGGGTGAGACACTTAAAAGACAAAATCGATGGAGGCAAATTGGGAACGCCCGTATTTCCGAAACGGCTGAAAATAAGTGTCAACAACTATATAGTTTTAGAATTGGATCGCCAAATGCAATCCAATCGTGTGGTTATTTATGGGGGTTGCCATTTAAGAAAATTCAAAATGGCTTCTCATCTGTCAAATTTGTAAATCTATGTATCTATTAAATTCGGCTTCCTTATCGAAAGTCATTCAGAAATATGTAATTTGTTTTTTATGATAGTCAGCAGGAAAATCGCCAATCGGGTGAGACACTTAAAAAAATGTCCCTGTACATATTTTTTTAAACAAGCATGCAGTAATAAATAGAAAAGCTCTTATTAACCTGAACTAACCAAAAAATAAGTTGGAGGGGGGGGGGGGCGAGGAAAAAAATAGCGCCGCAGACGAAAAATTTTTAGATGTCACGCCCTTTTTTCAATGATTATGCTTAAAATTCTAAATTCATGGGGGGGGGGGGGGTAATCACCCTATTCCCCCCCCCCCCCCCGTAAAACCGCCCTTGACCGCTCGCATTTTAGGGCTCTGCTACTAAACATATCCTGAGATTGCCAGATTCATTCAAAGATTCGCTTGATCGATGACCATGATCTGACAAACAACCTGGAAAGCCTTGAACATCGAAGGCAGGTTGGCGACTTGACTCGAGTCTATTTTACAAATATTTCCATGGCAAATGCTCAAATGAGGTTGCCGCTTGATTCCACCCAGAGTGGTACATGGTAGAAATACACGACGAGTCACTTCAGCCCGCCCGTACGTGGTTCAGCTTAGTGTCCCTCGACGTTGTTTAAAAATTCTTGCACCTGGAGAACGTCATCACTCTGGAACGACCTCCCTAATGCCGTGTTTCCCAACGAGTATAATCTCCAAAAATTCCAGACAAAAAAAAATAGCCTCTATATCAAAATGTGTCGTTGATTTTTTGATTTCCAGACTAATTTATTCTGTTTTTGTAGCTTGGTAAATATTTTCGTATTGTCGATATTGCTCAAGTATATTATTTTGTTAATATAAAATCGGCTGTATATAATTTTTATATCGGTTTGATGGCGAGCTTGCATAATTTTTGACCTATACACCTTTATTGTTCAAAACAGCAGTAACCACCGATAACATAACGTACATGAGATATTTGCTAAAATGATAAACCAAGGAATGAGACTGATTGGCTCCAAATGTATTAAGATTATCAGAGTTATCGACCGAAGGTAGAAAAAATCAGGAGACTCACAATAGACATTTATTACCAAACCTAGGTAGGTTCGGCATGTGGTGGGTTTAAAATATACTCCTCCTTGCTCCCATCAGAATGGCTTCTGAGAATAAAAAAAAAGAAAATTTATGTAATAGACAAAAAGGTTTGATTTTTCTTCCTTCAGTTATTTTTGTAACATTATAATCTAATATCTTGTTTAATATTTAAATCTTATCTTTCACTGTGTCACTATAGCTAGACAGAAGTCACAGACTCGTTTGCAGTAAAATTTCGAAAATAATTTTAAGTTACGAAAAATCATGCAACGGGGAAATGTTTTTTAATAGTGGATTTTTCCAACAGCTGTTAAGAGTAGACAATTGCAAAATTATAAGAATAAGATGTTATAACGTTGTCAATGTGTGTTTGTTCACGCAGCCTGATAACCTTTTGATAACTTATATGCTTTTACGCCTTATATATCAAGAAAATCAGATTCGGACTAGAGCGTTCAGAAATGCTGAAATTCTTTCGCAAGCCCACCAGTTATCGTAAAGGCTTTTAGTAGATATCTTATCTGTTAATCTATCTAGTTAAATGAAGATATTTTTGAAATGTGTGATCTCTAATGCTAGAATTATAAAACCCAAATCTACAGAACAGAATGTCTGATATTCTTAGGCAGAGTAGGAAAAACATGTCTTTGTTTTTGTTTAAAGCAGTTTTAAAGAAACAGTACAACTTGATTTACAAATGACCAAAAAACATGATTTAAATCGAAATGGTCAAAATACAACAACCCTGTGCTTAGACACTAGAAAAGGGTATACAATATATTCCTGAGAATATTTGAACATTCCTTAATTTATATTTTAGCTATACAAATCCAAATAGGTACCTACTGTTTTCTAACAATAGAACGTAGCAACAAAGGTTTATTGGAGGAGATCGACGTTCTAAATGTATTCCAACTAACCTGAACTAACCTACCTTGCCACTTGACAACTACCAAATTATATTAAAATTTTTTTTTCAATATAAGTTAATTATTTTTTAGGCCTTCTTTTAGATTTTTACGTAACCTCTGCATTTTCGGATTATTTCTGCCATATAAGCCAAACAAATTTGGTTCTTATCAGTGGCGGCTCGTCGGGGTAGGCAAGGTAGACTCCGCCTACCCTTAATTTATCCCCAGGCATCCCACCTGTAATATTTCCCAGTAACAGTAACCCACATGAATACTATTATTGTTATATGATTCTATTCACTTTTCCTGAATTCCTAACGGTTCTTGAAATATCGGGGTTTGAAGTTGAACTAAATTACTAGAGGACTTAGGAAAACATGTGGCTTATTTTAATAAAAGCGTAATGACATTGCAATTATTGAAATTGCTCAATGTGACCACAGCCTCTTGCAGTTGTAGTTCTGAATAACAATATATTCACCTCTAAAACGCTGCATGAATATTCTGAATAAGTTCAATGGGAATTAAATAGGTAAGTGTCTTCACATGTGCCCACATGAAAAAGTCTTGCGGGTTGAGATCTGGAGATTGCGGTGGCCAAGCAATAGGACCACCACGACCTATCCATCCACGGCGCCAACCCACATGTGCAAGGCACGGGTGGGGTTCATATACAAACATATTATCAACTTTAAATATTTTTTTATTTCAGGTCAAGTCCAATTCAGTGGGTATCTGTCCCTTTGTATGTCCCCTAAATCACCTTCACGCGTCCTTCAAAACCCATGAAGAGGTTTGGATGGTATTTTTTTGTTGGTAGGTAAGTTTCATCTAAATATGAAAAATTTTGACAACATGAGGCCCTATAATTTAAAATTTTAATTAAATGTCAATAATATTAATTTGTGAACACAAAATGGTTAAAAATTATTATCAAAATTTGATTATCCTCCTAAGAATTTCGCATTTGCTGATTTCTACATCACTCATTTAACAAATGCCGATAACGAGTAGACAAGCAATTTATTATACACGGATGAGATTCCTAATTTATTTGCAATTCTAGACCATAGGTCTTCTAAATTTTCGTAAGGGGTTTTAAAAACAGAGTTTTAATGTATGGCTATAACAAGAAGTCGCACGTCGTGAGATTGGGGAATCCGAGGTCGCCCCCTAACTGGCCTATTATGACTAATGACTCATTCCACAAATTACAGAAAGGAAGTAGGAAACCAGGACAAAAATTAATAAAAAAAAACGCTATTCCAACTAGGTATACTTAATTAGGCACTGCACGATAACCTTAATAAACCTAAACTATAAAAGTCTAATCTAGTAAGTAGTTTTTAACGAAAGTTCCACAAAATATAATAGAGATCTGAAACTAACGCTCACAAATCTGACAATACACATGCCAAACATTGTGTAAATAAAGAATAAAGAGACGACGGGCTCTGAACAAGATAAACGTCAATTTTAGGGGAATATCAAAATATCGTGGAAATCCGACGTATACTGCGCATGAGTAAAGCTTCCGCGAAAAAAAAAATTTCAAGGTGCATACCGGGGACATTAGCTTTGTTTTTCTTACTAGTGGGAGTTTAATGGCAAAATCCGTAGGCAGATCCCAACATTTTGATAAATTTTAATCATTCTGCTATTTACCATGGCACTTAGCAACGTATTTTTTAATTTTCAAAGTAGATATTTCAATTGCGAACAACAAGTTTTTATATTAAGCGTAATATGGCACATTTTTTTGATGTGCGTTAATTTTGTCAAGGAGCTTATTAAAATCGAAATAATAAGATTCAGGCAGTTGACAGCAAATTATTGCTCTAGACGGAGAGTAAACAAGTTGATGGTATTATCCCTATTTTTAAAGACGTCTATTTGATTTGTATTTATCATTATATAACAATAATAAATTTGATCTGTGTTCTTATTAATAAAAATTACACGCAGTGTTCACGTGTTCTTACTGTACCACACTATTGCTAAACTCAAGGGTAGATACCTAAGTTCGGAAATACACTGCCTCCATTAATTGTGGAATAAATAAAAAAGTACTCTAATTTTAAACATCCATATTTTCATCAAAATTCGATCAATCCTTTACTTTGTTAAATTATTAGGTAGGTTGTCTCTTGGACTACTTAGAACAATCTGTTTGACCTTACTTTGCGTCTATTTTACAGGGCGATGGCTAATATACCAAGCCGTGTAAAATCTACTGATTTTAAAACTAATATTTATAAAATGCAAAGCAATGAAAATCGAGTTTGATTTAAAAATTTTGACAAACTAACAACCGCAATTGGTTTGCTAGCAAAGTAGATACATTACCAGTAAAACGTTTTTAGTCGATATAATTGGCAATATCATGATGTTTTTTTTTAATTGACACGAACAGCACTGCGCTGTAATTGGTACAGTAAGTAAAGCCTGTCCAGAGATATAAGAAAGTTACACTTTGCCTTTGAATGGGATTATCCAAGAATGGCCATAAACAAACAATGAATGAATGAATAAATGCAGGTAAATTATGGTTTGTACTTAAAAATGTCTTAAGGTAAACTGCAAATCCGGAAGACGTAATTTCATTATTAAAGTAATAGTTTGGTGATTTTAAACCGATTTTTACCTGATTCGAAATAAGAGGGTTTATCCTATAAAACAAATTATGTTCTAAAGACTGTATATATGGCCACTCTAATTAGTTTTAAGCTTAGTATATATTCTTACTTCGTGTGTAATACAGCGTTTGTTTACTCTCATTGAACGTGCGTTCAGGAAGCAAGCAGCGTTGGAAGAAACGGCCACATTAACAAAAATTCCAACATCAACTGTATGGAAAATTGTGAATAATCCCATTTTAGCGAGGAAAAAAAGAACCGATACTGGCATTTTCTCGAAGGTAGATGGAAGTGATCAAGATATAATACGGCGTAAAATTTACGAGTTATACGAGAAACAAAGCGTGCCTACATTATATAATTTAATTAAGAGACTTGAAAAAGATGAAACCGGCGTTAAATGTGGCAGAACAACGTTATGGAAGTGTATCCAACACATTGGTCTTAGATTTAAAAAAATTAACAAAAGACAAGTTTTAATGGAATCCAGTAGAATTCGGGAATGGCGATCCGAATATTTACAAAAACATCGGACTTACAGAGATCAGCAAAGGCCGATTATTTACTTTGGTCTATGCTTGGATGAAACCTGGTTCGACACATATGATACCCCGAAAAAGGGTTGGGTTGACTCGAGCGGCAAGTGTAAAACAGGCGCGCCATCAAAAAGAGGTAAACGAATTACGATTTTGCATGCTGGATCTAAAGACGGATGGATTCCAAATGGACTTTCTCTGATGTCTGCAAAAAACATTAAAGATTCTTCTCTGGATTACCATGAGGACACTACTGCTGATGTATTTAAAAATTGGTTTAAAAACAGGCTAATTCCAAATATACCTCCGAAGAGGGTAATTACAAGATTACACCAAAAGGCAATTAATTGAGGTTTTACAAAGTTTAAAACTACAAAAGAAATACTTCTGTGATAATTATGCAAAAAAGCTAGGGCATACAGTTTTAAGGCTTCCACCATACCATTGTATATTTAATCCCATCGAACATGTTTGGCACCAACTGAAATCTGCCATTCGTCGTAACAATATTTGCCCTACCATTAACTCCAGTGTACTTTGAGCTTATAGAAACTGAAGTTTTTAACATCTCTTCACAAAGTTGGGCAAATTCTATTACACATGTTGAAAAAGTGAAAAAATCCCATATCCATATACCTAAACAATATAGCACAAATAATAATTAGAACAGATGATGATAACGATAGTGATATTAATTTAAAGAAATAGTCCATTCTCGAAGTGGAGTTGAAATATAGGGAAAGGGGAAAGAAAGTCAAAAAGTCATTCTCCACTGATTTAATAGTGAGCTATCAAAAGCTCAATTTTAAAAATAAAACGTCTCTACATGTTTCGAAGGTAGTAACCTTCATCTTCAGGAGACAAAAACAGTGCTGCAGTTAGTATTAGCAGTAGAGAGAAAACTGTTGGTGAAAAGTGAAGCTGATGGAGTTTTTTTAAAAACATTTTTGATAAGATATTAAAAATTGAATGTAAATGCAATCAGCATACTGAAATTGTAAATGAAATGTTATATTTAATTCAAAATTTATGTGAAGACTTTGTCAATTTGTGGTCGAATTTAAAAGGGAAGATGTTTGTCATTTGAAAGTCATAAGTTAGGATATATAAAAAGAATCTTTTGGACATTCTAGGTCATGTTATAAAAAATTTTATTTTGTAGAAGAGAAGAGAAAAATTGTGTTAGCGTTTATGAGAAATTATAATGTTGAAATTTCATTTGTAAAATTTATTTACTGGAGACCTAAAGGTCCCGTCAACTTGCGTTACGTTCGTCCCATTATGTAGGGAAAATAATAGAATTAGATTTAAAATTTAAAATTGCACCAATGACACGCTACAGCTGACAAATAAAAATTAAATAGAAGCGGGCTAATATTTTAAGTTGCTTTTTAGGAATGAAATGATAAGGTTGACTGTTCGCTACTAGAAAGCATGGCAAGAAGATGAGTAACAATTGACTTGTTTTGAAGGCATCTAAAAAGCAGGAATAGACAAATTTTCCCACTTGAGCACAGATTGTGTAAGACAGGTCGTAATCTACACATTGCGGTCAGGATTGACAAGAGGACAAATCCTGATCTCCACTTATTCCCGGTAAATTAGTAAATCCTTAAGCAACATTAACCCTAAACGAAACATTATATCGTTTTGTAATAATATAAAACATTTGGGGTAAAATTTAAGGTCCTTGAAAGCGAGTGTAGCCAATCGGTTAATTACTCAAGTCATTAAACAATATGGACGCCGTCTGCAAGTGACGTGAGTATTCGCGCGTACGGAATAGAAACAAACGACCGAGTAGCAGTTTCAAGACAAAAAGTAAAATACGATATTTTCCGTCAAAATTGTTGGGTATTCACTGACTATTCAGTGAGCTCAAAAGGGTCGGAATAAATGCATTCAATTTTTTCGAAAAAACGCTCGGAGCCATCGAATTTTATTTTTAAATGGGCATTTTTTAATCTACAATCAATTTTTGTTTTATTTTTAAATGGGCATTTTTTAATCTACAATCAATTTTTGTTTTATTTTCGGAATCTAGGTACAATTTTGATCGTATAAAATTTTGACGGCTCCATGCCATGCCATTTTTTTTAAATCGTTGACAATGATTTTCACCGACTTATTTTAATTTATTATTATTTACGTATTTTAAAATTTTATATTCTTACAAACAAATACAAATCATGTCATATAAGACAATATACAGCCAGGGCCGTAACTAGGTGATACTCTACTATAGGCAAGGTTTCTTTTTTGAGCCCCATAGAGAAATGCGCTGCAGTAGGGAGGGAGGATACTTTAACATTTTTTTAAAGAACACACAAAATTTACATGTATACCTTTTTTTACTTTTTATTAAATGAGTTATAAGTTTATTAATATTCTTTGGTTTAAATTTTTTTTATGAGTTAAATATTAAGCTTACCTACTTAATAATAAGAGTAGATTATATATGTATTGTAAAACTAAAAAACAAAAAAAAATAAAAAAATGGAAATATTGGAAATGTGTAGGTATAAATAAAATACTTACAAATAGACTCTTTGCTCTACTTAACTATTTGATTAGGAAGATAATTTTACAAACAATATTTTCTGGCTCTTTGTGTTGCGAAATCTGATATATGTATATTTATCAAAAGAAATGGATTCTGTGGATAATATGGCAGTATTAGATAATCTTTCTTGGGACATGGTCGATCTTAAATAATTTTTTATAAGTTTCAATTTTGAAAAAGATCTTTCACAAGAAGCACTGGTGACTGGAATTGTAAGAAAGATTTGTAATGCTGTAGCAAAATTGGGATACTCTGCCAGTAGCTCAAATTTATGTAGGTTTTGGTACATTTCCAATGCAGATTGACACTGGAAATCAAAAAGTTATTGCGCTTGAAATTTAAAACTTTCTGCTTCCTGAATAAATTCGTTACAATTGATTTTTTGAAATTTTTTTGCCCCAATTACTGTTTTACCAGAATATATTGAAACATCAGTCATCTCTTCTAAAAGATCCAAAACCAATTTAAATTGAGTAATAAGTGCGTTTAACGCTAATTGCTTTGGATGAACACCTTGTATCGCAAAAGCCTTTTAAAGTAATATTTATTGTATTTTTTAATTTACTCCAGCGTACCGTGGAATGCGCAAAAAAATTAAATACATTTTGAACAATTCCAAAAAGGTTATTATTTCGGGACTAACTGAAGCACTGTATAATGCCACTAAATTTAAGAATGGGACATCATTATTCAGAATAATTTTATTTATGATTTTTGCGCCCATAGGCATGGGCCTACTTTGCCCATACCTAGTTACGGCCCTGTATACAGCGTGTTTTAAAAAACATGCTTGTGTGGTTAGTCCGTACCCAAAAATAAGACGAATAGGTCTTATCAACATGTCTAATTCGAAATATCTTTTGATAATTGGTTGATTTCGGTTTTGTTCAGAAGGTAAATGCAATTTTATCAAATTCTGATATGGGCATATATTTACTTTATTTTTAATTAATGTCATTTATTTTTTTAGTTGAAAACCGTTGGTCACGCAAAGATACGTTTAGGGACCATTTTTGCTAAGTGATTTTGCAAATAATATTTATTTTGAAGAAAAACAGTGGCGTATCATTTTTCTCGTTAAAGATATCAAAGCGTGCACGCCACTGGTAGAAGTAGAGCAAAGCTTCTTTTATGAAATAAATGTGTTAGTTAGCAGTTGCTAGTTACGTAGTATGAAGAAAAACTTTTTTTTTTAATTTTTAATAACTACTCAACCTATGTTGATAGGTGCTATTTATCTTATTTTTGTGTAAGGAATTACTACACGAGCGATGACACATGTTTTTTGAAACATCCTGTATAGAGTAAGAAGTATTGTCATGGCACTGAGACTATAGGGTTGCCAACTTTCGAATATAGAATTAAAGGACAATCCAGGGCAGCAGCCCACGTCCAAAATATGTTTTTGGTAAATACCTGAAAAATTGCATACATGCCGATCTAACAGCTTAGTTGGTTGGGGACGAAAATGGTCAAAGCGAGCAATAACTTGATAAGTAATAAAAATATCGAAAATTCTTAAAATAACGATATTATAGAGAATTTTATTTCCAACCATTTTACTATTTTCACTCTTTGTCGCGAAATCAACAGAAACCGAACTACACGTGAAAATCATTTTCAACCCCTTCGAAAATCGTCAAATCCAGCAATAAATGCATTCCGATCTAATGGGTTGGGGTTAGGAAAGCCGCCGAATTCTGGGATTCACTGGGACATTTTAACTACTGCCAGCACGCAACACATAAATGTAGACAAAAAAGTAATACTACATTTTTAATATAAGCGTTAGACGTTATGTTAAAGTTTTTTTAAGGTACTTAGGTGTTAGATAAATGGTTTGGTTTTGAAGGACATTTTTACCGTCCTTTGACACCTTATTAAAGGACAAAGGACTTTATTTCGAAATAAAAGTCTGTCCTGTGAAATAAAGGACGGTTTGGTAAGCCTAACTAAGACGTCAGAAGTAATGTTAATTATTTACTGTCTGTCTGTTACAGCTTATTTATATTACTATTATTAATAAGTAACAGACCAGAAAATTAAATAAGTCTAATAAGACACCATTTAGTTTAGGTTAGTTGCAAATAATCAAAAATCGTTCAGAATTCATCCAAATCATATGTAGACTGGCGCATTCACCTGTACTAGGTGTTTGCAGGATTATGCCGTTGCCGCTCTAGGAGATATTCCATCCACTTTTTAAAATCGTGGTAGGGGCCACCCAGGGGCGTGCGGTCTATAAAAGCGATGGAAGCACCCCATCCCCTACTGCTTTCATAAGAAAACAAATTTTTTATTAATATTATACCTATTTATTTCTAACTTTCAAACCATTTCGGCCCTGCATGCCTCCCTGACCAGCGCAATATATTATATTAAATACTGCCCTCTGATTTGCCGGACGAACTCATTTTTTTTTAACCGTGTACGCGTAATCTGTCGAGTATCGAGATGCATGGTCATCCGTCTGCAGCGCTGAGTTTCGGGTCAGCTCGGCGAACAGCCCTATCACGCGCCTTTCAAATTATAATTAAACCGACGAGACATCTAGTTTACCCTTCATGGATTTGGAAGTCTATCGCGATTTTTTGGTTTATGAGACACAGCTTTCATGAGGGTGGATTATTGTTTTTGTGTTAGTGAATCTTGTAAGAGTTTGTTTACTTTGTACTTTGTTTTTAAGTTTTTCTTTATTATTTTGTGATGGATTAGAGCAACAAAATGTTTTGTGTAAATTTACCACATAATAACAAACCGAGTTTCCGTTTAAAGAAAAGCAACTGTAAATGCAAGGAAAAATGTATATTTTTTGTATTGGTTTCTATTATAAAATTTTGTTAGCTTATTTTTAACGACTCTTACCTACCTAGGTAGAAAACAGTAGAAAACTGGTTTTTGACAAGCAAATTACGTAAAAATGCATTAAAAAACATAGCCTCATTTAGAAAACAGAAGCAAAATAGAAAAATCATAGGACATTCAATTAAAACTTAATTATAGATTACATAATGGGTTCAGGTTCGACTGTCGAAAACGTAAAACGTCAAAAACATTTTCTACAGGTCGAAAACAAAAATGTATATATACAATACATAATATGTACTATTTAAAATATGTATGTACATATTTTACTTATCAGTATTAAAAGCTAGTAGCATGTAGTTTTATATTTTTATAACATTGGAATGATTTTCTTAAGTTTTTACTTTTTTTTTATATGTATAATATGTAGGTGATAAAGTTTGGAATAATAGAAATATTTCTGAACAGGTTAACTTAAAAGAAAAACGCTCAGACACGTCGATTTTTATTTTTAATTCTGCATTTTCTTAGCTAATACTAGAATATACAGGGTGTTACATAAATGAATTATCACGTCAATGTCACTTTTTGTAAATGGAATATCCCGTATATTACTTAATTTTTTGATTCTACGCAAGATTCTAAGGAGATTTCGTTTATGATGTCCTATACCTATCTTCAACTGTTTACGAATTATTGACAATTGAAAATTAGACATCTTCAATGAAAATAAAAATATACATTTAATTGTTTGAGCGTTTTTTTTTTAAGTTAACCTGTTCACAGATATTTCTATTATTCCCAACATTATTTTCATTCGTATAGGGTGTCTCAAAAAATCAGTATCAATTTTAAGTTTGTTTTTATAAACGAAATGACACTTTTTTAAATTTTAAACATATTATTTTATTTAATGAACATTATTTACAATAAAGGAATATGCCTGCCTATTTTAATAAATGTTGGAAGTGGTATCCATTCACAGCTCTACAATGACCCAATCTATCCACAAACTCTCTTTGGACGTTAGTAACAATATCTGGGGTCATTTGCTGTATCGTGGCTCTTATTCTTATTTTCAAGTCTTCTAAATTTTGTGGTTTATTTTTGTATACTCTCTCTTTAACGTAGCCCCATAAGAAGAAGTCGAGCGGAGTTAAATCGGGTGACCTTGGTGGCCACTCTATTTCGCCCCGTCGGCCTATCACACGATGATGAAACGTATTGTCCAAATATCTTCGAACATTTGCGCTAAAATGGGCAGGAGCTCTATCTTGCTGAAACCAAAGTCTATTATCAAACGTATCTGAAACATCTTGATTTGGAAATAGTGTAATTAAGGCAGGTACAAGTTCTTCCTCTAGAAATGACAGGTATTGTTCGCCATTCAATGTCCCCTCAAAAAAATATGGCCCGATGATTCTATTCTCAACAATTCCCGCCCAAACATTAATTTTCTCCCTATACTGCGTATGACCCTCTCTATACCATTGTGGATTTTCATTTGACCAATAACGAAAATTTTGCTTATTTACTTCCCCATTAAGGCAAAATATATCTTCATCAGAGAAAATCACGTTTTTTACAAAATTATTATTATTTTGGCAGATATCCATCATTACCTCACAAAACTGATTCCTTCTGTCCGGATCATCATCATATAGCTCTTGAACTATTTTTATTTTATAAGGACGCCACATTTCTTTTCTTAAGAACTTCACAATAGCTGAATGATCCACATCAATGTTTTCTTGGTTTGAAAGACATCTAGTACTTGAATGAGGATTTTCTTCCAGCGACATTAAAATATCAATTTTAGTGTCTTCAGGGATGCCTGGTCGT
Source organism: Polydrusus tereticollis (assembly GCA_963920685.1). NCBI lineage: Eukaryota > Metazoa > Arthropoda > Insecta > Coleoptera > Curculionidae > Polydrusus > Polydrusus tereticollis. The sequence goes on along the minus strand of OY987335.1, from coordinate 12,904,574 downwards.
CCTGAACGCGGCTTGTCTCTGACATGTCCGAAATTATTAAATTTATTTATTAATTTACTTACAGTGGCCTGACTGATTGGCTGTCTCTCCGGGTATTTATTATTGAACATCTCACACCCTTGTTCTTGCGTTCGAGTTTTATCTCCACAACCAGCCATAAGGAGGATCTCGATTCTTTGCGTTTCTGTTAAGAAAATTATGATAAAATAATAGAAAATAATCAAATAATCACAAGGCGTTTGTCAAAAAATTGAATTAGAATGACATCAAATAACATCACTATGAACGCCAGATATTGATAACCATGGTAACGTTCAAAGAGAGTTTGTGGATAGATTGGGTCATTTTAGAGCTGTGAATGGATACCACTTCCAACATTTATTAAAATAGGCAGGCATATTCCTTTATTGTAAATAATGTTCATTAAATAAAATAATATGTTTAAAATTTAAAAAAGTGTAATTTCGTTTATAATAACAAACCTGAAATTGATACTGATTTTTTGAGACACCCTGTACAAATGAAAATAAAGTTGGGAATAATAGAAATATCTGTGAACAAATTAACTTAAAAAAAAACGCTCAAACAATTCAATTTATATTTTTATTTTCATTGAAGATGTCTAATTTTCAATTGTCAATAATTCGTAAACAGTTGAAGATAGGTATAGGACATCATAAACGGAATCTGCTTAGAATCTTGCATAGAATCAAAAAATGAAATAATATACAGGGTATTCCATTTACAAAAAGTGACATTGACGTGATAATTCATTTATTAAACACCCTGTATATTCTAGTATTAGCTAAAAAAATGCAGAAATAAAAATAAAAATCGACGTGTCTGAGCGTTTTTTTTTTAAGTTAACCTGTTCAGAAATATTCCTATTATTCCAAACTTTATCACCACCCTGTATAGACATAGTTTTATAAAATAAAGGTACATATTTAAGTACATACAAATAAGCAATATTGCGATTTTTAATCAAAAAATAAATAGTTCCAGATACCTCGATAATCCGGCATTGACCGGAACGATACCTATGTGTCTGGATTACTGAAGTTGTACTATTGTACTGTAATTCTGTATGTTTTTTGAAAAGTTATTGTGTTTGGCCCTTTTGGCAAGTTTGTGTGTTCAGGAAACACATTTCAAGAGAGAGAAGGTAACATACACATCCTTAATTCATCATTTTCAACAGTTTGATTTTGGAAGCAAAAAATTTTAAAAGCACAATTTGAAAAAAATTTTTGAGCTAGCGCCCTACCGATGTGCTAGCTCGTCAGATCTCGTTATTTTGATGCTCTGATGGGAGCACCCGAGGGGAGGGGGGCACAATAATATAATGCTACAATGGAGTAAGTAACATGTAATCCCTTAATTGATAATTTTCAACAGTTTTGGGTAAGAAATATTTTATAAGCACTGTTTTTAAAAATTTGTTACAATATTTTTTTGGGCCAGCACTCTTGCAAGTGCGCTAGAACGTTAGCAACGTGTATTAATTTGCCTTTGCCTAGTTTTTGCGTTAGGAAAACTCATTTTTAGAGCCTAGGAATTCAATAAACAAGAATACAATTTCAAAATAGCGTTCTACCAGCCAACAGCTCCGGGGTAGGTGGCAGTATTTGAATTTTCGTGAATGCTGTAATGCTTTTTGGTATTATTGGTACTATCAAAAGACTTTCTTAACTAACCAGGATATTAAAGACACTAGTATAAAAGAGAAAGCTAGGGATTAAGAAAGTGTGCCTGAAGAATTCAATCAATGGAGATATTCCTATTTCCTAGGTAGTTTACAGACAACTATCGGTATATCCTCAAAAAATAAAAATTATTAAAATATGTGTTTGATTTAAAAATACTGATTAAAAATATTGATTTAAAACCTGAAGACTTTCCAAACAGGGTTCTGTTTTCTCGTTGGATATTAAACAATGGCAATATTTTAAGAAAAATTTTGTGGTCTGATGAAGCAACTTTCTCTAGGGGCAAAGCATTCCACATACATAATACACATTGCTGGGCACAAGAAAATCCAAGGGTTGTAAGTAAGACAAATTACCAGCATAGATTCTCGATTAATTTGTGGGCAGGTATTATTGGAAACCACCTGATTGGCCCAATTGAAATCCCACAAAATTTAAATGCAGAAAGGTATTTGAATTTTCTACATAATCAACTTGGGGATTTATTAGATAATGTGCCACTGGATTTACGTTTAGGGTACTTCTTTCAACATGATGGGGCGCCAACTCACTACGGGCGTCAAGTCAGGAATTGGCTTGAAGAAAATTACCCTAACAGGTGGATTGGTAGAGGTGGTCCCATAGCCTGGCCATCAAGATCACCTGATTTTAATCCCCTTAATTATTATTTTTGGGGACACATGCATGACTGGTATGGTGTATGCAAGAGAAGTAGACTCAATAGAAGAACTTAGGCAGCGAATCAATAACGCGGCAAACACCATAAGAGAAAACCATTTTGAAATTCTCCGTGCCTCACAAAACATAACACGCAGGTCTAGATTGTGCATCCAACAAAATGCAAATAATTTCGAACATTTGCTTAAGAATTAGTTTCCCGTGTGGTTTTACAATCAAATTTGATTTACAATTTGTTATTGTTTTTTGTTTTATTTTAAAAGTCTCTTAAAATCACCAAATATTTAAAAAACAAGGTAATCTAAAAATCTGTTTAATTTGAAAACTTTACATTCTGTCAAATTACAATAATAAAAGTATGAAAAAAGAATAATAATAATATTTACTTTAGGCTCCACCCCGTGCGACGCCACTGCAAAAATATTTTAAAGTAACATCCTTTAATAAATATGCCTTGTCGCTAGTAGAACTTCTAATAAATTTCATGTCTTAATATCAAGCGTTTGCTGAGATATGCAAAAAAAACACGTTAGCCTTTCAACGGCTTTCAAAAAACCGAAAATTTTAAAATCGATTTTTTTGGAAAATGGTGAATCCTACCGAAATGAAACAGGAGTACCTTTTTTCAACAAAATACTTCAAGGCTTCTAAAAATTGTACCTGAAGTTAAAAAATCCTACAAATAAAAACTTAGGGCAATATTCTCCTCACTACCTTCCCAGTGGGACGCCACTGGAAGAAATACAGTTAAGCTAAATTATTATAGCGAAGCGTTTTTGAAGGTATATTAATAGAGGGTTTTAGTCTTATTTTTGGATGTACTTTATCCCCTTAAAATATTGTCAGCTAATTTCGGGACACCCTATATATTTAAGCCTCTCTCACACGTCACTGCGTGGCGAAATCGAATATTTAAGTTGTCAGAATGATGCAGGAACGCCACGAGACGTAATAAATGTCATATTATAAGAAAGGAAGGGTCACAAGAGTGTTTAAAGGTTAAAAACTGCAAGTTAGGGCGCTGAATGTATATCTAATATGAAAAAAAAATCAAGTTGCTCTCGAATGTCATATCAACAGCTTCTCTTGCTTATCAAATGCTGGGGGTAATAGCTCAAATGTCCTAGAACATCGATACACAAAAGTACATGTGTGCACAGGGCCTAACAGAGGCAAATCCTTGTTTAATTCGTACTTAAAAATGCAGACACATGAGCTGACTTTATTTGAAGCCCTAGAGGCCTAAACGCGCGTCAGTATACGAATATTTTTTTCTTGTTCTTCTTCTTCTGATACAATCCAAGGTGAACCTGAACTATAATAATATATTTACGCAGGACTGCATAGTCGCGTGCATCCATTACTGACCCAGTTTACCAGGGGTAAACTGGTATAAGTTTTACAGGAAAGCGCATTCAAATATTTTGGGTAATAACTACTAGCCTGCTTAACTTTTACCATTTTTTTTAGTTTGTTTTACTGACCTATTTGTGTGTAGAACTAGGAAAAATGAACAAATCTTTCCTCGGATTAGAACTATTTCAGTGGAGGCTTGTGCCTTGCAAATGTAGTCCAGGAAAACTGTACTTTTTACAATGCTTTTCTGGGAACTAAAAACTTACATATCCATGCCTCTGAAAAATTCATTAACTCATTTGTACATACTGAAAATTCCATTATTTAAACAAAATATACATAATGATATCAGTTTATTCGCTATTTCTAATTTCCTGTTACTCTGATTAAAAAATTTCCTAAACAAACATTGTAGAGCAGCTTATTCTCTACACTTTATGTTGGAACATTTTTTTTGTTAAACCAATTTTTTTTGTTGTACACAAAACTGCGGTGGAGAGACTTGCGCGAATGTCCAAGAAACAGTGTTCTAGTGTAAAGAAAATGACCTCGACGATGACAAAAACATAGAAGCTGTAACCGACACTCTCAACTTCGAAGAAACATGTTTCCGTAACCAGGAAACGAGAACTTTTCTTTACAACATGTTCCATCTACATCGATGGAATGGATTTTTCTAAAGAATGAGAAACTTCTGGAATATTCAACGATTTCGCGGCCTCTGCGAACAAGAAAACTCGATTCAACTGAACAAAGATACTTAACTGAGGATTCAAATAGAAGAATACTGAAGATTTCGCTAAGAAGAATGGAGACGGAAATTGACCAGGAATATCAAGCACATGTAGTTTCAAAAATTTCCTGTATAAAATCGATGAAGCTTTGTTATTAAATAGCTTTTTGTACAATGAGTTGTCATGTTTTTCTTATATAGCGTGTAACAGAAGTATGGAACGCTTTAAATATCTTTAATACCGTTTGTCCGATTTAGCTAAAACTCGGTATCTGTATATAAAAGGTTATCGCGGAGCTGCTAGTGACATTTGAAATGTTGCCAAATTTACAGTTTTTTAGCAATTTAAAATATTTTTTTTTTAATGAAACACCCTATATATTATTCAAAAAAATGATTCCGCAACAAATTCTAAATAACTTTTATATAAGTTATACTTAATGTCTAAATCTAGCCATTTTTTTAATATTCGTGCTCGAAAATTGAGAACTTATTTAAATATTATTGTTTAAACTTACTTATTACAGAATAAGGAAATTAAATTAGATGTTTAAAGTGCCTTCCATTTACTTCTTGACAATATGCTAAAATTGCGGAAGAGTATTTAAAACATTAGAAAGAATATCTGGTTCTTCGATTCATCGGCACTCAACTTTAATTCTTTGTTTTAGGTCTTCTATATCATGTGGCTTTGTCTTGTAGACCACATTTTTTAAATGTACTCACAAGAAATAATCGAGTGAAGTCAGATCTGGTGACCGAGCTGGCCATTTAATTGTACCGCGTCTCCCTATCCATCTTTCAAAAAATACTTCATTTAGATACTCCCGTACTTGTCTGGCGTAATGTGGTGGTGCACCGTCTTGTTGCAGCCATACTTCGTTATTTAATCCCGCAACGTTGTCTAAAATTTTGTTTATTGATAATCAGTTTTAATTTACTTTAATGAAACTAACTTACGAGGATTTGGAAATAGGATCGCAAGAGCAGGAACAATTTCATTTCTTAAGAGCTGCAAATATCTATTACCATTTAAATTATAATCCATAAACAATGGACCAATTATCCTTTGTCCTATAATGCCTGCCCAAACATTAATTTTTTGCGGAAATTGGGTGTGCTGTTCTCGAATCCAATGAGGATTTTCTTTGGACCAAAGGGATTATACCTCATAAAGGGTGTCATAAACAAATTACATAGTATGTATGTAATTATGATTTAAATTCACTATTCAGAGAAAAAATTAGCACAAAAAGCCTTTTTTATTTTTTGTTATTTTAGTTGACGTTGTACATTTGATGTTAACACTTTGCGTTTATAAGTTTGAAAAGATGTTGCTAAAGAGAAAACGTTTGTCTTTAAAGGAAAAAATTAAATTATAGTGAAAAGTGAAAATGTTTAGGCAAGTGTCAGAAAACTGTCTGAAAAGTTTAGTGTGGGAAAAACACAAATTTCCGAAATAACCAAAAACAATACTAAGCTAAAAAAGGTTTTTGCTGAAGCAGGAAATGAAGAGCAAAAATGGAAGTTTTCCAAAATTAGTGGATTGGCAGTTCCAATCCAATCGTTTTAAAAAATTCTGCGACAAAAGACATTTACAGGGTCAACGAAACAGGTCTTTATTACGCTGCCATACCAAACAAGACTTTTGAAGAGAAAAATGATAAATGTCTAAGAAAAACTATTTCAAAACATTTTATTCTGTGCAAATATGGAAAGAGAAAAACAAGAACCCTCATACTATTGGTAAAAGGAAAAACCCACGATGTTTTAAATGATCTAATATTGAAAAATTACCTTTGGAATGGGCATCCAATACAAAGGCCTGTATGAACACAGACATCATGACAACTAGATTACAGATAGATCCAAAACTGAAATTGAAAAATCTTCAGATTATCTTTCTGCCTCCGAATACAACATCCCACTGTCAGCTACTTGATCAGGGCATAATCCAAAATTGTAAACTAACCTATAGACATATCTTGTAAAAGCTGGATTTATGAAAAATTAGTTGGTATATTATGACGTTGATAAAGAAGATGACATCGCACTTGCCCAATTATTGTCTTCTATAAAAAAAAATTTCTTAACCTTAAGAAATATGCCTTGACTGACAATAATGGTTTCACTGAAAATTTCACACAGACGAATTTCGACCAATAAAAGGTCTGTTTTTGTCTCGTTACCGTAGCAACTAAAAAGATTTCCGGAAATTTTTTCCCTCTTGGGTACTCTAGGCGTAATTACAGTGCAATTTTTTTGGCATATGTCACGTGATATAAATAACTACTCTAAATATTGATTTTAGTTTTTTTTTAATTGTTTTAACGAATACATAACATACAGGGTGTCAATTTGAAAACTTTTAATGCAAATATCTCGAAACTACAAAGTTAGAACAAGGCGATTTGGTATAAATGTTATTTGGGTAGGGGGAACTAGAACCACCATACTTTAGTCAAGGGGTCAGTCACCCCCTAGGCGCCCCACACCACTTTAAAATTTCAAATGGCACCACCCCCTTTGTCATACCTCAAATGGAAGGTCTCGCTGAGTAGCTGCACAAAAAAAAATCGATAAAAAAGAAAATTTGTAATTTGAATAAAATTGAAAATGAAAGATTATTGCATTTGATTAAATGCTCAAAATGTATTCCATTTTACTGTAAACAATAGTACAACCTATTTTCAAATCAAAATCGGCTGGATATTGTCGGAAATAGGACTTAGATGAAAATTTGCTACATTTTCAACAAAATTCAATATTTTTATAAATTACAAAGTTTTGTTTTATTTAAATTACCAATTTTCTTTTCTATCGATTTTTCTAGAGTAAATTGAAATACATAGATATTTTCTTTGTACGTGCAATAAAGTGGTTTTTATTTTTTCTCTCGAAAACGAAGCAAGATACGAAAACAATTCAAGGAACAAAAAAGTTGTAGTATTGGTTGGTAAATCCGAAAAAAATATTAATATTAGAGAAAAGTCAGTGGCGTACCTTTTCTGTCAATAATATTCATTAAGGTGCTCCCCGGGACGGGAAATTTAATCTAGTAAGGGCTACTTAAACCCCTTATTATTATGAATAACGGTACCAAATTTCAATAAAATCGGCAAAAAGATATTTAAAAAATTATAAAAATCAATTTAAAAAAAAACGTCAACACCCTGTATATCAAAAATGGGGCAACTCCGGACACATATTCATATGAACTTTTTCTCTTAGAACATCAAAAGGAATCACTCCCTTAAGTTACGTACCGTACTTCTGAAACACCCTGTATTTATCGTTTTTCTTTTATAAAAACTGTATTTATTTAAGCCAGGTTTGGTCTTTGTGATTGCGCCGTTTGCTGATTAATAATTCTCTTCCCAATATCTGAAATACGCCACTGCGTATGCCACTATCGAATACACAGTAAGCACATCAAGGGCTGTTAATAATCCAATGTCAATACAAGGTAATCTACTAAATATACACTTCTTGTATAATGTCCCGTATATTATTTGTTTACATTGTTACTACTATATAAGTAATCGAGTTTAGCCATGGGAGGCACTGTTTTAAGCATTTCTGTTTTGTATCTATAAATATACGCTCAAGATATTAAAATTTTTAGTATTACACACAATTATATCAACCAATTAAAAATAATTAACAAAGATTTCTTAAAGAACACCTTTTTTAATTTATGTAGACTTGATGGCGCTAAAAGAATTCCATATTTGTTTCACATTTGATTACTTAATAGAGACTTTGACCTAAAATAGAAAATGCAATATCGGTAGAAATAGTAATAAATTAGGAGAACGAAGGACAAATACAGGAAAATAGTTTTATTGCATTGCTGTAAGTTTTCACTGTTTACTTCCTCTTTTGTACACACGCATATAAAAATAGATATTATAGATAAGTAGCTTCTTTTTTTTTTATTTAACATATTAATATGTACCTAATAGACTGCTTCAAGATATCTACCATTACCTGGAACATGCACTTAAAATCTAGACTTATTTACCTTGGAGATGAAGAGCTGGAGCACCAAGACTATGTGAGTGGACCATCTGAAAATAAGAACTATGCTTTACTACTACTGTAAGACGACCTGAGATGAGATCTTGATCTCAATAAGGAAAACTGTTACAAACCACTATTGATCTCCTGAACTAAGCTCAACTAAATAAATAATTAAATATATAATAAAACAATAAACCCGATTAAAAAAACAAAACTTGAACTTGAGCAGAAGTTTTATAAACTGTTCACAGGTTCACGAAGTCGAATGAAACAGTAACCTTAATTTTCTGTATCCGACTGTCCTTACGAAGAACGTACCTGAAACTAGGTGAGCACAGGGTGTTTCATTAATATTGCAGAAAGTTCAGGAAGAAAAACACAACGAACTATCAGAACAGCTTTTGTTGGCGACGCAACTTTTACGCGATCTGCGAAACAGACGCTGGATTTTACCCCGCGGCTGAACTGTAGAGTGACAAAGCTTCTTAATTAATAAAATAAAAGTCAGTCTTTATAATCAATACACTTTATATATCTTAAATGCAGCACAACTTATATTTTTAACTTCCCGCAACCAAATTCTTTGTCGTACTACTCGCTTTTTCTTATTATTCATAGCGTAAAACATAACTAGCTGACTCAGTCTTGCATGCTCCTCGATTTTTTTTTTGATCTCCAAAAAAAAAACAACCGAGGCCTGCATTGGGTCGATATTTATTTTACAGTTTTATTCATTATTAGAAGTAAAAGATGGACAATAATATACGGGGCGTTACATATAAATCCTTGTCCGAAAATAATTCGTCTCGAAGATACAGGGTATTAAAGTTTTACAATTTGATTTTAATTTCTTGGGTTTTCGGTCATTTTCGGAATAGAAAAACAATATTTATTTTCTGTGAGGTTTCGGTTTATTTTAATTTAAACCATCATCAGACTACAAGAGAGCCATTTTTAATTTTGGTATTATTATTTAACATTAAAAATTTTTTATTAACTAATTTAAATTAAAATAAACCGAAACGTCACAGAAAACAAATATTGTTTTTTTTATTCTGAAAATGACCGAAAACTCAAGAAATTAAAATCCATTTGTTGAACTAACGACCAGGGAAAAAATATATAAAAATGAAAGTTTTATTTTTATTTTTGTTTTCTCTAAATAATTATTGAAATAATGTCGATATTTTAACTAAAATTGGTACTTAGGAGTTTTTTGAAACGCGAAATTCGAATTTGATGTTAGTTTGGCTCCAACTTCTAGAGGGAGCCACCTATATGTCTTTTGAATCTTTTGAGGAGTCAACTTTTTTACACGTGCTTGTACTACGTTTCTAAGCAAAAGAAAATCGATTTCTCTGTCATTTCTACGTAAAAAACGCATAGGTAGAAGTCGCTACGAGGAAGCGTTCTCGGGAAAAACAGTAATAACTATTTCGGGAGCAGAAAACAGAAAAAGGTGAAAGCGCATCGCATACCGACGTTAATTAGCAACGTGTTTAGTTGACAAGTTGTCAAGCTTTTCAAAATGAATTACACAAGTGGTGAAATGTGCGATATGCATTTCATTTATGGCCTGGTCACCTAATCGTGTTATCCCGCATCATCCGATGTTTACCCGTCTCCATCAACGTCTTAGTGAAACTGGAAGTTTTTAAAAACAAAGCCGCTATGCAGGACAGCAGCCACTACACGACTAGAATAATATGTGCTTCATGAAATTGAGGAAACTGCTACAACAAGTACCAGAAATATTGCTTTAAACGTAAATGTAAGCTCTTCTACAGTTCTTAGAATTTTAAAGAACACTCTCCTATACTTTTATCACATCAAGCGGGTACGCGTATAAAAAGTATGACTCCTCAAAAGAGTAAAAAGACATCTATAGTCTTATCACATCAAGCGGGTACGCGTATAAAAAGTATGACTCCTCAAAAGAGTAAAAAGACATGTAGGTGGTACGTCAAATTCGAATCTCGCATTTCAAAAAACCTGTAGATACCAATTTTAGTTCAAATATCGACATTATTTCAAACAAAAATAAAATAAAACTTTAACACCCTGTATCTCGGAAACGAAACATTTCCCGACATAGATTTATGGAAACTTTTGTCAATAAGCAAGGAAACTTCTCCTGAATTATTTAGCAATATTAATGAAACACCCTGTATAATTATAGGCAACGGCGTAGCTATAGCTTCCGCAAGGGGAGGGTTCGACATTGTCAGGAGCTGATAAAAAAAAAATTGCGCCGCAGGCGAAAATTTTTTGGGTGCCACGCCCCTTTTTGAATCAAGGTGCTTAGTTTTGAAGTGGGAAAAGTAGAAAACACAACACAAAATCCTCAAGAAAATTACAAAAACAACCCGGTGCGTTTAGGAGGGAGTTTAATATTTTTACCTATCTTTCAGAGAATTTCTACTTTTGAGCAGTTATTGGAGTCGGAGCTGAATTGATATGGTGATGGTTTATTCAAAAGCTGAATCTACAGTATTATTTGTTTTATATTTGAATCAAAGATTATAATTAGGTTTGGCATCGACTTTGGCATTCAGTTTGACTTTAAATTAAAAGCTAATATAATCAAAATGGGAACATTAATTTACATTTATTATTCAATTAAATCTTTTAGGTCTTATTGCTAACTTATCTATAATTTCTTCGGAATCTATTTGCACTGCCAGATCACGATGAGTGCTCATTAGAGCAAGGCCAGTCAGTCTTTCATCTCCTGTTTTATTTCTAAGGTAAGTTTTTAACCTCCTCAGAGTAGAGAAACATCTTTCAGGGGTTGCAGTGGACACTGGAAGTGTAGCGAAAATGATAAGGAACTTCTTTGTCAAAGGGAAAAACTGTTCATCGCACTGATCGATAACTTCTATTGCAGTGGCAGGTTTCACTTAAAATTAGCGTGGGTCATCAATGGGGGGGGGGGTCCGGACCCCCTAAACCCCCCCTTATATACGCCACTGATTATAGGTACTTACTTATTATAATGTTATTTATTTCTTTTAAGTATAAATTTTGACTTGTGCCAGTAGCGATATCAAAATTCATTGACAACTAGGTTCAAACCCTTAATTCTTAGTAAATCTAGTTGCAAGATAGCAATTAATAACCAAAATCAATGATGATTGTCCAAGGACCCTTAATTAACTAAATACTACAATTCGCCTAAAAAATCGCCCATTTAACTTTTAATTATATCCTCCGAAATTTAAGTATCGGAGCAATTTTCTGGTAGCTGCATCGGATATTAATGGCTTGTTATTATTTTTTTTAGTGAAATGGACTTGCCCCCAAGGCACCTGAATCAAAAAAGTCTGAATTTATAAACATGACTCTACATTATGCATGTAAATCTTTAAGACGTAGTACGAAATTTTCAGTCGTACGGGCTCAAGTTTTTTAATAATATTTACTACCACATGCAAATGAACTTATTTATTTATACAAGGGTAGTTGCAAAAGTTCTTTCTTTGTTTAGTAAATAAACTGGAATAGCTATTTTCCTAACAAGTGCAGAAAATCGATTTTTCCGCACGCAAATGCCGTTGACAGCACGACGCGTAGCGGAGTGGTGTCAAGCATTTAAGTGCGGAAAAATAGGTTTCTGCACGTGTTAGGAACAATAGTTTTTCTACTAGCGTGAGGAAACAAATTGAAAATAATTTAAAAAACGGAGTTTTTTTTTTAATTTTTATTACAATGAACAAAATTTTACAATATTAATTCGTTCATCTCTTCATCGGAAATCATTTTGCGTGCCGAAGAATTCAGCAAAACTCCAGTAGAAAAACTGATAAACTAGTTTAAATTTATAATATTCTGTTGACAGTGACATACAAATCAACAACTGGTTATATACACCATAGCAACTAAGATATTTCAAAGGTAATATGTGATAGTTTACTAAACATTAAACTTCTGAAAGATCTCTTCTGTGTTGTGGGTTACCCTCTACTATACTTGATTAATACATCCTTAAGTACCGGCAAGTTCCCTAATAAATTAAAAACAAGTGTAATAATTCCGTTATCAAAGGTGTCAAAACCAAATAACATGAGTGATTTTCGCCCGATAAATCTTCTACCAGTTATTGACAAAGTGCTTGAAATCGTAGTGTGCGACCAGTTACGAGAGTACCTTGAAAAAAATGGGCTATTATACAAGGGACAGTCTGGGTTTAGGAAAAAATACTCCTGCGAGTCTGCACTGCAATATGTGTGTGCGGTATTGAGACAAAATATAAATGAATCAAAGATTACCTTAAGTGTTTTTGTCGATTTGAAACGCGCCTTTGAAACTATTGACAGAGACATTTTAATAAACAAGTTGACTTTGTATGGGTTAAAAGATTGTGCGTTGGACTGGATTAAGGACTTTTTATCAGATAGGTATCATCAAACCAAAGTTAATAATAAAATATCTACAAAGAGAGACAGCAGTTGGGGTGTACCGCAGGGGAGCGTTTTGGGGCCACTTCTATTTATTGTCTATGTTAACGATCTGCAGGAGGGACTAACGAACTCATTTGTTAATTTATTTGCGGATGACACCCTAATTTCTGTCTCTGGTAAAGATTTTAATCAGGTAGCTACAATAATAAATAATGAATTAGGAATATTATACGAATGGTTGTGTCAAAATAAGTTAAAATTAAATAATTTGAAAACAAAATGCATGGTTGTTGGATCTAGGGTAGACTGTCAAAGATTTAAAAATTTAGGCCTTTTTTTAAACATAAATGGTGTTGTAATTGATTTTGTTTCTGAAATTAAGTATTTGGGGGTTATATTGGATCCACAATTGTGCTTCACTAATCATGTGGACTATATGTGTCGGAAAATTGGTAAAAAAATAGGGTTTTTTAATCGAGTATCGACCTGTTTGTCTCAGTGGACTAGGAAGTTGGTGTATAATACCATTATATTGCCACACTTTTCATATGCATGTTCTTTATTAATTTCTTGCACTAAGGAGGAAATTCAAAGACTTCAGGTACTACAAAATAAGGCAATGCGCATCCTACTAAAATGTGATAAATATACCCCAATTAATGATATGTTGCGGTCACTGAGATGGTTGAACATTGAGCAGTGCGTGAAAAGAGCGAATCTGATATTAATTTATAAGATTGAGCATAAATTACAGCCCGAATATTTGCAATCGTACCTGGAAAAAAGATCAAATCATTATGAATACAACATTAGGTCAAATGAACAATATACTATATCCAGGGTAAAGACAACCTCTTTGCAAAAAACTCTTTTTTACGATGGGATTCGCTATTTTAACGATCTACCCGATAATATTAAGAGAGCACCAAGCCTAAGAATCTTCAACAGAAACCTTTTGTTATACTTAAGGAACTGAGGTGTGTACTATTAAGAATGTTATTTTTGTTATCTGGTTTAAAGTAGCCAAGTGCTAAATAAAGGATATATTTATTTATTTATTTATTTATATGATGAACAGTGACTTCAAATCGTACAGCATTTAATTTAATTAAATTTAATTTCAAAATATAACAGTGCGGAAAAATCTTTGCCGCACGGTGCGGAAAAGTGGATTTTCCGCACTAAAACATGTGCGGAAAATGCGTTTTTCCGCACGCTAGTAGAAAAAAATGTTTGCATGCATACTCACTTTACAAAATTTACCTATAACACACCTGTCACCCCAATTTAGAATGATAAAGCAATGAAGGTAAACCTTTTTTTTCAAATAATTCACATAATTAAAACATATAGAGGGTGTCACTTAATATTAATATAAGTACATTTTAATAGGTGATTTCCAGATGAATTTTAAGAGCGCATACACACAGCTACTCAAAAGAAACTGATTAGTACCGTGAGTTTTTTGTTAAAAATGGAAGTAAGTAGTGGTTAATGATTTAGATAGATGGAGCAACATCATTTTATTCAGATATATACCGTGCGAGCAAAATTTACTTTTATCCAAGAGGGCTTGGACTGAAAAACGTAGGGCTTGGTTTAGACCATAATTATAAGTATCTAACCAAATATAGGTTAAAATTGTGTCAAATTCATATCCTTCTCTTTCTAGTCTAATAATGAGTATTCCTTAGGTAAGTCTACCCTAAATTTATCCCAAGCTATTGTTGTATTTGAGGATTTATCATTGTTATTGGGAGAATCCCTTAGCCAGGAACGTGCATTTTATTTTATTTATTATTTATTATTATTATAAATTTACAATTTACAAATCACAAATTGTATAGAATATAATTCCATTATGTTTATTACAGAGAAAAACACCTAGATATGTAATATCTGTATGTGTTTTTGTGTAGTGTAAGTATTGTAGTAGGTCCATAGATTTTCATTACCTATAATAAATAAATTTGCATAAACTGGGACCGTGCAAGGCCCAGTTAACAATATTTTGTCAGCTTTATAGCAATTGCACTGCACTGAATATCAAGATTACCATTAACATTTCGTAAGAGCCAAATTCAGAGATCACCAACTCAAAACAGTCTCCCAAATATCAAATGGTAATTGTCAAATATATATTGAGCACATTTTTTTACTGAAAACTTTAGGTATTTTTATATTACGTATTTTGACAGGTAATAGATTAAATAGTTTGGATCCCATGTAGACAACTGATTTTATGTTCAATGTTTTGTTATTTTTCATATATTTGAGATTTTCATGCACATTACCCCTGGTTTGATATTTGTGAGATATCCTATCTAAATTTCCTTGCTTTTTCATAAACTTACACGTATTTAGGATATAAAGTCCTCTGACATTCAGCAAAACAGAAGAGTAAAGAAGATCGGTGTGATACAGTCTAGATTTTTTATAAATTACTTTGAGAATACAATTTTGAACAGTATTTAGCGGTTTTAGTGTTGTGCTGTATAATCCTCCCCAAACTACAATTCCATAGCATATGATGGATTCTACCAATGATCTGTAAATCATAGTTAACAATTTTTCACTCATGAATTCCCTTAACAAGTAAAATTTATGGATCAAATTCTTGACACTTTTTACAATTTTATTTATTTGTTTGCCCACTTTAAATGCCGGTCTATTATAATTCCTAAGTACTTAGTCTCTTCTACTTCATTAAAGGTATTATTATTATCTAAACTTATTCTGTTAAAGTGGGGTCGATTTTTTATTGTACGCGAAAAAGCAATGTAATTGGTTTTTTTATATTTAGAGAAAGTTTAAATGAATCGAGCCATTTTTTTATTAATTTCAAGCCACTTTCAGCAATGCCTTGTAGGGTATTCTAGGTTTCAGCCGTAAAAATGACTACGGTGTCATCTGCATAGGAGAGAATTGTTCCACCTGTATGACACTCTTTAAGGAGCGAGTTTATGTAAATTATGAAAAGAATTGGGCCCAGGACTGTGCCCTGTGGTATGCCCGTTTTTATCATCATTGGATCACTCAAGACATTGTTAATTTTTACAATTTGGCTACGATGACTGAGATAAGATTCAAAAAGGTCTAACACCGGCCCCCTCATCCCATATCCTGAGAGGATATCCAGCAAGGCAGTGTGGGGCACCGTGTCAAATGCCTTGGCCAGGTCTAAGTATATTGCTAAGGTTTTTCTATTAGTATTCATGTTCCCTGTTACCTCAACCACCATGTTGTATATTGCATCATTGGTGCAAGCACCTTCTTTAAAAGCAAACTGATTTGTTGATAAGATATTATTACGCATTGAAGAAGTGTTTAAATTAAAAATCCTAAACATGCCTATTCTCCTAAAATTGTATTATATTATTTTTGTAGGTATTTATAACATATTATGAAAACAATTAAAAAATCGTATTAACTAATAAATAACAATGGGGATACTATTTTACATAACATAATTACACAAACAAGATACAATATAGAATCCTACAAACAAAGCATTTTCAAAAATCGAATAATACTTTGTCGTTATGGCTTAATCTTAATCATAGTCCGATTCGGAAGATGAACTTTTATTAACATCGTTTATAATAAGCGGTTCAAACATTTTTTCGATTATTATATTTATCTGCCACATATTGGCTTCTTCTTCTATCACATGATCGATACACTTTCTCGCACTGATTTTACCCACAGTTTCATTAATGAGTCTTTTTAAATCCACCATTTTATAAGTCGTGTTTTTTCTGGCGACATCTGTCTTTATTCGTACCCATATAGGTTCGATCGGGTTTAATTTGCAGTGGTAAGGAGGGAGTCTGAGCACAGATATTCCTCGTAAAACTGAAGAAGTTTCTCTACATTGCATCATTGTATGTTTACAAGTTACAAGATATCTATAGCATAGAATGAACATAAATGGCATACAAATTGAAATTGTAGTATTTGCCAAAACATTTACATATTTTGACACAATTTCCATCGGATATAATTTTCACAGAACTGGGCAACGATGAAGAGCCTATATCGTCACATCACCCTGTATAATGATAGTAAACACAAGAAAATGCACGCGGGTTCTTAAATTTTAAAAAATAAAAGACTTTTTTTAGGTTACTAAGGCAAATAGGAGTTTTTGCAGCTCGTGGAGACCCATCATTAACCAGTTTTTAATCTTAAATATTTATAAGTTGAAGACGATCTAATCATTTTAATTAACAGTATACCTAACTAGAAAAAAAAATAATAACATTTTTAAATATTTATTTTTTCATGCGATAGCTGTACTAGTAATTGGTGAAAATAATAAATTATTGAATCCATACAGGGTAGAGCTCTTTATGTAAGAGTGCATCTAAACTTTTGAAATAGTTCAAGGCAAAATTTTAATATATTAAGATTTACATATCTTGCTATACACGTAGAAGAAAATCAGGGAACTATAAGTACTGGGCATATTGGAGACGAAGTGGGGAAATCTGCTGGCGCTTGATCTTTGGAACGACGGTTTGTCGGTTGTCGTTCGAAATCAACAGTGTGTGAGGATTTCGTTTAGGGTTGGGCAACAATAACCGGTTATTTAATAACCGGTTATTTTCGCGTCGGTTAACCGGTTAATAACCGGTTATTTGTCAACCCCGGTTAAACCTATAACCGGTTATTTTTTGCTAATAACCGATACCCGGTTTTTGGTTTACGGTCTACCTGCTTGACTTTTAAGCGAATTCCATGTTAGACAAGTTAATGAACACTAAATATATTTTATTTCCTTTATTAATCGCATAAAGTAAAGTAGGACGCACTACGTGCACTTCTTTTACCAATGGAATTCACCTTAATCTTTCCTTGCGTTGGCTTTGGCTATATGGCTATAGTCTTAATTACGATGGCCCCATGTCCTCGCGACAATCAGCCAGTATTTAGTGTGTTGGCTATGTTACCCTGTATCTATTAGTCAGAAAGGAAGAAGAAATGAAGAAATGGGAAAGAAAGAGAAATTATAGCGAATTCCATTGGTAAAAGAAGTGCGGCACCGGTATGTCAGTAAAACTGCACCAGTGCACAAAAAGTGTTGCACTATTTGAGTACCAATGGTTTTTAGATTAGACCTTGAGTGCATTTTTCCAACAAAGTTGATGATAATACTCCTCAATCCTCAATGATTTTACTTACCACTGGACAAAATTTGAGAGAAAATAGAATTTTAAAGATCGAATAGAAATCAAAACACTGTATTTTTTGACATTTTCATCGAGTTTCGGTGCAGCACGGTCTCCAAGAGCACGTGCGGAACTGATTGCACTCAATGGTTTACGAATACTTGCACTGAAATGTCCAATGGTTTTCAAATTTTGCACTCGTTCTGCACTTTTTTTACCAATGGAATTCGCTATTAGTTAAAAGAGTCAAGTCATAGTATTTTAGTCTATGATTTTAGTATTTTGTGCAAGTCACGTTTTACTGCGTTGCAAAGTTTAAAGTTAAAATTAAAATCTTACATTTTTTTTATTTGCGCCATTTAAAAGCCTGGTTATTAACCTGTTATTTTTGTTTCGGTTAACCTAACTTCGGTTAACTGGACTTGAAAAATAACCGATTAACCGATAACCGGTTATTTTTCAATAACCGCCCAACCCTGATTTCGTTCACAATCGTTCGTTTTTACACAGTAGCGCAGTCGCATGCAATTTGTGACTTGTGAGCTACGTAGAAGTTCATGTTTAATTCGCTTTCTATGTTTTTATTTTATGATTTAGAATGGATCAAATTCAATAAGCAAAGAATTTCTTATTATTTTTACTAAAAATTATAGAGAAGTTCCTTACCCAAATCAAGCATCTGAAGTAGCATCTGAAGTATTACTAAAGAAATAGATAACAATGCAACA
Source organism: Polydrusus tereticollis (assembly GCA_963920685.1). Lineage (NCBI taxonomy): Eukaryota > Metazoa > Arthropoda > Insecta > Coleoptera > Curculionidae > Polydrusus > Polydrusus tereticollis. The sequence goes on along the minus strand of OY987335.1, from coordinate 12,885,776 downwards.
GTACAAAGATTCCCAAAGATCTGGAGCTGGGGTAGATGACATTCACCAACAACATTTGTGGTATTTAAAATATTTAACCTTTTTAAGTGGTCAAGAAACTCCTGAAGAAAGCTTTTCAAGCATCGACTATACCAAAGACGAAGACTCGGCAGAAACGGTAAGTAAAATATAATACAGAGTGTATGGAAGGTTGGTGATCGAGAGTTCAGATGCCACTGCTAACAAGTGCTTCCTCTTCATAACGTAGTACGTTATACAAGTGTTTTGAGCGAAGGATGAGCAGAATTAACTGCCAGGATTACCCATAGGGTCAAGGGTGTGGGCAAAAAATTTCGGCGATGCAAGACGACGCGTGTATGAGGGGCTTAAAAAGAGATGACATGATTCAAAGGCTGGATTTTTATTATAATATGAGGGTGTTTTTGCAAAATATTTGTTTATCGACGAATGTACTTCTAACTTGAATAATGAACTTAATGCACAAAATGTTTGTAACTGGAGACTAGAAAATTAATTTAGGTTTATTTAAGGACGCAGTATCCTCAAAAAATCAACGTGTGGGGCTTGCATTTTGAAACATTATATTATTGGACCACTGTTTTAAAATCACAATTTAATCGCCCAATATTTTCTTAAACTACTTAAAAATGAAATTACGCCTGCGTTGAAAGAAGTTGTTCGGTAAAATCAAGAAATTTAGTTGTAGATGGATGCCCTTAGCTCATTACTCATTACTCCGCAGTAGTTAGGAAGTATGTGAGTGTGAAAGGCTTTCCGGCTTTCGTGTTCGTGCGCTCCCTGGTTAAGAAATCTTCGAAATGAATTTTATGATTGTCTGTGGTATTGCCTAGCAGTAAATTGTTGTTTGAACATTTCGATAAATAATTAGTTATGTTTAATGTAATTATTTTACTCGATTTTATGCTACTCGAAAAATAAAGCATTTGTTACCTATCTACCAAAAATGTTTCATTGATTTTTCTCCTCCCCTTTATTTTTATTTATATTACAGAGAGACAAACCAGGTCGCATTAAAAATTTAAAACCATTTAATAGGTTAGAAGGGAAATTGGATAATAAGCGTAGCGCGAGAAATTATGTTATCGTGTAAAAAATTGGGGGTTTAAGCTTAAACTTCTTATTGAAGGGGTGAGACATAAGACATACAGTGAGATCGTAAAGGTTGAAACAGATTAATTTAAAATGCATGTGTTCGTTTTTTCGAGAAAACACTCGGACCCGTCAATTTTTTATTTTTGTTGTGCATTTCTTGAAGCTTATTTTATGTATACAGGTTGTTCCGAAAAGAAGTGATGACGGTTTACTTCATTTTTTTAAATGGATACCCCTATTTTATAATATTTTTTTGAATTCTGCATGAAATTCTAAACATATTTTATGTATGTCACTGTATATTAGCAGTGGTAAAATCGATGAAGGCAATTTAGAAACCCCCGTATTTCCGAGACGGCTGAAAATAAATATCAACAACTATATGTTTTTCAAACAGGATCGCGAGATGCAATTCACTCGTGTGGTTATTGATGAGGGTTGCCATTTAAAAAAATTCAAAATGGCGTCGAATCTGTCAAATTTGTGAACCTATATGTATATTTTTCGACATTAAATTGGGCTTCCTTGTGGAAAATCATTGAAGAAAGTGTGATTTGTTTTTACTATAGTCAGCAGGAGAATCGCCAATCAGGTGAGACACTTAAAATAATGTCCCTGTATTGATTTATACCAACCCTAGTAGAATTTGGATAATTATTTTGTTTTAAAAGCAAGGTAAATGTAAAATAAAATATAAAACTAGTGCACTTTTAGTGTTTTGCAATTATCTTTGAAACTGTAACAAAATATAATCCGGTTACATTGCCAAATCGAATTTCTTCAGAAAACGACTTTCTTTTAAATTTTCGAGAAATTATGAAAGTTAATTAATACAATATAGGTCTTAAAAAATTAATGAGAAATGAGCTACCTACCTAGAAGTAATATCGCAATTTTGCGACAATGACTAAGACTGATGTAAGACTGTAATAACATTATTTAAAAATAGGATCATTTATTTCAGCCCTATTACGAGTACATGTAAATCTCGTAATTTTATACAATCTAAAATATTGTAATGTGATCCTATTGCAAGTTTATAAATGCACATACTCATTTCCTACTGCAAGTACACGGGCTCCCAAAGGCCGGTCCTGAATACAATTTCTCTTTAACATTTTAAACTACTCTGTATAATTGGTTATGGTCCACATATCCAAATATGTGGGAAAAATTTTAAGTGGTTATTCTTAAGCTAATTTTAAGCATAAAAGTGCATACAAACATTTGTTTAATAATACTTAGTTTTTAAGATACAGAGTGTTAAAATTTATATTTTGTTTTCACTATTTGTTTTTAAAGATAATTAAGTAGAATTTGGTTCACGTAACAATTTTTGTATGTCCCACACGCACTAATGTGAAGTTACATTATGCACCTAAATCTACGGTTTATTTGTAAGTCTTTCATGTTGCAGGCTACAGGAATAAAGTATGAATTTCTTGATACAATGGTTTCTGAATAGGAAAATTATAATAAAGACGAAGACAAATATACCAAAAATAACTTTTATTTCAAAAATATGCTTAACAGAACTTCTTAATGGCAATAATCGTACCCACTTATAATAATAACAAATATTATAAAACAAAGTATAAATACTGCGGATTTTCCATCGCAGTCTTGGCAAAATGTAAGGACTTTGGCTGCTTTGGATAGTGCCTTTTTGCTGCCTGTTTCTTGTTGAATTCTTTTATAACAACTTGTGCATCTCTTTCATTTTTTTCTGACTGTTCCCTCATTTCCTATTCTGTGACTACTCTTGCCTCGCTTTCTTTTTTTAGCACGCTTCAAGCTCTCCTCTGCTCTAGTTTCTTCAGCCTTTGACTCCCTATTTTTATTTATGGGTAGCAATCACTCTATTACTTTTTTTTTAAATCTAAGCATGCCCAGTTTCTTCCCTCTCTGTTGAAGTTGTCGTACACAACCCAAGCACGATTTCAAAAATTACTTTTCTGTTGCCAAGGGTACAAAAAAAGTAAAGGTCTGTGCCAAAAAATTCAAGAATCTTACCTTATAAATTTAAAAGGTAATAGACGCTCTGGCCCTAAAGTTGCACATGCCGCACTTTACCTTAATGTTTTTTGTTACAAATACCTAACTAACTTGGTGACCACCGGTGGCGTAATGGTCTCTGTGGCAGTTTCCAAATTGGGGAAGTCAAGTCTGATTGTTGTAGATGCCGGAGTAAAACTCAACTCGGACGCGTATCAACAACAACTTTTACATCACTTGCTTCTTGAAATTGAAGCAATCTGCGACGATTACGTGTTCCAACAAGACGATGCTCCTTGTCATACCTCTCGGAGTACAAGAATGGTTTGTTTGAGCAATGCCCCGATCACATCGAACCGGAGATGTGGCCACCCAATAGTTCAGACTTAAATCCTGTTGACTATTCCATATGGGGAATTTTAGAGGCAAATGTTCACAATGGTCAAAGGTTGAACACCAGCAAAAATTTAATCGGGGTAAAATTGGGTGGGAGAAGAGCTTGGACTGTCTGGCGATGGTAAGGATACATCAAATTATCGTCGCCAATGTGTTAAGAAATAATTCAATACCATAAGGGAACTGGAATTATCAAATTGAACCGGAAAAAAGTGTCACTATGCAGATTATTTCACATTATATTAACTCCGTTTTCGGAAAATGAAATAATTGTTATGTGTACCAAATTTCACTTAATTATCGTCAAAAACAAATCAGATAAATTTAATAAAGTGAAAAAAATGATCAACTGTAACACCCTGTAAGTATCTTAAAAACTAACTTTAAATGAACTTTTATGCTTAAAATTAGTTCTAGTTTTTTCCGATCAACGCCAATGTATTTGCATGGATTATACGCGCTTGTTTTTGTTATAACACTGTATATCACGTAATGTTATATCACATTGTATATTAAACGTGTCCCAAAATTTTGAATAAATTAAGGTATTTTTTATTATTAAAAATATTTTTTATTATGAAATAATAATGATAATTTTGACATTGGATTTGAGTTTGGATAAAATATCAGAATTTTTAGTGAATCTCTACTGAAACAATTCACATTTAACTTTATTATTGCAAACATTGATATAGTTTAGACATGTTACCCAAAATTATTATTATTTCGCACTTCCTTATTTACATTCCGAATGTAATGTTTGCCTCTTACTCCAATATATATTATTATTTCATTCTTTCGAATTAAAAAACGTACGTAAAGTAAAACAATTTAGTATTTGGAATAACCTTGCTCACGGTCTTGGTTTTACCTTGCAGCACTAAAAATCACGTATTGAGACTTTAAACCTTTAAAGTAATGTGTTTTACAAAGAGCAGACAGCCGTTATAAAAATGCATATTCCAATACCAACAGTTAAGGAAAAGCAAGAAAATAAGAACAGCAAGGGATAATCACAAATACACTTGATTTTATTTAGTCAGTCTCAGTATAAAATCTAATAAAAATAAAAATTTTAATGACAATAAAACTAAACATAATACAACAAACGAAAATTTTAAACATGGTAAATGAAATGTAATAATACAAGTATAAAATGAAGCGATAAAAACATAATAAACAATTTGTTGAATTTATAAGCTAGAAAATTTAAAAAGTGATTTGTACTTAACAGGACAACGATTAACAAAATGAAAAAGCTATATTTAGTATACAACACACTTTTAAAAAGTACAATTTCATTGTCTCCTTTTAAAATATATATTTATATATATATAATCACATCTACGAACAATATTTTACAAACTTCTCAAAAATACACACTCTCTGTGTCATGTATTCTAAAAATCACTTAATCACTACTAATACTAAACTATTTATAACTCAAAAACTATATTGATTCTCTAGTCAAACATTCCCATAATACCCTCTATCAGATTTATATAGTTATATAATAAGGTTCGTTACAATTACATATTTATGTTAACATCAATACCTTATTTACATCTTTTGCCTAAGTAAAAATATAAAAAATATTAAGTATATATTTTTCTTATCGAATTTGAAATTCCTCTTGGCAGCATTGATTTTGCGTTCCACAAAATGTATAAGGTACAAACCTGATCATTTAACATTTGAAAATGTTCCGCCGCGTATATACAATGGATGAATAAAATGAAAATAAATAGCAATGTCAATGGAGTAATGCTTCGTAATATTAGTTAAAATTCACATGACTGTTAGATAAAGTAAAGCTTAAATGTATACCTAAGTTATACTTGCTATTAATTATGGTTCTAAATATAAATGATGTGACTCTGCAACTCCAGTCTTTTTAGGTTTTTAGTCTTAAGTACATGTATGTCGTTCCGACAAAGTGATTTCCCAACTCATTGTTTTGAGTATTTACTTTCTAATTTGGCTTTAAATTTCTTGGTTTTAAAATAAGTTTAAAACAGTCTGGAGCTACTGCCACACATCCTGGTTTTATACTTATCTCAGAACCTGGACTGAGATCGTAGTTCTGAAGCAGTGTAGATATAATAATAAAACTAAAACATTGCACCAGTCTTTGCCCAATACAAGTCCTTTTTCCAGTACTAAAAGGAATAAAATGTGCTGGCTTTACAACATGTCCTGCTGGCGAAAGAAATCGTTCTGGCATAAACTTCTCTGGCTCTTCCCAATGTTCTGGACTAAGATTTAGCTCATAGTTATTTAAAAATACTAGAGTGCCTTTTTTGATTGAAAACCCTTCGATATCCGAGTCAGTAGAAGCGACGTGGGGTACAATGGGAGAAGATGCCTTCCGCAAGGTCTCCCATAATACTGCCTCGGTATAAGGCATCGCAGCTTTATCAAAAAGATTAACAAATCTTTGTCCCCTAGTTACGTCATCAACCTCCTCTTGGATTCTTCTTGCAACTTCTGGATACCTTACCACGGACGCCAACACCATCATAACAAGGTTACCAATAGCAGAATGTCCTCCAATAAAGTCTTCAAGCTCGAAAATAATATGATTCCACTCCATGTTGGGATCTTCTTGCAAGTGAAGTAAAAGAGCGTCTGTAAAATCTCTTGGAGGAGCATTGTAGTCCAAAGTGTCAATATGGTTTTGCACAATTCTAGCTAAAATAAACTCTCTTATATCTCCAGCCCAATGAGACAGTTTATTCATGTGTTTAGTGTAGAGAGGTAGTAGCCAAGGCAAAAAATCGACTGCGTAGCCTTGGTTTATCTCCCAAAAAATCTCATCGAAATATCTCACAACTTTTTTAAAGTCTTGGTCATCGTAAGGGAAACTAGCAGAACACATGTACTGCATGAACATGTTTGCACATGCAGCTAATACCACTGGTTTTATATCAGTGGGCTCGTTGAGAGGCAGCTTCTGTAATTCTGACATAAACACTTTTAATTCCTCAGTTCCTACTAAGTTTACTGTGTCGTATTGAAGAGATGTGAACCTCGGAGAACAATACATTCTGGCAATGCTTCTTCTTGTTTTTTGAAGTACGGACCAGTCACATAATGCCAATGCTGTAACAAAAAAAGAATAATTATACATACAAAAAAAATGAATATCTAACTATAAAAAATAAGCAAATAAAACGGATGAAAGCACATGGCAAATCTAAGCACGATTACTAGAAGCTGTGTAATATGTTTTGGTTGTGAATTATTCTTACAAGTGATCGCGTGCTTTACTAATGCTCATTAAGAATGATTTGCACCCTTTACCTTTTATTCTCTTTACTTTATTTCACGCAATCATAATTTAAACACCTTTCTAATTAGAGGAATGGTATAGAGAGGCCGATTCGTTTAAATACTTCAATTTAATTTTTATTTTTATAATTTACTGAAGAACATTTTGTATTTTAAGGCGTCACTATAAGAGTAGCTTTGGTTAAGTCAATAAATAATGACATAATTAGGGGCGTACCTAGATCAATATAAAAATCTAAATTTTGTCGTATCCCAAAATTATCAAATGATACTTTACACTTTTTTCAGAATAAACTTAAAAATTTGAAATGGTCATATTTTTTATTGACCTCAAAATCGACCCTGATCAATAAAATTCTCAACGATCAAATTAAACTACAAATCAGATTTCATAACACAATAATAATGGAGGTCAACAAAATGGTCTAAAGTAGGCGCTTTTTACCGATTAGAGTAAAAGCGCATTCTAAAGTGAAATTGGGTAGTGAAATGATCATGTAAAAACGAAAAAAATACCGAGTGATTGGTCAGGCGATCAGATTCAGTTTCGTTAGAAGTTTCAAGTTCAAGTTCATTGGTAGCCTGTGTGTATACGCAATGTTATGAATGAACAGGTGTTGCGTTGTTGTTAAGACAGAAAGTTGACAGAGAGATTGGTTGCAAGCTTTGTCTCTTTTCGCATTAAAACGCATAGGCGTAGACCCATCAAATGAAATGTGGTAACTCTGACCAAGAAAAATGAGTTATTTCAAGCTTGGTGGATTTAAAATAATGTAGTAATTACAATACAATTAATTTTAATCATGTTTGTATTAGTTTCATTACTAAAATTAATTTTTTTTAAATTTGGAACATGAAAAAATGTTAAAGAAATTTAAAAAAATTAAATTATATTAAACATGGAAGACTTCTCACTTTCACACTTTAATGCATAAGGTGTTTATTATACGTTTTGTGTATTGTCAAACTATTGGTTAAAACCCATGGCTCATGACATAAAACACCATACAAATCCAACGTTGCAAATAACAAAATCAGTCGAAAAAAATGTTTCCATATCTGAAGTGTTTTAATACCAAGGTGTTTTCCTGCCTTTAGTGTATTTTTTAAGTGCAGCCAGATGCTTATCTGAATAACCCTACTGTGTAAGTCCACCTGGATTAATTAATTATAACCTAGTTTTGTATTGGCAACGTTGGATTCGTATGGACTTTTATACCCTCCTGCTCCTGACTTCTTATTATTGAAAACAATTTCGGGTCTCAATAGTTATGGCCATTAAAAAAAACAAAAAAACATTATCCAGGCACAAACAAAAATAAAACAAATCAGTTTACTCTTTTTTAATACTGATCAATTAGAGAAATTATTGGTAGGTACGTCTATGTTACGCGGTTTTTTACTTTGACTCGCGGTATTCTTAACGGGATTCATCTTAACTGTAATAGAGCACTTTTGAGGTCAAATGAAATAAGTTTGGACAAATAAGTGGTTTCAAATTCTAGAAATTTCACTTGCATAACCATTTTTGTTGATTCACGCTGGCGCTCGCTGCTATGTTTTGATTTCCGTTGTACGTCAATGGCGCATAGTAACCTACTTTTTAAGAAATTAAAGCGATCCTGGATTTAAACCCGAAATATAGCAAACGTGTTAGTAATTTTAATTAACATCTGAAGAACAGCGTAATATTAATTAAAATTTAATCCTCTCTATATATCAATCACATCCTTTACAAGGTTGAGTGAGATCGGATAACTTATAGAATAATATAGTCATTATCGATCAGGACTTAAACCCTATCATTTAAATATGTAAGATAGTCAGCAGAATTGATGCAGGGTAGCAATGAAATTTTACCCTGCATGGTATATAATTATGCGACAATTAGCCGCTTCTTTGGTATGAGCCCATTAACTTATTTTTTTGGGGGTTCTGCTTATATGTTGCCGATATTTATTGTGCGGACGATCATAATTTCCTAAGTTGTCATTTAATTATTTTTTCATGTCAAAACCACTTATCTTGAAGCAAAAGTGTAAATTCTCGTGCATATTCGTTCAAATTGCGTTTTATGAAAAAAGTAAATAAAAAGAAATGTTTATTTCCTTTTATTGATTAAAAGTTCTTCATTTCTATTTAATATTTAATATTACTTAATTTATTGATTAGATATATATGCTTCTTTTTATGTAGTAAAATTTCTAGAAATTAAATGTTAACGTAATTACAAAAATATGGTAAACGGTATTTAAGTTTTTAATGAAAGTATTTTCTTTGACACCCTCTCAACCATTTCCTCTTCTACACAATTGGGAACTGATCTCTATATGCAAGATTTTCTTTTATGTCATTTATTAGTGCCACAGCACCACAGAATAAATTTTTAAAGAAGCAGATCATCATATAACAGAGGAGAGCAAAATAAAAATCAATTCCCAGTTAAGACGGTAACCCCTACAGTGTAAAAACTTTTAAATATATTTTTTAGTAACTGAGGCATGTGAAATTATGTTTGATGAGTCCCTAGTATCTGGATAGGGTGAGGATATAAGAGTTACATACTATAAATCAAATATTATACTTACAATTATTTCTGTCACCTCCAAAGAGTTTGTGGAACCTCATGAAGTCAGGTCTCCCGCCAAAGTCACTTCCTTTAGTAATCAACACTTCTTTAATAAGATTAAAATTGTTGACCACAACACAGGGGGTAGACCCCATAGTGATACTGAAGATGTCCCCATACACCTTGCTGAGGGCGGTAAAACCCTGAAAGGGAGTCTCGTATTGGCCCAGGAGATGAAGGCTTCCGATGACCGGCCAAGGATCAGGGCCAGGGATAAGTTTTAGGTCTTTAATTTTTCGCCTTTTGATGGCCCATAACTGGATCAAGAGCACCAGCACTATTACGCACAGTACTGAAAACACGATCATGTCTATATATCTATATGCGTTGATTTGCGTGTGAGAACAGTCGTGCGTTCGAGGTGGCACTGATGGTACTGCGCGAACCGCTACCCTCTTTATGACCGCGGATCGCGAGAGTACTGTGGTCTATCGTGGGGGGCTTGGCTTTGGTTAACTGGCTCAATCATAAGTCATTATTTCAACCCTACCAGACTGGATGACGCGCTATCATGTGCATTAAGGGATCTATTTCAATACAACTTCTGAGGATTTGATGATTGTAAATACTTGGGTACCACTTTGGTCGTCTTTGCGGCCGAGACTTTACGTTTAATAATTATTACAAGTATTGGTATGTTTTTGTTACTGTTACTTCATTTATACACGGACGCTGCCATTGCAACATTCTACAAATGGTTGCATGCATGTTTTTAAGGCACGTGATAAAAACAAAACCACTGATGATTTTCTAAAAATGTTTACATGGATTATTACAGTGGGCAAAAATAGGGTTTCATCGGAAATTTTAACAAAATATTTCTGAATGCCAGTGGCACAACTAGGATTTCGGCTTGGGGGGGGGGGGGACTGATTATATCAGGGCAATGCGTATAAGTTTACTAAATGAAAACAATAAATTCTATTGCACCCAGATGACAAAAAAAGCGGCGAAGGTAAAAATTTTGGGAAACTTGTCCACAATTCTGGGGGGATGGTCCCATAGCACCCTCACCCCTTGTAACTCCACCACTGCTGGATGCATAAATGAAAAAAATAGGCTAGAACTAAACAATTTAGTTAATTGCTTATTCGTGGCTAAATTGCAATGACTTAAGGGGTTTAATACAAAAACATATGTTCTTGGAAATTTGGATTATAATTTCTACAAGTCTTGCTTAATCTATATAGGTATACAACTTATAAGAAATAATTATTTTATTGTGGTCCCATCTATTGAAACTTTTTGCAGAAAGTAATTTATATATTTTTTTAATCAAAACTTTCTAGGTGTCGTTGTTGGCATTGGAAGCTTTAAAATAAATTTGTGTGCATTCCCTTTTAAAATAAATAACTTAGATCTGAAAAAATTTATGAAATCGGCATATTAAAGTCAATTTTAATTTTGAAATTCAAAGCCTGAACTAATAGGAACAATTAGTTCAGGCTTTGAATTTTAATCTGCATTAGAAAAAATTATGATTAATATTAGATCCGTTCTAAACATTTCAGATACTGCCAGAATCCAATTGCATAATTTTGATCAGTTAAAAGCAGCCAATAAACCTACGAGTATATTTTAACTGTATTAAAACTGCAGTAACATAAAATTTCGGCCTTCAAAAGTGTATATCCCTCCTCAATCCCCTCCAAAATCAGGTTTATCCCATTTTTGAGGCACAAAATGAATAGAAGTAATAGGGGTATGCAAACTTTCAGGAGATTTGTAGTCACAGATAATCAATTTTTTTGCGCAACTTACGATGGCTGTGGCTAGGAGGGGTTCCATTTTTTACACATGTACATATTTATAGGAAAAAACGGTTATTATGACCTGAAAAATACGCCTTTAAAATCTTTGTAGTGAATTTTGACACACCCTGTATAAAGGTATTCCAGTGACTTAGTTACAATAATTAATCCGTAATTTAAAATACCTTAAAATTGTAATTAAAATGCCAAGCAAGTTTATTGTAAGCTGATCTGCTCATTTCCTTTAAAAAGTTAAAAATACTATTTCAATCTATATAATCGTAAAAATCGACCTTAACCACCCGCCGCACACCTTGCAATTTTGTCTTATTTGATATTTTGCTTTATCAAACGAATCGCACGCGCTCTATATCATATTACGATTTAATTAATGAACATTAAGTTATTTTTTTTTCAATTTCAATTCTTATTAAGGGCCCACAGACGAAGTATCTACCTACACTAATTGGCTGGCATACACTCACTGTGTTCGTCTGGCCTTATCTACAATTGTAGCCAAAGGATTTCTGCCGCCCGGGGCCGCGGCCATATTTGCTACACTCCCTTAATTAAATCCAAAAACTTAAAAAAATATAGCATTTCGGAAACACTGTACATTTCGGGAGGATTAAAAAGAAAACGTCTTTCTTCAACAAGAATTTCATTTTCCTGCTTTTTCTGGGATTAAAGCTTTAATACCATTATCAATTTTTTAAAATATTAACAATGCAATGCAAATGCAATATAAATTATATTTCCCTTTACAAGCAACAAACATGGCCAACAAAATAAACTTTGTTTAAAATTTAAAAAAAAGATGAATAAATAAAATGTCTATAAAAAGGCATTTCATGTAAAGAACAAATTATATCATGAGCAGGATTATCCATCTTGTAAAATAGAAATGGTATAACAAAACAATATAAAATGTCCTTTGTACTTATCTGTTTATAATCGAAGTCTAATAAATAAATGCTGCATTTGCGACCATCACGTTCTTCTAGTTCTATTTAACTATTTATACTAATTAATGTGAGCGTAGGTCACTATTGTATAATTGTAATATTAGCACTATAATTATAAATTTATTCAAACAAAAACCAAAGTACAAACCGAGTTACACATCAACTTAAAATTAATTAGATAAAATCTTAAACAAATCAGTATTATGATAGATAAACTTTATACAGACTCTATTAAATCTAATTTGGTTGGTTGCGCCTTTAATTTCTTTAGGTATTATGCTATATATTTTAGGTCCCAGGTAACTAACAAACCTCAAATTAAAATTATTGTAATTAGTAGGAATTTTTATATTTCTGTCCATTCTGCTACGGGTGCCATAGCATGTTCGATACTATTCCACATACTTTCTCTCTTTCTCAGAAATGAACAAACAGTGAAAATGTATATGGTACGTACATCATATTAACTTTCCGAAAAAAGCAAGTGAGATGGATATATTTTTTGTTTTTTATAAATAATTGTTAGTATAAACTTTTGAATTACATTTAATTTGTTGAGGCAGTTATTGTATGAACCACCCCACACCAAGATACCATACCGTATTAACTGTTCGATATAGGTCTTATAGATCGACTCGATAACTGACCTACTTAGGAATTTCCTTAACAGATAGAATTTATGCTTAAGCATTCATATTTGACAGGTAATCTATATGTGGCCCCCACTTTAAGTATTTATCCAATACGATTGCAAGGCATTTGGTATGAGGTACTTCCTTTATTTCTTGCCCATCGATCTCAATACTCGAAAAGAAGCTATATAATTAGTTTTTGATAAATTTAATGTCAATTTGTAGGTCTGCAGCCAATTTTGTATGGCCAAGGTCCACTAATTGCTTTAATTTTAACATCATTCTATCCCTCACCACTAAAGACCAGAACAATGTCGTCCGCGTAAGAGACTGTTAATAGTGTTAATCCACCTGTATTTAATTTCAATAGTGAATTTATATATGTAATGAATAATATGGGTCCCAATACTGTGCCCTCAGGAACACCAATTCTTATCTCCAGCTCACCACTCAATACTTTATTGACCCTGATCATTTCACGCCTATTACCTAAATAATTGTTTATTAGCTCTATAGCACCACTACATTCCATACATTTAAGTAGTCTATCATGAGGAACAGTGTCAAAAGCTGTTGCCAAGTCGATAAAAATGCCAATATACTTATAGCCCAAATTCAACTTTTCAACAACCGCCGAGATTAGAGTAAACATTGAATCAGTTGTGCTATAACCCTCTATAAAACTGTATTGATTAGGTGAGTTTGCAGCAAAAAACTTAACTAGCCTATTCGTCAAACTCTTCTCAAAATTTTTTGCAAAATTGCTTATCAAACTTATTGGTCTGTAATTTCCAACAGTAGAAACTGTACCAGATTTGTAGATTGGTGTCACAATTGATGTTTTAAAGGAACTCGGCGCTATACCAGTTTCAAAAATCAAATTAATTATGTTCAGAATTGGAATTACAATCTCATTGTGTGTTTCCTTTTTTACCTTAGAGGTTCCACTATAGTATTTACTATGACCTTTCTACCTCAAATTGACAAAATCCACCTGTTTAATTGGTTCCTCAGCAGTCGTGACGTCAATCAGCGCTACAGTGACCGTGATGCGTTTCACCATAGAACAAGGAGTTTTTATAGTGCAATGTTATGGAAATGGTCAGTGCTCTTATCGCTACATAATGGAGGAATTCCAACAAAAATTTCCTAGCGTGTACGTTTCGAAAGTTGGTGTACACAAACTGGTGAAAAAATTTCAAAGACCAGGATCAGTTATTGACATTAAAAAAGGAAAGAAGCAATATAATGAAAAAGATGCCTTTACAGTTTTGATATTGCAATCTGTAAATGAAAATCCATTGCTTTCCTTGAGAAACAGGGCTAAGGATTTAGAGGTGGTACAAAAATTTACCATTCAAAAAGTTTTAAAAGATAATAAACTTTACCCTTCCAAGCCTCATTTCAACCAAACCTTAGAGGCTGGGGATGAAGCTAAAAGGCTACATTTTTGTTTATGGGTTGGAAATGAGATTTGTAACGTCAACAGAAATTTTCACAAGCTTATAATGTTTTCTGATGAATCAACATTTTCAACCAACGGAACTGTTGCTTCTCAACATGTCAGATATTGGAGTAAAGAAAATCCCGAATTTAGAATTCCCTCAAGACGTCAGTACTTTAAAAAAGTCAATGTGTGGTGTGCTATTTCATATTACGGTATCATTGGGTTTTATTTTTCGAAGGTACTTCTAACAGAGCGAGCTATTTGCAATAACTAGATACATTCTTTTGCGATCATCTTGAAGAGCTGCCCCTGGATTATCGCAACGCAATGTATTTTCAACACTGCACATTACGCTGGAGAGGTCAGAGAATGACTGAACAGAAAATTCGGTGTGAGATGGATAGGAAGAAATGGGCCAGTTTTATGGCCCCCAAGAAGCCCCGATCTGACATTAGCCGATTCTTCCCTTTGGGGCCGTATAAAGCAGCTTAGTTTTGCGCAACCAATGGATAGTAATGTCGAAATTTTAAAATTTAGAATTAGGCGAGCAGTGGAATCATTATCGGTTGAAGAGATTCAAGCCAGTTTTGATCGCAGTAGGAAGAAGTTGGAAAAGGGTGTTGAATATGGGGGAGGGGTTTTTGAACTATGACTATTGTGTATTATTTTTCGTCCATTCGAAATTTATTTTTATTAATGTCTAGTAATGTGAAGGTAATAATCAAGTAAAACTAGAAAAATGCGGACTTGCAAAAATGTTTTTTTAATTTCATAATTCCAAAAAATGATTGTTTCCTCTTGTTTGATTTTATGTTTTTGCATTTTTGAGACGCCCTGTATAATAAGAGTCAATTTTCTCATCGTAATTCCTATTTTTTCGACAAGCAAATTTTTTTATCAAGAATGACTTTTTTTCGTATCTTTCAAGTTTTGGTCCATTTGTCGTTTGTTAACCGCATCCGAGCGACATACTGTAGATGGAACACCATACAGTCAAAATTTTCATGAACATTCTTTGAGTTTCCCACCAATTGAGCCTTTATCAACACTACAACTTAGATTATATACTTTTTAAACAAAATTTCATCAGTTTATACGTATAGGTACTAAGAAACACCATAAGTATTTCTTCATATTATGTTAGGTGACTAAAATATACCGTATATTTAACTTACATAAAGTTGTTTTCGGTTAGTTCATTCATATAGTTCTTATTTGTATTTGTTTATATTTAAACATTGGTAAATATATTGCAACATCTGAGAAGTCGATTTTTACTGATTAGGCATTCAGCAATTTGATTTTCCATAACATGGTGGCCTGATTTTTGAATTTGCGCATCAAAATAAAGGAAACGTAATAAGTACTCTCAAAACTTATTGGGAGACTTTAGAAGAAGGATAAGTTTCATCGTGTTAAGTTTTGATTAATATACATCACTTTTATAGTGATTTGGTAATAAGTTGTAATAGATATCGTAAAATGTGCCACAATTGTTTTGACCCCATTTAATCGGTAGTGAGTAATCGACGACACTAAAGTAGTATTAACCAAGACAATTTTTCTACCATTGCATTTGCGTTGATATTTTTATTTAAAATATGTCACTTATTATAAATAACAACATTTTATGTTGGGTAAGAGCACTGTAATATTAGGAGCAACATAACATTATTTTTTAATCCTGTAATCCGAGAACTTGTCCTCGCCTTTTAGACGGCCATAAACCCTTTTATTAAAATTACGTACAGTTTTATGCATTTCCCACATTATATTTACTTAAATATCAAAGTTTTAAAAAAGTTTTAATGTATCACGCTCGAGTTTCATTCGCCATCAAAAGTACTCCAGCAAGTTAAATGCCTGGGAATAGCATCTTGCTATATCGCAAAATCTAGAGATTTCAGCTTGAGGTTTCTCAAGACAAGATAATAATTTCGATTTGACATATTATGCCTAATAATGACAGGTCTATACTTACATCAGTTGCCTGCGCGCAGGGACGGTAAGCGCCCATTTGTAATATTTCCCAGTAATAAATATAATAAAATAATAAAGTTAATATGTATGTAATAATATCATTGTTATATATTCATATTCAATCATTTTTCCTGCACCGCACGAGCTTTGCTTCAATAATACTTGCTCTAAATGGGAAACCCGCAAAGGTGATCAATTTAGCACACGGTAAAAGGTCCAACCGGCGAGACTGTGGCTTGGTTTCCTGCCAGGTTAGCCAGTTTTCTGTTGATGCCCCACCTTAAGAAACTAAACCATTCAAAAATATCACTGTCAGATTTGTTTAGGATGAATGATTTTCCGGTCATGGAAACACCTTTGTTTACTGAGGCTGAGAAGTCTGATCTAATTTCCAAAAAAATAAAAAACAAACGATCAGCTGGACCTAATGAGATACTAGCAAACATTTTTAAGAGAGCCGTGATTGAGTCATATTTGAAACCTATAACGTTGCGAAAACAACAATATATAAACTTTTAAAAGAAGAAAAAAGCGTGCAGAGAATAAGGCGAAAAGTTCATAGTTTCTTTTTAAAAAAAGAAATTCCCACCCTGGACAAAAATTCGTCCTCAATCCGAGAAGACCAGGACTACCCATTTATGTGTAGAAGTACGCTTTGGAAATTAATAAAAAAAAATGGATGAAAAAAACATAATAGGCAATCGATTTTATTAGACAGAAGCGATATCGTCTGTTGGAGAAGAAATTACTTAAGAAGCATCCGAAAAGCCAGAGAAGAAAATAAAAAAATATTTATATAAAATTATATTTGAAAATTAAAGAATGGTGTGATTCTAATTATCTAACTCTAAATATATCCAAAACAAATATAATTTCCTTCAAATGTCAAATAAACGAAATTTTATTAAATAATCAAGTTGTGCAGAATTTGAACGTAACTAAATTTTTAGGCTTGCATATTGATGACAAACTAAGGTTTGAGACTCATACTCTGCATTTAAATAAAAAAATATCTAGAGGTTGTTTTGCATTACTTGTCATATCTCGAGAGCTGGATATGTCCATGGCGAGGAATGTATATTTCGCGTTGATTGAATCTCATTTGCGTTACGGGGTGTGCTTCTGGGGATCTTGTTCAAGTTAGCTGTTTAATATGATTTTTGTTTCTCAAAAGCGGGCCATCCGATCCATGTGCCGGATAAAATCGCGTGAGTCCTGCAAACCTTTTTTTATATCCTTAAACATCTTGACTCTACCATCTATCTTTATACTCGAAACTGCTTGTCTCATACATAATAAATATAAGCAAGAAATTGAGACTACCAGCTTGTATGCAACTCGCTCTTCCCATTTAACTGCTTTACCTATTCCGTCTTCAACTTTAACGAAAAAATCAATTATATTCAATAGCAAAAAACTATTTAACCATCTGCCTTTAAATATCAGAATGATTGAAAATCCTATTAAGTTTAGAAGACAAATAAAAATGCTATTGGTTGGAAAGGCCTACTACTCTGTTGAAGAGTTTTATAATGATCGTTTGGATTAGTTTTTACTCGTGTTGTACATTGAAATTTTTTTTTTACTTTTTTGACGTTTCGGTTCTCTACAACTTACCTTTTCTGGTTGTTGTATATAGTATTTTTTGTACTCCTTGTAACTATAATATAGATTTTATTCTACCTACTATTGTCTATACCCAGGGTCTGACCAACGTTATGTCGGCTAAATTAGATTAACTCGCTTTGTAAGTAACATTTTGTTTTATTACAATAAAGCTGTTTTTGACTTTGACTTTGACTTTGACTTTACCTAAACGAAACAAATGAAGGCCACACAGTGACTAATTTTGGCAGGATGAAAATATTAAAAGTTTAAGGAAAGCTTTTTTGGAAGGATTGTCCACAGGATTAAGACCGCCATCTAGAGAAGGACGTCGACTTATCATAACCCATATTAGAAGTTCTGAAGGGTTCGTTAAAGGTGGTCTACTGATGTTCCCATCTACAAGTACAGGAGACTAACACGAAGATATGAATGCCGATGTCTTTGAAGAATGGTTCGAGCAAATGTTGGATCTTATACCTAAAGATGCAATAATTGTATTGGATAATGCAAGTTATCACTCTAGGCTGACGGAAGAATTACCGACAAGTGCGTGGCATAAAAGTGAAATAAGAGAATGACTCAATTTAAGACAAATAGAATTTCCATTAGATTCCTAAAAAAAAAGAACTATTGGTACTGGCCAATTTACAGATGAAATAGCAAGGTTACGAGGAATATTTGTGCTCAGGTTTCCTCCTTACCACTGCAAATTAAACCCGATCGATCTTATATGGGCTCAAATAAAGACAGATGTCGCCTGAAAAAAAACACGACTTACAAAATGGTGGATTTAAAAGCTATGGGTGTGCGGAAAAATGTATCGATTAAATGATAGCCAAAATGTGGCAGGTAGATATAATAATCGAAGAAATGGTTGTAAAAGTCTGTGCGTTTTAAGAAGTCCGCTAAGCCATAAAACCTCTTGAGCATTATGTCGGTGGCTCTCAAACAATAAATTATATTGAAGGTAATTTTGGATGTTAATGAATTAAATTTTCTAAATAAAATAATTTAAAGTAAATAAAAAATTAGTTTAGGTAAAGAAAAATAATAATTTTTTAGCTTTTGTAGTATTCAGACAAATTAGTTTTACGAATTCTTTTTTATAAAGTTTTGGTTCTAAAAAGAACCGATTTTGTAGTCTTGCGACAGAACGTACCTACTTGTAGACAGGTACTACTAAAAGTAGTCTTCCTCTGCATTTGAAATTTCACCCATGCTTTCAGACTAATCAGAATCAACATCATCGTCATCATCATCATCATTCGTAATAATTAACGGTCTTACTTCGGCTATAACCTGTTCTGTCTCATAAGATTCAAAAATAATTTTTTCTGTGTGTTCAATGCATTTCCGCCATTCTTCTTTGCCCGCTTGGCTAAGCGCCTCCTCCCATAACTTTATAACGCTAGGCTTACCGATATTTTTTCAGGCATGTTTGTCATAATAGTTCTTGCTAATACCCCATACCAATTCAATTGCGTTGTAATGACAATGGTAGGGCGGCAATCTCAAAACTTGATGTCTATATTTGAGGGCTAATTCGTCAACAACATACTTTTTTTTAAATGACTGCTCTTTACACTTGCTTAAAAGTTCACTTTTTAAATATAAATTTTCATGGTTTATGTTTTTCTTTGACAACCACTCTTTTATTTCTTCCTTTTTCCAGCTGCTTGTAGGGAATTTAATTGGTTCTTGGAAAATAGCGATTATTATATAGATTTAACTATAATAATAGCAAAATAATTTAATTATCTATTCAATTATTATTTATGCTCAACGCGTAATTCTAAGATAATTTTGCTTTGAAACCTCTGATTTCGCCCAGTAATAGAATACAGTAAACCAGTGTGATCAAGTATAGCGAAGGTGCGAAGATATTGTAACTTAACCGACTTACTGTTTTAAAAGCGATAACATCCCTTGGTGATTTAATCCGATATCGGACTTCTTAAAACGCACAGACTTACAAATAGAAGTAAGATTCGAAGATATGTCACAATTAATATACTTTTCTTTAACAGATCCTTCAAAATTTAAAGAGTACCGTAAAAGGATTCCTGTTCATTTTATAAATACCTTGACTAGCTTTTACAAAAATATTTATCACGACGGACAATTTGAAAAGCTAAATTATTTAATCTGTGCTAAAGATTTTCGTTAATAATATTTTTTCCCAAATTTTTCCAGGGTCTACAAACTTTTTGTTTTAATATCTAACACGTCTCGTGTTTTAAACGCATTAAAACATCCTGGGCGCCTTATTATTTACCAAACTTGTCAACATTTGTGCGTGGTCCCAAAAACTTTCGCCCTACCCACCTACTACAATCTGAAAAGGAAAAGTAAAGACAGTTGCTTGATAGAATAGGCTGCAGATATTATAAAGATCTGACAATTATTCCAAGTTAGTGTTTTAATTCTCCTAGTATAAGCTAAGAAATAATTATTTGGTGTGAAAAGGATGCCATCTGTCCAGAGGAACAGGACTTAAAGTTGAATGTTCTAATTTTAGGGAGACTTACATAACTAGTCCTTTTGGTCAGTGGTGTGTTGGAAAGACCATGAAAAATTATGCGTGAGAAAGTTTCAGTAGTTGGATTTCCTATTAACTCAATATTATAATGATGCCAGCCTGTTGAAAACCAAATTTACACCATCAAATTTGACGAAGAATCCACTTAAACTACATTTTGTTATACAAGTTTATCCACCTGTATGGTTAATTATTGAAAACATAAACATTCTTTTTTTTTGAAAAATTATCGACAAGGACGGACGTTCAGCTTGGTATTATAAATACTACCTGGGTGACCACAAAGCAAAGTTATTTATAGTACTACAAACTTCTGATGGTCAATGTTAAATTCATTAATAAAACAATCTTAAACCAGGGCCAGTCAATTTAATATTAACTTGTGTGCTTTACTATGTATTTATGCACTTTCCTTGCATAACTGCAGTTAAAAATTGACTAGGTAGTATTTATTTTCTAAATAGACTATAGTTATTTATGTATTAAGGGCATTATGAAGATGTTTATGCCTCCGAGGGCAACAATCTTACATTGCCGAGGGCATTTGGCCCGAGGGTTTGTAAGTTACCCGAGGGTATAGGCATCAAGTAATGTCCGTGGTACATACAATATTTTATGTCCTACTTCAGATAATTCCAAGTTAAATTAAAAGAAAATTCAAAATCACGAAAGATTTTTTTACCTATATAGTTGCTAAATAAACAAAGTGTTCATTGTTGTGCTGTGTCAAAGTTAAAACTGTAATTCATATAAAATAATAGATTTTCCGTTGATTCCCGATAGAATTGCTGTGAATGCTGCCAAAGCTTTGGATAATCTTGTCCCAAAGAACTCTAAAGACGCCTATAATAAGGAATATCAAAGGTTTGGGGATTATATGGAAAATAATGGTGTAAAAATTATCAACGAGACGGTGCTACTCGGATATTTCCAGGAATTGGTATGTTAAAATTGCTGTTGTAAATTATATTAAAATATTAATTATTTATATCGATTATAGTCTGGAACATTCACTCCTAATTTCCTATGGACGAAATATTCAATGTTAAAGAAGACATTAATAGTTAATAAAAATATAGACATTGCAAAATAATGCAAGTTAGGCCAGTATCTAAAGCAAGCATCCAAAGGATATGAACCGAAGGAATCGAAAATTTTGACTCGAGAAGATGTGCTGAAATTCGTCCGTGAAGCTCCCAATGAAACTTTTTTGATGTACAAAGTGGCTCTGTTATTTGGTGTATTATTTGGTGGGTGCCGCCGCCAAGAGCTAGTTAATATGTTGGTTGAACATATAGAGGATAGAGGATCCGTAGTAATGTTAATATTCTCGATACGTGTCTTCACAATTATTGATGAGAAGGAGATGGGTTGTTTAAAGCTACTGAGAACTTATTGGTCTTTACGCCCGACGAACTGCAACATCAATAGATTCTTTTTGTGTTACCGTAACGGTCGTTGTTTTTCACTGCCAGTTGGGAAGAACACCATAGGCAAGATTCCTTCCATTATTGCAAAATACCTGGGTCTAAGCGATGCAGACAAATATACTGGTCATTGTTTGCGCAGAACCTCTGCAACTTTGTTGTTCCTTAATGCCCTAGGGTATTATATACCATTTAAAGTGTCTGGTAACTAGAGTATTATGAAACAATAATATTCGAGTAGGACATAAAGATTTTTCTTGGACCTAATATTTTCAATATAATATATTAATATTGTTCTGGGATAACTTTGAAAACGGCAGAGTCTACATATCGATGAATGCTACCGTGTAGTTATGGATAGGGTTATTTCGTTGATAGTTTAGAGATAATTAAATTTATAACTAACTAACGACAAGTCATGGTATACAGGGTAGGGATTTTAAATGGATTGCCGATTTGCCGCTTATAGCACATTTGAAAATAAGATTTCTTTAAAATACAAAAATAAGTCCTCAAAGATTTTTTATGGGTCAATTTTTTTTACATGACCAATCTTTAAGGACGTATTTTTATATTTTAGAGAAATCTTATTTCCAGATCCGCTATAAGCAGCGTTCCATTTAAAATCCCCACCCTGTATACTATGTGCATACATGTCTGTCATAATGCCTGGATTGACTATTATTTGATAGCCAGTAATTAAACATTAATTACGGGTATGTAATCTTTTATAAAACTTCTCAGGTTAAGCGAGTAAGCCTAGCTTCAACTTCGCCTTTTATGTCTTATACGGTAAAGACATTTATTATTATTATGTATTAATTTTGCTACATTGGGCAGGTATAGCATGTTTCAAATAGGTTAGGCAAATTTGTATTCTTTAGCCGTTCTATTAAAATTTTAGGTGGTTTAACCAATTGTCCGATGGTCTCAGTGGCGCCCGAACATGTTCTTTCTCAGTCATTTTACATTTTTAAATAATTATCTTAATTCGAACGCCATAAATATCTATTATATTTTTGGTTTGTTACCTCGCTCTACAAGGTTATTAAGAAAATTAAAGCAAGTAAAACATAGTGCAAAAGTTAAAATTGACCTACAATAAAATAAATTTTGATGCTCCTTAAAAAATTGCTTGGCGCCACTGAACTACTAAACTAAAGAAAAATTACTTATTTAAAACCTATTAATGATTTCAAATTCGTCCTATTTCGAAGTTTCCCACCAGAAGACCTGACTTGACTGGCCTATGCTAATTTTAAAGAACACTTTTACCGCATGCATGACAATCAGGTCAGCTATGTATTGGCTGGGATTTTTTAACCTATTATAACGGTAGATATTCCTTATACGTGTTCAACATGTTGAGCCAAAATTATTTAAGTTTGTTTCAGCAGAGATAAAATGATCTACTTTTATTTTTTAAAATACCACGGGTAGTTAATACAGCCATTTATATTGTGATATGTTTAACTGTCATTATTTACAACCGTCTGACATGTTAGCTACATACCATCATCTTCTTCTTAGGGTGCTGTCTCTTATCGCATGACGATTTTGCCAGGCCATATCTTGAAAACTGAAACAGACAGATAAACGAAATTTATTTTCCAATTTGTCCTTCATTTTCGGCCACGTTATACCAACTTTCATATTTTAAATGGGATACCCTGTATATACAGGGTGTCCTACTAAGGTCACGATATTATGGAAGCCATAAACCTTACGGATTCGGGGAAAATCTTTTATTGGCCAAATCGACCAAAAGAAAGTGGTGGAAAATATTTTCAAGTTTACAAAATTACCGCGAGGGGGCACAGTTACTAGGATATATCTAAAACGTCACATTTTTTCAGATAATCGCTATTTTAAGGTGCTGTTTTAATGATGGAAATAAAAAGTTGAGAGAAAAACATCCAAGTTTTATTTCTAACATCAATGCTTTTAACACAGATGTTTTATTTTCGATGTTTTTTTGATACTATCGATGTTTATTTTAAACATCGAGATAAAATCTGAGCTCACCCTCCGAACGGTATAGTATCAAGTCTCAATGCAATTCTAAACTATGGCGCTATGAGTTAAGTCAGCGTCAGTATTCTTATTCGCCATTGTACGGGGTTTCCCCTGCTCGTTCCTTTGGGATTCCCAGCTCGCATCTCGCATATTCAGAAATCGACGACACATTAGCCGCTCGGAACTGTTCGGTGCTGCGAATAATAGACTCGCAAAGTCCAGACATATTATAGACTAATACGTTCGTGTTAGATAGAACAGTATACTGGGACCACTAGTAGACTGAATCTCGCCTATCTCGAAATCAGCATATATTCATTGTACTATTATTTTTTTTTGTTGAAATAAAGACCTTTATTATTATTATTATTATTATTATTATTATTATTAATATTATTATTATTAATATTATTATTATTTATGAATCATCATTATCATCAATAGCCGTTTCGAGTCCACTGCTGGACGTAGGCCTCCCGTAAATCATTCCATTGCTTCCGATCTTGAGCACTTTGCATCCAGTTGTGCTGGATGCGCTTAATGTCGTCCGACCATCTTGTTGGGGGACGTTCTCGGTTACGATACGCATCGTGTCTAGGTCTCCATTCTAGAATCCTCCTGGTTCATCTTCCATCTCTGACTCTGGCAACATGGCCTGCCCAGTTCCATTTCAGCGTTGTAATTCTTTCAACTGCGTCTGTAATACCGGTTCTGCCGAAATATATTAAACATTGACCTCTCCATTGTTCTCTGTGCCACTTGGATTTTGTTTACGACCTTTCTGATAAGGGTCAGTGTTGCTGCTCCATATACTAGAACCGGAAGCACACACTGATCAAAGACCTTCCTCTTTAAGCACATGGGAATATCTGCTTTAAAGACATCCCTCAATTTTCCGTAAGCTGCCCACGTCAATCCTATTCTTCTGTTTAATTCTGAAGTCTGGTTGTCTCTTCCCAATTTAATCTCATGGCCTAAATATTTATAGGTATACACTTGTTCTATTTGCGTGCCATACGTTGAAATGTTTTTAGCCAGTACAAGGTTGGTCATGTATTTTGTTTTAGAGAAGTTAATTTTAAGGCCAACTCGTGCACAAGAACTTTGGAGGTCCTGAAGAAGTTAACATGCATGATCCGCCCGGTCTGCAATAAGGACTATGTCATCTGCGAACCTCAGGTTGTTCAGATACTCTCCATTGATGTTAACTCCAATATTTCCCCAATTGTTGTTCTTCATGGCACTTTGCAACAAAGCGGTAAATAGTTTAGAAGGGATGGTGTCTCCCTGTCTAATACCTTTCTCTAAGGGGAATTTGTTGGTGTCGCCATAATACATTCTGACTGCAGCTGTTGCATTCGTATATATATTCTGGAGAAGGGTTGTGTATCTATGATCAATACTGCATTCCGTAAGCGCTCTTAACGTGGAGCTATGCCGGACTGAGTCAAATGCTTTCTCGAAGTCTACAAATATTGCTATCAATGGTTTGTTGTATTCTATAACTTTCTCTATCAAGGACTTTATTACTTGTAGGTGGTCATTCGTTCCAAAGCCACTTCTAAATCCGGCTTGCTCTAGTGATTGGTGAAAATCTAGCTTAGGTCCCAGTCTATTAGTAATTATTTTCATAAAGAGCCTATATAAATGAGATAACAGGCTGATAGGTCGGTAATTTCCGATTTCTGTTATGTCTCCCTTTTTATGCAAGCTTATCACAACGGCATTATTCCATTGTTCTGGTGTACTTCCTCCAAAGAGGCAGGCATTATAAAGAGTTTTTAAGGCTTTTACTAAGCATCTACCTCCCAGTTTTATCATTTCACTTACAATGCCATCTTCTCCAGGGGTTTTGTTGTTCTTTATGTATTTTATGACTGATTCAATTTCCTCTTCGGTTATATCTGGAAGTTCCTTTGATCCTTGATTCTGTATTACTGGGATTTCTACCTCTTAAAGGGAATCATCCTGACTATATAATGTTCTGTAGTACTCTTCGGTGATTTTCAGAATCTCTTGTTGCTCGTATATGATATGTCCTTGCCCATTTTTTAACTTGCAAATATTCCTCGTTCCTGTTTTCAATTATGAATACACATATCAAAATTGTTTTCGACTGCGAAAAGGTGGATTGGATGCCGATTAGCGCCTGTTTAACCAATGTAAGTATATAATTAAGTAGTTACAGCATAATACATATACGCTAACCGGCATCCAATCTACCTTTTCGCCATCGAGCTTGGGAGTCCTCAGGCGGTGATTGGTCCCCCTACCCAAATAACATTTATACCAAATCGCGTTGTTCTAACTTTTGTAGTATTCGAGAAATTTGCATTGAAAGTTTTCAAATTGACACCCTGTATATCAAGAGCTGAAATGCTTCCAGTTTTTTCGTTCCATTCCATTCCGTACATAAGAATTAAAAAGAGATAACACTGAAATATGCGTACTCTTAGTCCTAGAGTAAAATAGCAATTCTCATTTTTATGAACATCGCTTTTTATTTTTATATTATTGTCGTTAGTGTTTCCTGATTTCTTAATGACCATGAATTTAGTTTTTTTCCAAGAACTGCCCTGAACATCCATGATTAATAAGTATAAAAACATTTATGATTTTCTCAAAAGTTTTCTAATTTACATTCAGTATTCAGATTTTGATGAGCTTCCCTTCTAATCAAACTTCTCAATATTATCCGAGGAGGAGACTCCTCTAAACCCTTCATACTTGATACTTGCCCCCCTGTATATCAAATGCCTAAAGGAGGTCAGACAAAAAAACTTATTGCGTAGTTAATAGAGAAATTCACATGGATTATTATTCACTGTCTACCATGTATTTTTTTCTAACAATCAAGTTAGCTATTCAAATGAAACCAAACAGGCTTTAATGACGAAAAAAATTATCTTCGTAGATGAGGGGTGAGGTATTGGGCATAATATAGTCAAGGACGTTAAAAATAAAACATGGACGTATCATGACGGTTTATGAATGAGCAATATTATTTGAATTAACTTCAGTTAAAAAGTTGTTAGAGAGATTATAGAAAAAAGTATCAAAGCATTTTCTGATCGCTGGTATTGATTTTGTCGCACGAAAGCTTAAAAAATAGGACATTCAAAAACGTATAGAGCATAAAGTTTAAATAAGACTAATATAAACTGATGATTTCTTTAAGTTTGTTTAAAATAAGCACGTATTTTAAATAAAAACTGTAATGTGGTAAAGAAGCGAGAAAAGCAGGAAAATAATATCTATTTTCATAACAAGAAAATACTATAGTTCCGCCAATGCATTCGAAACAACATGATCATGAATCTGTTGCAAAATAGCAAAAGTGAAAAAATGGAATATTTAAGAGCCAATAGTTAAAGAACATGGGGAAAAACACGAATGAAAATAATTGCACTGTACACAAAAAGTAGCTGTGATAACTGCGTATATACTGTGTTCAAAAAGTCCCAGACACACTTCGATATTGCAAAACGAAAATGAATTTATTGTATATTACGTTATTGAAATAATAAATCAGAATACTACAATAAAATACTATATATACTAATTAGGAAAATATTTCCTAGCCATCTGATTCTGTTGGTAGGATGCTGCTACCTATGGACCGGTTTCGAACTTATTGGTTCTCGTCAGCATAGGGTAAGCGCAGACATACCTAACAACAGAAAGGCCTCAAGTCTTTATAACCAGTTTTATCGTCCTGCTCAGGCAGTGAACGACAAGTGGCGCCGTCTCTTAGAAGTTTTAAGCAATCAGGAGAGAGGACTATACCTTTAGGTATATTAAAAACTAACTAAAAATCTTTAAAAATCCTTACTTGTCAGATTTTTGCATCAGATGGCTAGGAAATATTTTCCTAATTAGTATATATATTTATTCTACTCCATCTGACAAGTAAGGATTTTTAAAGATTTTTAGTTAGTTTTTAATATACCTAAAGGTATAGTCCTCTCTCCTGATTGCTTAAAACTTCTAAGAGACGGCGCCACTTGTCGTTCACTGCCTGAGCAGGACGATAAAACTGGTTATAAAGACTTGAGGCCTTTCTGTTGTTAGGTATGTCTGCGCTTACCCTATGCTGACGAGAACCAATAGGTTCGAAACCGGTCCATAGGTAGCAGCATCCTACCAACAGAAAGGTCTTCCTTTCTTGGTAGTTTTAAGCAATCAATTTAGTATTGTAGCGCTAACAGTGTTAGCCAAATACGACCTTATAGTATAAGGTTTTTGCATCAGATGGCTAGGAAATATTTTCCTAATTAGTATATATATTTATTCTACTCCATTTGACAAGTAAGGATTTTTAAAGATTTTTAGTTAATAAAATACTAGTCGTTTTTATTTCGCTAATAATGTGTTATTGACAACACTTTTCCAAATTGTGTGATTGATTGAGTACAGGACTTAAGTAATGGAGGAATATTCCTATAGTGAATATGCTGACATACATCTAATTTAAGGACAAGCCGATGTTTGCCGCACCGAAGAACTTTTGAAAGGGTTGATCGTAACTTAAGAGAAACAGGTGAAAAAGTCAAGTGAAATAAAAAAAAAATACTAAAAGTAGCTAATCTTTTGCTAATCC
Organism: Polydrusus tereticollis; assembly: GCA_963920685.1. Lineage (NCBI taxonomy): Eukaryota > Metazoa > Arthropoda > Insecta > Coleoptera > Curculionidae > Polydrusus > Polydrusus tereticollis. The sequence continues at coordinate 12,857,387 of OY987335.1, read as the reverse complement.
ATTTTAGGAAGTTTTTTTTGCCGCATCGTGTGTTGCCTGGGTTATCCAGTTATAGTAAAAAATGCTTTCCTAAACATTGTTGCTTGTCAAAGCCAGATTATTTTATATTTTTGCCTAAAATGCAATGTAGAGAGACTTAAACAATATGTACCTATGTAACCATACAAGCCTACACTAAATATCACCGAAACCTCGGAAGCATTCGGCTCATCGGCTCCTTTCGGAGATACGCTGGCTTTTATTCTACGGTTACTAGATTAACTAAAACTACTAAGCAATTGAGTGGTTCTATGGATATAGCAGCTATGTATTAGGTTAGGCTAGGCTAAGTTAGTTGTTAAGTTTCTACTTATAAAAAGGAATAGGCAATAAAGAGATTTAAAAAGAAAAGAAAAGGGGTGAGATGCCGTAGGTCCCGGGATCGATTCCCGTTGCGGGCACTATTTTTTAATGACTTTTTTTTAGTTTTCTTATGACTTTTTTTTAGTTTTTTATAACTATTTTATTTTTTTTTAACTAGATCGACTCAAAAAGGGCTGGTAAATAATTGGCCGGTGAACTTGAAAAAGGCGAATTGGAACCAAAAAGGTGGATTAGATGTCGTGTTAGCGCCTGTTTAACCAATAAAGTCTATAAAGAGACTTGAAAAAGGCGAATTGGAACCAAAAAGGTGGATTAGATGCCGTGTTAGCGCCTGTTTAACCAATAAAGTCTATAATTATTAGTTACATCATTATTTAGTTGAGTTAAGCAATATAATGTTCCAATCCGTTACGTAACATAATATCTTGTTTGACATTTCCGACCGACATGCGCCTATTTCTAACGCCACCAACAAATCCCCATTCGAAATTCCCGCCAGGGTATCTCCGAAAGAAGCCGAATGCGTTCGAGGTTTCGGTGTTATTTAGTGTCGCCTAACCATACAGGGTTCACCATTTAAAACGAAACAGGCTAAATATCTGATTGAACGTTAATTTTTAAAAGAATTTTTGTTGTTTCTATTTTTAACACTGCTAAACTTGAACCCTCTAGGAAGGGTGAGACCAACCCCTACTATTATAAATGGAACAAGGGATCGAGTAATACCTCTTTTAAAATGGCATTTATTTTATTTTATTAATTAACGGGCAATGCCCAATTTCACAAAAAATACAATAAAGTAAAGTCATATTTCTAACACTGAGTTACATACCTACATACTAATAAGTAATTATTATTGAAACAAAAGAACAGGAATTGATCATGTACGGAAGTGCAAAACAAAAAAGAAGAACAAAAAAAGAAAAAAAATTATTTATTTATTTAAGATTTTCGAAAAATTGGAGATTCGAGATTTCAAATTGAGTCGCGAAGCTGCTTCATAAACACGGAATTGGTTGAGAAAAAATCGAGTGCAGGTGCTCATTGGCTAGTCTACTCGACCTGGATATAAAGGTATTTTGGCCATAGTTAGTTCTGTGTGCAGGTATTGAGAAGGTATACCTTAATCTTGTTTCCCTTGAAGGAACATGAAAACCTATTTTATTCAGCAGAAGCGGGCAGTTATATTTATTGTTTAGTATATTGTACAGAATTTTAAGGTCCTTAGAATTCCGACGCTCTTCAAGGGTTCTAAGTTGAATGTTAGATTCCAACTGAGAGTAAGTTAGTTCAGGCATGCTGAGTTTAAAAGCTATGTACTTTAGAAATTTATGCTGAACTCTTTCTATATTAAGAATGTGAGTATTATATCGGGGATTCCAGACACTAGAGGCATATTCGAGGTGACTTCTTATTAATGAGCAGTAAAGTTGTATAATAGCATTTGTGTTGGTAAACTCGGAAGTAACTCGCTTTACAAAACCGAGAAGTTGTAGTGACTTTGATATTACGGATTGTATATGAGGGACAAAAGTAAATTTTGAATCGATAAGTACGCCTAGATCCTTAATTAGAGGGACACTGGAAAGTGTCCAATGAAGTAGGCCTCCCGAAGCGCTTCTCTGGATTTGTGGAAAATGACCAAATAGCACTTTGATACATTCAACTCCATACCATTGTTATCACACCAGGTTACTAAGTGGTTGAAGTCGGACTGAAGTTTTAGGCAGTCATTTGAAGAGGACACCTCTATGTATAATTTTAAATCATCCGCAAAGAAGAGAAACTGACTATGCTCAAAGCAAGATCCCAAGTCGTTTATAAACAAGTTGAAGAGAAGGGGTCCCAAATGTGAGCCCTGGGGAACGCCGGATGGAACCTGAATACTTTTTGAGTGAAAGTTGTTAAATCGAACGGTCTGGGAACGACCTGTCAAGTAACTCTGAATCCAGCAGAGCAATGTACCACCCACACCGACACCCTCCAACTTGGATAAAAGAACAGAGTGGTTTACCCTATCGAACGCCTTGGAGAAATCTGTGTAGACAGAATGAACCTGAGAGCCCCTCTCCAAGGCATCGGAGACATAGTCAGCATAGGCAAGCAGATTGAGCTCGGTATTTTTGCCAGTTTGGAAACCGAATTGTCTAGGGATAATGTATTGGCCCAACACCAAGGTCAAAAAATTGGTTAGAATATGTTCGAATACCTTCGGAATGACACTCAAGATACTAATTGGTCGATAATTTGTTATCAACGATTGATTACCAGACTTGTGGATTGGCGTTAAGTAACCCAGCTTCCAGAACTTTGGGAAAGTCCCCGATGAGAGAGAGAGGTCAAATATTTTTAATTCTCTTTCAAATGACATCTCATTCGTGAAATTCGGTAAAATAGTTTCAGAGATGATAATTAAAATTAGTCAAAATGTGCTTTCTAAATCCTTCTCCGGCGGGAGTCTCTTAACAAAAAAAGAGGTCTAGCGTCGCCACTGCATCGTAAGGAAAACAAATTTTTTGTGCATGTGCATTTTTTTGTTTTGCGAGTTTTGGTAAGAGAACCAAAAGTATTTGTTATTTTTAAACATTTTCAGTCTTGACTTAGTGTAAGTTGTGTTTGAGAGTGTGAGATACTGTGATTAAAAATGGTTTACTCTATAGAAGAAAGAAAAGACCAGCTAAAACTGTATTATGGCAACAATGATTGCGCTAGAGCTGCTGCTAAAATTTTCAACGCGCAGTTTCCTGACAAGAATGTTCAGGCCAAATACGTGATGGAACTTGTCAGAAAATTTGATGAAACTGGCTCGGTGCAGAATAAAAAACACAATCGTGTTCGGACGATTTCTCAGATGAATCTACATTTACTCTTGCCAAAAATGCAAGAAATACAAGAAATCGATCCACTTAAAGACATAGAAGAAGCTGCTAACAGAGCTACTTTGGATTTACTGCCACGAAAATCAAGAATTCAATATGAGATTGCTCATAATAAATTTAAAAAATGGTGTGAAAACAAAGGCGTTTCTGGAAAGTATTCCGAAAACATATTCCTGACCTATTTTGAGGAAAAGGCAAAGGTATGGAAGTCATCTTCTCTTTGGTCCCATTATTCAATGATCAAAGCTATGTTACGTGTAAATAACGACGTAGATATCAGCAAATATTTTAAATTGATTGCCTACTTGAAGCGTCAAGGAGAGGTTACCAGGCCAAAAAATCAAAAATTTTTACTAGAGACCAAATTGAACAGTTTCTTGTGTGCGCACCGGATGATGAAAGTAGCTACGATTGTAGGAGTATTTGGTGCCTGCCGCAGGGAGGAGCTTTGTCAGTTGACTCTTGACAACGTGGAAGATATGAAGACTTCATTAGTTACTAAAATATCAGATACCAAAACCAAGGTACCACGAAATTTCACTATCGTTGAAAAGTTTTATTTGGATTTTTATCGAAAATATACTGATCTTCGTCCAGCAGATGTCGTACATCGGCGGCTCTTCTTAAAATATGTAAAAGGTAAATGTACCAGAAATCCGGTCGGAATTAATACGTTTGGGAAATTTCCTGCTGCTATAGCAAGATTTCTGCAACTTCCAAATTCAACACTCTATACGGGGCATTGCTTTCGCCGTTCCTCTGCGAGCTTACTTGCCGATGCTGGAGCAAATTTGACGACAATTAAGCGGCATGGGGGATGGAAATCCTCAACCGTTGCGGAAGGGTCCATCGTGGATTCCTTGGAAAATAAAAATTCTATTGCTCGAAAATTGCTTACAGTACACACGACATCAGCCGATGATGCTTCAACATCAACTGGACATGCTGATGTTTCTGTTTAATCCTCCTCAACCGCAAAGAACAGCAGAACTGAGGAAGGAATTCATTTTTTAAATTGTACTATTAATATAAGTGTAAATAAATAAAATATAAATGTTTTTTAACACTTTTTTCAAAAAATTACATTTAACTTTTAACACTAGTGCATTAAAGTAGGTATGTTAAGGCACTAGTGCCTTAAAGTAACATTTTTAAGGCTAGTAGACAGTGTTAAAAGTTCCATTTTTAACACGTTTGTACAAAAAATATATTACAGCATTTCATTTAAAGTAAGTGTTGAAAACGTCAAAATACCTCCATTAAAATGATCAGCATCCCTTAGCAGCAGCAATATTTCTAGAGATCTTCTAATAGGCCACTCACAGTGAATGGCCCTGTATGTTTTGTGAAATAAAACCATTGAATAGTTTGTATACTTATTTATTACCCAGTTCAAAAATAAACAAACAACATTGCTGTGTTTAAACTTAAAAGTCAAACCTGACTAAAATAATCAAATCCCGAGCCTTATCATGATGAGTTAATCATATCTTACAAAAACTTTCCACTGATTTCACACCCTGTATCTAAATCAAACCTAGTGTCAATTTCACCAATGCTTTTGATAGAGTACCTAATCTAAAGCCTGATAAGCTTTAAAGGTACTATAACAACATGCGATCCAAACAAACAGATGCACCGTGGGATAGGTCAGGTAGCTAAATGAATTTATCTAAAGTACGGAAAACCAGGATAATTTTTCTGTTTGTATTTCCAACACTCCCATTAAGATTTCAGCAAAAACTGAAGAGATAAGGATTCTATATAATCAAATTTTCAAGGTCGCTCTCATGTTTGGTTAGTGATAAAAATGTAGTAACGTACATATATTCTTGTTTTGGAAAATTATTTTAATTTTTGTGTTTTATCGGTAAATTTGAAGTAAAATATTTGGTTACTTTGACGTTTTGGTGCACGAGCAAAAATTATTTTCATCTAAGAGGCTTGAATAATTTAGATATAGATAGCATAGATCACAATTATTATAAGGTTATATCCAACCAAATCTAGATTAAAATTGTGTCAAATTCATATTATGACATGATGTGCCAATCTGATGAATATTACAATAAGTTAATAAATACAAATTTATTGTTGTTGTTTACAAAATTAACAAAGTAAGAATATAGAGAAGGGGAAATAAAAATTATATAAATTGGCCACCGTCATACTCCAAGCATAAATTCACACTCTCCAACATACGAACTCTCCAGATTCCTGCTTCCAATACTACAGTGGCTCCAAGCACATAGCACATCGTTTGTAAAAAATCCGCTGAAATAATAAGTGGAAAGAAAATACAACCAGAGGATCGATTAGTCAGCTTCGATGTCGAGAGTCTTTAAACAAATGTCCCAGTGAAGGATACGCTTCAGGTCATCAGAAGAAAACTTGGAGAAGATCAAACCCTCGAGGAACGAACATCGCTATCCATCAACGCCATAATGGACCTATTAGAATGCTGTCTAAATAATTCTTATTTCCAAGAAAAAGATAGATTCTACAGTCAACGAGACGGACTACTGATGGGATCATCCCTCTCTCCAGTAACATGGAATGGTTCGAAAGTCAGGTAATTGAAAATGCAAAAATAAAACCGAAACTATGGCTTCGTTACGTTGACGACACATTCATCATTTGGAATAGAAGCGATGACGAACTCCAAGCTTTTCTACATCACATGAATAACTTGGCACCAACAATCAAGTTTACCATGGAGAAGGAGGAAAACAATAAACTACCGTTTCTAGACGTCATAGTACAAGAGAACAGGGACACCATCCAAACATCAGTATACAGAAGGAAAACTCATACTGGTCAATACCTTAATAACACCTCAAACCACTCAAATACCACAAAACATGGGATAGTCAAAACACTTGTTGACAGAGCATTTACACTCTGTAACTCCGAGGAAGGTCTTTCCGAAGAACTCAACACCATCAAAAAGACCTCAACACATATGGCTACCCCACGAGACTAGTAGAGCACACTATAAAGAAGCGTCAGAATCACATAAATAGACAGAAAGATGACGTCGAAACTGGAACCACCATAAAGCTACCATATGTCAAAGGAATCTCCCAGAAAATTTTAAGATTAGGACAGCAATACAAAATTCGAACAGTATCAGTAAACATATCTATATCATTCATAAATTCACACGTCTTTTCATATTTTCGAAAGCGTTGACCAACACCTCTTGAGAAATGTTACATACTGGGATAATCCTTTCTTGGTCTTCAAGTGGTGCTATAAAAATTTTGTTTTTAAAATGAGGAAAAATGAAGTATTCCATAATTGTCAAACAAGTTGATCTGTGTGGGAATTCAAGGTCTGTTCGAAAACTGATCAATCTGTCGTCGAAAAAATTGTGTAAGTAGTTAATAGTTTCGGAGGATGTATAAACGGTTGCACCGTCCTGTTGAAAACAACCAAAACGTAGTTCATCATCAAGTAATTGATCCACAAATGGATTCAAAATATTGTCCCTATACCGCTGTGATGTAACTGAATTGGTAAATAGGACCAACAATTCTTCTTCGAGAAACAGCCAAGCAGACACCAATTTTTTGAGGGTGCAATGTGGGCAAATACATATCACATAATCGGTGAGGTGAAATCAGGCTTCATCAGAAAAAAATGTAATGTCTAATAAATCATTTATTTCCAATAAATTTTGGGTAAACCACTGACAGTAATTCCTGCGTTTTTCAAAATCTGCAGCTCGTATTTCTTGCAATACTTGCAAAGTTATATCACGAACGTTTGTAACAAGTTCTTTTGTTCTTACAGATGGTCTTCCAGCTCCTTTTCTGTGTCTTGTATAGAACCTGCTTCCCTAAATAGAGCCACGATTCTTCTCAGACAATGATAAAAATCCGTAGCAGTAAAAGCGACGTTACGAAAATTTGTGCGAAAATCGTCCATGCATAGCTGATTGTATTGCCACTCACCATTTACCCATTGCGTAAATTAATCAAGAAATTGAACACATTAGCGACGAATCAAATTACTGTTAAACGCAACAATGGTGTTTAAAAGTTTTTTGAAATAATCGGAATAACTGATTGATTGATAATGCTGGTATTTCCTGACACCCAACAGGTATTAAGCTATACCGCAGTATGGCCTTAAATGCAAAGCACATTTTGATGATAATATTTTTGGTCGCATGGTAATGGATATAAAATTATAATTAAAATAACAGGAAAATTATTTAATTTCAAATTTTTTCACTATTGTCATTTTTAGTTTCAATAGAGGTAAAGTCTGTTCAGAGATATAAGAAAGTGACTAACTGATCCCTATTAGGAAAGACCTGGGCCAGCTGTAAAATTGAAATATGGCCGAACAGGTCCGTATTTTGCTTAGAATTTAATCATGGTTTGTACTAAAAATAAGTAGTTTTGGATTGTTACTTTTGTGTCATTTGACGAGGGAATCTTGGTCAACTGCCTACTATGGTAGCTTGCATTGTCCATTACAATTACGCTATTCGGAGGTATATTTGGAATTAGCTTGTTTTTAAACCAATCTTCAAATAAATTAGGTAATCCAGAGAAGAATCTTTAATGTTTTTTGCACACAGAGAAAGTCCATTTGGAATTCATCTGTCTTTAGATCCAGCATGCAAAATCGTAATTCGTTTACCCCTTTTTGACGGCGCGCTTGTTTTATACTTGCCGCTTGAGTCAACCCAACCCTTTCCGGGGTATCATATGTGTCGAACCAGGTTTCATCCAAGTAAATAATCGGCCTTTGCTGATCTCTGTAAATCCTAATTCTTTTGTAGATATTCGGATCGCCATTCCTGAATTCTACTGGATTCCATTAAAACTTGTCTTTTGTTAATTTTTTTAAATCTAAGACCCATGTGTTGGACTTGGACACTTCCATAACGTTGTTCTGCCACATTTAACGCCGTCTTCATCTTTTTCAAGCCTCTTAATTAAATTATCTAATGTAGGCACGCTTTGGTCCTCGTATAACTTGTAAATTTTACGCCGTATTATATCTTGATCACGTCCATCTACCTTCGAGAAAATGCCAGTATCGGTTCTATTTTTCCTCGCTAAAATGGGATTATTCACAATTTTCCATACAGTTGATGTTGGAATTTTTGTTAATGTGGCCGTTTCTTCTAGCGCTGCTTGCTTGCTGACCGCACGTTCAATGAGAGTTGAATAAACATTGTTTATAACTTCGTTAGTTTCCACAGAAAAGTGTTTACTGCTTTTCGACGGGGTTATCTTCTGAGATACATTGGGCTCGCATATATTTTCCATGACTCACACACGATTAAACAAACGCTGTATTACACACGAACTAAGAATAATTACTAAGCTTAAAACTAACTAGGGTGGCTATATATACAGTCTTTAGAACATAATTTGTTTAATGGGATTAACCCTCTCATTTTGAATCAGGTAAAAATCGGTTTAAAATCACCAAACTGTTACTTTAATAATGAAATTACGTCTTCCGGAATTGCAGTTTATTTTAAGACATTTTTAAGTACGGACCATAATTTACCTGCATCTATTCATTCATTCATTGTTTGTTTATGGCCACCCTTGGATAATCCCATTCAAAGGCAAAGTGTAACTTTCTTATATCTCTGGACAGGCTTTACACAACAATTATCTTAAGTTTATAAAGGAACTAAATTTTAAAAATGTAATTTTATATTACGGCAGGAAGGTCAAATATCTTATTGGAAAAACCAGTTTAAAATTAGGGTTGTTATTACATCGTAAACGTATGCTAATGTTGTTGATTATAATAATTTGCAATTTATTACATTATCTTGATTTAAATAAACGTCAATAGTACTTTTTAAAAATAATATCTAATCTATGTCATAATGTCTGAAATTTAGTCACCCTGTAGTCTTAAGCAAACGTCACATTATGTCCACAATAAAATGTAATATTTATTTTAGCGTTACGTCCTTTGGGGTAGTTATCAATGAGGTCCTTAACTATATGAAAGTAAAAGTGATCGAAATTATTTGTATTTTCCAACATGTGTCTATCTATTAGGTAGATGCTACAGAGTACTCTGCCGAAGCCTAAATATACTTATACAGGGTTGGGCAAATGTTCCGGAACTGCTTAATTACAGGGGAACGAAAAGTTATACCGGACTAGAATAATTAGCATTGTCCATTACAGTAACGCTATTTTTAAAAATTCGATGTTCAAACCAAGTTGTACGTCAGTGTCTTGGTGGTAATCTAGAGAATAATCTGCTATATTTTTAGCTAAAAAGCAACAGACACTTTGGAACAAATCCATTTTCAAACTCAAACTCAAATTCAAAAATAATTTATTTACCCAATAAACATATGAGACATAGGATTTTCATACATATTTCTTTATACTATGGATAAATAGGGCAATACCGGGACTATAAAAAACCGATAGCACAAAGCAGAAAAGAACTGTGCCTGTGTGGTAAAGCCCATGAACTAAAACTAAAAAAGGAAAATATTAAATATAAATATATTCATTGGTACGGCGACGCGAGGACCGACCCAGGGACAAGGAAGAGAAGAGGAGAAGGGCAGATATTAAAAAAATATATAAAAAAATAAGTAAGTAGGTGCAAGTAGCCCAGCAAGGTAGTAACATAATATTTATATACTCTAAACATATCGCAATATATATATATATACAACAAAAAAAAAAGAAATAAAAGTGGCTAAACTTCACTTCTCTGAGTCTCTAAAAGATGTTTTTTTACATAATCCCTAATATTATTAGATGAAAAATCTTTAACATTATCAGGTAAGTTATTCCAAGTCTGAACTGCTTTAAAACTAAATTATTCTTGACAATTTGCTGTACAATGCTGAGGTATTAAAATTTCTTGTCTGATGAGGGTGATTATATGACTGAAAATCCGTTCTTGCCTCCTTGACCACTGATAAGGGGTCATTGCTAATATTTATGTGAAAGTTATCGGAGATGAAGGGAAGAGTATTGTTACTACTACTGAAAAAAATAATGCAAGACTTGGCAGCATTCAACTTTAAATTATGTTTTTCTGCATAGGAGTTGACACTCACCAAATCCTCATTAAATTGTATTTGAGCAGTCTGCAAATTTTGAGTGGGAACAGATATATATATATATAGCTGTGAATCGTCAGCACATTGCTGTAGTTTCGTGTATTTTAAAATGTCAATCATATCCGCAACATATAAAGAAAATAACAAAGGCCCTAAGATGGAACCCTGTGGTAGTCCTGTTCTCATTGGTACGTAACTGGACTTTTGTGTAGTAGATTCTGACTTAACAATAACACAGTGAGCTCGATCATGGAGATATGATTCAAATTTTACTGCATTATGTGATAGTCCGAAGTAGTGAAGTTTTGCTAATAACATTTTGTGATTTATAGTGTCGAAAGCCTTACTAAAATCTAGCAAACCGAAACATGTGTGTTCCTTTCTTTCTATATTTAACCGGACTTCATTAAGGAGATGAACAAGACTAGTAGTTGTACTAAAATTCTTACGAAAACCTGATTGACAATCTGGAATTACTTTAATTGATATATGTTTTTCTATAATTTTGGATACTACTGGCAGGATGCTAATAGGTCTTAAGTCTTTGAGTTCCTTGGGATTAGAACCTTTACCTAATGGACTTATGATTGCCCGTTTCCATAGTGTAGCATAAAAATTCTTTAGAATACAACTATTTATTATGTTTAATAATAGCTTTAGACAAAAAGGTAGACATAATCTTACGTCTCTTATTGATAATGAATCCTCACCGATAGCATTCGTATTTATGGTGTTTAAAAGTTTTTTGAAATCTAACTCATCCAATAACTTAATATTTGGTTGTGATGTTGCATTTCTATGCCTACATAATTTATAGAATTCTATTTTTTTCCTCTGATGTAGAGTCTAATACAGCGTTACAACTTGCAAAATAGTTATTGAGAATTGTTGCATCAGAAAACTCCTCGGGCAAGCTAAAATTTTTGTCGCGAGTTAAATTTAATCTATTAGCATGAGTCCAAAAGTCCTTTCCATTTTTTTGAGACATTAAAGTAAAATATGATATTTTTCCCTAGTAATAGCGTGTTTAGAAAAATTTCTAATTTGTCTATGATACTGGAGGTGTCCTTCCGTTTTATTTGGTGAAACTGCGTGTATTGTTATTCTTTTGTTTTTATTTGAGGGAGCGTTGGTCTGACATTATTTTAGATAATTGGTCGATTTTTTGCTGTATATTGTTATCTTATCAATTATGTGATAGTTAAAACCCGTTTTAAGCCAATTTTTTTTGGGCTACAAGAAATGTTTGTTTCGTCGCTGGTAAGCCTCTGTTTTTAAGGAAACCATGCAGGGTAGGTCAGATTGTTCTTCATACATTTGATACATTTTCCTTCTTAATAAATCCAAATCATTCTCTTTAATACTTCAAAATGCGCCACAGTCACTTAGCTTTTTTCTGGGAATGATAGGTTTCAGTACTATATCCTTTACCGAAGTTAAGAAAGGGCTTGTTAAAGCAGACGTCTTGGTTAAAGCATCACTTGAATTTAAATCCCTTTTCAGCAAGGATTGGTACAGATTTTTAATTATTTTTTTAGCATCGAGAGAAAAATGCTTTCTTCTGAAGGTGATACTACAGGACGCCCCACCCTCAGCACAAGCCCATAAACGCCATATTGTAATACAAATACAACAAAAATTATCACGCCCTGGTAGCTTACTATAAAGCAATTGAACCTTTTGTCTGTCGCTTCATTAATCCATTCTATACTTACAAACAGTTGTTTAAAACAAACCTAAATAAACTGACAATGATTAATTTTCTGTAAATTACCGGTAATCAGGATTTGTCTCTCCCTGTATGGCCCTGGGAAAACTTGCCGAAAAAGTTATAAACATTAAGATATTCAGAGAAGTAAGGTTGCGTAAGAGCATAATAAGTTGTTTAATTTGTATGCACGCAGTCAATCTTAATATCTACGCATTGTGTAAGGCCAGTTCTACAACAGGACGTTAATTTCTACTATACTGGGTGTAAACTACGTCATTGTACTGAGTACCGCAGCGAAATTATATTTTATTCAAGTTTGGGTTACCGCCATATTTGAGCGGGGTCTTATGTTTTGCCTAATAACCAAATAAACGTTACTTCCGGTTTCACGGGAAGTTCTATACGCGAATTTTCTTTTCAAAATTACCTTTCAAACAACTAGTTTACATTTACCATTAAAATGTCGGCGTAAGAGTCATTTTACAGAAAACAAAATTGTGTCTAAAGTAGTGATAAAAATAATAAAAAATTTTGAGCCATTTCATAATTCTTTAAGCACTAGCATTTAAATTAATTTCTTCAGTTTCTGTTCCAATTTTAAACAAGGAAAATAAATCAGTTGTTCATTATTTAAAAATTAAATTTTTGAAATTGAAGAACTAATTAATTAATATTGAACACAACTAATCGAACCAAAAAACAAAACGTTGAGAAAACACGTGGCTCACGTTAGAATTACTATGCAATATTGTACGAATCCTAAAATATTCCACAGGGTGTTTCAAATTTTGGTAAAGAAACACAACATGTTTGTTACACCCGGCATACCATGAAAATTAACTTTCTAACAAAAATTGCGAGTACAGTAATATTCCTAAAGGATAAACCTATCATGTGCAAAAAAATCATTTAAATCGGACAATAGGTTCAGAAGATATATATATAACATCAAAATTGTTGGAAATTTTTAGTGGTGCGTTAATATTGCTGTTCAGTGTAGTTCATTCTTGCAGTGTAGATGAAAAACTGAAGTCTTCCTCTACTAAGTTTATTTAAGTAAATGTTTTCCCTACATGTTTTAACGTTCATTATCAGGGGATACTAGAAGAAATCATATAATGGCAAATAAAACGACCAGTTTGAATTAAAATGTGAAATAATACCAATTAAATATTTTAAATGCTGCATTTTAGCGTTGCAATAGATTTCTTTCATTTTCTAGATAGCAGTGAAAAGAATGTTTAGGTTAGTTCAGGTTAGTTAGTTATCATGTTTTTAGTTAAAAAATTACAAAAAAAAAATATTTTTTAACCCAATGATCGACTTAGAACGAGAAGTAATATCTTATAACCGATTTTCTTAACGCTTGAATTTAAAAAAGAAGCGGATAAAGGCCTACAAACACAGACGCGGCCATAGCCACGGTGGCGGTGGCGATCAGACGTATTCACATCAAAGCGGTGAGGGGAGTAGTTGCTATATACATATTTTATGTGTGTAATAAAAATATATTTTTAAACGTCCAGGTATTCCTATTATTTATTATTGATAGACGATATGGAAGAAGAGACCTTATTATTATTAGCTCTTTGTGATGAAGAAGATTAAAATATACACTTTGTTTTTAGCCTTCATTTTTTTGTAATTTGAATAACTTAAATCATAAAGTATATATTTGATATAATTCAACTTTATCTAATAACAATTCAAATTATTCACCACTACTACTGTCACTTCTTGCCGCCAAACTCGACATCTGGCGCTTGACCGCCACCGTATATCAGATCGCTGCACTTGTCTGCTCTAAGGCTGCTTGATCTATACCTGCCCGCGCTTGGTATGAATTCATTAAAGGCTTACACACACCGACGCGGCCACGGCCACGGTAGCGGTGGCGGCCGCGGAGGCGATATTAGCGGTCGGGCATATTCACACCAAAGCGGTAAGTAAAACTGTAAGGTAGTTGCCGTTTACAGATTTTATGTATACGAAAATAAATTTTTAAACCTCCAGGTTTCATTTTTATTTCTGTTATTTGTTATTATGATAGACGATGTGGAAGAAGATCGAGACTTTGTTACTATTAGCTCTTTGTCCCATACTTTGTTTTTAGCCCTTATATTTTTATAATTTGGATGGCTTAAATCAAAAAGTATGGGAAATAATTTAACATTTTCTATTAATAATTATGTCACTTCTTGCAGTCAAAGTTGACACGTTGTATATGACCGTCACCGCATATCAGAACGCTGCCCTAGGCCGCTTGATCTAGACCTGGCCGCGCTGGTATGGTTTCATTCATTTATTTCTATGTGTTTAGATTGGCCGCCACCGCGGCAGCCACCGCCACCGTGGCCGTGGCCGCGTTGGTGTGTGGAAGCCTAAAAGGAGATTTCTAATATTTCTATAAATTTTAAGTAGTTTGACATATCTGACACTAAAGAATTCTGTCAATGAGATATGGAGGAATTAATTCTTTCTCTAAAAGGATACAAAGTCATTTTTCTGTGGCCAGGTATAGTAAAGGAATTGGACTTGGTATTGGGTGTTTTACGTTATATTCGGTTTTTATGTAAAAATGAAGATCCCACAGTAACCTAAGCTACTAAAATATTTTTTGCTGTGGTGCTTTTCTACAATAATTTCGTTTATGCGATCTATTTGTCCGTCTAAGGCGGTTCTGCTAGCAACAAAAGGCGATATTCAAAAGCAATACTTTTAATTTCTTTGTATAAAAATTGCTAATTGTTATTGTTCGCCATAGCGATAAAGTTATTTTAAGCAATTTAAGCGAGGGGAACACCCTCTTAAGGAAAGTGGTGACGTGGCGGTAATTAATTAAGTGAGATTATACAAATATCAATCACTTTTTATTTAAAAGACAAGAAAATTGGGTTAATTACGGGATTTAAGGATTTCCTTGCTTTTGCACAAACACACTTAAAAATAAATGTTTAAGAATCAACCGTTTTGTGGGGGAACATTAAGATTGTATTAATAATAACAAAACTTAGTAAAGGGTTGCTCATTTAATTTAGATTACTATAATTTGATAACAAATAACTTTTTATTAATTTTACGGCTTGTGATATTTTTTATTAACACTCTAACCACTTAAGAACTAACCTAGACATGTAAAAAGGCCCTAAATGTATTTACTATTCATGAAGAACGTTTTCAGGACTATACCAAGAATTATACAGGCAAACAATTTTTTCATTCAAATAATTTATTCTTGTCAATGCACCATTACTACGTATTTATTTCTTTACAGACGTACGAACATGAATACGTCACTGGATTCACTACAATGACAATTTTAATTTTGGGATTCTGTCAACTAGCCGGTATGAGTAAAGACTGTATATTTCTAATTTTCTTATAGAGGGTCTCCAAGATAAGAATGGGATAGTATTGGAATCTTGAAAACGGTGGGAATTACAATGTTGGCTAACTTAGAAAAATCTTTCAAAATTTAAATACCTTTTACATGGTGTTTGCAAAAGTAAACTATCTTTAACCGATTTCGATATTTTTTAAAAATAGAATTTTTTGCTATATTATTTTTTATTTATTTTTTACAATATTTTAACAGATATAAAATAAAAAATACTATTTCATTTTCACTTTTTAAGCTGAACAAGATAGCCTTTACAGATAGTTCTCGTAATTTTTTTTTAAGGAATCTAATGGAAATTTGTCTTAAACTTAGCGATTCTGTTATTTCACTTTTACGCCACGCACTTGTCGGTAATTTTTCCGTCAGCCTAGAGTGATAACTTGCATTATCCAATACAATTATTGCATCTTTTGATATAAGATCCAACATTTGCTCGAACCATTCTTCAAAGACATCGGCATTCATATCTTCGTGATAGTCTCCTGTATTTTTAGATTGGAACATCAGTAGACCACCTTTAACAACTTCCAATATGGGTTATGATAAGTCGATGTCCTTTCCCAGCTGGCGGTCTTAATCCTGTGGACAATTCACCCAAAAAAGCTTGCCTTGAACTTGCCAAAATTTAGTCACAGTGTGGCCTTCATTTAGCCATGTTTCGTCTAGGTGAAATATTTTTTTGTTTTCTTCTCTGACTTTTCGGATGCTTCTTAAGTAATTTCTTCTCCAACAGACGATATCGCTTCTGTCTAATAAAATCGATTGCCTATTATGTTTTTTTCATCCATTTTTTTTTTATTAATTTCCAAAGCGTACTTCTACGTATAAATGGGTAGTCCTGGTCATCTGGGATTGAGGGCAAAATTTTGTCCAGCGTGGGAATTTCTTTTTTTAAAAGGGAACTATGAACTTTTCGCCTTATTCTCTGCATGCTGCAGCTCAAGTTTTGGTCGTCCTGGAGAAGTTTTTGGAGGTTTGACGCCAACACTTTTTTCTTCTTTTAAAAGTATGTATATATATTGTTGTTCTCCCAACGTTAGGCATATCTGCTGTAAATTGCAGTGCATTGTCAACACTCAAATCAGCATTCTTCCTTTTAATAAAATGGGAACAGTTAAGAATTAATTTTTCTTCATTTACTGTACATGGACCGACTCTAGGGCGTTTAGGCAATTATCAAAAATGCTGCATATTTAATTATTAAGAAAACAATGACACTTCGCACTTTGACTAGTTTCACTAAGAAACAAACACCCAGGTAGGTATGTATAGTTATAAATAGGTGTATTATTTCAATAGAGGCACCCATAAAGGCATAATAACCACATAATTAGCAAACAGGTAACCAGGATTAGGTACAAAAAAAAAAGAATAAAGTGATTAGAGCAGAAACGAAATAAGTACCTAGACTCTAATTAGTTTTGATAAAATTGCTTTCCAAAATTCCAGGTAAATGGTACGGCTGTACATAATTTTTAGCTTAAAAAAATTAATGTTAAAATATACAGGGCTGCCCAGAAGTCCGGAATAAAATAAATATAGCCTTAACCTGTAACTTTTGGGGAAAATGCTCGGACACGTCAATTTAGTTTTATATATGCTCACATTTTGACGACATCGATCTTTTTTTAAATGGAAACATATAGCCTGTGATACATCATTTGAAAGCTAATATCTCGTACAGTATGCTCATAAATTTTGGCGCGATTCTGTCAAGCTATTTCAAAATGGCGACCGTTAAAAGTTTTAAGATAAATTTTATTTAAATAAGCGGAAATGATAAATCATTGATGTTTTTTTTACCTTTTAAGGTAAGAAATCTTTATTGTTTCACGTTCTGACATTTTGTGACATTGTGAGTTAACAATAGTTATGGTTTATTTGTTATTTATTTTGTCAAAAAAAACAAAAATGTAACGAAGCAAAACAAAACACAACTAAAAGGTGGTTTAACGTGGCAAATGCTGGAAATGTCCTCCACCCTCTACTTGGCATGCTCTCAGACGATGGTAAAATCCGTCGACGGAATTTCGAATGGCTCCAGCCAGTATGTTATTTGTCTCCAATCTTTTTTTTTTTTTTATTAAATAATGGCCTCGAGTTTTACTTATTTAGCCACGAACAGTTACTGTCTCCAATCTAATTTTGTTTCTCATATCTTCAATATTATTTGGCCTATTTTGGTAAACTTTTTCTTTTAAATAACCCCAAAGAAAATAGTCTAGAGGCGTTAAGTCTGGGGACCTCGGTGGCCATTCAATTGTACCACGTCGTCCAATCCCGCAACCTGGAAATATCTGATCTAATTATCCTCTCACATTGACACCAAAATGCGGGGGAGCACCATCTTGCTGAAACCAAATTGTTTCATTAGGTATATCTGGATCTACCTCGTTGGGAAAAATTACAGCTAGAGCAGACCTCAACGCCAAGGTTAAGAAATCCAGATACCGTTCAGCTGTGAGGTTTCCTTCCATAAAGAATGACTTTAAAATTTGGTTATTAATGATACCTGCCCACACATTTACTTTCTGGGGCCGCTAAGTATGCGCTTCAAGTATTTATCGTGGATTTTCTTGACTCCAGAAACGATAATTATGTGTTTTAACCACCCCGTTTAAATAGAAAGTAGCTTCATCCGAAAATAATATGTTCTTTGGAAACCTATTATTCTCGTCACACCGCCTCATCATTTCTTCGCAAAATTGCAAACGTCTATCTAAGTCATCTTCTAATAGCTCTTGGACAAGACATACTTTATAAGGGTGGTATTTTTCTGCTTTCAAAAATCTTCCAATAGTACCTCTAGATGTATCATGATTTTGAGCCAATGAAACTGTTGAAACATGCGGGTTATCCTGCAGAGATAATGCAATATCCAATTTTTTATCGTCGCCTAAAACACGTTGCCGTCCATTCCTAGGCAAGTCCTTTACTGTGCCATGTTTATCAAATTTGTGGAATATTTTACTAACAGTGCCCTGTGAAATTTGATTTTCCGGATGTGTAGCAATAAATAAATAAAGTGCATGCACACTTTACTTTGTCTTATTATTTTATCTCCACATCCTAACAATATCAAGACTTCGATACGCTGCCTTTTATACAAAACAATGTCACAAAATGTCAGAACGTGAAACAATGAAGATTTCTTACCTTGAATGGTAAAAAAAAACATCAATGATTTATCAATTCCGCTTATTTAAACAGGGATACTGTACGAGATATAAGCTTTCAAATGATGTATCGCAAGCTGTATGTTTCCATTTAAAAAAAAGATCGATGTCGTCATATCTTTGACAAATGCCAAAAAAAAAAAAACGAATAACGTTAACATGTGAGCATATATAATACTAAATTGACGTATCCGAGCATTTTCCCCAAAAGTTACAGGTTAGGGCTATATTAATTTTATTTCGGACTTCTGGGCAGCCCTGTATATTTGAAGTCAAAACTTGAATTTAATGTCGATACTGGTACTAATTCTGCACAAATTTAAAAATTCAGGCCTAATTTATATCTCTACATGCCGAAAAATCTTGCACGCCCATGGAGAAGACGGTTTTGATTGATTTATTACTTCGCATTATTTAAAGATAGACTATAGGGTATGCCTTCTTAACTCTTTTCTTCGCGCCGACAACATATTTTGGCCCTTTGAACGTTTTTTGCAACTAATGTGCAAGTACACTTTAATGTTATTCATATCCACTTATACAGGTAAATGCCCTTCCTAGATTAGACCCTCCGAACGTGTATAATTTTTAAAATCCTAAAACCAGAATTAAGTATACAGGGTGCTGATAAAGTCTGGAATAATCGATTTTTCTTGAAAACGCAAAAGTTTTTCGAAAAACGCTCGGACTCGTCGATTTTATTTTATTCTTTGAAATTTTTTGACGCTCTTCAATATTATACCGGATGCGCCAAAAACGCTAGGCAAGTGTCAACTTCACTTTTTCAAATAGAACACCCCTTTTTTTCTCCAATATTCAGATTCCTCTCTAAACTCTAGACAAGTTTCATATAACATGTTGTATGTCTAAAGTCAACAGGAATTGAAATACAGGGCCCCCAATAAAAATCAAGGTATAATTTTAAGGTCTAGGTATTTACCTTTTTACCGGTTTCTACATAATAACTTAGTGACGTAAATGTCAAAACATTTAATATTTACTCCAAAGTTGTCACTTTTACCCATAAAAATGTTTCTAACGGAAGCTGAGAGAATCGAAATATTAATAATAGTAGGATGTGGAGATCGAAAGAGAACACAAATAGAGGTTTGTGAGTATTTTAATGATAAATATCCAAATAGAGAACACATAAATCAGGCAACTGTTTCCAAAATTGTTAAGAAGTATAATGAAGTTGGTCACGTTAGGGATAAACCTAGAAGTGGACGACCTAAAATTTCCGACGATGTCAAACTTGATATTCTAGTTTCGTTGGAAGAGACACTACATTCGAGCACAAGAAGCATTTCTCAAAATTTTGAAAATATCCACGATTCAACGGTGGAAAAAGTTCCTGAAAAAGGAAAAATGACACGCATATAAGGAGTACAGGAACTTTTGGAAGGCGACCCTGACAGAAGGAAGGAGTTCTGTGAAATTCTCATGGATAATTACTTGATTAACGATGCATTATTTCCGAGTAACATAATTTTTTCCGAAGAGGCGACTTTTTTCTTGAATGGCATGGTAAATCGTCAAAATTGCCGGTACTGGTCCAGCGAAAATCCCCATTGGTTCCGAGAAATTCATGCCCAGCGGCCGAGAAAAATTAATGTATGGGCAGGAATAATTCGGGATACTGTTATAGGACCCTATTTTTTTGAGGAAAATTTGACTGGCCAAAGATATTTGCAGTTTCCTGAAGAAGACCTCGCTCCAGCGTTGATTGCCCTATTTTCCGATCGGAACATTCCTGAATCACACTACAACTATCTGGTTTCAGCAGGATGGTGCACCAGCCCACTATTCGGCCGAAGTCCGTAGATACCTGAATGAGTTATTTCATCATCATTGGATAGGTCGACGGGGTCAAATAGGGTGGCCTGCGAGGTCCCCCGACTTAACGCCATTGGACTTCTTTCTGTGGGGCTATATTAAGGAAAGGGTTTACAAAAATAAACCAGAAGATATTGATGTTCTCAAAACCCGTATAACAACAACCATAAGACAAATTACCCCAGAAATTGTACATAATGTACAGTTAGAACATTAGAATTTGTTGAGAGATTGGGACATTGTAGAGCCGTAAATGGACACCATTTTCAACACTAACTCAAATAATATTTTAGATTGTTCACTGTATTACCAATTTTCTGTTAAAATTTTTTTCCTAGCCTAAGTACTTGTCATGGAAAACAAGCTTTAAAATTATACCTTGATTTTTATTAGGGGCCCTGTATTTCAATTCCTGTTGACTTTAGCCATACAACATGTTATATGAAACTTGTCTAGAGTTTAGAGAGGAATCTGAATATTGGAGAAAGGGATATTCTATTTGAAAAAGGGAAGTTGACACTTGCCTAGCGTTTTTGGCGCATCCGGTATAATATTGAAGAACGTAAAAAAAGTTTAAAGAATAAAATAAAATCGACGGGTCCGAGCGTTTTTCGAAAAACGTTTGCGTTTTCAAGAAAAATCGATTATTCCAGACTTTATCAGCACCATGTATAATAACTATTAAATGTATTAATCTGTGGTATTCTGTATGTGTTTTAAAGGGATTTTCTTGTAACCTCCATTTGTTTTGCACTGTATACGGGTTTTCCTTGGCATTAGAATCGAGTCGATCTAATACAAAGTCTTTTCAATTTTCTTACAGACGGAAAGCGCATGTTAATGAGAAATTTTAATAAACTAAGATGAGATAAAACAGAACTGGTTGTGTGTGAATGTTTCTAATCCCGAAGAGCAAATGGTGTGGGCATGTTTTGTTTTTAATATAGGTAAATTTACATATTATGGCCTTATTTGTTACTTTATCCGTATTTGTACGTTTATACACTGGCGTTACAAGTTTAATCACGAACAGTAATTAATAAGAAGTACATCGATTTTTAAAAGCGCTTTCTTTAAAGATTCCACGGTTTTTTGTTTTTGATTTTGCGTTATTCAGATTGCGGAATCAGAAATAATTTCTTATTCGTTATAGCTTGTTCGTTAGTTAGCCCGTCTTGATGCCAAATTTTCTGTTTTTGATTTGGAATTGGAGAACTAAATACTCTTCATTTTCAATGATAAGATGAAGACCCTTTTTAAAATAGCAAACTACATATCTGTCTGTTTACAGTCAAATACAAAGACATAAGAGTAGGTCATGGTTTCAAATTTTAAAACGAAGGCCAAGATCAAGATGTAGTAATTTTTAGGAGAGGTCAGGATTATTACCAAGATAAATATTGCAATTGCTTTAAATATAAACTATATTTTTTCAGGCATTTAGGTTCAGTGCTATGTCTTGCAGTGTATAGTATGCACCTGGCCTCATTTTAACATTAGCCGATTAGAAAAACGAAAAAGGCAAAACTTGTTCCTGAGATAAATATTCAATATACGGGGCGTACAAATTTTTACAACTGGGTTAAAACAAAATAAGCAACTCATAAAACGGATTCATTTAAGTTTTCATAAGCATTGTATAAAAAGCACTACGGTAAATATAATACCTTCAACCTCAGGTTTTTAGAATAATTACTAAATTTCATGGAATTTTTGATATAATTAATTTTGAAACTGAATCCCTTATGAGTCGTGCAAATTATAATTAGACATAGTATGACGTAAGGGAAATAACCGAATCACTTTTTCAAGAATTGTTAAATCACTTGCAGAAAAATAATAGCTTGGTAATGAAAAAACGACACCATTATTATCTGAGGAATCGTATTACAATAAATACCAAATAATAGCAAAACTAAAGCAATTGGAATATTATTGCTGATAATGTATTCTACTTATTTAACAATGCTAAGTATATTTTAGTCAATTTAAAACAGTTATTTTAAATTAAACATCTACAGTGGGTTATTTTCAAAAAGAGTTGTCTTCTGAATTTATGCATTTGAAAAAATAGCTTCTTTTGGAAACTTTCAATAAAAGTATTTAGTACCATAAAACCTCTAGAGAAGTTACTAAACATACCAAAATATGGGGAGTTTGTGAAATGTATTACAGTAAATTAAGGAAACTCTTTGATTGTTCATAAATTACTTATTATTAAAAACTAAATATTGCATTCTAAAAGTAACACAAAAAATATAAAATTATGAAACAAATTATTGGTTCAACATATGTTCAAGTTTAATTTATTTTTTTTTTTACTTGGTCCATTATTACAGTGAATATATCATAGTTCTAGCCTAGTGAAATACTAATCATAGTTCATCTCATTATTGGATGATGGATCTTCTGCATTAAGGTTTTATAATAATAAGCTAGTGACTACTGGCACTGGTAAGCTGCGGTAATATTGATGATTGGTGGAATATGTGGTAAAAGATCGATAAAAAATTTCGTCATCGGCACGATTATACCTTCAAGAAAAGACAGGTCTCTACTATCGTGCATTGCCAACATATGCATTGAAAGATGACAAGTGTACTGGAAAAAAAAAACAGCAAAATAACGATTTACAATTCTCTTTTGTGCAAATATGGAAAGCGAGAAGGAAGAACCACTAAGATGAGGAAGCAGAATAGAGGAGTGATATTGTATTGTGGATTTTCCAACAGAATGTGCAGAATTGACTATCATTGAGTGTATTGAAGAGATCCAGAAAAGACGAACCTGAACTTATCTGGAGGCTGCGCAAGTTTGAGAGACAAACACACAGTACATTGTATAATATACATGTTAGTATGCACGTGCAGTATACAGGGCTGCCCAGAAGTCCGCAATAAAATTAATATATCCTTAACCTGTAAATTTTGGGGAAAATGCTCGGACACGTCAATTTAGTTTTATAAATGCTCACGTTATTCGTTAGTTTTTTTATAGACATTTGTCAAAGATATGACGACATCGATCTTTTTTTTTTCAATGGAAACATACAGTTTGTGATACATCATTTGAAAGCTAATATCCCGTACAGTATGCTGATAAATTTTGGCGCGATTGTGTCAAGCTATTTCAAAATGGCGACTGTTAAAAGTTTTAAAAAAATCCCTATTTAAATAAGCGGAAATGATAAATCATTGATGTTTTTTTACCTTTTAAGGTAAGAAATCTTCATTGTTTCACGTTCTGACATTTTGTGACATTGTGAACTTGTAAAATTAATTTAGGTATCGCCGAAGTATTATTTTAAAATTTTCTAAACAAAAATGGTTTTGTCGGAAAGGCAGCGTATCGAAGTCTTGATATTGTTAGCATGTGGAGATAAAATAGGAAGTCAAAGCGAAGTGTGCACTTTATTTAATGCTAAATATCCAGAAAATCAATTTTCACAGGGCACTGTTAGTAAAATATTCCACAAACTTGATGAACATGGAACAGTAAAGGACTTGCCTAGGAATGGACGGCCACGTGTTTTAGGTGACGATGAAAAATTGGATATTGCATTATCTCTGCAGGATAATCCGCATGTTTCAACAGTTTCATTGGCTCAAAATCATGATAAATCTAGAGGTACTATTGGAAGATTTTTGAAAGCAGAAAAATACCACCCTTATAAAGTATGTCTTGTTCAAGAGCTTTTAGAAGATAACTATGATAGGCGTTTGCAATTTTGCGAAGAAATGATGAGACGGTGTGACGAGAATAATAGGTTTCCACAGAAGACATTATTTTCGGATGAAGTTACTTTCTATTTAAACGGGGTGGTTAACAGACATACTTATCGTTTCTGGGGTCAAGAAAGTCCACGATGGATATTTGAAGCGCATACTCAGCGGCCCCAGAAAGTAAATGTATGAGCGGTATCATTAATAACCGAATTTTAGGGCGATTATTATTGGAAAGAAACCTCACAACTGAACGGTACCTGGATCTCTTAACCTTTGAGTTGAGGCCTGCTAGAGCTGTAATTTTTCCCAACGAAGTAGATTCAGATATACCTAATGAAACAATTTGGTTTCAGCAAGATGGTGCTCCCCCGCATTTTGGTGTCAATATGTGAAGATATTATTTGGATCAGATATTTCCAAGTCGCTGGATTCGACGACGTGG
This sequence comes from Polydrusus tereticollis, assembly GCA_963920685.1. Taxonomy (NCBI): domain Eukaryota; kingdom Metazoa; phylum Arthropoda; class Insecta; order Coleoptera; family Curculionidae; genus Polydrusus; species Polydrusus tereticollis. The sequence goes on along the minus strand of OY987335.1, from coordinate 12,832,780 downwards.
TATAATTGAATAGCCACCGAGGCCCCCAGACTTAACGCCTCTAGACTATTTTCCTTGGGGATATTTAAAAGAAAAAGTTTACCAAAATAGGCCAAATAATATTGAAGATTTGTAAAACAAAATTAGATTGGAGACACATAACATACCGGCTGAAGCCATTTGAAAATAAATAACAAATAAACCATAACTATTGTTAAGTCACAATGTCACAAAATGTCAGAACGTGAAACAATGAAGATTTCTTACCTTGAAAGGTAAAAAAACATCAATGATTTATCATTTCCGCTTATTTAAATAGGGATTTTTTAAAAACTTTTAACAGTCGCCATTTTGAAATAGCTTGACAGAATCGCGCCAAAATGTATGAGCATACTGTACGAGATATTAGCTTTCAAATGATGTATCACAAGCTGTATGTTTCCATTTCAAAAAAGATCGAATAACGACAAAATGTGAGCATATACAAAACTAAATTGACGTGTCCGAGCATTTTCCCAAAAGTTACAGGATAAGGCTATGTTAATTTTATTCCGGACTTCTGGGCAGCCCTGTATACATATTGGTAAATTGGCTTCATCTCATTTAATTTTAGTTCTGATAAATTTAAACAAAAATATTTAAAAAATTTTTACATATAATTATGTAGATACTTATTAATAAACAAACACTGTAAAATGCAGTCCAGTTGTTTTAATTTTTCTGTATTAGCCGACCAACATTTGATTCCTAGAGGGTGGTCGCAATAAAGAGATTTTAGTATATTAGGGTCCAGTGTTTCTTTAAATTTGAACTAAATGGAAGGGGAGCTATCTCCAAATTTTTGTGCTTAAAAAATCTTCATGGTGCTTTCTATAACGTTTTAATGTGATAGTTTTTTTTTTATTCTTTGATCATTTCCATCCACTGACCTGGACTGTAAATTTGGCTATTGGTTTTCCGGTTGCTTTTTCGATGACATCGAAATCGTCATTATTGGGGAGGTAGGAGTGCCCAGGAACCAAGAATTTAAGGTTTATTGCATTAATAGATCCTGTACAATTTTTAGCAGAGAAATACTTGTTATTATATTGCGATTCTGCCCAGTGCAGAAATCTGGATATTCTATACCATGAGTATGAGAGGTAGCGTTTTCTTTTATATATTTAATTAAATATTCGCATATCATTAAGCTTCGTTTAGTTTTTTAAAATCATTCTTTAAACTATTTCTTGCCCTTCTGTGATGCAACTCTCTTTGTATCTCCAATTGAATTATTGTCCGATTCTGGCAGGTATTCCGAACCAGAATCACTAAAATCACTCCAGTTACTTATGCTTACTATAATTTTTATCGGAATTCATCAGAAAGAATTAGTGACCACGTCATAATAATATCTTGCAATACTCACATACGTCACAAGTTTTAGACTAAAAATAGTCCAACTCCGGACATATTAATACCACTATTGAACTGAAACTGATACTTACTTTTTGTTCCACTTTTATACTGATTAAGTACTCCCATTCTTGGTAAAAATATAACAACTAGCAGATAGAGATAGAACATTTTTAAACTTAAAAATGAACATCAGACAAATGCATTTTTGATGAAATGCGGGAATTATGAAAAAATGGAGACGGACCATTATCATTCTATGTGCCTCATATATCTGATAAATAATTAAGTGTTATGTCAATTAAAATCATGAATCGCCTATAAGATATAAAAAATTAAATACAAAAACCCGATATAAAGTTAGAGGCAGGTGTTTGATAAAAATGTACTTTGGTAAGTTAATCAGTTAAAAAGAACCAGACATGTTTTTGCTTAATATTAAAGCACACTCGATGGTTTCAGTACCTCTTTTTGACCCAGCAGGTCTTGTGGCTCATTACTTCTGTAGTCAATGAGCATTTTTTTTTTAATAATGTGTAGCTATATTTTAAAAGCTTAAAATTACGCACATTGTCAAATTTAAATGTGTATATCTAAAGCTGGTTTTAAAGCTAACGACAATTTTGAAGCATTTGCGTGCCTTAGAAATTTCTGAAGAAGGTATTACAAGTTTGACTGCCAAGATAAGAGACTATATGTTATATGTGTCGCTAAAAAGCATTTAACATTTTATATTAAACAAAATAAGGTGATTTTCTTGTTTTATATTTTATAAAGTCCGAATTACCACAACAAATTATTTCATACATTTTTTTTTATTTTGAGCTACACTCATATTTATTATTGGATGATACATTTGACCCCCGACTATAACAAGTGTACTTCACTTGCGCTTTTTTAACCCGATCAAAGGGGTTTGGGTTTGGAGTGAATTCGTTTTTGGTATGACCAGGTCTTACTGATGAAAACTCGTCAAAATTAAATATCCTGTCTGCAATTTTTAGCGTAAAAAGCGGTTGAAATGCTTTGTTGAAGAAGACAAAATTTAAGTGTCTGACCCACAGCAGGATGTAGTTTAGAGGTTTGATGAACTCTACCTATATTTTTTCTATCTAAATTCAAGGAATTATAGATGAAAAAATGTATCTGCTAAGGAAGAATTCCAATCAAAATTAGAATTAACAGTTCTATCTGCCTTGTTATGCCTATTTATCTAGTTTGTAACCGATTGGATGAATAACAATCAAGAATTTAATTCCGCTGCGACATGTCGTCATTCTATGATTTGGCCATTTTCACGTGAAGTGACCTAAAATTTGATTCTCTAGTAAAAGCTTTCTAGAACCTAACTGACCCAAAAGTTTTTTCTATTAGTCAATCGAACTTTGGACCTTGTGCAATATTACAACTCTTAAAACTGTATTTGCTTCATCACTTGAATTTTAAGTACTTTTTATTTGGGTAAATATTATAATTATTTTTCTTAGGACCAAATTTTAAGAAAATTTCAAGAATAGCTTACTCTTAGTAAGCTTTGTGTATAATTTACATATGTTTTTTGAACGCAGACACAGTTTTAGTTAAAAGCGGTTCCTTTCAGTCTGGCTTTGCTTCCATTTTTAATGTAAAAAACTTAAGGCATAAATAATACTAGAGAAATGATATTCATAAATATAACGTGAAGTAAATATCCAAAACGTTTCTGCACGGAGGAATAAAAGTTTTTCTTGCAAAAGACTACACAGATACGATATGAATGTCTTATTATATATTCTAATGAACTGTGTGTACTTACAAAGTATGTATCAAGAATATCTTTAAGTGTCCATCGTTTCACGTGAAAATTTAGTTAATTTGTACATTATTTTATGCTTTAAACCGGATTTAATTATTTCAGGTTAGTTATTTATAGCAAAAATACTGAAATATAACAGAATTTGATCCCTAAGAAATCTGCAACCTCTATTTTAAAAATAATTAATTTTAATAAGGGTTGGCACTGGTAATTGTTATCTACTTACTTGCCTGTTGCTGGTAAAATACTATTTGCCAAGAATTTAGCATCTATACTAATGATTTAATCAATTTTAATATCGAGGAGGACGTTTAATTACATATTTGATAGAATTTTAGTATTGACCTCCACATTTCCAGCGAACCTCACCTTAAAATGTCAAATGGCACTACCTATCGAGTGAAACATCGTTGCAAAAGGCATTAAATTGTTAAAACGTGTTTTTTGTCAAATCTTATATCCCTCGAAATTAAGAGATATTTAGGGTGTAGTGTATGTACTTTCATTGTAAAAGTTAGTAGTTTAAACCTTACATATTTTACCACAGGTTAGGGTTATTTAAGCAGTTTTGAGATATCTAGAGGTTATAAATGGATATTTGGAAGAAAAGCATAGTTATTTAGTATATACGCTGTAAAATCGGCCCTTAACAAAATTCAAGCAAACTAAAATCTGTTAACATTTTTATGGTGGGTGTTAAGTTAAAAAACGGGTTTGAAAAACAAACTTTTTCTCATTATTAATGATTTTCAAACAAAGGGGCTTTCGCGCAAAATTCCTATCATAAAATGGTCCCATCCAGTCTGGCACTGCTCATGATAAAAGCAGAATAAGACAAAATTTTTCCGGATAGCGACGCTACACTGTTTAGGGAAAACTTTTCAATTAAGCCATATATAGAACCAAATATGCGGGAAAAGGCTGGAAATATTTTTTGGTAAAATATTGTATTTTTTACTTTCCTCGTTGTGATGGGGATTCCCTTCCTTTGAATATATGGGAACACAAGAATATATTTTTGTAGGTGTACCTGTCTGCAAAATCATTGTATTTAGTGTAAATCCAGAACGCAGTCTAAGCGGACAGACAGATGGACTAATGGGCAAAAGCAGCATGCTCTATAGTGGTTCCATTATTACAAAAAAGAAAAAAGTGAGAAGTGGGACTAAATTCATTACTACAAAGTAATGCCATTAAATTATAATTATTATAATAAAGCAGGCGACAATAATGGGACTAATTAATTCAATCCGCAAAAGAACTTGAACTTCTAACCTGACCATGACATTGAATTAAACTGCTAATAGTTGTGGCGTGCAAATATTGTAAAAATTTACTTTTGCCACTTAAACGTTTCGCGTTTGGGATTCCTTTATCAATAATAGTTAATAGTATAGTAGAATTAAAATTTTGGTTGCTTAATATAATTCATGCCTTTCCGTAAAGCAGCATACAAAAAATATATAGCCTATACCAGGTAAACAGCGTTTAAGTTATCAAGTTTGCAGGCAATTACTGCGATTCTTTTAGATTGTGGAGGTGGTACTTATAATAAATGTCGCCATGTTTAAGTTTTGGCATAAACGCAACGTATTTTTGTTTACTTTGGTAGAGTTCTTATTTATAAAGGGCGTAAATAAATTACAGCAGAGTCTCGATATAGTGAACTGATAGTGTGAATTTCTTAAATCGATTTAGCCCTTGAAGAGCAACTACACTGGCTTATTCCAGTTCATTCGAATTCTCTTTAGCCCATTGGATAACAATATTTAAAGATTTCAATGCTTCACCAGTGGAAATCAACTTGTCTGTTACAATAGGATTTGCAGCAACGTCACTGTCTTCATCCTCAATTTTTGGAATTAATTGAACGACCCCTTTCTCGGACATTTCGAATTCCGTATGCTTGGAGTGCGATATTATTGATGATACGTTTTTTATTTGTCTGAGCGCAATTTCGCTCTGGTGAGATTTTATTTGTTCTCAATTCAGAGGCTGATGAACTTCTTGGTGGCCAGTTTTGATCTCTACCTCGGCAGATGACATATCCTGGGAACTTTGTTTGAAATAATGCTATTGTCTCACGCGTGGACTCACAGGTCCTCTTGAAACCACGTTTCATTTCCTGTCACGAAAGTGTGTCAACAGCACCGTTGACAGTGATGGAGTCACCTCTTATTATTTTTCAAGCAAATAGTTCCAATGATCCCTCTCGCCCACAAGTCGTTTTTTAATTTTTTTCAAGCTGTCGGGGTTATTTAATGTTAAACTGTTAATGAAACTTTTATACACGTAATCGGTTGGTTTTAATTAATGCTCTAATGATTAATTTCTCAATAAGTGTCGTTTATAATTAAGATATTTAAATGGCATTGACAGAAAGAGAATTCGTTGTTGGTAATTAATATTGTATTATTATTTTCTGTCTTTGAGATTACGTCAATATAAGTCTGCGTTGGGGTAGAAAAAGTAATTTTCTTAGTTCTTTTTTATATAGTGTAGTAAGGTATATAAACATACAGATACAAACTGCTTTATAAACAATTATTGATGAATAGCCTGTTGGAGTTTCTAGCTTTTTTTGGATAGCCTTGAACAAAGTTCATGACACTGTTTTGTTCGGATTTTATAATTTAGGATACAGTTTGTAAGGTCGTCAACTTCCCTATACTCACACCCAAGGGCGGATCCAGGATTTTTTTCTGGGGGGGGGGGGGGCACAAGGGGCGGACGGGCAAAAAAATTTATTTTATTTATATATTTTAACAACTTGCTTCTAAGTATGTACTGTAATGGAATCTCCACAGTACACAAAAATACCGTCTAAAATACCGTCTGGGGGGGGGGGCACGTGCCCCCGTGCCCCCCCCCCCTACATCCGCCCTTGCTCACACCTCTAGTCAGTTTTGATTTTATCGAGATATTTGGGAGTTTAAGAGTGCTTCGTTTAAATTCTGTACAAAAAGCTAATTCTGCTCGTATGCATGTGCTTATTCTTGTAAAGCCCAAGTATTATTGTAGCATGTTTTTCCTTTGGTTCCACTAAGGTTTTCATAAACCCTTGTCCACTTTTTTTTTTTTTTTATGATAAGGCACAGCACTGCAGGATAAATCCTTTATGGCGCTCTAGGAGCGGTGCGTGTGGGCAGGAAACGATTCACGTTGGTCTTAAATCTTTGGAGATTATACTCGTTGGGGAACGCGATCTCAGGGAGGTCGTTCCAGAGTGATGACGTTCTCCAGATGAAAGAATTTTGAAACAGTGTCGTTCGAGGGACACTAAGCTGAACCACGTACTGGTGGGCTGCAGTGGCTCGTCGTGTATTTCTACCAGGCACCGCTCTGGGTGGTATCAAGCGGGCAACCTCAGTTGAACACTTGCCATGAAAATATTTGTAAAATAGACTCAAGTCGCTAACCTGCCTTCGATGTTCAAGGCTTTCCAGATTGTTTGTCAGCCTATGGTCACCGATCAAGCGAATGGCTCTTCTTTGAATGGAATCTAGCAATCTCAGGGTATGTTTAGGAGCAGAGCCCCAAATATGCGAACAGTACTCCAGTGATGGTCGAATTTGGACTTTATAGAGCATCAAAAGTTGCTGGGGTGTATAGAGGTTCTTTGTTCGGAAAAGTATTCCAAGCTTCTGCGAGGCTGCCCCAGCAATGGCCGCAACGTGACTATGCCAAGACATATGACTATCCAAATTTACGCCCAATAAATGAATTGATGAAGCCAAAGGAATGAGTGTCCCGCCATAACTATATCCGGTTCTTCAACATTAACTTTTTTAGAAAAAACTGCCGCCTGGGTCTTTTTAGCGTTAAATTCTACTTGGTTACTGTCACCCCAAGACAGAATTTCTTCCAGGTCTTTGTTAAGATGTGAGACCTCTTGCTGCCTATAGAGATGTGCATTAGCAGCCGATGTCCGAGCATCCAAAGTAAAAGATGAAACAAGTGTGCTGTCATCACCGAAGCTATATATAGGATTTTTAGTTTTTTCCAAAAGATCGTTAATGTATAGTAAGAAAAGGGTGGGCGACAAAATAGAACCCTAAGGGACTCCGGCGTTGATGTTAAATGTGTCTGAAAGAAATCCGTCCATCGCCACTCGCAGAGAACAGTCTTTAAGAAAGCTCGACAGCCATGAACAAAATTGAACCGGCATTCCGTATGCTCTCACTTTAGTTAGGAGCCCCTCATGCCATACTCGGTCAAAAGCCTTGGAAATGTCCAGTGCTACCGCCCGGGACTCCCCATGGTGTTCTATTGCGTTGTTACAAACATGAGTAACATAAGCGAGAAGGTCTCCTGTTGATGTAGACTTACGGAATCCATACTGGTGGTCACTAATAATGTTGAAGCCTTCCATATGTTATTTTTCTTTTGTGATGAGCGTCACGCGAGTTGGCCAGCCTTCAGAATCTACTACAACTTCTGATGCCCTTGCCTGCTGCAGGTGCTACTACTACTACAGATGCTAGATGCCAGTATGAGGAAAGATATCCTAATCGTGTATAGCCAAACTCTTCCAATTATTCATCGTCGCCTTAACGAGACTACTGATTGTCATAAAGGTTCCTCTGAAGGGTAGATCTCGAACAGTAAGAACACCCGAAATCGAGTAAGCGGCTCTGAGACTGGTATTAGAATGATTACACTGGAGTACAAATTTCAACTTTTTTTTTGTTTCCTGAACAAAACCTATTTTTTTTTATTGGCCTATACCCAAGTAACTAAGAAATACCTATTAAAGATTTTAGTTAGCTCGCAAAAAAAATCTGAATTATTTGTTACAAAATTTTAATTTATAGGCATATACAATGAACATTTTAAATTATAAGCATTTACAATAAACATACAAACAATATATTGTTGGTTCAACAATAGCAATTAAATAGCAAATTTTTATCAGTTAGTCCAAAGTTTAGACACTCATTTTACGCTTCTTAGTCTGTCTTTTGAAAGTAGCCTCGGGGGCATCTCTCGTAATAATAGTCCAACAGTAGTCGGCTAACATCTCACAGTTCCATTTTCCATGATACCTTCTTTCTATGTTTGAAATATCCTGATGGAACCTCTCACTGTGCTCGTCCCTTACAGCACCACAATTTTCCGGAAAGTAATCCAGATGAGAATCCAGGAAATGAATTTTTAACGACATATTACACCCTAGGTTTTGGTAACATAAAAGAAGTTGGGCAACCAGGTCTTTATAGTTTTCTGCTTTTATGTTTTCCAAAAAGTTTGTTGCAACCATTTTAAAAGCACTCCAAGCGTCCTTTTCCTTGCCTCTAAGTATAGAATCGAATTGCGTATCTTCGAAAAGTTTCCTAATCTGGGGCCCCACAAACATTCCCTCTTTAATTTTAGTGTCACTGATTCTAGGGAAATTTTCTTTTAAATAACTAAAAGCACGGCCTTCCTTGTTCATGGCCTTCACAAAATTTTTCATAAGTTCAATTTTATATGAAGTGGCGGTAGTAAAACCTTTTCTGGGGGAACTAATGGCGCGCTGGCTACATTCTTCTGTCCTGGCTCAAAAGACTTTCTCGGTGGGCAAATTTTTTTTATGTGGTGATCCGATCGTGCTCGACTGTCCCATTCGCAGAGGAAGCAGCAGAATTTCGTGTAACCTAGCTGCATTACAAGCAAAATCGCCACAACTTTTAAATCCCCACAAATTTGCCAATTATATCTTTCATATTGTATGGCCTCCAGTAAGAATTTCAAATTGCTATACGTTTATTTCATGTGCATGGCCAATTGGGACTAAAGGCAACTTGTTTCCATTATGGAGCTACACAGCCTTAAGACTTACTTTTGAGGAATCAATGAAAAGTCTCCAGTCTTTTGGATCCTAGTCGAGATTTAAAGCTGCCATTAATCCCTCAATGTCCCTACAGGCTACCAAATTGCTTTCCATGTTAAAAAATGGCGTTAGGTTTTTCTGACGGCTTTGGTACACAGAAACTTTTACTTCGTCTTGAAGTAAGTTCCATTGTCGCAATCGAGAGGCCAGTAGTTCGAATTTTTTCTTAGGCAATTCCAAAGCCCTTATAAGGTTACTTAATTCACTTTGACTTATTTTGTGAGGCATTTTACTGGGAAGTCCACAGACAAAATCGGAGTCTTGCGAGGTTGATGGGCCGGCGACATTTTCCAGTACACTACCGTTTGAATCCATTAGATCATCATCAGAGTCAAGGCTATATTCCCGAGGTGGATAAGGTATTATTATACAGGCAACTCGTCACTATGAAGCACCGGACGTATGGCGGATTGTAAATTTGAATACTGTATCGCAGACCTTTTTTTCTCCGAAAAGCCTTTTTTGATGGGAGGTGTGAAACAAAAGTAACAGTCAATAACGTGGTCTTTCGGTTCTCGCCAGATCATAGGAACAGCAAAGGGTATCTTACGCTTTTTTCCACTTAGCCAGCCTCGAATGTTGGACGCACATTTGTAGCAGCAGATATCGGGAGCCCAATTTTTATCCTGATTTCCAATTTTACAGCCAAAATACAAATGATAAGCCTTTTGTATAGTGTACGTTTTTGTTTCACAAAAGTCACTTCACTACATATATAACAAAAAATGATCCGGCTTATTTAAACAAACTCGCGACATGTTGCTCAAAACTCTCTAATTTGTCAAATACGAACAGCTATCAATCAACTGGTGGTTGAAATACAACTAACTAACAATTTAGGATTTATGTTATATGTATTTAAAACCCTTATAAAGTATACCTGGTATAATAAATCCAGGTACTTCTCATTTAATAGTCGAATTTTCCCATACATTACGGGCAGGTAGGTAATTATCATAATTAGCATGGATCTATAAAACCGGAGCCAACTAAGACTTTTGCTAGACAGATTGTTAGTTAGTATAATAAAATAAGTAAGATTTTGTTATTTTGGTCTCGGAAACATTTTTGCTGTTCCCCAGTGTTATCAGAGTACTTACTGAATATTAGCTTGGAGAATTTGAGTAATTTTATTCCATATCCGTATTAGATTTAAAGAGTACAGGCATTAGTTCTAAGAGATTTCAACTTTTGCAATTGATATTTACAGAAACAGAAACAAAATATCTGGTTTGAATCAAAAAATATTTTACCCGACAAAGCAAACTTTTCTGGTAATGTTATTTAAAATTTTTTTAACAACCATTTATGGTCATGCCATATTTATTTTAATATATGGGCAGGAAACAGTTTATTGGTGATCGTCCTATAGGACGGTTTTTACTGCCAGGTCGTGCCATAATTTTCTCCAAGAACAGTTGCCCATGTTGCTGGGGACTGGGAATGGCCGGCAAGATCCTCAGATTTAAACCGTTTAGATTTTTTTATTTTGGTTATCTGAATGCCTTCCGGTTAAGTTAGTGAATTACTCTGCTAAAGATTTAAGTGATCAAATTGTCCCAGCGTGTGAAACAATACAGAAAACACCAGGAATATTTGAAACATGCTTTAATCATACGCCGGGGGGGGGGGGGGGGTCATTTTCAAAATCAAGATATCATATATGTTCAAAAAGAAATGACGATTTAAAACATGATATTTATTTTAAGAAAGATATAGAAGGAAAAGATAACTACAAAAATAGCAGAATTTTTAAAGTGAAATAACTCTAAACATAGGTATATTATATATTTTTGGAATCTGGAAGCTGATTTTAAAGTTGTGAGAATATAATGCCTCTGGATGCACCAAATTTCACAAAAATATCTCTACGATGATATCAAAGTTAAAACGCTTAGGATAACGTTAGGAACGTTTATAAATATGAAATTATTTTTCTTAAAATGGCTCCAAGAATCACAACCTTAAATGTTAGTATCATTACATTCTGTAAAAAAGGAATAGCATCCAAAAAAATCATCTATAAATGAAATATTGGGCGAATTAACATTGCTGCCCGTTCGAACATTCATTCTCAATCCAAAATCAGACAGGCGTAACGGATTACCGCCAAAAAGTATAAGAACGTTGTTAGACATCCTACATTCTATAGAAAATTCTCGAATGCCCAAATTACTTACCATCACGAATCACAAGGTTTGGTTTCGTAAAATTATCGTTACGTCACAGAGGTCGCACCGTTATTTAAACTATTTTGTTATACCAGGCGACCCATAAGTATGAGTAAGTTTTATAAAATTTGTTTGTAAGAAATATCAATTTATTTCGTTGCATAATATCAATACATTGATTAATATTACAATTTACCACCGTTAACTAATTAGTGTATAATAGCTATAAAAAATAAAAAACGTGCTCAAAGCTTATAACGAGGAAACAATTTAAAAAAAGGCTCTGTATGAAATTAAAAAGGGGAGGGGGATTTAATTGCAATCAATTCCATTTAAGTAGAGTTCAAAATATTTCAAGACATTTAAGACCCTATATACGGGGTGTTTCAGAGGTACGGCACGTAACTTAAGGGGGCGATTCCTTATGATATTCTAAGAGAAAAAGTTCATATGAATATGTCTCCGGGGTTGGCCCGTTTTTGATATACAGGGTGTTGAAGATTTTTCTATAATTTTTTAAAATATTCTTTTCCCGATTTTATTGAATTTTGGTACCGTTATTTATAATGATAAGGGGCTTAATTAGCCCTAACTAGATTAAATTTATTAAGTCCAGTGGCATCCCGGGGAGCACCTTAACGAATATTATTAACAAAGAAATGTAGTCTCTTTAATTTTGATAACTTTTTTCGGATTTACCAACTAATAGTACAACTTTTTTGTTCCTTGAATTGTTTTCGTATCTTTCTTCGTTTTCGAGAGAAGAAGTAAACACCACTTTATTGCATGTAAGAAAAAAATACGTATGTATTTCAAAGTTAATTAAATCATTTAAATTAAAAATAAAATTATTTTTTTAAATAATAATAAAAAAAAGTGCAACAAAAACTTTAACACACTGTATATCAAAAACGGGGCAACTGCGGACAGATAGCCATTTGCACTTTTTCTCTTAGAAAATCATAACTAATCACTTCCCTTACGTACCGTTCTTCTGAAACACCCTCTTGGCATAATATTAAAAATGGTTTCTAAAATATGCCCCTGGAATTTGATATACCAAAAGTTAATGAATTAAATGCAGTTAATAAAAAAATAGAAAAATGACGAAAAAGAAACATCAACGAAAATATTGGAAGTAAGAAAAGAGCCGTGCGAGAAAACACACAGAAACAATAACGATTTGCGGTGAGAAAAGACCCACGGGGGGGGGGGGGTAATAAAAAAAATGAGAAAAATAATTATTGTAAGGAAAAGGATAAAATAAAGATAATGCAAAATTAATTTTTATCGCCACGCCTAAAAAGAAAGAAAAAAAATAACCGAACGAATATTACCACCAATAAATGTTAATAGAGACGTAGCTCAAGATCCAAATCAATAGGGAATATCTAACAAATCCAAAAACTCCTTAGAAAGTAGTTAATAGAAATTTAAAAGCGGAAAGGAAATTAACAAGAAATGAAAAGAAAATAAGGATAAATAAACGCGAAAATACATCAATAGCTGCAAGTAAGTCGAACACATTTCAAGTAATTGCAGCCGAGTCCACTAAAGAAAAAATAAAAGAATATTTTAAAAAATGCCCATTATATTAATATTTTTTAAAAGCAGGCGAATAATAACGAAATTAAGGTAATTAGTAACAGTATTTAATTAACCATAGATTCCAATACCTACGTTTCTTTTTTAATTAATAGAATGTCCAAAGCTTGTGCTAAAATATAAATTAAAAACTCCCTGTATATACCTAAGACTAATGGTTTAGCGTCTGGCCTCTATACCGAATATAAAAAAAATCAAAGAAAACAAAATGTTAAATAGAAAGAGAAAACAGGTGTCGCGGTTACATCATTACTATTAAAATGAAAGAGAGAAATAAATTTAAATATTCCAGTGGTCAGCCAGTGAACCTCTTATAACGGATTTGTTAGAAGTGGCCGTATATTACATTTAATTATTTTAGGTCAACGAGAGTCCACTTCGCGGCCCCACACGTTTTTGTTGTTTGTTTTGTTTGATGATACAGTCGCGACAAACATTTTAATGATTCTGTGAATTAACACAGGTCGCAAATTTGATTAATTTCAGTTCGATCTAGCTGAACCATTCTAAATTTGGTTACAATCAGACTTAAGCTGAGACGTTTAAACATATTGAATCTGATCCGCAATATCAATCAATAAATTTTTTCATAAAAAAAAATTAATAACATGACCCAACCTAAATCTGTTCTTTATTTTGCATTAGATCTAATGCAAACAAAGAAATAATAGTATATATTCTGTGGACTTCTGTGGTTTCTGGAGCAGCATCGTCCTGGAATGTACCACTTTTTCTCCTAGTTACACAATTCGTTTTGATTATCAATTACTGTTTATATTTTGTATATTTCTTTGTATAGCATATTTGGAATTCAAATCATTACTCTGCATTTTAAAACCACGACCTAATTTCTAAGATACGTGCGATGTGACACGTGTGGCAAGCACTCTACTTTCACCGTTAAATTACAAAAGCTAAAAAACCTGTTTTCCAAAAAAAGTTATCATAAATCTTTCACTCTAAAATTGACGATCATTAAGATAGGATTATTTAAGAGTCTCCTTATGTCCCTTATACTGGCTACTTGTAGTGAAGAGTAAGGTTAATGCTGGTCAGTATTTCTTCTGTATCGTTAGGTATTTTATGGAGCACACGTTTTGGGACACCTGTATGACATGTTCGGAAAACATTTTCAGATATAATAAATATGAAAATAGTTTGTATGGAAGAGCATAGAAGACCATTCTGGATAGGGAATTAATTTCAATTGGAACAGGAAACGTTCTTCAACTATCAACAGATGAATCGTCAAACAAAGAAATATCGGAACGTACACAGAGGCAGACTAAGAACTAAAGGCCTAACGAGGCAATCCCTGTGATATTTTTATATTCCTACGTAAAGTTGTTAATAAAAAATGTATATACATTCCAGAGAAGGTACACGGACAGGAGACCAAATAAAGTCAGTTAATTTTGGGCAGTAAAACTGGTAGTTCATTTTCATATCTCTATTTATATCTCTCTATTTCTCCACTAAGTTTAGAATAAAATGTTACACAATATTTGCTATTTTGAAAACAACGGTTTACGGTTTATCAACAAGCAGTTGGAAATGCTTTTAACAAAGAAGATGTACAGTGTGCCCAACTAATTTATCGCATGGGAGACAATGCCCTACATATAACAATTTTACATTCGAGGAAGGAAAACGAAATAAAATTGATGTTCTTCTTAAGAAGTTTGAAGAACATTTTATGACAAAAGGAAACATTGAATATAAACGACAACCAGAAGACAACAGATTGGTGAGAATATTGAGTACATGCCACCGCGATTAAGAACATGGCTCTAAGCTGTGAATATAGAACGCTTAAAGATGACTTGATAAAAAGTTCATTAATATGCGGGGTTCAAAGTGATAAAATGCTTTAGCAACTTTTAGAAACGGAAGAAACGACCCTGGATTTTGCAATTAAGCTTTGCAGACCTGCGGAAGAACCAAGAACAATTGCAAGCACAGTAAAACACGATGCCAAAACGTATACCATAGAAATAAAATTTCCTTATACCAACTCAGGGCTAAGTTCCAAGAATATATAGAAGTTATCAAACAACAGGACCCAACAGTCATACACGTTGCAGAAACCTGGTTAAACTCCCCAATATCCGATAGACTAGTGAAAATTCTAGACTACAATCTGACAAGAACTGATCGACGAAGAGGCAGAGAAGGAGGAACTTGTATCCATACAAAAAATAAGGCAGCATCTCATACAGATATAGTTAAAAAACTAGTCAACCTGGATCGAACTGTAGACAGGTATACTGAAATTAATTGCTTGTGTCTATAGAGCCCCAAAGAAACACAGCAACTCTCTTTTACAAAAACTGACAATCGCAAGCACACACCTAGTAACCTATTTGTGTTTGGGGACTTCAACTACCCATCTATTGGCTGGCGCAGTCCTGCCCCATCTGAAATCCTTTGGAGTAAGGAAGAATTTACTAAAATGGATCAGTGACTATCTTACCGACAAAACCAGCGTAGTCAGAATAGATAGTGCTACTGCATGGACATTTAAAGTCACATCATCATTGTTCGCTGATGACACTAAAAGTTACACAAATCCTATCACCCATTATGATATGATATATCAGACCCGAAGACAGTTGAACAGTGGTGTGACAAGTGGTTGCTGTCTCAACAATGAAAAATGCACAGTCCTCCACATAAGAAACAATAATCCAAAGAGACGTTATAATCTCAAAAACATGACCATCAAACATGTTACCCACCAATAAGATCTTGGAATCATTATCAGTGATGATTTAAAATGGGCAGTTTACCTTGGTAACATCTTCGAAAAAGCCAATGCAGTTGCTCACATAGTATCAAGAACCTTTACAAACCTGTCTGCGTCTCATCGACCTAAACCGAAATGTGGCAAATTTGGAAAGTTTCATCCTCAAAGCAGATGTCCGGCATACAAGAGAGAATGTGGAATTTGCCAGAATATTAGGCATTTTTCAGAAATGTGTTTTTATAATCGACATAATCCAGTATATATGGCAAACCACAAGAGTGAAAGTGAAAGTAAGTCCCCATGTTTTCTCCAAGAGTAATGTGCTAAAATGGAACTTTGTGGTAAAATCGTAAAATCTAAACTAGATAGTGGGTCTATGGTAAACCTAGTACCTGTTTCACTTTCACTATATCCTATTATTGATAAAAAAAAGCTTAAATAGGGCCTCGTAAAATCCTAGTAGCTCAGTCCGTCCCTATCCCTGTTCACACAGAAATACTAGAAAATAAAAGTACCACACAGTATTCGACAGAAATATTAAAAAATATAAAAATTTCTGTATGTAATACATAAGTTTTTCGGGCAACGATTCGCTGAGTTTCAGAAAACTGAAGATAGACATTTTATAAATTAAGTTACATGGCACGTGATCATCGAACAGTACTGACATTTATTACTTATTACATACCGTAACAAAATTTTATTTTAAAAGTTTTAGAGGTATGGAGTTGAGAAGATCTATTAAAGATAACGACATGTATTTTTTTTTAATAAATACAGTTATTTCCACAAATAATCAGTCCTGAAATTATAAGGACTTTTGTTGATTTACTGTTCAATGGCAGGTACAGTTTTGTATTCAATGAAAATGGGTACAAGTCATTTTATTCCATATTTGCGTAAGTCAGGCTTTTCTGATTGACTTATTATTTTTAAGGTTATTGCAGTAACCACTAGTTCCACATTGTTATATTGAAACTATTCTCTCACAGCACTTGCGCTATAAACTGGGCAATTATCCCGCGAAAAGACGAAAGAATTACTTGGATATTTTTGTTCAATAGATATATGTTCCAGAACAGACATATAATGTTCGGCATTAAACCTTGGATAGATAGCATAGGTACATTAAATTCATTCATTTTGATGGGATTATTTGATACTTCTGGGCACCTTGAAATATCTTCTAGAGTTGTTGAAAAAATCAATTAGGAAGTGCTGCGAAGAATATCGATGGAACGTGACTAGCGTAGTAACAGACAGTGCAGCCAATATGGTAAAGATGAGAAATGACTTGTTCGAAGAACTAGACAGTAAAGATATAATAACCTATGGTTGTTTAGCCCACATACTAAACTTATTGGTTCATGACTTGGAAGAACACCCAGAAGTAAAAAGTAGCATTACAAAAACACTCAAATATCTCAGGAACGTTTATTTTGCTAACGCAAAATATAAAGAAGCTGGTGGGTCAGTTTAGATTTTACCACAAGACGTCCGCTGGAACACTTTGGCAGACTGCATAGAAAGTTATTTAAAAAACTGGCCAACATTACATAGTGTCTGTTCAAACAACAGGGTTGTTCTCGACAAAGGCATTATTAAACTGGTAAATGATATGGATATGAAAGCTTATGCACACAACTATCTTAAAAAATTTAAATATATTGCTGTTGTACAAAGAAGTTTATGCACTCTAGGAGAAGTCACAGAGATTTTAATTGACCTCTTAAAATCATTTCAAGTGGAAGAATCACAAGCAAAATTGAGCACCAATGATGTGCAAAAGGTTAAATATCGTTTGGAGATGGCTAGAACTCCAGCTCATTATTGTGCAAACTTACTGGATCACCGATTTCGGGGAGAAAATCTAAATCGGGCAGAATTAGACAGCGCAATGGAATATATCGAATTGTACTATTCAGAAGCGATGCCAACAGTAATTAATTTTCGTGCACAATGCCCACCGTTTAAACCATACATGTTTTCTAAGTCACTGGTTGAAAAAGTAAAACCCTTGGCTTGGTGGAAGTCAACAAAAATTTGAATTCAACCACCATCCAATTAATGCAGCAACTACATACAGCGGTCGCATTGCCTGCTAACATAGAACGGCTATTCTCCTATGGCTTAGTTCATTCCAAATTAAGAAATAGGTTAGGCAACGAAAAGCCAGCAAAACTAGTTTTGATTTTCAAGAAGCTCAACGAAAATCCTACGATTTACTGTTATTAATAAAATGTACTGTTATTAATAAAATTATCCCTTTCATATTATTACAAAGTAATAAAATGCCAAATGTTCTGTTGAGTAGTTAGTAGTTAAGTCTTTAGAATAAAAATAATCAAGCTGCCAAAATTATGTTTACTGTTATAGTTTTAAGTTAGGTTCTTTTATTTCTTTCTGTTATGTAATACAATTTATGTTGCTTTTTTTAATAAAGTACGCATTTCTATGCATTTTATTTAATTATGATACTAAACTGAACAGTTTTATAAAAAATTAATAAATATTTGCTTAAGTTTAAACAAAATGTTTTAAACTTGTTTAAAACATGATTAAAACATAGTACGTTTAAAACATGTTTAAAACACTAGAACTTGTTTTAAACAAGTTTAAAACACATGTTTTAAACATAATTGTTTAAAGCATAACAACCCTGCTCTACGGTCATTTAATGACTATTGTATATCGCACGAAACCTTTTGGAGGATCTTGAGAACAGGATTACTAAAAACTAACCTGAACTAACCAATCCTGTATAATAAAGGTAATTATTTTTTTTAAGAAAGCAGTCTTATCTCGTGCTATTTTGTTGCTCGCTGTTGGTCACTTTCTTGATACCTTTGCATCCACTTTACTACGTCTTCGATATTGCAGTATATTTTACCGTTGACTCACCAAAATTACGGTTTCAAATTTTTTTTATACAAATGTACTTATTTCACTTCTGATAATTTAACTCTGAGGGATTACGCTATACTGAAAAATTTCTGTACCACAAACAAGCGCACGGACTCGGATAAGGGGATGATTACCCTTTTGAATATACACTTTTGAAAATGACTGTACCAACATAAGTTTATGGAATTTTTGAAAGGAGTTTATTTTATCTGCTAGTCCATCATCATCAAACTGATTGGAGCAGCAACAAACAGCTTGAACTACTCCATCATATGATACGCGATTTATATAAATTATTATATTTCTCCTATGAGTTTAAACGTAATTTTTTCTTTCCGAAACGTTCCAGTTTCAGAAGTTTCCTGTATAAAAGTGTTAAACTTTTATAACAGTAACATTTGAAGTTTAAAATTAAGTGAAGAATGATCGGCCAGAATGCATGAAAGAGCATTAGCAGTTTAATTTTCACAGAAACAGTAAAATATACAGTTTTCATCTGCAGTGTGAGTATTAACTGAAATAGGTCTATTGACACCGTATTATGAAATTACTAATAACGGCACAAGCAATGTGCACAGAGTGCTTTTACAAAATATACTAACTCGCAATCTTTTCCTAGTATTGATATATTTTAAGCAAATATTTAGGACGTAATTGCTGTTTTTTAAATTTAAACCCTAACGAGTATTAAAGTTTTGCGTTGCCTATCAATTAAAATATGCACTGTTAAAGAAGTGTGCTTGCTGTTTGCAATTAATACACCTTATTACATTTGTTTAATCAGCATTTAGCTATTTTTTAATAAACAATTAGATTTAACCTTCCATTTAAAGATAAAAAATGAAATTTAAGAAGTATTTACATTAAAATCATGTAGTTTAGATATGCATTTATGCTATAAATAATATCTTGAATGATTATCATTTTCATCTAGTGGAAAAGCACTTCATTCTAAAACTTTTATTTTTTTCACGATTTTGTTAGCTGTTTTGATCAATTTGAATAATTTTGGGTTTTACTTAGTTACATTCAGAAAAGAATTCGAAGGAACGAATCATCAAGAAAACGTGGATTAGCAAAAAGGGCACACAAAGTTTTTGTCGCATAGGGTACATATTCTCAAGTTAATCAAATCTTATACCATGCGAGCAAAAATTACTTTCACTCAAGAGGGCTTAGACTGAAAAAGTAATGCAGTAATTTCTCAAACCAATAGTTTCCCAAAGTTTCAAAATTCTCGCCATCTCCCCCATACTCAACAGGCAAAATGTCCTTACACACCACTTGCTGTGCCTTTTCAACACCTCCATAGTGAACTTTGACCCTACCCTTCATCTTTTCAGTCATAAAACTTTTAAAAATGCTTAGAGCTAGATTGATATACGCTGGGGCATTAATAAACTCCAGCTGCTTCGGCCGGACATGATAGTTCTGCCAAGCAAATACTGCTTTCTTGATCAGGGCAGGAGTCGAGGATTTATAATGACCGAAACTCATACCGGTCATATCGAATATGGCGATTACTCCATAAATTTGTGCGTATTCGTTTTCCATGCAGGCTATATCAAGAATCATTTTGCCAGCTTTAAATACATCATCCCATTTGTACTTTTTGGGATCGTGAGCAGCTGTACGAATCACGAGAACCATTTTGTTGTCGTTGCTTTAGATCACAATTATAAGGGGACGATATACAGGGTGGTGCATTGATCCACGCAACATAGGAAATCCCATGCAAATTTTGAGATGGTAAAATATTGGCTCCCTTGTTTATTTAAGGCCGATAATTTATTTAACTTTAATAAATGGAATACTTTGACGAACTAACTGACGACATTTTAGCGCGATTTATTAAGTCATTACGGGCCTATTTAAAAAAACGTCAATCTATAATTGGCGAAAATTAACAAATACGGTTCTGAAGCTTTATAATAAAAACACCAGTAAATGTCAGTAACTGACAAGAAGGATGTATTATGACAATACATTTGTTTTCGGGTGAAATAGGTTAAAAGCTTCAAGGATTAAGATTTTTAATACAATTTGGTTTGTTTCTCTGTTATACAAACAAAAATAAAGGGGAGGAGATAAATCAATAAAACAGTTTTGGTAAACAAAAAGTACTTTATTTTTCGAGAATTTGACTTTCTAATGCATAATAAAACAACTAAATTACATACTTAACTAATTATTTAATTTAATGTTCAAACAACCCCATTTGCTGCTAGACAATACCCCAAACGATCATAAAATTAATTTCGAACATTTCTTAATTGATACACGGACAGCCTTTCACACTCTGCAGTAATAGCATTTTTTAAATCCTCCAGCGTCTCGTATTTTAAATTTTTGTAGATGGTTGTTTTTAGGTGTCCCCATAAGAAAAAGTCATTCGGCGAAAGATCGGGAGAACTAGCTGGCCAATTAATTGTGTAATTTAGTCCAATAACGTTTCCTATAAAAACATTTTCTAAATACTACTGCGGAGTTATGAGCTGGGCAGCCATCCATCTGGAACCAAATTTCTTGATTTTCTCGAACAACTTCATGCAACGCAGGCGTAATTTCATTTTGAAGCAGTTCAAGAAAATATTGAGCGGTTAAATTTTGATTTAAAAAGAGTGGTCCGATGATATGATGTCCCAAAATGCCAGCCCACACGTTGACTTATTGGGGATACTGCGTCCTTGTTTCAATAAACCGAAATTCATTTTCTTGGCTCCAGTATCGAAAATTTTGTACATTAGGCTCGTTATTCAAGGTAAAAGTACATTCGTCGGTGAAACAAATATTTTGCAAAAATTCCCTGTCATTGTTTGCCCTCTCCATCATATTAAAACAAAAATCAGCCCTTCGAATCATGTCCCCATCTCTTAGTTCTTGAACTTTATGGTATTTATACGGATAATATTTATGTTTATGTATAGTACTCGTAAAACGGTTGTATGATGTTTCCCCACTTCGTCTCCAATATGCCTAGTACTTATAATTCCCTTATTTTCTTCCACACTTAACAAAATATTTAAGTCTTTATCATTATCTGCAGGATTATTACCTTCGTCTTCTCTTTCGCATTTACATTTATTGAGAAGCGTTCCACTATTTTCAAATTTTTTAATTATTCTGGTTATGGTGGATATAGCTGGAATTGGCCTCTCTGGATAATGTACTGCAAACATATCCGATACCTTTCTGCTGCTGTTTCCTGCATAATACCACTTAACTATAGCAATATTATCAGACGTAGAATAGTTCATAACAAAATAATAACTATTATAGTTAAAAAAATTGCTTTTTAACTTGGCTTGAACTTGACACTGACATAATCAATCAAAATATTAAAATTCAGACCCGCATTATCCATTTTAGGAAAATAAAAGATAATATTATTTGTTAAACAACTTTGGATAGACTGCATGAAAATTATTAAAATTTTGAAACTGAGTTTAGAGTATTGGATTCTTTAAAAAGTTTAGATAAACTTCTGCTCTAAAATAAATTGGGGAGGCAATATATGACCACCTTAAATCTTGCATGGGATTTCCTATGTTGCGCCAGCCAGTGCACAACCCTGTATCTAACCCAGGGACGTATCTATAGTTTTCCAATGAGGGGGGGGGGGGGGGTTTGCAGTCATTTATATTTATGAGAAAACACTGCCGGTAGGTTCGCCGGACGAAATTTTTTATTGGCCACGCCCAAATATTGCCAAGAATTCACCTAAAAACAGAGTTGGGTATCTATCTACGTTTTTGTTTTTGACATGAAAAAAGTTTTTCGACGTTTTACGTTTAATTAATTTAAATTTTGAAATTGGAAATTTGAAATTGGTCGAAATGGAGAAATGTTACCACAGTCTTGGATAATCCTTTCTTGTAAATGTTCTAACTTTTCAACTGTTGCTTTAAAAATATTGTTCCTCAATTGAAGAAAGATGAAGTAATCCATAACCATTAAAGAAGGTGATCTGGTTGGAATGTCTGTTCGATAACTGATCAATCTGTCGTCGAAAAAATTTGCTTCACAAATGTATTTAAAATATTGTCCCTATATCGCTGTACTGTAACAATACTGTAACAATAATTCTTGCGTCCTTCAAAATCTGCAGCTCGTATTTCTTCGAATAGTTGCACTTTATAAGGAAACAAATTTAACTGTTTTTTAAGAATAGTCCTGCCTTACTTAAATTCAAATTATCAAACGATTATTTCAAAAACAAATCCCTTGGTCATTGTAATATTTTTATAAATATTGATTTGGAAATCATATACGGGTAAAAGAGAGATACGTTTGGTTTCAAAATTCTTAAAGAAAAACTGGTTACTGTAATTATTATAAATGATTTCTGTACGTATTAACATTGATTATAATACAATTTATGTATATGTATGTTGCAAAATCCTACTTCTAGGTGAACTTTTGATATTAAACTCTCTACGAAAATGTAGATCATTGGTTAAATAAAGCAATGCAATCTTGAAATGCATATTTTCTATATATATATCGACATCGAATTAAGTAGGTTTGCAATAATTATTTTTAAACTAGGTATGTATGTAACCTGAAATATTTTAAATGGAACACTCTTGTAATCTTTGGGGTCTGCCATATTATGTAATTTTTTAGTAGATTAATTAGACTGTACACCGATTTGCTATGTTAATGAAAGTTGTCTTGATCATTTTACTTATCTGAATTACACTGCTTTTATACACAAATTAAAAGTGAATCTTTAATTAAAGCAAATTAATTGTTGTATGTAAAGCAATACTCATGTTTAAAGTTAATATTACATCGTCTGATTATTCTGGTTAGAGGTTTTCTGTTATGGCGCATCTAGTTGAAGTCAGATAATAGTAAAACAATATTTAAGTAAAGCAGTGTATTTAATATTATCGAATCCAATGTAATAATATTAAAAACGACTTATCTCATAACTTTCTAAGCAATGGCGACGTGCTTCATCGATTTGACATCAATTCCTTTAAAAAAGGCTATTGGGACGAAATCAGCTTACATCGAGACACTTGCAGAAATATTTCCGCGGCTCTTTGCTAAACTTGATCTAAAATTCTCTTAATGAGTTTAATGCAATTTTTACTAGGCTAGTAATTGCACAATACTGGGTAATATGGTGAAATAGTGAAAAATGCAAAATTCGACTTTATTTATTTATAATATTGATGTGGTGAGCCCACCTTGAAGGAGTTATCGGTGACCAGAGCTCCCCATAGGCCTGCCTCGCCCCACTTTACGCGGTAACTGGAGAATTCGTTGGCTGCTTCTTGCAGCTTGCGTATGACTATGTATGGGCGCAGTGATTTTACGACGAAGGCGGTATCGTCGGCATAGAGGGCTAGGGTGGTGTCTGGGGCTTTGGGGATGTTATGAATGAAGAATTGAAAAGATGTGGGAAGAGGACAGCGCCTTGAGGGACGCCTTTCTCTAGGGTTCTGGGGGTGGAGAGGGAGTGGGCCTTGCGGACGCGGACTTTGCGTCGGGCTTTAATTGCCTCTTATAAAGTTTCATATCAGAAAGCCAGAAGTAAAAAGCCTGACACCATTGGTAAAGAGCTTGTTCTGCCAGCTGCAATTGAAATTGTACAAACTATGTTTGGAGATAATATTGTCAACAATTGCATTCCATACCTCTATCAAATGATAACATTCAAATTGATGATATAGCTGAGGATGTACAGCATCAGCATTCCGGGAAGTTGCGCATGGGAAGGCATGCCCCGATTTTTCAAGGCTAAAGTAGTTGGGATGTGTCCACGTTCAATAGAGTTCATTGTACCGAGATCATATTTAATAACGGTTTTAAATTCTGTAAGAACACTGTTCCAGTTTTTGCCCAATAGCTACATTAAGTCCTACTGAACCAGAGGTTTCGCAATCTAGTTATTTGACTAAATGTCGTAAAGGGAGTTCGTTAAAATGAAACAGGCATATCAACCACTAAAGCGGACGTCCTAGCTCTTTTTTTAATAAGCAGATAACGCCATTCTTTGACCCAGTATTAACACCAGGGTTATCACAACCAACCGCAATAAAGTCTGTTGTATTGAAGTCTCGCTATATGTTTGCATTAGACATTGTCGAGGAACCAACCTACAGTGCAAAAATAAAATGATTCAAATCGGTCAGTCATACGTTCAGAAAAAAAATAGCATAAAATATGTGACAAATTTATGATGTTGCGTTAATTTCGTGCAGAAGTTTATTTAGGTTACCGACGTTCTTTGCCGGTTGTATGTTATTAATTATATGCTACGTAAACCCTCTATAACATTTGAAATCCATTACCGTTTAACAAAAATTTCTAAGTAAAATGACTGTTTTAAATTTCCTAGTTCCTACTTTCAATCATACTAAAAGCAAGACAGTTACGTCAATTTCCTGTTAAAGGTTAGTAGGTATGTGAATGCCCCTATGTAATTATTTTACTTTATCTTCTACCTAGTGATCACTTTTCGGTGTACACATTTATGTCTGTTTTGCTACAGTTACTACGATATATTTATAAAGGTGGCCATGTCGCTTATGCCCTCAGGTTACAACACTTTTCCATTTAGTTTTTGCTCTAACAAGCGTTATTTTTAACTTGAACTACTTAAATTGTAAATTGGGACAATGCGCTTTAAAAATTATTAGGTTCGTTTAGGAAAGGTCAGGTTATTTGTAATGGCTATTTCAGAATCCAAAGAGTTATAGATTTATTCGAAGTTGGAAATTGCTCGAAAAATCAAATTTTCCTTTCGTCAAATTTTCTACAAAAAGGAATATTTTTTTATTCTTCTTGTTTGCAGTTCATGGCAGCTCGCAATCTTTTAATAAAAATTAGTTATACTGTTAAAAACTAATACTAAATTTTTGAAAAAAATGTAATTTCTATTTTTCTTAAAATTGTTTTCATACGCATTTCGGTAGCCAATGAAGCTGGAATATTTTTCGAAATATAGATGATAGAAATTTCCCAGTGGTTCAGGTAGGCCAAAATTGTTTTACATATACAGGGTCGTTGGTATGTATGGAAACGGTCGTTTATTTCTTAAAGTAAAACAGCTAGCAAAAAATAATTAAGACAAAAGTTTTAGGGTTTCTTAAAGTCTATAAAAATTTTAAAAGAATAAGTATAAGGATGTCAGAAAGAAGAAAACAAAGTTACCTTTTTTTTAATGGAACACCCTCTGTCTTAGAGTATTTTTGGATTTAACATTAAATTACAATTATTTTTTAATAAATACATTATAAGTCTAAACCTAATAGTTTCCGATAGACTATGGAAAAATTACATTTTTGAACTTTGACAGCCTCTAGCCTTCTAACGGTACGTCTTAGAGTAAAACGGCTTACATATCCCTATCTTAGTTTTTTATTATCTCCCTAGTGGTGTCAACTTCCGGTTAAACCGGATGTACCTAACCCAAAGGCCGGAAATATAGTACTTCCGGTTCAACCGGAAGTTGATATTTTTTGGGAGATAATAAAAAAGTAAGATAGGGACATGGAAGCCATTTTGCTCCATGGCATAACATTAGAAAGCTAGAATCTGTCAAAGTTCAAAAATGTAATTTTTCAAAAGTCGATATCTCGGAAACTATTAGGTTTAGACTTATAATACGTCTATTAAAAAATAATTGTAACTTTATGTAGAATCCGAAAATATTATAAGATATAGGGTGTTCCATTAAGAAAAAAAGTAACTTTGTTTCTCTACGGCTTTTCGACTTATCCTGTATACTTATTTTTTTTTTAATTCTAATAGACTTCAAAAACCCCTAAAACTTTTGTCTTAAGTATTTTGTGCTAGCTGTTTTACTTTAAGAAATAATCTACCGTTTCCATACATCCCAACGACCCTGTATTCTTCCTTCCTTGTAATGTTGTTTGAAATTGCATTTCTAATTGATTTTTTAGACAAAAAAAGATAAAGCACATAAGTTAAGATATCTAAACTTTTATTGACTTATACAAATTACATTGGAAGGTATCTCTCCCTACCTATATGTTTATATTTATGAATATTAAGAGTCGAAAAAGAAGTTGCTTCCGACATTCTAAAGGATATCTTATGCCTTGTATGCATTTGTTATGTTAAAGTGCAAAATATATGTAGTGTAATACCGGTACTATAAAATATTCAGCATCGATTTACGCAATATAGGAAATTCTATGCAAATCATTTAGAAAAAATAGATTCAAAACTAGCGACATTAAAAAATACAATTCTTAGACCGAAAATTTTGGTACTTTAGGTTCATCATTCAAGGTAGACGTACAATCTTCGATAAAAACAAATATTTTGCAGAAATTTCCTGTAATTATTTGCCTTCTCCACCATACGAAAATTAAAATCCGCCCCTCGGAATCATCTCTTAGTTCTTGAAATGTATGGTATTTATAAGGATAATATTTATGTTTATGTAAGACTCGGAAAACCGTTATATTATATTTTTTCCCTACTTCGTCTCCAATATGATAAGTACTTTTAATTCCCTTATTTTCTTCTGCGTGCAGCAAGATAATCAAATCTTTACCATCTTTATCTGCAGGATTATTGCCTTCTTCCATTCTTTCAAAATAACATTTTTGGATGATTCTGGTTATGATTGATATTGCCGGAATTAGCTTGTCTGCAGAATGTACTGCAAACATCGGATATTTTTCGGAAGCCGTTTCCTGCACAATGCCACTTATCTATGACAATCTCTCCAGACGTAGAATAGTTCATAATAAAATAGTGATAACGTTTAAAAAATTAGTCAAACTCAAAATTAATCAGAATTTGCTGGTATCTTTTTTAAATTAATTCAGACCCATATATTTTTTTTTAGGAACATTAAACTTTGGATAGACTCCACGAAAATGAATAAAATCTTGAATGTGAGTTTAGCTTATTCATTTGAAAGGCTTAGATACACTCTTAGTCTAAAATAAATACTGAATTCAATATATGAGCACCTTTTTTTTTGAAAAAATCTTTATTAAATGTTTTGTTTAATTTACTACATTTTACTTACAAGAAATAATTTCTGTAATCACTGCCTGTAGCTCTGGCCTCGAGTACATTTTATACATGTATCCTTACCTAATTAAATCCTAAATGTAATTTTACATTTTTTACCAATTGGTGATATTTTTTGAGACTTCTAATATTTTCCGGTATCTTATTATAAGTTTTTGACGCTTGTGCAACTGGGTTATATAGTCCTATGTTCGTTCTACTGGTTTTCCAATATCTGGTTTCGTGACCATGTACCTTATCAGACATTATGATAGTTATATTGCATTTTTGATTCTTATTTAACACTTTATACATTAGTTTTACTTGCTTCAATTCCGGGACTATATCCAATTTTGGGGTATTTAATTCTTTATAACAATATAATGTTTCTGATCTAGTCAACCAATCATAATTAAAGAATATTTTTAATAATTTATTTTGGAGTGTTTGGACCGAGTTAAAAGTATATCTGGTATTAAATAGATGGTTGTCCTGCTCATTATTCTCTCATGGTTAGGGAATACTTGCAACATATTATTAACGGAATTATTATTAGCCCGCGGCATCTTATCCTGTGGCCAGCCGGGTCTCCTGACCTTTCGCCAAACGACTTCTTTCTGTGGGGTCACTTAACGTTGGGTTGTTTGAACATTTAATTAATTAATGTTTTTGTGAAAATCTATGGTCTTAGGTATGTTATGTTAAATTAAAGGCTTAGTAAGAAAAACATAACGGATTGGTGAAACGAAAATATGTTTTAATTTAAAATAATCTTTATTCGTTTACGTCAATTTTAGACGATAGCGTTATAGAAATTATTTGCTGGTGTCTGCTGTATTACCTAAACTATGAAAATTTCGTAATTTTGCCATCACATTTAATTGAATAAGTAAGGATTGGCTTATTAAAACCTATTTAAACTTGGCACATGTAGATATTGGAAGGAATAGAGAAATTATAATGCTGGGCGACTTCAATGGAAGAACGGGAAGGACAAACAATAGCCCAGTTGTGGGAGAAGAAATAACCAATGATAATGGCCAAAGGCTCATACATCTCTGCGAGACCCACAATCTTAGAATAATTAACGGATTCTTCAAACACAAAGACATCCACCGCCACACATGGATACAGAATACCCATAACTTAAAAACCATTATTGACTATGTAATAAGCAAACAAAAAACAAACATAGAAATAAATGACGTAAGAGTCCTAAGAGAGAGGAATAACTTGCGGGTCAGATCATTTTTTAGTGGGAGCCAAAATAAGGATGCAATTTAGGAAAATGAACAAGAACAAAGAGGAACAAAAGAGCAATGCAACACTCATGGACACAGCGGATACAACCAAATACAATTTTGACAGTTTTAACGATAAAAGCACTGTATTTCTATATCAGAGACGACTCGACAGCAAGCTATTGAACCTTGAAGAATGTACCTTTAACAACTTCTATGAGAACATTATAAGGAGTCTAATAGAAGCTACCCAAGAAGCAATAGGAACAAAGAAGTACAATACCAACAAGAAATACTGGTGGAACGAGGAAATAGAGTTATTGGTCAAAGAGAAGAAGCAAAAATATTTGAAATGGCTGACAACAAAAAATGAACAAGACATTGAAGCTTATAAAGACACAAAAAGACAACTAAGAACGTGCATCACTATAGCTAAGAAAGAGTCATGGGATAAGAAATGTGAAGAAATTAACAACTACATAGGAGGAAGGAAATGCTCAGAGGTATGGAGATTTATATCAAATGTCAAAAACCCAGAAAAGGGCAGAGCTAATATCCAGGTAATCAAACCGGAGCAGTGTCTAGAACACTACAAAGGTCTACTACAGGAGTATATAATAGATTCCTCAAGACATATTGTAGTACATGGAGAAGAAATTGAGATATCGGAAGAATTAGTAAAGAAGACTGTTAAGAATCTTAACTCAGGCAAAGCTTAAATTTGGAACTGAAAAGCTCTTTAGAAGTCTCACAATAATTATCAATGAATGCCTAAATGGTCATCCTGTTCCACAAGACTGGAAAACGGCTTTTATATCATCCATTCATAAAAAAGAAAATAAGCTGGACTGCAATAACTATCGGGGCATATCGGTCACAAGCACACTAAGCAGACTATATGGTAGAATCCTGCGTGATCTCATTAAAGAGGACTATAAAGAGAAAGAAGAAGAAGAGCAGTGCGGCTTTAGAGCAGGAAGATCATGTACGGACAACGTATTCTGCCTAAAACAAGTCATAGAAAAGAGATCAGCTAGACATTTGGAAACCCACCTTACATTCGTGGATCTACAAAAAGCATATGACACAGTCCCAGTATCCAGACTATGAAAGGTATTAGAACAATCCAATATTAATCACAACTATATAACAGCTCTTAAAGAATTATATAAAGACTCAAAATCAAGCAAATAATTCACAGACACATTCATAGTAAATAAGGGACTACGTCAAGGATGCTGTATATATCCTACACTCTTTAAAATATATGTAGCGGTGGCACTAAGAAATTGGAAGAGGAAGATCCATGGTATGGGTATAGAGATAAATGACAGGTGCTTGTTCACTCTTCAGTTTGCAGATGATCAGGTTATAGTGGCCAGTTACAAAGAGGACATGCAATATATGATTAGAAAACTGATGGAAGAGTACCGAGAATGGGGCCTGACAGTCAATATAAATAAAACAAAATATCTATGTATAGGCACCCAGGACGGAAATTTGGAAGTGGATAATGGTCAGGAAATTCTGCAATGTCAGGAATATGAGTATCTTGGTATCACATTCGACAACACCGGAACAGATGTGAAAGAAATAGAAAAACGAATAGTTAAAGCTAAAAAAGTAATCGGATGCCTAAATGGAATTTTATGGAGCAAGGAAATAACAAAAAAGAGGAAATTTAGTATATACGAGACAATGGTAAAAAGCAGTCTTCTGTATGGAACAGAAACTTGGAGAATTACAGACAGACAAAAAAAAAAGTAGAGGCAGTTGAAATGGATGCCATTAGAAGATCCATGCGAATCTCACGAAGAGACAGAATAAGGAACGACCATATAAAACAACAAATGGGAATAGAAGGTACGATAGTTCAGGACATTGAAAAAAAACAACTTACCTGGTACGGACACGTAGAACGTATGCCAAATAACAGGTAGCCAAGAAAAATATTGCATTGGCAACCAACAGGTAGAAGGAAACGAGGAAGACCAAGACTGGAATGGCAGAGAACCATACAAAAGTCCATGAGTGGAAAAAACCTCTCACCAGAAGATTGCGACGATAGAAGAGGATGGAGATTAGGTGTCGGACAACGAAGGAAGACGTTCTAAACCGGCATATATATATATATATATATATAAAAAGTGGGAAGGTAGTCTTGATCGACTAGTTAAACAGAAAATCCTAATATTGGGGGATCGATCTGGGTTTGGACGGTTTGAAGAAAAACTCTTTTCTACTACGCCGAGCTTTCGGAATTATTTTATTCCTTTTTCAAGGCTGCAATACAGAACAAGATCTTATTTTTTAAATTTATTTTATACAATTTTAAAGACTTACGTGTAAAGTGAGTTATTTTTAAAGAAAACTGGCATTTTTAATTCGTCGTAGGTGTCATCGAAGGAAACTTTGAAAATTCAATCAATAAAATAAAAAAAACCTGGTTTAAACAAAATAATTTTTATTGAAAAATTGAGTTCTGCTTACTCACAAAGACAGACAAAAGGTAAAACATATGACTTTTGTAAAAACTACATAGATTTAAAATAAAATAGGACCAGAAAAATCGAATTTTCTTTAATCTGGAGTAAATCCAAACCTATTTGAACTTTGAAGAAAATTTACTTTGTATTAAAACCTATTCATATAAATTTAATGAAACAAAAACTGTTTTTTTGTTGCTGATTTGAAATGTTAGTAGATGATGGTTATGAAATTAATTCTTTTTTAGTGAGTACAATCACTTTTAGAGATAATTATCCTCAAAGTCCCTTTCACCCTGTATTTTTAAAAAATCATTTACAAGACATTCTGAAACAATTCACTTTTTTAAATGCTGCAAGTCATTATTGCGAAATAGCCGACAGAAAAGTAGATCATCCATCAAAACAAAATGCTTTCTTCTGATGCAAAAAATCTATTGTTGTCTATATTATGTATACTTTCCATTTAATATTAAGCCAAATCGAAGTGGACCACGTCAGTAGTCAGGTAATAGTAATTTATTAGATATCTCGCAAATAATATCAAACGCTTATACAACATCAGATTCAGACATAATCTAACCTAGAACGAAGCTATGCGCATAAAATGAAATAGAGAGGTCAATGGAATACTCGCAATTTAAAATCTAACGGTTTTCGGATGTTTTTGTTTCTCCAAGCCGAATAACATCCTTCATTTCGCTGTGAATGTCTTTAGGGTCAAGGTCAAGATACTTTTATTTTTAACTTTTCCCGCGGTATACGGAAAGAGGTGCTACGCTAGCTGGCACAGTTAGAGAGAGGCTAAGATGTAATATGGTAATGAATTTTTTAATTAATTGCTTCACTTTTAAAAATTTAATGCAAGATCAGATAATAATTATATTCTATAATAAAATATTCCTTGTTGTAGGAAGAGCTGGTCAAATATTTATATTTAGTGAAATGATGAAAACCTGAGAAAAAAATTCTAGCAGGTAATTAAAACAAAGTGTCTATCATGTTTCCTAGTATTATGAACATGGACAATCACCCAACTGATTAAAAAGTGGCGTGGCATGGGGTTCTTGAGGATCTGCCTCCCCCACGGAACTTCGGAAGGATTAAAACTAAAACGTGTTTATAACTCTTAAATTTTATTTTCCTACTTTTTCTGAGAGCAAAGTCTTTAATATCACTATAGTCTATTTTTAAACGGCGGGAAGTAATAAATGCTCATTCAATATGCAAAACGCTTACCGGGGTATCAAGAACTATTTAAACAGCATCCCTTAAAATATAGTGTGTTTACATTGACGGATCCAACTAATGAGCATTCTTTAGGTAGTTACACCCTGAATTTATCGCAAGCTATTGGTATATTTGAGGATTTATCATAGTTAATGGGAATATCCCTCAGCCAGGAGCGTATATTGGGAAAGTTTTTAAATTAGAAATCTTAAACATGCCTATTCTCTTAAAATTTTATTATATTATATTTGTAGGTATTTATAATATATGAAAACATCTATCGTATTAACTAATAAATAACAATGGGTGGTTTTACATAATATAATATAGAATCCTACAAACAAAGCAATTTCAAAAATCGAATAATACTTTGTCGTTATGGCTCAATCATAGTTGGATTCGGAAGGTTAACTTTTATTGGACTCATTTATAATAAGCGGTTTAACTATTTCTTCGATTATTGTATCTATCTGCCACATCTTGGCTTCTTCTTCTATCACATGGTCGATACACTTTGCCCACTTTTCCGCACTGATTTTACCCATAGCTTCATTAAAGAGTCTTTTTAAATCCACCATTTTATAAGTCGTGTTTTTTCTGGCGACATTTGTCCTAATTTCAGCTCATATAACTTCAATCGGGTTTAATTCGCAGTGGTAAGTAAGGAGGGAGTCTGAGCACAGATATTCTTCGTAACTTTGCCATTTCATCGACTACATATTTTTATGTAAATTGGCTAGTACCAATAGTTCTTTTTTTAAGGAATCTAATTGAAATTCTATTTGTCTTAAACTTAGCCATTCTGTTATTTCACTTTTACGCCACGCACTCGTCGGTAATTTTTCCGTCAGCCTAGAGTGATAACTTGCATTATCCAATACAATTATTGCATCTTTTGGTATAAGATCCAACATTTGCTCGAACCACTCTTAAAAGACATCGGCATTTATATCTTCGTGATAGTCTCCTGTATTTTTAGATTGGAACATCAGTAGACCACCTTTATCGAAGCCTTTAGAACTTCCAACATGGGTTATGATAAGTCGATGTCCTTTTCCAGATGACGGTCTTAATCCTGTGGGCAATTCTTCCAGAAAAGCTTGCCTTGAACTGTTTTTACTTTCATCCTGCCAATATTTAGTCACAGTGTAGCCTTCATTTAGCCATGTTTCGTCTAGGTAAAATATTTTTTTTGTTTTATTCTATGGTTTTTCGAATGCTTCTTAAGTAATTTCTTCTCCAATACACGATATCGCTTCTGTCTATTAAAATCGATTGCCTACTATGTTTTTCCACCAAAAACCCATTTGCTTCAAAAATTTCCAAAGCGTATTTCTAAAAATAAATGAGTAGCCCTGGTCTTCTCGTATTGAGGACAAAACTATGTCCAGCGTGGGAATTTCTTTTTTTAAAAAGAAACTATGAACTTTTCGCCTTATTCTCTGCATTAAAACGTCATCCAGCTCAAGTTTTGTTCGTCCTGGAGAAATTTTTGGAGGTTTGACGCCAACACTTTTTTCTTCTTTTAAAAGTTTATATATTGTTGTTTTCCCAATGTTAAGCATATCTGCTGTAAATTGCACTGCATTGTCAACACTCAAATCCACATTCTTACTTTTAATATAATCGTAACCCTTAAGAATTAATTTTTTTCATTTAGTGTACATGGACCGACTCTAGGGCGTTTAGGTAATTGTTACAAATTTTCCATATTTAATTAAAAAAAACACTGACACTTCAGACCTTGACTATTTTCACAAAGGCATAATAACCACATAATTTGCAAACAGCTAACCAGGATTAGGTTCTTTCCTATTAGTCGTAAAAAAAATAGTATAAGCATCAAGCACTGTAAAGATTTACTAGTCTCAGACAATATTGTCTTCAACCAATAAATAGTCCTTACCGTTCTTGATGCTTAATGTACTATTAATGCAATTATTTTGCCGACATTGACATTATTCAAAATTTACCGAGATGTTGAACTTGATTGTGCAAATAATATGCATTAATTAATTCAGAATTTTAAACCAATTTAAGAGGTTGAAAACATTAACAATTTTAAAATAAAAAAAGTGGACCTTAGGTGTCTTTACTCAAGTTTAAAGGTACCGAAGAATAGTAAGGTAGTTGTAAATTTATTCATAACATAAGGTGGTATAACTTGCAAGTTATTTTGCATAATAATTATAACAAAAATTAAACATGTCAAACTTCAACTACACTGGACAGCAAATTTAATCCGACAAAGAAAATTTTGATAAAATTCCATTAGTTATCAATAAGTTTTAATTAATGTACCGATTTCACAAAAAAAATGCGACAACGCAGTGGGAGCAACTGTTCGTTCACTGAGACCTTAGAGCCGAAGAAAACGATCTAAAACTGCATTTGTTGCACTTGGTCTTCCTTATTCAGATCTTTTTAAGTAAAAAGCAGTTTATTTGGATCTTTGTATTGCATGCGATATACCGAATCTTACAACCATTATTACTACAGTAACAGCTTGAGCTGGTTCTTGTCAATTGGTCAATCTAATTTATCATGTTTCTTCCCCTTTATCTTATCCATTGGCAAAAAGTCATGCTGCAAGTTTTCTTCCGATTTAATTTTTTTTGGTCGACACAGAAGGGTTTATTTTGGTTTACCTGTAGGTACAATATACAGAGTGGCAAAAAAGTCGCGCATAATGCCTGTAACTTTTGAATTACCTCATATACGGAAAAATGACCTTTATGAAAGTTGTTCCGCAAATTACTCCCAACATTTCTACCTGCTTGAATATTTTCTGTCATTTCTGGTTTGGTTGCCATAGAGACTAACTTACTTTTTTTAAATGGAACACCCTGCATATGATTGCATATTTGGATTCTACTGGGAAATCTCTGAAGTTTTTGTATTTAAAATTTTTATTCATTTAAAATTGTAACAAACTTTAGAATAACAAAATAAATAGCCTAAAAAATTGAACAACTTAACATCGCAATAATAAACAAGTGAAATATTTTCAGTGGATCAGGTATTCAAAATGACCACCATTTTCTGCTAAGCAGAGCGCCAGTCGATCCCTGAACCCGTCTACAACGTTTAAAAGGAAGTCCTCTGGAATGGCCTGAATTTCAGCACTAATTCTGATTTTTAAAGATTCTAAGTCATTCGGACGGTTAACGTAGACTTTGTTCTTTGAGTGTCCCCACAAAAAGAAGTCGAGTGGGGTTAAGTCCGGGGATCGCGCTGGCCAATCAATAGCACCTCTTTTGCCTATCCAACGTCTTGGAAATTGTTCGCTTATGTATTGTCTAACATTTGCCGCATAATGCGCAGGTGCTCCATCTTGCTGGAACCATACCTGTTCGTGTATGCCATTATTTTCACTATTCTGCAAGAAAGAATTATGTGATTCCTAAGGAGGTCCAGATATTTTTCGCCATTCAGATTACCATCTATGCAAAAAGGTCCCACAATATGTCTACCGACTATGCTCGCCCAAACATTAACTTTTTCGGGCCTCTCATCCGAGAAAATGATGTTTGTTGCGAAGTTATGATCGTTATTGCATCTTTCCATCATCAGCTCACAAAATTCAGCTCTTCTATCAAAATCGTCCTCGTTTAACTCGTGCACCAACTTTATCTTGTAGGGATGTAACTTCTCCTGCTTAAACAAATTTTTCAGTGACTGATGAGACACATTAGAATCCATTGCCATTGGCCTGGATGATTGTGTTGGATTTTCATGTACTGAGAGCATGATATCCAAAGCCAATTTGCTTATTCTCATTTTTTTTTTGGATATCCCCGGAGGCATTCGGACCTTTCAAATTTTTTCAGCAGCGTTTTGTTGAGCACCATATTTGGGAACTTTGCCCCCATTTGTTCCTTTAGCTTTTAGATTCTTCTTAGAATTTGCTTTTATTTATATCGCTTTTCTAGTTCTGGAATATATGCTAACCCCTGGCCAACTGAAGGTTTAAAAATATATCCTGCCAGTCGACAGCTACACCTACGGCGCGGTGTGTTGTTTCGCGGTGCGCCAGGTAATCGTTATGCACGATTGCTTTTATTACTGATTTGACAATGTTATACTTATTACGCTTTCACAAACTGATGTTAGAAAGCAGCACTTGGTGCTGACAGTAGTATTCATAGCAGAGTCATATATACCTATTTTTAACTTTTCCGACACAGCTAATACTTAATTAATTTAATTTTATCAACATTT
This sequence comes from Polydrusus tereticollis, assembly GCA_963920685.1. Lineage (NCBI taxonomy): Eukaryota > Metazoa > Arthropoda > Insecta > Coleoptera > Curculionidae > Polydrusus > Polydrusus tereticollis. The sequence continues at coordinate 12,796,129 of OY987335.1, read as the reverse complement.
TCTTTACCGATTAAATTTGCTGCCCAGTGTACATTTGTACATATTATGTATTTAGTTGTAATCTAAAAACTTTTTTTTTTTTTTTAATAATTTTAAGATAATTTAAACCTATAACTTTTGTCACTACAGCCTCAATTGTTTTTTATACGTACTTATGAAGTTTAATTTATAATAAAATTCAGAAATTAAGGCAGATTGTTATTCCAAACGCATTTATACTTAGGTGAAAAACATCTCATTACCCAATTTTTTTTTTGTTATTTCTAATATCAAGGCTCTCATTTTCCGTTCTATCAAAAGAATTTTAAGTAAAAGATCTTAATCAACAAGAGTTTTCACCCCCGATGTAATTATTCTCTTTGACAGAAATACAATTCTTTATGCAAAGTACGTACTTCCATTTCCCATGCTTGCTATAGCTACTTAATTATTCAAAATATTATTTTAATTAAGAACGAGGAAAGCTGGTCCCCGTTTATTTAACGGCTCTTAAAACAATATGGGTCCAATCTACGTTTCATCTAGCCCCAAGAAAACATGCTTTCAGCATCAAGGCAAAGCTTTAATAAAAATGGTGTTAGTTAGAAATTTGATATGTTATTTTTTTTTTTTGGATTTTGGCTTTTTGCGGCCATAGTGTTTCAATAATATTGCGAAAACAATATTAGATTAGCTTTCCTGCTAAACAAGATACAGGATGTTACAGTTTTTAAGCAGAACAAAAAACATGCCACACTGCCGTCTTCTCTTTTGATAACACTATCATGTAGGGAGTTTAATGGCTAATGCAAATTACCTTTTGATAATTTTTTTAACTTAGGCTTTGTTTAGGAGATAAATGCAATTTTATCAAACTCTGATATGGGCATAGCATTAACTCTTAATAAAGGAAGACAACAATATGCACATATTTTAACACTCCAAGAAAATATTTATAAAAAAAAATACAGAAAAGAGAAATTTAAAAAACTTGAGTACCCAAGGACATTTTAAGGCAAACCAAGGTATATGAAGAAAATGACAACAAGTGTGAATACCAAAAACCAATGAACCTTTAGTTAAATAACCAAGTTAAACAGAAGAAACCTACTGTCTTGAATATTTTGAGGGATATTCCAAAATCCGAAAAAAATCTGACTGGATGTACAGTACACTCTAATTTTTGTAAAATCTGAGGAAATGCGGAGTTAAGACATAAATGGAAACATCGGTATCTCGCCCGTATCACTGATGAGTGATGCTCCAGATATGGGAGAGATGCCGCATTAAAACTTTTTTATATGCATTACGTTTTTACTTTTTTTTGTTATTTGTTCCTTTAATTTAGTTTTTATGTATTTAGGTGTCCGATTAGGACGAAAATTAAAAAATGATGAAGAAGGCGTCTCTCCCTTACCAATGAGACATCACTTTAACAGGTATGTGTGAGTCGCATCATCGCAGACTTTTTTCTTTTGACATTTTTTAAAATTACTAAACATCGCGTCTCTCCCTTACCAATGAGACGTCACTCCAACAGGTATGTGTGAGTCGCATCATCGCAGGCTTTTTTCTTTTGACATTTTTTAAAATTTCTAAACATCAAAGTTTATTTACCTTTTTATAATTATAAATGTTTACTCAGAGAATGTATACGTACAGATGCTTTAGGTATTTTGGCGAGGATGCATTTTTTGCGGATATGCGCAAAATACGATGGGACAATATTTATCGCATCAACAATATAGAGGATAAAATAAATTTTATTAACGTGAATTTGCTGGGTATTTTTGACCGGCATGCGCCAGTACGGACTGTCAGACTCAGTAGGCCTCCCGCTCCCTGGCTCACGGACGCTCTTAAGAAACTGTTGAATGAACGAGATAAAGCCCTTACAAAATATAAAAATAATAAAAATACACATAATTGGGAAAATTATAAAGGGTTACGTAATTTTGCTTTGGCGTCTGTGAGGAGGGAGAAATCAGCTTACCTTCGGTTTGCCAATTCTCAGGATGCGGCAACTCTCTGGAGGCGGCTGAGGACTGCTGGAGTATCGTCAAAGACAAAAACACAGTTACCAGACAATTTCAAGGATGCCAACAGTATCAATAACTATTTTCTCTCGGCGTTTTCTGATATTCCAGCAGATAGGGAGTCTATTGATTATTTTGAAAATAACAGGTATGGTGAGTCACGGTTTAATTTTCGTTTATCATCACCGCACGAAATTAAAAGAATTATAAACGGGTTGAAATCGAATTCTGCTGGGGCGGATGGCATTACTTTAACTATGGTCAAATTAAGTATTCCAATTGTGTTAAACCATTTCACTCACGTTATTAATGTTTGTTTGGAGCAGGGGTATTTTCCTGCGGCTTGGAGGACTGCAATAATAAGTCCAATACCCAAAACAAGTAATCCATCTACGCTGAACGACCTAAGGCCAATTAGTCTGTTACCTATTCTAAGCAAAATTTTAGAAAGAGTAATTTATAATCAGTTATTTGTATATGTGAGCGAGTGTGGCATAATACCTAGCAGTCAATCTGGATTCCGCCCTGGATATGGAACGACAACAATCTTGCTACATGTTGTCGACCTTATGATAAGGGCGATAGATGGTGGCTTTGCCACCATTTTAATTTTGCTGGACTTTTCAAGGGCATTCGACACCGTTGACCACAAGCTGCTTATTGCAAAGCTCAGGTATTTCGGCCTTGATGATTGTGCCCTTTCATTTTTTCACAATTATTTAGCTAACAGACTGCAGTTCGTGAGGGTGCATTCTGGTATTTCTGAATTTGGAGAAGTTAAATCTGGAGTACCACAGGGCTCTATTCTGGGGCCACTTTTATTTCTTTTATACACATTCGACTTGTGTACAGTTGTAAAATTTTCGCAGACCCAAAGATACGCTGATGATACACAGCTAATTTACACGTTCGATCCTTCGGACTATAATGAAATTGAAGCAAATGTAAATTCGGATCTTAACTCAATAACTTTATACAGCGAAAAACATAATTTAAAATTAAATGCCAAGAAAACTAAAGTTTTATTATTTTCACCTGCCAATTGCTCCGAATTTCTAAAAAGTTACGTAAACGTTGAAATGGGCAGTCAAGTACTTGAATTTACTGATGCTTCCAGAAATTTGGGTGTTTATCTGGATTCACAGTTAAGATTTTCTCAGCATATATCTAATTTAAGCAAAGCTTGCTATGCATCTTTAAAGGTGCTGTATGCCAATAAACATATCTTAAATTTCAAGGTCCGCAAAAAACTGTGTGAATCTTATGTGTTGTCCAAGGTATCCTACTGTATTACTGTGTATTACCCATGTCTGAGTTATATTGATAGACAAAGATTGCAAAGAATCCAGAATAACTGCTGCCGATTTATCTTTGGATTGAAGAAATTTGATCACATTTCCAATAAAATTAGACAGCTTCAATGGCTGAAATTTTCCTACTCATATCAGTACCTCTTACTTGTGTCTGCATACAAACTGCTTAAATCATCTGTCCCTCCGTATTTAAGATCTAAACTTGTTTTTCGCCGAGATGTTCACGCTATACCTATTAGATCGAATCCTCTTGCTATGCCTCAGCACCGAACAGCTATCTTCCAGCGCTCTTTTACATACAACATAGTAGTGCTCTATAATCAGTTCATTGCTTACTTTGATATTGAGACTATGTCTTTGTTTCGTAAAAAACTTAAATTGGCAATATTTAATAAGCAGGAAAACGTTGTTGAGACATAGGAAGATTTAACGTATTAATGATAAGTTTCGTAATTATTTCGTTTATAATAGCTATGTCCATGTTTATAATTATTTAAAAAAATCAAATGATATTGAATATTTTTATCTTTTGTATTTAAATATTATTAGGTTAATGTTGAGTAGCTGACAATTCCGTTAGCTAGACTTCGCCTTTTGGGAATTGTAATTTTCTTTTCTTGCTTTTGATTTTACGTTCTCAATAAAGACAATATATTATTATTATTATTATTATTGCTTTATCTTTTTTAGTTATTAATTCTTAATTTTATTTTTATGTTGGATTAAAGATACATTTTAAACCAAATGAAAGTAAATATTAATTATTATAATAATAATATTTGGTGTGTGTGTGTGTGTGTGTATATCTAAGTTTTTTGGCACTGGTTTAAACCAACTGGCCAGCTTTGAATAATATTTGGATACATAATAAGTCCAATAAAAATTAATTAGATACTGAAATACAGATTTATTCGTTTCAATAAAATTTAAGCTTTTTTGATTACAATTTACAATGTTATGATTTAGACTACACACTAATACGAGACTAAAACTTAGTTTAAAATTTATTTAATATGGGGGAAGTGTTATTTCTTCTAATATTTGATTTTACTTGGTGCCATATTAGCTCGATTGGATTAAATATATAATAGTAGGGGGGAAGACACAACACTCTATGTGCATTTTCTGTTGCAAGTTTATCACGCACGTGTTCTTTATTAATTTTAAAAGTCTGTAATACTTCTAAAAGTTTCTTCAGAATATATATTATTATTTATCATAGAATTTTGAATTTTTGCTTTTGTACTGGTAGAACTAGGAAACATTTTTACTTGACGACTATATGTCCATTACAATAACGTGATTTTTGGGTATATTTTTAAGAAGTTGATGTTTAAACCAAAAAGTTGTGCGTCAGTGTCTTGGTGGTAATCTAGGAAAGAATCTACTATGTTATTAGCTGAAAGCAACAGACAGTTCGGAACTAATTCATTTTGTGAACCTGCGTATAATATTGATATTATTTTACCTTTATTAGAAGAAGCCATGGCTTGATATTATTTTGAAAAATCATTCCATCCTTTTCTTGAAGTGTTGTGTGTATCGAACCATGCTTCGCTAAGTTAGATAATTAGTCGATTTCTGCTCTATATTGTTTAATAGCCGTTAAATATTTATGACGCCGTTACCGAAAGCGTTGAGATTCCATTAAGTGTCTTTTATTAATTGGGCGACATTTAAAACCTACAAAACTTTTCTTAGGCTTGAAATGCTACTACAAGAAATCTGTGTTTCGTCATTAGTAAGCCTCTATTTTAGGAAAACCAGGATAGGTACAGATTGTTCTTCATACATTTGATATTATCTTCCTGCTAAATAAATCCAAGGTCATTGTCGTCAAACTGACTAACTAAAGTGAAACCGTTCGCTTCGTTCACTACCCCTCCCACGCGAACCAATTGCAACACCGCATCCCCTTAATCACTCTTCATCCCGCATCCCAGAAAAACTGACCTGTCTAGCACGTACGCAACGTCTCCAAGGGCCGCCGGCTGCCTTTTGTGATAATTGGGAAAGCTTCGCCGAACACTCATCTATAGGTACCGCCCATAAATCGAACCGAATAGTCATATATCTCCTGCTTACCAGCTAAACGCAAGTTAAAGGTCTATAAAAACGTAAACAAGCTGTTTTATTATGAAGGGGTTTCTATTGTATTATTTTACCGAAAGGATTATTAAATGCGCCGTAAATTTGCAGTTAAGTTTTTATAATATGTTAAAAGATGAGTTTAATTTATTTCTTTAAAAGAACATAACCGAAATGCGGCGTTACCGATCATTATTAACTTTTCACTGACATGCGATTATGGTTTTGGTCTAATTATTAAGTAATATTAGGAGTTTGAATTATGTTAATTAGTCTTGAACTGCATATGCATGTTTCGCCAACACTATTTTAATGGGATGCAGGTAATTTGTACTCCAGGATAATTAGGGTTTTATGGCAGTCAAGAGATAAACTTTACTTTACGAACGTCATTATTTCAGGGGTAAATTCTCAACTCGTGCGTTAGCAACTCGGGCGTAATCAAAAACTACCTGAATCCTTCGCAACTCGTGCGTCCTTCAAAAATGGGTACCTGTGAATTCGCAAGTCAGGCGTACATAACCATAGGCGTAATAAATTAATAATCCGTAGTGGATGTAATAAATTAATAATCCGTAAATGTGTATTCTTAGAAATACTTATTTACCTGACCCATTCATAAAGAGTAATTAAGATTAAGATGAAGAAAATGAGATAATAATTGAATTACCTAATAATTAAATCTTAAATTACAAAGGAGAAAGGATTTAGATATAAACTAAAAGTAGGTATTCGGTTAAACATTTCATATGCAACATTGTTGTTGGTTTATATAGTGCTTTCTGAAAGTTTTATTATCATCAGTTTCGACTACTTAAGATTTTTGAAGTGGAAGTTCTGAGGCGATTACAAATTTTAAGTATATCGATGGAGGTTCAAGTAGTGGAAACCCAAAGGGGCCAGAAATGCTATTTTTCATTGGTTACAAATATTCATTGAAGTGTCAAAATAAAAACACTACTAAACGTTGGATCTGTATAAGGCGGCCGTGTGCTGGTTCCATAATCACAAGTGAAACTTTACAAGTTTTATCGGAGAAACCGCATTCCTGTATCCCTAGTATTGCTAAAAATGAAGTTAAGTTAACTATGTTCAGAGCAAAAAAACGTGCCCGTGAAGAAACAACCCCAGTGCCACAAATCTTCAGGCAAGAGCTGATGAACGTACAGGATGCAGGACTAGACTTAGTCACTGAGATTCCAATATTCAGATCGGTTAAAGACACATTATACAGACAAAGACACAAGAAACTGGGAATTCAACGGCTGCCAAAATGTAGAAATGAAACACAGATTCCAGATTGGGCCAAAAACAGAGTTTTTGTGGATGGAACATTCAAAAGTTGTTGCCCATTGTTTGACCAGCTATACACACTACACGTGAATTTAGGTAGCACTGAACAATCAACGGTAGTTGTACCTGCAGCGTTGTTTCAATTGATTCGACAGTGTATGCCCTAATTCTCTCCAAAGAAAATACATATTGACTACGAAAAGGCAGCCATAAACGCCATCAAAGAAATGTTCCCAGAAACCACAATCAAAGGATGCAACTTTCACTTCAACCAGGCTCTGTGGCGAAAGGTTCAAGAACTTGGACTTGCTACGCTATACAGAGATAATCAAGATATAAGAAATCATATCAGAATGTGCGCAGCACTTGCTTATTTGCCAGAGGAGACATTACCAGACGCATGGCTGATTATAATGGAGAGTGCACCAAATGAACCACTTCTAGCCAAATTCAATGATTACTTCGTTGATCAGTGGCTGGACAATGATTTGTTATGGATAGTGTATCAAGAGAGGCATAGAACCACCAATACAGTGGAGGGCTGGCACAACAGGCTCAACCGAAGAATTGGTAAAGTCCATCCGAATATATATGAACTGTTGAAAGTGAGAAAAAGAGAAAATAAAGTGCAGCAGGGTGGCCGAAAAACAAGCAAGCCTACACATGAGAACTCCTAAAAGGGCCAAGAAATGCATTGATAGAGACCACCAAATAAACTTCTTCGTGGAAGAGATCATAAAAGGCAAAAGGGACTTGCGAAGCAGTCTTGAAAGTTTAAAACATATTGTGACATTTATGTGATTCTATAATGTAGTATTATTTTATGTATCTTAATATTTTAATATACAGAATATATAGATATGAAGAGAAAAATGGCGTAATATATATTTTTTTTACTTGTAAGCATATAGGATTATATATTTAGCTATAAATTATATATAACTTAAATATATTTATTTTTTAAATATGCATATTTAAGATAAAATTTTCTCCGTGTACTTTTATAATTTTATTATAGGTAGATTTTACAATTTATGCATACAAAAATAAAAAAAAAATGATCTAAAATATTTGTTTTATTTTCGTCATATCTTAATTAGGTAACATACTGATTTGTTCTTAATCACTTATTATTTTAAATTTTGAGCGTAAACCTTCTCAAGATACTGTACTAATTACTAAGCGCCCGAGTTGCGAAGGGTCTTTTACCTACATGAAACCCTACGCCCGAAATGCGAAAAATTAATTCTTCCGCCCGTGCTGCGACGCACGAAATGCGAGCAATTCATTTCAGGAATACTATGAGAATTGACCAGACTAATCCGTAAAAGAGAATATGCACATGGAAACATGTCAGTGCCGTACAATTTTTATTGTAAAAAATACAGAGGGCATGTTTGCAGGGATGCGCAACTTGTGAAGCAATAGAATTTATATCGTTACTAAAATATATGGTTGTATATCCAGTGGCGGCTCGTGACATTTATTTTAGGGTATGCGCCGCAGGCGAAAAATTTTCGAGGTGCCACGCCCCTTTTTACCTTTGTATCGATTTTCTTTGTGCTTTTTATCCCAGAAGAATATTAAAAAAAAAACGCGGTTTTTAAATGGGATATTTATTTCAATTTTCCCTTGGAAATCGATTGTCGAAAAGTTATTTAGAATGTTCTCAACAGAATTTTGGTCCATAACTATAACACTTCGTATGAAACAATCCGAACAACTAGCCAATATTAAATTACAACAACAAAAAACACCCACAACACCGTCAATAAACTTCAAACTTCTCTAATCGCGTAAAAAAACTCTAAAACAATCATATTAAATTATTGAAGTGTGTATTCAAATAGCGCACGGCGACGCCCTTTCATCGGGCGATTAACCGAATATTTCCGATCAATCCACACAGGGAAAATCCATTTAACGAGAGCGCCGAACGAATACACACGGCAGACCATTTCAATCAGTAGATGTAAGTGCACGCTGAAGTCTTTCGCATTCGCCATTCTTATATACAAGTTTTCTTGATATTTTTTTTATATAAATTTTATTTTTGCTTGGTGCTTAGCTTTCTTAGGCAGTGCGCGCGCACGGGCGCACTTATTGACGAGCCGCCCCTGTGTATATCCTATTAACACACACCAAAATAATAGATAAAGTACTGTCGGAGATATTATAAAATAACGCTAACAAAAGCTTTTCTTGATAAAATTAATTAAAATATTAGTACGTCATTAAGGAACACACTGTATACCACGTTTAATGACGTTCTATAGTTTATGATAACATTTTGTCTTTAAATAACGCCAGTAATCACATCCCAAAGTAAATCAAAGTACTTTTGTATCACCTTATATACAGGGACAATTACACATCTGCATCTACTTAGTTAGTTAATATCATTTAAAAACCGATTTGGTTTAACAGCGCGAGGTAACTATTTACAACCCTGTAATAAGTTCAAATTGCCCAATATGTTTTTACACATTTTTTAGTTAGCCTAACTTGGGTATACAATGACAACTTATGAATACTTGAAATACTATGTCGTGCCATCAGGTAATCTGCTGGATGACATAAATATTAGAAAAATACTTGTTTAAATAAAAAAGCAATCAAGGGCAAATTGAGAAATTGTATTAAATTAGGTGGTTATTAGTGGCGTAGCTCTATTTAGGTTTGCCCTGCTTTAAATATTGCCACCTGTAATATGAATAAAGGTAAGGGACACAAATCGATTTCATAAATGAAGCATAGATATATTTAATTTAACAAAAAGTGTTGCAACTTTTTTGATAAAAATTGTATTAGATAGAGCAATGTCTAACTATAATTTTAAGAAATTTTCATATCTATATGTACAAAATAATACCATAAAGTTAAATTGAATTGGTTAAAAGATGGCTTGTTAAGTCATATTGCAGGTTATCGATATTATCGACGGATCCTTGTGTGATTTATTGCATAAAAGGCAGGTTGGGGAAAGTAACATCAGTACGATTCTAAAGTAAAAGGAACAAGGAACACTAATACAGCCTAAAGAAAATATATTTAAATCAAAAAAATATGTTATTGGTACATTTTTTTTTGTTATGAACATGAAAAGGAAATTTCTATTATATTGGAAATTTGATTTTATTTATATTTATCCAACTTGTTAATACTACATGATTAAGTCAAGTTTTTACTTAAATTACATTTTAATAGATCGTATTTATAT